>JAQFVV010000140.1:0-1224888 GCA_028023455.1 Epiperipatus broadwayi | reverse complement strand
ATATATATAACAAACTAACCAAAGGAAATACATATAAAAACAAAAAAAAAGACTTATAAATCCAATAAATAATATGATATGGATGTTTAATATCTGTGTTTAATTGGTATATAGATAAATAATTAATTATTATAAATTATTGTACTTTGCACTAACTATAATTTTCGATTAAAATGTATAAGTATTTTAGTTTTTAATGAATATTAATGTGAGCACAGCTATTTTTTGTATGTCAGCAGTCTAATTTTTGTATGTGTGCACATATGTATATTTTAATTTTGGATTTTTTATTTATTTCAATGTAAATAGAATTTAAGCTCTTTGTTGTTGTTGTTGTTTGAATTTTATCATTGATTGGGTAGATATTCTGTGTTGGATTTTGTGACCAATCAGGGGGGTTTTTGTTAAATTTTTAATCTTTTATCAAATCTGTAAATTTTTGATTATCGCCATTTTACTGTGTATTTTTTATTTATTTCTGATGAAAACCAGTCCTCTGGTTGAAATATCATATTATTTATACTTTTTTTTGTTTATATATATATATATTGCTGAATCAGTACTCATTAGTTGGTTCAGATTATTATCTCCCACACATATATGTAATCAGCACTTGGTTTATATTAAGATAGGAACTCTTCAAACTTTAATAGATAGCTTCAATCTATTCCACCCTCCAACTCTTCAGCTATCCATACAATTGAAAATTTGATGATGGAATGCCCCAATCTGTTGTTGATGTCAATATGATTACCATGCCTATGTGGACTGTAAGTCATTTTGATTCTTCATGTATAGAAGTTGTCTACGTAAATACACAGAAGTGGGATAGGCAGGATACAGTCTGAATCTATATTATTTTTGAATTATAAGCATAATTCACATATTTGAAGTTTAGATGTAATATAAAGGCTTTGAACCCTGACTTTCAAGCTCCCTGCAGCTATTCTCTCTATCTTATACAACTGATACACATAACCATACACATGTAAAAAAAGATAAATAAACTCCATGTATTTTGTGCTAAACTAGATGATTTACTGTCTTAATGTCTAATGGAGCATTGATATATATATATATATGAAAGATGATGATCTGGACCAACTGATGAGTTCTGCTTCAGCATGAAATATGTATATTGAAGATTATTTATCTTTTCCACAAAATGTGTGGTCATGTGTATTGGTTGTATGAGATAGAATGGATAACTGAAGGGATTTTGCAAGTCTGTGTTCAAATCCTCTATATTACATTTAAATTCCAAGTATATGAATTATGCTTGTATTGCAAAAATATTACAGATTCAGCACATATTCTGTCCATCCCACTCCTGTGTATTTAAGTGGACAAGTTTCTATGCATGAGGGGTCAGAGTGATTTAAAAGTAAACATGGCATGACAATAATATTGGCATTAACATGGGATTTGGAAATTCCATCAAGAGATGGCTGAAGAGTTGGAAAGTAGAGTAAATTGAAGCCTGTTCATTAAAGTTTGACGATTTGTTATGTTAATATAAACTTTGTGGTAGATGATGATCTGAACAAACTGATTAGTAGTGCTGGTTCAGTGTGAAATATGTATATTGGAATATCATTTATCTTTTTCACATGTGTGGGGTCATGTGTATTGGTTGTAAAATATAAAGTGGATAGCTGAAGGGATCTTGAAAGCCTGTGTTCAAATCCCCTATATTACATTTAAATTCCAAGATATGAATTATGCTTGAATTGCAAAAATATTACTGATTCAGCTTATATTGTGTTTATCCCACTTCTGTTTATTTAAACGGAAAAGTTCCTAAATATGAGGGAACAGAGTGATTTAAAGTCAACATGGGCATGACAATAATAATGACATCAACAAGGGATTTGGGCATTCTATCATCAGATTTTCAATGGTAAGATTGAAGCTGATCCATTAATATTTGAAGATTTGCTATCTTCATATAAACCAAGCATTGATTATACATTTATGTGGGGGATGATGATATGGACCAACTAATGAGTGCAGGTTCAGTATGAAATACTAATATTGAAGATCATATATCTTTTTCACTTTGAGTGTGAACATGGGTATCAATTGTATAATATAGAGTAGTTAGTTGAAGGGAGCTTTAAAGTCTGTGTTCTAATTCCCTATATTGAATTTAAACTTTTAAGTATTTGAATTAAGCTTGTATTTAAAAAATATTACCGATTCCATCTGTATCCTGCCATCACCCTTCTGGGCATTTAAATGGACTAGTTCCTATATATAAGGGGTCAGAGTGATTTAAAGTCAACATGGGCATGAAAATGATATTGGCATTAACAAGGAATTTGGGCATTCCATCATGACATTTTTAATGGTATAGATAGCTGAGAAGTTGGGGGGGGGTGAAGTAAACTGAAGCCTGTTCATTAAAGCTTGATGATTTGAAATGTTAATATAAACTGAGCACTGATTATACATATGTGTGGGAGATGATGGTCTGAACAAACTGATTAATGCTGGTTCAGCATGAAATATGTATAGTGGAGATCATTTATCCTTTCCACATTACTTGTATTGATTGTACAAGATAGAGTGGATAGCTAAAAAGAGCCTGAAAGTCTATATTTAAATTTCCTATATTACATTTAAACACCAAGTATATATTTCAAAAATGTTACACATTCAGCCTATATCATGTCTATCCTTCTTCTATACATTTAACAAGTTTTTATACATGAGGTATCAGAATGAGTTAAAAGTCAACGTGGGCATAGTAATAATATTGGCATTAACAAGGATTTAGAATATTTGATTAGCATATTTTCAATGGTATGGATAGCTGAAGAGTTGGAGGGTAGAATAGATTGAAGCCTGTTTATATATGGTTGAAGATTTGCAATCTTAATATAAACCAAGCATTGATTATATATTTATGTGGGGGATAATGATTCAAACTAGCTGATTTATGCTGGTTCAGCATGAAATACATATATTGGAAATCATTTATCTTTTTTACATGTGTGTGGTCATGTGTATCAGTTGTATGAACTAGAGTGGATAGCTGACATGAGCTTGAAAGTTTGTGTTCAAATCCCCTATATTACAGTTAAACTACAAGCATATAAATTGTGGTTATATTATAAAAATATTACAAATTTAGTCTGAATCCTGTCCATCCCTTTTCTGTGTATTTAAACGGACAAGTTCCTATACATGAGGGGTCAGAGTGATTTAAAGTCATCATGGGCATGACAGTAATATTGGCATCATTAAGAAATTTTGGCATTTTATTATCAGACATTTAATAATATGCATGAATGAAGGGTAGAGTAAATTGAAGCCAGTCTATTAAAGTTTGAAGATTTGCAATCTTAGTATAAACCAAGAACAGATTTTATATATATATATGGGAGATGATGATGTGGACCAACTGATATCAGCATGAATTATATATATTGGAGATTATTTATCTTTTTCACATATATATCAGTTATATGAGATAGAGGGTATTGCTGAAGGAGCTTGAAAGTCTGTGTTCAAATCCTCTATATCACATTCAAACTCCATGTATATGAATCATGTTTATGTTTCAAAAATATTGCAGATTTAGCCTGTAACCTGTCACTCCCTCCTACTGTGTATTTAAATGAACAAGTTTCTATACATGAAGGGGTCAGAATGACTTAATGCTAAAATGGTATGACAATAACATTGGCTCCAATAAGGGATTTGGGAGTTGCTCAAAGAGTTGGAGGGTGGCGTAGATTAAAGCATGTCCATCAAAGTTTGAAGATTTGCTGTCTTAATAAAAACTGAGTATTGATTATATGTATGGGAGATGATCTGAATCAACTGATGAGTGCTGGCTCAATGTAAAATATATATATTGGAGATCATTTATCTTTTTCACATGTATGTAGTTATGTGTGTTGATTATATTAGATAGAGTGGATACTTGCTTTTACGCTTATTTTCTAAAGTAACATCGATTCCACCTGTATTCTGCCCACCAAGTTCCTATACATGAGGGATCAGAGTGACTAAAGTCAACAGGGACTTGATAATAATATTGGCTTTAACAAGTGATTTGGTCATTCCAGCACCATTTTTTCAATGATAAGGGTAGATGAAGAGTAGGAGGGTGGAGTAAATTGATGCCTGATCCATTAAAGTTTGAAGATTTGCTATCTTAATACAAAGTGAGCACTGATTATACATATGAGTGGGAGATGATGATCTGAACCAACTAACAATGAGTGCTGGTTTAGCAAGGAATGTAACTATTGGAGATCATTTACATTTTTTACATGTGTGTGGTTATGTAATAGAACAGTATAAATGTAAGGTTCAGTGGTTACTAGTAGTCATAACCAATTGTATATTTCAAATGATAGAATAGCATGGCTGCCTTACAAGCAGTTGTCCCAGGTTTGTGGGTTTGCTTATCGGCTGATGCTTTGACACATGAAAAAAAAAAGTATAAAAGATTATATGTATAATAATATTAAAATCTTAAATTCTTGTTTTTTTTTTAATACAAAAAAATATAAAATTTGCATTATAAAGCCTGTTATATTGAAGCATTTTCATATATAAAGTACTTTGTTATAATAATAATAAAACCAACAATATATATATATATATATATATATATATATATTGTTGGTATATATATATATATATATATATATATATATGCGAAATAACTCAAAGCCAATATCTATGAGCCCATTAGGCATTAAAGTAATTAAATCAGTATTAACAGATAAAATAGAACCATATATCATGCCAATAATTTCAAATACATAATTTGCAAAAAAGGGATTGCCTATGAACCAAGCAGTTTTCCTCTTTAGAATAGTCATAAATTCAGTTAGAAAGAGAAGTAAATGCAGTCCAACAGTGGTCCAACTAGACATTCAAGTGCTTTTGATATGATACCAATTGAAAATATTTTAAATACACTGCAAGAAACCAACATACCAAAAAATACCTTTATGTACTGATGAATCTAATATTAAACAGGGAAATGGCAAACAACACCTTCAATCTCACCCAACTATTCAATCCCTCAAGGCTCTATAAGTTCATTATTATTTGCAATTTACATTATCCCATTGTTTAAAATCAAAGAAACAGAAATAGATGACTTATTTATCCCAGAGTTACAAACAACCATAAAGCATATCATATATATGGATGATAGAGATGGTCTTTGTACACTCTAAGAAGCAAATGTCTAAACTACAAAGCATATTGAATGACTCTACAGAGAAATTTAAACTAGCTTTTAACATGTAAAGGTATTTGTTACAACAATCATTTCAAAGGAAGATCTGTTTCTTTTCTAAGGTTTCCTTTTTATTTAAGCCATACACAAATGAGAACAACATACAAATCAATCTCAATAATAAAATAGCAAATATAATTGATGCACAATTGGAGACTTTCTATATGCCAAAGTTTCACTAATCAACATATTAATCATTATCAGAATTGTATACTATAGCCCTATTATTTTATTTACAAAAAAATCAATAATCACATTTACTCCCTTTGTAGGAAATTATTATGGGGGAAAAACATGCACAATTTCCTTAGAAAGACTAACAAAATATTTATCACTCAATGGATTAAGTTTGCACTCACTATATACATTTAAAGTTAAAAAAAACAGTAAACATTATTTCATCAGTTACAATAAGATTACTATATCTAAAGACAATTATAACCATTACTTCACCAATTAGCCATTTCCACTTGAGGGATACTTAAAGTCACTTGTAGAAGCTTTGTTAACAATAAAAAATTTAAATTTCATTTCACCATGTAATACTTATATAAAGCTATAACCTTAGTACATGCGCCTTGGGTGCTTAAATTTTTTTACTACAAGAGAGACCTCTACAAATCTTAATGCAAGATTCTACTTTATAAAGGTAAGTGTGGCCATGCTTATCTTCAATCTATTTTTCTAATTATATAGGCAAATCTAAAACATTTTGATTTGGGAGTGTGAAGCTAGTAAATTCTTTACTGATTAAGTCCACTATTTCTGTTAAACATTAACATTCGCAAAATCTTTCGATTTAATAAATGTCAATATTGGAAAGTTTATAAACTAATTTTTCCTCAGCCATTACAACAAGATAAAACATGATACTAAAGCTAATTAAGAAACAACTCTGTAAAAGATTCAAACATTGATCACTTGAATGAAAATACTTCGATTTCCTATTAAAACAATCTAGAAGCACTTCCCACCAAGTATTTCATTAAACATAAAAGATATTTTCAGAACGTAGATAAAATATGCAATTTATGCCACAGGGAAGAAGAACTTAAAAACACATGAAGGGCCTATTCCAAACATAGATGAAATAAGCAATTTATGACACAGAGAAGAAACTCACCTGTTTTTTTTTAATTGTTCTTTTTTGAAAAATTCCATTTGATGATCTCAAATTTATTCAGAAACAAAAATATAAAGTTAATGATATTATTTTAATTTTTGAATAGTCATTTTTCAAAATATGGCAGCCACAGTCATTCTCTATGTATTGTGGTTGTAAAAATGCACATGTCTTTACAATGAAGGTCCACTAGTGCATTTATCAATAAATTAGAATCTATAAGACAAAGAGATAAGAAGATAATGGATAATAAAAACTACATTAAAAACTGGTCAATAATAAAACAACAATCAAGTTTATAACATGATAATCAAAAGTTATAAATAATAACAATTTTCACCATAATTTTAAAAGGGAAGTAAGGGGAGTGGAAGATTTGATAATAAAAAAACTATGCTTAGCTGTAATGTTTTTCTCTGTTTATATTACATAAAATATGATAATGTGACTAAATTCAATGGAAAAAAAATACAATTCAAATGTAATTCAATGAAAAAAACAAAATATAATGTAACCCAAATGTTAATAAAAGACCTTTGAAAACTAATAATAAAGCCAACAATATCTTACAGTTTTATTGCATAGTAAAAAATATATATTTTCAAACTTCCTGAAGCATGTGATTAAAAAAACAAGATGATTACAAATAAGTCTTTTCTTTATGGAGAGTTTAAAAAGAAAATTAGAGGAGATTAATGCTTGCATAAATAATTTTATGCTAAAAGCAAATTTTTTTGGTTTCCTGCAATTTCTGCTACAAAGGAATTAACCACCGACTACTCAAATAATGAGCACCTAACTTACCAGTTGCTACAAAAAAGCAGTTTCTTCTCTAATAATAAGAACCAATATGTAAAACTTTAGAAGTAACTATTACACTGGAAAAAAATTGGAATGTGCATAAAAAAGATATCATGGCAGTAATGATTTATATTTTGTTATTCCACTTAAATCATTATACAAAAAGTGTTCTTTTCATATTTTTTTCCAGTTTTGTTTGCAAATGTTTAATCAATTGAAATGTGAAATCTTAATTAAATACAACTGTTAATAAATTATATATTAGAGTAACTTTCTCCCACTCTTTGTAATAGCAATAACTTGTGGGTTGCCTTACATGACTTTTGTATGTAGGTTTAGTACCATAATGCATTTGTAAAGTAAAAAATAATGTCTGTGTATAAGCATGGGTGCTAACTTATGGTAAAGTAAATGATTTAATAAAAAAAAATAAGGTAAGTTACAAATAAATAATCTTGTTAGATGTTGGAAAATCATGTGAGCTGTAAGTTTCAGAAAGGATAGATTGGGATTTTAGTACTTAAATCCAGCACCCTATCACAGAGCCAACTGCACAGGGCAATAAAGCAAATTTATAATAAAAAAACAAATACTAAAGATTTTAAATAATTTTCACTTTATTGTTTTTAATGGCCGAGTGGTTAGCACGGCTGCTTTACAAGCAGTTATCCTGGGTTTCGCTTCCAGGCCGACGCTGTCACAAATTAAAAAAAACAATTATAATTAAAATAACTTTTAAATTTTATGTATTTAGAATTTCTTGCAATGAAAATATCCTAATAATTGTAAAGTACAAAAACATCCATTGCTTATATATATATATATATTATTTTAATTAAATCAGATAATAGAAGTATTTTAATTTTTTATATATTTTTTGCTAATTTAATTTAAAAATTTTAATTTCTTACTAGTTTTAAAAAAATGAATTGTCTTCCATAATAAAACCTTATAGTCCTTGTGTTTTTAGTACTGAATTCATCCAATCCTTAGTTCAAACTTTCTATTGAAAGATAGAAGATGTTTCTCATCTTTTTTTTAAAAAAGATGTATAATGTGAAGCTTTAGGATTTCCACATGAATGCTAAACTAAAGTAAGTATTACCCATCTGTCAGGAACCACTGAAGTGCAACTTTTAGAATACCTTCAAAATCTAAACAAGAGAATATATAGAAATCTCATCAAATGCGGGGATCTGAATGGGCTTCAAATACAAGACTGTTTTATTGCAGTAATCTATTCAAATCCAAAGAGTTCAACTTAGAATAAAATGTGATAAATTTCCACACTATAACCGTAGCACAGCTGAGAACAGAAGTCTATAGAAGGTTGTTTATAAGTATATGTCTTACTTGTATGATGAATTAATATATTCACTATACATATACTAATTCACACACACATAAATAACTTTTAAAAATGGCATTTAAAAAACTTTGGAAGCATTTGAAATTCATCTAAGAACAGAAGTTTATAGAAGATTGTTTATATGTATATGTGTTACTTATATGATGAATTAATATATTCACTATACATATACTAATTCAAACACACACACACACATAAATAGCTTTTAAAAATGACATTTTTTAAAAAAAACTTTGGAAGCATTTTGAAATAGAACTGAGAACAGAAATCAATAGAAGGGTGTTTATATATATATGTGTGTATGTTACTTATATGATAAATTGATATATTCTCTATACATATATTATTTCAAGTATACGCACACACAAATAGTTTGGAAGCATTTGAAATAGAGCTGAGAACAGAAGTCTATATGAGATTGCTTATATATATGTGTTACTTATATGATAAATTAATATATTCATTATACATATACTATTTCATGCACACAGACACACATTAATAGCTTTGTAAATGACACTTTTTAAAATACTTTGGAAACATTTAAAACACAGCTGAGAACAGAAGTCTGTAGAAGGTTGTTTATATGTATATGTGTTACTTATACGATAAATTAATATATTCAATATACATAAATTATTTCAAGCACACACACATATAAGTAGCTTCTAAAAATGAAATTTAAAAAAAACTTTGGAAGTATTTGAAATGTTCATATATTTATAAATTCTTATTCAGATTTTAATCAGAGTTTGAATGTTATTTTAAGATAGCAACATAGGACCAAGCTGTCCGATTATTCAGTATTGATTGGTGAATGGTTATCTAGCTATTCTTAACTGGATGGTAAATCGAGAGTAAAAAGACATGTAATTCCTCAGTATCCTGCAATTAGCAGTAAATAGCAAGCAGCTAATATTGTGTAAAAATGATCAGTTATAGTAGAATAGTTGATAGGCATTTGAATTGTAGCATATCTGATGAGTATAGATTCAAAACGAAACATGTCTGTGAGAGTTTAGTCTATTTATTTTACATTATGTGCAATCAGTATCATTTAAGACATACGGAAATTTTTCACTGTTAAAAGGAGGTTGCCTTGACAACAGTTTGAGATTCTTGATTGTTATTGATATTGGGACTGTCTAAGTTTTGACTGGGTTTTAATGATTATATATATATGTGTACATTGTTTAGGTGAAAAAAAACTATACTTTATACATGCACTATGAATTCAGCACTCCATGTTAATGTTTTAAAAGTATGGGTGACCATTCATAGTAGAGCCAACTCTTAAATAAACCAACATTCATTCACAGTGCTGGGAATAGAGTGTGATTTTATTGGCTAGCTAAATTTTTAAATCAGCTTATTACTTGTAAAGGTTCGAATTATAAATCACAGGGCAGAAAAAATATCTCAATTTTAAAGACATCCAATAATAAATAAATTAGTGTGAAAGAGTTTTCTTCTATATAAATTACATATATCTAAAAATGGTACATTATTTAATATTTACAACTATTTAAACAATTGATTCATTATCACAGGTCTTTAAAAATGAGATATTTTTTCTCCCAGGGATTTATAATTCAGACCTTTATAAATAATATGCTAATTTAAAAATCTATCTGTTAAATAATCTCGCACTTCATTCCCAACATTGTCAAAGTTGATTAATTTAAAGGAAGGCTCTAAATATAAGTGACTGCTCATATTCTTAAAACATTTATTGATGTGGAATACTGACTATTCATAATGTATGTGTGAAAGGTAGTTTTCTCTCGTCTAAATTACATATATATCCCAAAACACATGTTCATGTTATTTAATTTTTAATTATGTGTTATTTTTTCTTCAGTAATTGAATTTTTTTTTATTATCCATACCAGACCATTAGTAAATTTGAAATAAGACAACTCTTGATTGAGTTAAGATCCCAATATGTGCAATATAGATTCAGAATAGATTTTAAAAATTATTTTACTAAACCGCATATTTCCTGTAATGCTAAAAAGAAAGTAATTGGAATTCAGTTCATAAGATTATGGATTGTTCAGATAATTTTTAATGCCACCAACATTAGACTGTGATTTTTTCAACTTTTTACAATTACGAAGTTTTTCACAAATATAAATTTTGTAAGCATTTATTAAAATTAGTTTCTTCAGTACCAAACTCTAATAAACAATTGCCATATCTAAAACTGAATACTTGATAGTTTGACCTATCACAGTGTTAAATATCATCACCTTTACATTACTCTGTGCAGTTTGGCCCAGTTGGTAGAGCATCTGATTTGGGATCAGGAAGTCCCTGGATTGGTTCTGGTGCTCAAACTTCTTATGAACTCCTGAGCAATAAAGCCATTAACATTTTTACCTGCATAGTTGTTAGAGCATCCAATTAGGGATCAAGAGATTCTTGGATTGGTTCTGATGCTCAAACTTGTTATGGACTTCTAAACAATAAAACCATTAGCATTTTTACTGAATGGTTTGGTGTTGTTGGTAAAGCATCTGATGTGGGATTAAAAAGTCCTTGGATTGGTTCTGGTGCATGCTCAAACGTCTTATGAACTCTCGAGCAATAAAGCCATATGTGTTTTTTTACCCTGCACATTTTAGAACAATTGGTAAAACATCTGATTTGGGATTGGGAAGTCCCAGGATTGATTCTGGTACTTACAGTTCTGGCACTTGAACTAGTTTGTGGCTACTGTCAGTGAGGAGCTTTGGATCTGAGAGGACTGTACTTAGACCTTATGATCTAATGCAACCCTCCAGCAGCCACCTTTTATCTCTACTTAACTACAAAACTATGAGAATAAAATTGAAACAATATTTTCAATCCAAGATCATTAGCTTATATAGTCATATTGGTCTGAACCCAGTTCAGTACCCATACATTTTGGTGTCTTTGTTTTTTAATAACCATAGCCATTACTATCCTATTAGGCAGGATTGGTATTACACCACTAAACATCACATGACCACCATTTCTTATACTTGCTCATAACTGTTATTAAAACAGGCAAAACTCTCCATACAGTAGTGTCACTCAGTGCGAGCCAGAGTAATCAATGGATACCAGAAAGCTTGTGCATTCTGGCATCCATTGATTATTCTGGCTTGTGCTGAGTGCTGTATGGAGAGTTTTGCCTGTTTTAATAACAGTTATGAGCAAGCATAAAAAATGGTGGTCATGTGATGTTTAGTGGTTTAACATTAATTATTACATACATGTTCTATGATATTGGTGATAATGTTCAACATAATCACTATTTATTTTAATAGTCACCTTGTTGCTTACAAATTATCATTAATTCATCAATATTTCTTACTTGTTTTTGTCATTTGTACTAATCGTAATGAATCCACTAATATATAGCTTTTTTTTTCATTCTGTATTGATTTTTAATTTGTAAACTCAAAACATTTCTCTATAATTGATGATAGATGCAAATTGCTGAAGGCAACACAAGTTCAGTATTTACTCAATAACAGTCACTTTAATTCAGTTTATAAAAAAATAAAATATTTTAGTGTGCAACTCTATAATTTACATTTTGTTTAAAAATGGTAAAATATTGGATTTTATGTGCTATTAATCTATTTATTTTTATTGGCTTTACATTTAACGTAATGGTAATGATGTACTTAACTTGATTATTATGCATTATGTATCTATTTTACTTTATAAATTCCATACTTGTAAATATTCTTCAATAGTTTATAAACAGAATTTAAAAAACCTCGTGTATGCTAGTCCTGTGGCTGTTATAGGATATCATGTGATGCCATCTTTTAATATTTTCTGCAGAAAATTATTTTTGAAAAATTTCAATGTACTTTGTACTTTGTTTGCAATGGATTTTATCATTAATAGTATAATCTTAATGAAAATAATTAAATGGGGTCTTTTTTTAGAATAATTAGTTTTAATTATAAATTAGTAAAACAAATTTAACATTCACAACTGAAAAGATTTTATTCTTTACTTTTTACGTACAGTTGAGCGTGTTTGATTGTCTAGGTGCAATGCCACCCTATTTATTGAGGAATAATTATGATAATTATTGAAATTAGATTTTAAATATTCCATTTGTTTGAAAGTTGAATACTATTTTCTTTCATACTGATAACATGGCTGTGTTTGGTGATAATGCTAATGAAGTCTGTTTTTATTACCCAACCAATGTAAAATCAATTATTATTCATTCACTTTATATTCCACATTCACAGAAGAGGAATTCTTACAATTAGGGATTTAACATTATCATATTCTGCAATCTAAAAATATAACGAGTGGCTTAATGATCTCATTAATGTATTTTTAAAATCATGTGGAACATTCTAAAATAACTATTTTTTTTTTTTTTCATATGTCATAGCATCGGCCGGGACGCGAACCCACAACCGTCTGCAACCAACTACTTGCTTGCATGGCGACTGCGATACCTCTCGGCTAACAACGCAAGACTAAAATAACTATTTTGCATAAATTTGCATTGCAATGGGGAAAAAAATTCAGTGAATTTAAGTTACAATGCAAGAATAATTGTACTAAGTACTACTAATTTAAATGAAATACTTATAGCACTATGGTTATTTACTTTCTTTTTAATTTGATAAATGTTAATGCAATACGTTGAAAACTCATCTCTAACTGAATCTGGAAGTTTGCCTTTCTATCTACAAATTTACCAAGATGTTTAAATTATTTTATATTTGTAAGTTGATAATGACAATAATAAAAGGTATTAAAGACTTTTCTTTGATTTCTAGCTAATGAAGTTATTAAATATTAACTACTAAGACAAATTTTATCCAGGTTGTCCACACATTAAGACCTTTCTGTAGGTTATTCCTTGTATGAAACTGCTCTGTGCAATTTGGTATGGCTGGTAGAGCATCTAGTTTGGCATCAGGAGGTCCCAGGATTGATTTTGCTACTCAAACTTCTTATGAACTCCTGAGCAATAAAACCATATACCTTTAATGCCTTACAGGGTTTGATGTAATTGGTCGAGTTTCTAACATGGGATTGGGATGTTCCAGGATCAATTCCGATGCTTGAACTTCTTACGAACTCCCAAGTAATAAAACCATATAATTCTTTTATATAGAAATCAAGAAGATGAATCTCTTATTTTGTTCTTATTTGGTTCAAATTAAAACAGGCAAAACTGGTGATTATGTGATGTTTATTGGTTCAAATTAAAGATTTCAACATCAAACCTATACCATATCTTAATACGCATTGCATTAAGTCATTCATAAATTATTCCAAAGGTCATAAAGATAGTGTTATCACACATCTCTATTTAACACTAGTTTTATTTCAAAATATTTAGATTATCCATATCATTAGTAAAATAATTTATATAAAAAAAATTATAGAGATAGTTAGTTATTTTCAAACATTGTTATCAACCTTCTTTTTTTTTTTTCATGTGTCAAAGCATCGGGCAGAAAGCGAACCCACAAACCCAGGACAACTGCTTGTAAGGCGGCTGTGCTGACCACTCGACCACTAATGCTTGACTGTTATCAACCTTCTTGATTAACTAAATCAACTATCTTTACAAAAATCTATAAAAACAATAGATATTTCACTTTTCTTTTGATAATTTTCTGTCTTTTATCTAGAAGCAAAATCCACATTCAAAAAACTTCTTTAAACTCACATTGAATCTCTAGTAAAAACTCTTCTATGACTAGAGAAATCTATTTCATAATATTGTTGAAGTATGCTGTGGTAGATAACAATAATATTCTGTAATAATTACTGTAGCCTTTCATGTCTTCTTTAAAGGTAACTATAATTCTAAAAATATTTAATACGTCTGAAGCTAATGTATTACCTATCTATTTTAAATTTTTTTCAAGTATTCATTATGATTCATAAAGTTTCTATGTTAGATTTCCAAAAACTACTTACACTTCATTAAGCTATATATCTTTGTTAAATTGTTATGAATTATTAAGATGATCATATCACTAAAATTGTTCATTTAACTTTTGTAAGATTATTTAAAAGGTAACTAAAATATTCTATCTATTCAAAATGTTATTATTAACAACAAATATAGAATTCTCAGATTTACTATGATTGAGATATATTTTCCGATCAATATATAGTACTGGTTGTTTAGGTACTAAAACATATACAAATGCCATTTACATGGCCAACTTTTTATTGCAGAACAACATTATTCTCTAAAATGGAATAATTACATTTTTAAAATTACATTATACATTTCATCGCATGTTGACATTTTTCCAACTACTTTTAAAAATTTACGAACCAACATTATTTTCTAAAATGGAATACTTACAGTTTTAAATTACATTATAAATGTCTGTGTGTAGTGCTGTAATGTGCAGGGCCAGAACCAATGATTTTGATGATACAAAGGATCGTTCAAAAGATGCACTACTCTGATCAAACCAACATTACGACATGCAATTTTAGTTGTCACATAACTCTTTATTAACTACATTGCATGAAAAAAAAATCTAAACTGATAGTAGTCAGAAAATCATGTTGTGTTCATTATAGTTTTAAACTAATAATCATATTTTAGTCATCTTTGCTGTTGTTGAACTTCTGCATTTAGTTCCATATGTTGCTTACAAACACTGCAATAAGAATTTAAAAAATATAGTAAATGATACATTGAAAGACTATAAATAACACAAAGTAGGATGTTTTAAATTGATTTAATCCATTTTACATAATGTTAGAGGAAATAATAATAAATAAATGGCTGAAGTCTGGATTCCAAGAAATTATGAAAGATTTATAAAGAGATCATATATAAAATGGATGAAACAGAAATTTTTTGGTGCAATGTGAAAGAGAGAATTTATGGATTGGAAAATTGAATTAAATTTGAAGAAATTTTTATTCTGCACTGGATTGGTAATAGTTGAAAATAATGATAAATGCATATCATAATCACTAAAATAAATACCATGATCTTTGTATTTAATAAACGTAATAATATAATAAATCATAGTCACTAAAAATTCCATTAGCATAGTCAAAAAATCTAATACAATAAAATATGAATAGGGTACATTCGTTTTAGCAGTAAAAGACACAATATATAATTTGTAAGAAGCTTAACATTCCACAAATGTACTAATAAATTGTTACACTACTTATATATAATTATAAACACAATAATGTAATATATAGGGTATATGAGCACAGACTTTCACACGCCTCACTACTCTCCACCCTATCTCATAATACTGATACATTTGAACACATATATGTTGAAAAGATAAATAATCACCAATATATATATATATATATATATTTCATGCTAAACCGGCAATCATCAGTTGGTCCAGAATACCATCTCCACACATATATGCTATAAGCGCTCAGATATATATTAAGATAGTCAACCCTCATGCTCTAAGGGACAGGTTTCAATCTACTCCACACTCCAACTCTTCAACCATCCATCCAATTGAAAATCTGATGATGGAATGCTCAAAGACACCCTGAGGCCGAGATTCTTGTCACACACATGTTGGCCTAAGGTCAATCTGACCCCTCATGTAAGGACATAATCCATTTCAATACATGTATAAGGGATGGGCAGACATCTCTACTATGCAATAACTGAAACACACAGGCTAGCAATATATGTGTGGAGATAGTAATCTGGACCAACTGATGATTGCTGTTTTAGCATGAAATATGTATATTGGTCATTATTTATATTTTCAATGTATATGTGTTCAAGTGTATCAGTGTTATGAGATAGTGTGGAGAGTGGTGGGTTGTGTGAAAGTCTGTGCTCATATACCCTATATATTACATATATAAACACAAGTATATAATAAGCCTGTGTGTTTCAGTTAAACACTATAATGATAACTATAAATAAATAATATAAAAAAAAATATATTATTTACAAATCAGCTCATTATGGGCTCACAACTAATAAGTATGGGTTAAAAACTTGACATGCCCACACTAAATATATCTATTGATACATTTTGAATTACGAATGTCAAACTTACTCCACCCACAACTTTGATACCAACCACTTCAGATAAATATAACAATGATTATCATTAATTATTTATTAAACTAGAGATTGTCTCTAATCCAGATATAAATTTTAAACCTCAGTTAAAGATTAATATATTTGATTTGAGGGTCATTTGTTTTTTTATTGTATTTTATTCATATGATTTGAAAAGAATGTGTGAGGGTGTGGAAATTGTTTATTATCTATAGATTAAATTTCTAGTCTTATAATACATATTAATGCAGTTTTTTATCCAACAATTATTATAAGAAAAGGTTGCACTTTCTTATATTATTTTTTATTTTGATTCGCATTTTTCTCTTTGTTAATGTTTTTTATATTTCATTGCTAATATTTATCTTATGCAGCATAATTCTCTCAACATTTAAACAAGATTTTAAATTGTGCCGAAGAAATCAGTTACAAATTGCTACTGTATGCTAAACTTGTCCAATAATATTACAAAATAGAATGGAACAGTGATTAATTAGAAGATGGATATCCAGATTAGAAGATACTCAATAAAATAATGAAGAAACCAAATTAGTTCCTAATACTGCAATTGTGTATATCATAGCCGATTAAAATTATTTACATATCTGGTCATTACTTTGTCCATGCAGAAAAATGAGAATCATAAATAACAACCACAACAAAAAAACTTGCTTATGCATTGCAGAAATATATATATATGAATCATAATTTTTAAATATATATATACTCCTTTGATGTCTTCTTTTTCAATTGCTAACAATCTTTTTCCAGAAGTTAAATTTCCTCCAATATATATATCATTTAAAGCCAGTCAATACTTAGACAATTCCAATATCAATAACAGTCAACAATTTCAAACTGTTGTCAAGGCAATTCCTTTTAACAATAAAGATGGAATTCCTATATGTATATGTATTTATATAAGATTTTAAGAGAATATATATTGTAAAATATTTGATAGATTTGAACAAGATTTCTTGACAGCCAAACCTGTAATATTAAGAAACAAAAAAAATCCTTATGAAGAATATATATATATTAGACTTTGTTTAATCTAAAATAAGGCAAAAAGAATGGAAAAAATATTGAACATCTTAGAAAGACTAAATCATGATATACATTTTAATCCATGATATAAAAACTAAACCTATAACTATCTTTTTTGTTGTTTCCTTATATTTGCTCATATCAAATATTATAACATTGATTCTAAATATGAAAACAAGATACAAGTGCTAAAAGATAAAAAAATTAGATTGAATACATGAAGAACAATGATTTGAGGTTAATAGAATAGTAAAAAACATTTAGACAGCAAAATGCATTTAAAATTAACACAATCAATTGTCCTAGAGATTGCTATTAAAGACTGGTTGGGTTATCAAATATTTTTTTATGATTGTACCATAAACCAAAGTAAATATAATCTCTAACTTTAAGAAGGCTAGATTTTGAAACTAATATACAATTTGACAATTCATATAGTTAAACATAAACAATATGAAAATGATCTAACCATATCAAATAACAGTCTAATTGATAACTTATATCAAATTAGCCAATCAGAACAAAGAAATTTAAAGCAAAGCTAAACAAAGATTTACCAGAATAGGACAATGAAATCGAATAGATTAAGAGAAGGGAAAATGACATTAAAATATGAATACGTAGTGTAACAGTATATAATTTGACATTTACAGATGTTGAGAATAATTTTAGGAAAATTAAGTTTATGCCTCTCCCTTTGTTGTTAATTGGCAAGTATTGCTTAAAATATTGGTTTATGCTTCTGATATAAATCTCTTAGTAGGAAATGTAAAATATTGACTATGAAATTTTAAATGTGTTCAGCAAGCTATAAGATCTCTGAGAGGGTAACTGCTTAAAACAACAAACTCTCAATATAGTTGATCCACACAGTGCAAGGTATAGTAATCAATGGATGCAAGAAGGTTTATGCAAGAAGTCTCTGTCTAGTGCCTTTTCATCCAATATCTTCAGACTAGTTTCTAGCTTAGGGCTTTCATCAGTGAAGAGCCTTGAATCTGAGAGCACTGCATCTAGATTTTAGAATTTAATGCAATCCTCTAGCAGCCACCTTTTATCTTTTTAGTTAAGTATAAAGATATGAGACCAAAATGGAAAACAAATTTTATTCCAAGCTCATTCACTTATATAGTCATACAGATCTGAAAACAGTTCAGTATCTATATATTTTGGTGTATTTGGTACTTTAATAACCATGGTTACCATGATTCCATGAGAAGGATTGGTATCAAACCACCAAACATCATATACCTATGCTTGTACAAGTTGTTAGATCAAGTAACTAACTCTCTATACAATAGTTCCACCCAATGCAAGCAATAGTAACCAATGAATTCAAGGTTTGAGCATAAAATCTGTCTATTCATCCAATATCCTAAGACTAATTTCTAGCTTGTGACTCATCACTGAGGAGCATAGGAAATGGTAATCATGTGATGCTAAGAGGACTGATTATTTACATTTTAACTAATGATTAATAGTTTGAATAATATTTAATCTTATTACTAAGTTAAATCAGTATGATTTAATTTCATTTTCTCTTCTACTATCACATGCACAATTTTCTCAGTGCAATATTTTCTTCAACTTACTCTAACTCCCTCTACTGTAAGCTTGAGTAATGAATGGACATCAAATGGCACAATGCAATATTGTTCCCATCTCCAAAACAAATTTTGTTTTTATTTTTGTAAGTAAAAAGTAATATGATATTGTTCTCAATACAATATATGACCATCAATATTAAATGTCTAATTCTGGTTTTTCACTTAGATCAAGAAAAGATCCTTAATGTTTTAGTATGATCATACTTCAGATTCTTTCAATTGTAATAGCTATTGTGATCCCACAAAATTTTAACCATAAATTATCCCAGAGTGTAATTTAACCAATTAATATTTTGTAATCTCTGAAGTCTATCATATTTATAAACATTTAAAAGCTTTTTTTTTTCTTCAAATTTATAATAATTAGAATCTTGTCTAACTACAAATGAGTCCAGATTATTTTTCAGTGAAAAAACCATATGCTTTTTACTATTTCAACATCTTTGGAGAAAATCTAATATTTATCTTAAGTTTTATGATATCACTAATTTTATAACTACATATCCCTGACTCAAAATTACAGCTTTGTTTAGCATGGAATAAGTTGACTCACATTTTAAATATGGACTGTGGTTAAAGAATCTGTGTGTCATGCCTATGACCTGGAGTTCAAATTCAGCTTGAGTGAACCATGAAATTTTTTCAGGTCACAAATAAATTTGGAATTTTTCTTCCAGGAAAGCAATTCATGCCAACCCTGCTAGGTATCCATTACTGATCCACAAATAGAAACTTAGTTATTTTTAATATTTACATAAAGGGTGTATTTGGGTTGGTTATATAAATGGTACAATACTGATAATGTAATTATAACTGCTAATGGAAAAGTAGAAAACTCCTATAGGCAGTGACTATGATTATCTTTTTACCTTACTTAACTTTTAAACATTATATAATCCAATATTATATTACAAAAGCTAGCAAACAATCAAATTTCAAAACAACTTAAGACACAGTCATATATTAATTAAGAATTGTGCTATAATCATCTTCCAATAAAGTGCTTTACTTTTTAATTAAATCAATAAAACAACTTTGTCATAGACTTTAATTTTAAATAAAAAAATAATTTCTTTTTACACTATCTATAATACTGTTTATATACTTATGTGATACCTTTAACTGTTTAGCAGGCTTTATCAAAACTTCAAAATTCAATTGCACTATAGAATTTATTTATTTATATAAATATGCAATAATTTTATTTTGATATATATGTACTCATACACAAATTTTATTATATATATATATATATAATACATATAGTATGCTGCTTTTTATTTAACATGTATATACACACATATATTGAATTAAATATTTTTTTGGATTATTATAATAAAGAATAGAAATGAGATAATTAAATATTTTTATGGATTGTTATTATAATAAAGAATAGAAATGAGGAGATAATATCCATGTAAATTTACTTTAATGAAAAATTCAAACAAAATAGCTATTATAGGTTTAACAGAAAACATGGTTTGGCCTCAGAATTGTCAATTTTTAATAATTGATAATTTTTTATTAACATCAAAGGTTAAAGGTTATTTCTGTTTACATGAATATTAACTCATTTCTATTTTTTACACACACACATATATATATTGTATATCATAATTTTGTCATTGTATTTTTAAATTCATTTATTGATTTGCAATAGAAAACTTGGATTAATCACCATTGTGTATATATGCTTTTATATACTGTAACAGTTGTGAAACATGACACATAATAATGTAGTGTGAGTGCACAAATATATATATATATATAAAGTTGAAAAAAAAAGTAGAAATAAACACAGCCAAAAAAAATTGTAGGTACTTTCTACATCTCCCCATAATAATCACAGTAAAAGATTAAATAATTTTGAATTTAAAATAGAATTTTATTATAAATTAAACAGTTAAAAAGATCTAATTAATATTGTATTCTGATTTTGAAATTAAAAACAAGCATGCTTTATGATAAAATAGAACTGATAATTATAACCATTTCTATTATCTATTTTTAAAAATCTTTGTAGATTATACTTTGATAAAATTTCAAAAGTAGTTTTTAATTAGCAGTGATTTGAAAAGATTAAAAAATAAAAAGTTTTTAATCAATGTATTTTGTCACTCTTTTATAAAAAAGGGTGGATATAAAAGCAGTAGTTTTTTGTTTTCAAATGAGTTGGCCAGAATAGTTTGTTGTAGTTTGGTGTAGAGGTTTTACAGGGTTAGACAGCTCCCATGAAGATATAAGGGAATGCAAGTAGGCAGCTGCTACTAGTTCACTATGGAGAATTTTTTATTCACATGAAAACAGAATCAACTTCCAATGGTTCATTAGCCTGCACAAATGTGGACAAAAACAGCTAGCTTGCCCAAAGTCTGTCTAATCCAACATAGAAGAGAACCAATTCAATGTCTATAGTTATCTGATTATACCTTTCCCAATGATGACAATCTCAGACTGTGCCTCCATCAAGAGAAACCATCAGTTGATGAAGAATTAGTTATATGTATGCTATTTCAGCTATATGCAGAGAAGCACTGATAAATGTATACACAATGATGAGTAGCATTATATTAATGAGAATGAAATTTTAAATAATTTTTTTGGTTTAATTTATATTTTAAAAGTGGAATATATAATTGAGAATGATAATATTTTTAATTGTTTATTGAAGAAATAAAAGGAATCATTTAAAATCTATATTTTTAAATTTAAAGATGTTTATAATTATTCAATCAACAATAATCCTGTCAAAACTGATTTTTTTTTTTAAAAAAGGGAAAAAAAACTTTATTGACTATAAAAAGAGAGTAATTAATAATTTTAATTCATATCTATATTTTATATATATACATGTATGTGTGAATTTTATGTATATCTTCCAAATGGAATTAATTATGAAAGAAGATATTTTTAATAATTTTATTACTTTGATAAATTCGAATATGATAGAAAATGAATTTCATTTATATATTAATCAATTATTGTACTGCACATATGTGCACAGATTTTATATATATTATTGTACTGCACATATGTGCACAGATTTTATATATATATAAGTGAACCTAAACTGAGATATTGATATCATTTAAAATGTGATAACTTAAGAGTTTTAATCATTTATTTTATTTATACATGATGATTTAAATGTTAATAAATTATTATACTGCACATGTGTGTGCAGATGATATATATAGTTTAACTGAACCTAAATTGAGGTACTGATATTATTTAAAATGTGATAACTTAAAATATTAATCTTTTTTATTTTTGTTAAATGACCATTTAAAAATGTTCATTTTATATGATACCACACATCTGTGCAGATATATATGCATTTTATATAAACCCATTAGAAGGGATTGTAAACCACAATGTAATAACTTGAATTTTGTATATTAATTAAAATCAGAGAAGTTATATGTGTATATCCATATTCTAAAGACCTTAATATCATTTTTTGTTATTGTTAATAAACTTATATTTCATTGTCATTCCAGTGAACTTAATTTTAAAGTCTAGAATATAATATGCTGCATCTCTTGATCAAAATAACAGTTATAGATCTTTTGTTCTCTGAGATAGATTCATGCATAACAGCCTGATATATCAAAGAGGATGTATATTAGTGTATGGGTATCCAGTGATGATGATATTCCCATCACTGATGATGATGATAATCTCTGGATTGACACTACATTTTTTATTTAGTTTAGCATTTATCAAACTTTGTAGTTGGCTAGTACACTAATGGTACTAAGTGGCCAGAGCATTGATGATGGTCTGCATGTTTCTGATGGATGAGCACTTAGTTTATGCATCCAAATTAATATTTAAACAATTGCCCCAAACTGGCAATGACTCAATATTTGACCTGGTCTACAGTAGACCCATTTCAAATCCAGTCACCAGATTGACTTTTGATTTATTTTTATTGTTGATCATTCATGATGATGGAGGATTATTACTTATTTATAATTCTGAACTCTTATTTAATTATACTTATAGTTAATTATATTAAAATAGTTAACTGGACTGATCTCCTTAGATGATCCCAGAGTGATTTCAAGATCTCTCATGCTATTATAATATATAATATTACTTGTGTTTTTTTGATATTTTATATTTATAAGTTTTATTATTTGAAATATTTATTTTGTTAACTTGGGGTTGATGATGCTTTGGAGTAATGATTTACCATCATCCTATAACCCCCATCCTATTATAATACACATATGAAATGCCATTATTTTTATAATGAATTAATTTTTGACATAACTATAATATAAATCTAGTAATAATTTTAAAAAAATTAAAAATATTATCTTGTAATATCAATAATATTTTATAGTTTAAAACATCTATTTACTATTATATCAGATATTTGTTATTCTTGGTTGTTTTTTATTTAGGACTAATGATTTTTTTGAAATTTTTTGTTATGATTATATATTTTTTTTTATTGCCTATCGATTAAATTTTTAAGTATAATTTTTGAATATCTCATTATAACTTTATAATTAATATAATACAAATTCAAAACAATTTTATATACTTTACAATTTATTTTTATTTCTATAATACATTTTGTAACCAAATATATAAAGTTAATAAGTATATCAACATTTTATCATTTTATTGTATATATAATCATTAAAAATAATTATTAATCAATTTCTGTTGAGAATCAGAATTCTTTTTTGAGTTGTTATTTTATCATAAAGTTTTTTTTTAAATCTTTCTATTTCATTTTTATACATTATTTTGATATCATTTTCATTAAATATATGTTGTAGTGTTTTCACATGTATATAAATTTTTTTATCATATTTATGTTGCTTTAGTATTATTTTAACTGAGTTCTTTGTTTTTTCTATATATGTATTATTATATTTTTGTTCACATTTTTTTTACATTTTATTACAAAAATTTAATTTAAATCAATTTTGTTATTTTTATTTAAATATTTATTAATCATATATATTTATGTGTTTTATACTGTTTTATTGGTAATTGCCATTTTATAATTTCCCTTTTCTTTTTTCAATTTCTTTTTTATAATGCTTTTTATTCAAATGTTAATTTAATCGCTCTATATATTTTTATACTTAAAACTATTTAATTTTTATTTTGTATATGTATTTGAATGCCAATTTACAAAACTATTTTTATTGTAATGTTATTTTTATTAGATGCCTTAAAATCAACATGGGTATGATAAAAAATATTGACATCAACAAGGGCTTTGAACATTCCATCATCAGATTTTCAATAATAAGGATTGCCAAAGAGTTGGAGGGTGGAAAAGATTGAAGGCTGTCCATTAAAGTTTGAAGATTTCCTATCTTAATATAAACTGAGCACTAATTATATATATATATATATATATATGTGTGTGTGTGTGTTGGAGATGATAATCTGGACCAACTAATGAGTGCTGGTTTTGTACAAAATATGTATATTGGAGATCATATACTTTTTTCACATGTATGTTGTCATGTAGATAGCTGAAGGAAGTAAAAAATCATGTTTAAATCTTCTCTAATAAAAATAGTATTACAAATATATGTTAAATAGTTGTAATACAAAAATATAAGAGATGTAAGTTTATTGTTCGACTAGAGAGCTTTATAAAAAAAAAATGAATGAATAAAAGAATTTAAAAATAATAATTCTCTAATAAAAATAATAGAAAACTCTAAAAGTATAAGAAAAAGTATAAATAATAATAGCAATGAAATAAAAATACAAAATATATAAATATAAAAACAATAAAAAAATAGCAAATAGAATAAATAAAATTATTAATATAAAAAAATTAAGCATATAAGTATCTATGTGCAGTGACGAAAGTCACAAGTTAGAAACTAGTCTGGGGATATTGGATGAGTAGACACTAGATAGAGATTTTATGTACAAGCCTTCTAAAATCCATTGATTACTCGGGCTGGCACTGAGTGGCACTACTGTATGGAGAGTTTTGTCTATTTTAATAACAGTTATGAGCAAGCATAAGAAATAGTGATCATATGATGTTTAGTGGTTTAATACCAATCCTGTCTAATAGGATAATGGTGGCTGTGGTTATTAAGTACCAAAGACACCAAAATATATGGGTACTGAACTGAGTTCAAACCTATATGATTATATAAGCTAATGAGCTTGGATTGAAAATGTTGTTATGTTTTCAATTTTATTCTCATAGTTTTGTAGTTAAGTAGAGATAAAAGATGGCTGCTGGAGGGTTGTATTAGATTCTAAGATCTAGGTGCAGTATTCTCAGATCCAAAGCTCCTCACTGACAAATGCCACAAGCTAGAAACTAGTCTGGGGATATTGGATGAGTAGGCACTAGATAGGGATTTTATGCACAAGCCTTCTGGCATCCATTGATTATTCTGGCTTGCACCGAGTGATACTACTATATGGAGAGCTTTGCCTGTTTTTATACAAATATTTACTGAAAACAATATGATAAACAATATGATAAACAATATGATAAATATATTGCACAATAAATATTTAAATAAAAATAAAAATGACAAAGATAATTTAAATAAAAGTTATGATACAAATGAAAACAATGCAGCATAAATATAACAAGAAATCTCCTAATATATATGTACAAAAATACAGAAAAAACTATTTGTTGAAAATGATATTAAAATATGTTTTATCAAAAAATAAAGAAAAAATAAAAAAGCTGTATGTAAGCAAAAAATGAAACCAAAAATAAATATTTAATCCAACTTAAAATTAATTTTGATAATTAATTAACAAAACATATATGTGTAAGCTTATATGTATATATAAAGATAGAAAAGGGTGTATATAGTAAAATAATAAAGTGTATATATATATATAAATTTGGCTACAAAATATATTATGGAAAAAGAAATAAAATATAAAATTATCAATGTAAAATTATTTTTGAATTTGGATAATAATAATTTGTCTCTACTGAATGTATCTTATATAAATAAGTAGAGAGATTTGAACTTAGGATATGTTCATCCTTCACTCCATCTCAAGAAACTGATACATATGACCACATACATGCAAAAAACATAAATGATCCCCAATATATATATATATATGTGTGTGTGTGTGTGTGTGTAATATACAAATCAATATATATATCAAAATTTGTATATTACATATATTGTGAAACGAATACAGATATCAAATTTTATTTATTATATATATATATATAGTATACAGATATCAAATTTTATTTATTATATATATATATATAGTAACAGCATTCATCAGTGGGACCAGATTATAATCGCTTGCATACCTAATTTACATTAAGATAGCAATTCTTTAAACTTTACTGGCCAGACTTCAATCTTCTCACTCTACCAACTATTCAACTATCCATTTCATTGAAAAACAGATGATGGAATGGTCAAAGCCCTTATTGGATATGATATTGGTTGAGATAGAATGGAGCATAAATATAAACTGAAAAATCCTAAGTTCAACTCCTTCTTAAATATATAAGAAACATTCAGTATAAGAAAATTACACATTGCTGTGAAAATAAACTACATCATAGTATAAGTTCAATCCATCTCTCTTCTATTAATATACATGGATATGTATGAAGTATCAGATTGATATGATGTCTATATAAGGATGACTATAATATCAAATTCAATAAGGCTTTTAAGCATTCCATCATCAGTTTTTCAATGAAATGGACAGTTGAATAGTTGGAAGGGCAAGAAGATTAAAGCCTGTTCAGTAAAGTTTAAGAAAATGATATCTTATTATAAACTGAGAAGTGATTGTATATATGTGTGGGAGAATCATAATCTGGCCCAACTGATGAATACTGGGTCTGCACAAAATACATATATTGGGCATTGTTTATCTTTTTCATATGTAGTCATGTGTATCAGTTGCTTGGATGAAGTGGAGGATAAATATAGACTGAAAAATCTTAAGTTCAAATTCCTCTACTAAATATAATAACAATTGTAAAATTAAATATTCAAGGATGTATTTAAAAAAATCAATAGAAGAGACAATATGAATAAATATATGTACAGAAAAATATATATGTATACCAAAAAATTTCGAAAAAATATTATAATAAAGATAAAATAAAGAACAATAAGTATATCTAATATAATTGTAAATAATATTTATAAATATAAAATAATATTAATAACATTTTAAAGTAAAATGACATTTAAAAATTTAGAAAAATATTATTTTTTTTAAATTAACAATTTTAAATGATAACTCAGAATTAATTTTTGTATAAAATATAATTATATTTTATATGTAGATACAAACTTATATACAATGATAAATATAGAGAATTTGAACTCAGACTTTCAGCACACTTCAACCATCCATACTATCTCATACCACTGATACACATGACCACATACATGTAGAAAAGATAAATAATCACCCAATATATGTATTTCATGCTAAACCAGCATTCATAAGTTGGTCCAGATTATCATTTCCCATGTATATATAATCAGTGCTCAGTTTATATTAAGATAGAAAATCTTCATACTTTAATGGATGGCTTCAAACCACTCCAACCTCTAACTCTTCAGCCACCCATACCATTGAAAATCTGTTGATCATTGCAGATTACTTTAGGATCATTTTTCTTTTCTTTTACATTTTATTCCAATGAAGACAGATTAAATTGAGGAAGATGGTGTTCAGCTTTCTAGCTAAACTTAGCACATGGTTTTCACTGTAACATTTTATAACTAAACATTTTATAACTAAGCTTATATTGTTTTAAAAACTTCTTTAAAACTTCTGCTGTTATATGGAACACATGGTCAAATATTCTACTGTATTATGGAACAGTTTGGTGAAGACTTCTGCTTCTTTTTTTTAGTCCTCTTCAACTAGATAAGAAATGATTTCTTCTTAGCAGACACTTAGGTTTTCTGACTTATTCACACTCCTATTATTTTTTTAGAACAACCCTGTCTTCAAACCAATCAGTCTGTCTCCAATATGACAATTTTTGTAACAACCAATTAGATAAATTTTTACAAATACAATAGTTCAGTTATTTCCCTCCTTAAACATTGACATTGGTAACAAGTCAAAAATTTTAAATGGAATCATAAAATCTTTGACATTTCTTTTTTAATAAAAAAATTTTCTTGCAAAAAAAGAAAACAAAATAATCAGTTAAATGAACTGATTTGATTTTTTTGTATTGAAGAGAGTTAAAGAGAAAAGATAAAAAACAACTCTAATTAAAATAAAATTTACTAAAAGTATTAAAATCTTTTTTTTCTTTTTAAAAATACTATCAAACATAGAACTGTATCTATCTTAAGGTTAAGATTAAAATTTATAAAGTAACTTACCAGGGAGAAAAATTTCTTCACTTGATACATTTTCAAAGTAAAAATTAAAACTAGTAATTAATTGTAATTAGTGAAGAGAGAGATTTAAAAAAACATAAACCACTACACATAACATGATCACCATTTCTTATGCTTGCTCAAGCTGTTAAAACAGGCAAAAGAGATGCAGAGCTCTCAGATCCAAGGCTCCTCACTGATGAAAGCTGCAAGCTAGAAACTAGTCTAGGGATATTGGATGAGTAGGCACTAGATTGGGGATTTTATGCACAAGCCTTCTGGCATTCATTTATTACTCTGGCTGCACTGAATGGCACTACTATATAGTTTTGCCTATTTAAAAAAAACTTATTTACATTTCTTTAAAGTTTTTCTCTCCCTTCTATAATCATTTATAACTCTTATTAAAATATTTATATATTAAAATCATATTATTATTTAACAAATTTAATGTTTGAAAATTCTTATACCATCATTTTGAGAATTAAAATATTTAGTTAATTGAAGATTCATTATTCTTGTTTATTTTTAATATAGCAATGTAGCCAAATGGTTACAATATATTAAAAATAAAATATATAGATAATAAAAATGTGTATACATATATAAATTTCAAAATAAGATTATTGTATATTTGTGTAAGTAAATATGAAGGAGACTTATAGTCAATCAAAACTGTCAGATAGTGAATGAAAAGCATTGTGAAAATGTAAAAAAAATGTGATTTTTTCAAAGATATTTATTTAACATAAGCAATGCAAAAAGGTGAAATACTGTTGAACTCTTTGATCTTATAAAACTTTTAATTTGGGGTGTGGTTCTAATTATGAAACAGGTTAAAGATAATTACTTAATAAATTAATTTCATAATATCTTTTATTGACGTTTAATAAAATTAATTGTTAATGATTCTGTTGTTATTTACGCTTCCCAACCTTACTTAAAATTATTTTTATTATGCTTCACAAATCTAATAATATCATGATTTAATCGACATCTGCATAACACATATGTCCCAAGTGACCTAGAAATAAAAAGTATATTTCATTTTTTTGAAACATTTCTTTTTAAAAAGCTATATTTGAATGTTTTTGGGAAAACATATCACAATATTGGATGAAAATTGCAAAGTGTATTAATCTAAAAAAAAAACATTAGAGATTTGTTTTCATACGTGATAAAAATGATTTGGAATTCAATCGGATACTTGAAATTTTATCATTAAAGAACAGACAGATACAATAATGTATAAATAACAAAAAGTACATTTTTTAAAATGCAAAACAAAGGCATACAAAAGTAAAAAGAAAAAAAAAGAAATTGAATTATCTACTTATAATGGGGTTAAAAGAGAGACCAGGATCCATGTAGCATCAACAATTTCTGGAGAGGTAAGAGCCCTGTTTATGTTTTTAATTTTTGAAATTTATTGTAAAATAGTGATTGTAATTTTCTAGGTGTAGAACTAAAGCAAAAATGGCATTTTAGAAACAAAGGATAAGCATAAGGTAAAATAGTACCCTAATTGAATGGAAAAGGTTCCATTTCATGCTATCAATAGAGTAGAAATAGAGGAAGTATGCAATTTAGTAATTGACTCAATGATATTTCTATAGATAAGAAGAGCAGGACACTGGAACAGAAAATGACATAGTGCTTCTCAAAGGGAATCAATATTAGCATTGCCATTCTCTGCAATAAGAAATGGTTAGTAGGGAGAACTTCTAAGTTGATTTTGATAAGGGAATCAATGTATTTTGGTTCCTATCAGAAATTTAAAATTTTTGATTATCTGTTTATTGGTGATAGTAAGGAGATATGCAAATGGTTGAGATTGACTAGCTTTTGAACCATGTTGTAAGCCTCCCAATAAAGAAGGTATGATTATTGAGATCAATATAAGCAGCAATGGATTTGATTAAGGATTGAAAATCATAAGTATATTAATCTTTATAATGCATTATTACTAATACATGCCTTGAAATCGTCCTGGTTCAGTCTAGACATCCTTTAAAGGAAAATATAAAATATGAATTGTTTATGTAATAGTAATAATTTCCTTTGTTTTTGACCCCACACATATTTACATGTCAACAATTATCCATTCTTCCATGAAAGTGGATAGTTTGAATATGAATGTATCGTATTCACATTATTAAAATAGATTATGGAATTTGTGTAAATCTATCCTATTCAAATCAATATTTTAAATATATTTTTAAATTCTTGACTCTTATCTAGTATAAACATTTACAATTGTACTGATTTGTACTAACTTATATGATTAGCTCTCTCTTCTTGCTACATGAAACTAATTTAATCTACAATCTCAGTGTTAATTTTAATCACTACTTTTTCTTTACTATTAATCTACTACTATTTTCTAGCCCTAGAGCCAAAACAATGATAAACCTTTTAATATTTATTGTTGTAATAGGTTAGTACCATGTTGGTGGCCTAGTGATTAGCATAGCTGACTTCCAAGTGGCTGGCCCATGTTCGCTTCCCGGTCAGCGCTATGACATATAAAAAAAAAACAATGTTAATTTGATTTTTAGATAATTCCACTGAAGTAGAGATGTCATCTTAAAGATACATTGATAATTCTTATGATCTCAAGAAAATATTCAAATTTTAGTCTTCTTAAGGTAATAATTTACTAAGGCTGTAACCTTAGAAATAAGCGTCTGAAAAATACGAAGGTAGGGACCTCTATAGGTCTTAAAACACAAGCTTACGCTATGAAGAAAAGAGAGAATCCTCAGAGAGAATCCTTCTTAAGGTAAAAAAGTGGTTAGAATAAACAAAATCTACCACAGCTTTGTCAATGAGTAAATATAAAATGTTTGTAACAATGAGTGAATTGAGATTTTTTTATTAGTATTCTATATCAGTAGCAAAGTTGTATAAATACGGTCAATATTTACAATACATTAACATATAGATTGACATTGAATACTCTAGATATTATCACCTGGAGTAATGTATATGCCAATAAACATCACATGATCACCGTTTCTTATGCTTGCTTATAACTGTTGTTAAAACAGACAAAACTCACTATACGTATTGCCATCCATTGATTACTCTTTCTTGCTGTGTGTGGCAATACATATAGTGAGTTTTGCCTGTTTTAGTAATGAATATGACGGAAAGATTTCATCTTAATGTGGATTTCAAGAAGAAGTATATTGTTTATAGCTTATTGTAATTTTATTTAATTGAGCAAAATCCTAAACAATGATACAATGATAGTTTTTAAATTGCCAAATAATCTGTTCATGAGAGGTTTGTCAGAAATGATTCAAAAAATCTATTAATAATAAAACATTATATGGTCTCTGTTCTTATTTGATTAGATGAATTTGATGAAATACTCTTTTCACCTACTAGTCCAAAGGTATTTGCTGTATATTTGGTTAATCAATGGAATCTATATGGTAATACTAAGACATATTACCAAATTAAATTCTGTCTATTGGTTCTCATAGGTGAAAAACTTTGGATTTAATAATCAAACTTATAACAGATGAGTAAAGTAAAATGTTATTACTAAATTCAGTAAAAAATGCTAAAGATTTTATTTCTCAGAAGTTTGTAAGAAGATCGAGCACCAGAATTGATCCTAGGTTCTTCAGATTCCAAGTTGGGCTCTTTAGGACACTATGCTAAACCATGTTGGACATTAAATTCAACCTAGACTTACTTTGCAAAGATACATTTTCGAACATTTTAAAAGTAAATCTTTATATTTTGTAAGTAATAGAAAAAATAATGATGAAGCCTAAGAACTGTGTCTTCTCCATATTAACAATGAGGTCTGCTACTTGAGGCTTTTTGGTCCAATAATTTAAGTGGCTGAATTGAGAAGTTGAATGGTCTATTACATTATCTCAGTCATTAAGATTAGATGTTGGTATACTAAAAACTAGCCTTTCAAGAAAAATAATAACTATTATTGAAATATTTGCATAACAAGAACATTTGGCAATACCAGAAAAAATGTTTTTTCCCCCAAAATAATGCTACCATTTTATAAACAAGTTCTACCATAGAAATTAATGAATCATTTGGAATGAGATTGAAGTCAGGTTCTTTAAACTGATCATTTCTGTGGTAATGAGTTATAGTTAGTGAATTCAGAAAAGGGTTTGAACCAAGAATGATATTGTATAATCTAATATTTTGTGAAAATATGAAAAAAATCTGTCAGTAACAAGTGTAATTTTTCTTTTCATATGTCAAATGCATTGATCAGGAAGTGCACCCATGCCAGCTGCATGGAATGCAGCTATGCTAACCACTAGGCCATTAATGCTTGTCACGTGTAATTTTTTTTAATTGCTGATTTAAGCAAGAATAACTTTCTGAATGTATTGTTTAAATTTAAATTCACTTTTTTTATTCAATAATGGTATTCTTTATAGCATAAACATTTAATTCAAAATAGTCTCAAATGGCAGATTACTGCATCAACCTACAGATGTGACTTTTTCAATAAAAATGTGTGATAAGTTACATGTTTTTATCTTCATAAACCCAATCATTAGTTCAAATAATATGTAAAATATAGCAATGGATTTCCCCGATGTTTGTGCTGTTGGCATTTTACTTGTACTTATATGTAGGACTATTTCCATTGTCCCATTGAAAAGCTATTGAAAGAGCACCAACAGATTATTAGAAAAGAGAATATAGATGTATTTAAAGTAGCAAACCATGCATTCATCCATGAACATATGCTTGATTGTGAAAATACAAAAATATTGGACAGAGAAGAAAAGATACATAGAAGTTGCTCACATGACAATGGTGAATAACCCTATAAGTCAACCTAGTGTGACAATAGATAATGTCTGGAAACCATTAATTAACTTTGCTCTTAGGAAAAAATAGAGAAATCAGGAGTAATCTCATAAATAAATATATGAATTTTCTATTAATTGTTGCCTTTGGCAGAATGGTTCTTTTGAATAGAACTTTTCCTTATAATTCAATATTCAAGAATCTAAAGGTCCAGATTGGATTCCTGTGCTAATACTATCATTTAGTTGGTCCAGATCTGGAAAAGGGGATTAATATCATTCAAAATGTTGTGTAGATGCTAAGATGTGTGCTATTACTAATAAATGAATCTAATTAAGACATTCATAATTTAATGTTAGACAATGGAAGTGGTCCAATGTAAAAGTAAAGCAGTGGATAGGTTAGGTTGTCCAGGCTATGCCAAAAGAATTAGTGCTTTAGTTTATATGTTTTTAAGTATATTAAAAGTGTAATTATAAATTTATTTAAACGCACATTCATTACGTACATAATATTCATTAAGGCTGTAGCCTCAATCACATGTGTATAAAATGTGATAGTAGGGACCTCTACAGGCCTTAAAACCAAGAGTAAGCTTGTGGTTTTAAGGCCTGTAGAGGTCCCTACTATCACATTTTATATGCATGTGATAGAGGCTACAGCCTTAATGAATATTATTTATATTAAAAGTGGAAATTAAATAAGGCATATGCTAACCTTTAATTAGCTAGGAGTAAAATATGGAGGTATGATAATTGCTGATAAACAAAATTATAATATGATTCATTAAAAAAAAATTGACCTCATCTTAAATTAATAATAGATCAAACTTGAGAAGAGATCTGAGATCGAATTAAAATAGGGTCACACTATTAGGAAGTTTTATAGTGTTGCGACATAATTAGTTTTAAACTTAAATAGAATACACACAGTTATGGCAAAGAAACATTACCACTCACAGAGTTACACTAAAATATCACATAATCACCATTTCTTATGCTTACACAAGCTGTTAAAATAATAGCAATACCCTCTATGCAGTTGCACCACCCAGTGAAGCCATAATAACTGGTGTATGCTAGATTTGTGTATCAAAATCCCCATATAGTGCCTATTCATTCAATATCCCCACATTAATTTCTAGCTTGTAGATTTCATCAGTGAGGATCCTTGGATCTGAGAGCACTGCACCTTTTTTCAGCCCATACTTTCTAGCATCCATAGGTTACTGTGACCTGCATTGGATGGTATTACAGTATGGAGAGAGTTACTAGAATTATACTTACTGAGTTTATCTTCTCAGTATCTTGAAATAACAAAAAAAAAGTATTCACTGATATGCAACTGTCATTGTCAAAGTAGGAGGCATTACAAGATATAAAGGCAACAAGGCTTACAAGTGAAAGACTGGTTAACATCGGAAATGTTTCAAAAAGTATTTTTTTTAGGAATTTGAAAAATTTTATGTGTAGCAATCAGAAATGTGAACACATATTTAGTGCATTGAGATCTTATATGTTATATTTATTTTCTTAAGAATATCTTTTGAAATGAAAAAGAGTTCTATTTAAGTAGTTAAGATGTATTTATAATCAAATTGTTACTTATATATGGCAAAGGTTTGCTAAAATATAGTCCAAAATATTGATAAATTAATTAATAATTGACTGTCTAGTATGCCCTGATACTGAGTTTTTCATCATTAAAAATAATGATTGACACCACAGAAAAACTTATCATGTTGAATAGTAGTCACATGATCACCATTATTTATGCTTTCTCATAAGTGTTATTAAAACAGGCAAAACTCTCCATACAGTAGTGCCACTCAGTGCAAGCCAGAGTAAACAAGCCTTCTGGCATCCATTGATTACTCTGGCTTGCACTGAGTGGTGCTACTATATGGAGTTTTTACCTGCTTGAACAGTAATCATGATACTATTCTTATTAGAAATATATATTCTGCCATAATTAGTAAAATTTATGTTAAATGCCATTCTCTCTGCTCAACTATGTGTCATCGCATCAGTGATTAATTGCTGTTAAATTTGTGCAACATATTCTTTATTTATATTTCTTATTGATGCAATTCTTATTAATAACTTTATACTTCCTTTAAAAAAATATAACCTGATTTATCCTTGTGACTTTTATAAAACCAATGAATTTGAACCAGTCATCAAAGAAAGTTTATACTAATGTACACTAATTTATCTAATCGTACAATCTATTTAATGTTGTTTGATAAATTTGCATCAAACATTTTGAATTAGAAAGCAAAGCAAGAACAGAAATGTATAATAATCCCACTTTGAAGCTTGAGGAATATGTTTCCTTCAAAATTCTTCTTCCAGGATCTGTTAGTAAGACTTTTACCTTGCTTTGGGCCAACTGAAAAAGTTCTGCCTTATTTTACATGTCATATAACTTATGTGATATATTTGTCTTTATGTATTACACTGCTCTACATCTTTTAACATTGTGCTTCAAAAACTGTACAATTCTTATAAATGATATAAATAAATACATAAATTTCTTATTTCTTTCCAAAAACTTTATTTCCATATATCAGCTAACGTATATATCTCCACTTTTCAATAAATAAATAAATAAGAAGTTTGTGTATTTATTTATAATATTGGAGAATATATATCTTTTAAAAGAAAAAAGTGATGGTTTAATTTGTCATCGTATAATGATATTATGGAGTAATATATATTGTTCTTATAAATAAATAAAAAATGTAGATTATTAAGTTCCATATAGAATACTATGTCTTGTGTGGATTGCAGCTCTTCCAATGCTTGAACATTAATTGATGTCCTAGATGATTAACTATGGGATTGTTTATTGCTCTGGACTGTGTAACATGGCAATTAGTGTGGTGGACATATGGGCTAGAAGTTCCTGAAATAAAATTTCTTTTGTCACATTGGTGAGCAAATGTCATGATTACCCCAAACAATACACATTCAATTATTCCTATGATAGATACTATGATCAAATGGTAGCATTTTCTGGTGGGGAAATCATGAATATTAGAGCTAAAGATTTTTGAAATTAAAGCTAAAACCTTGACATTAAAAAAGGAGCTAAAAAGTGATGATATATATATTTTTTTGAAATGATAATTAAATTGCATCATCATGTGATAACCACCGTCAATTCAAAAACATGGTAGCTATTGCTAAAGTAGAGAGAGAATTAAAAAAGGCTCTTGTTAATATAATAAGCTTTGAGCATTGACTAATATTGTGCTCAAGTTAATGGTTTTGAGATGGAAAGTAAAACAATCACTTCTGCCGCCCAAAACTAACGATTTCCCCAATATCTAAACGATTCGATTATTATTTTTTAGAGAAACTTCAATCCTAGTTGTCATTCCTAGTATCTAATTTATTCCTCTATCTCAAATCCAAATTTTGTTTAAAATAAAATATTTCCTTTCTAAAATTTTTATTTTAATAATAACATTATATTTTCATCAAACTTATTATAAATTATTACTTATAAGGATATAATAATCTATTTCTCCAGTTTTATACGTTTACTAAGAACATTGCTATAGATTATATAAGAACTGATTTGCCATTTTAAAGACAGTAAATATTTTTAATAATAATTTTCAAGTCTCCTGAAAGAACAAGTTAAATTGGTTTCAATTTCTATTTTGTAATTTGAAATAATTATTTTCCGAAAATGTAAACTAAAAAATAATACAACATTTAACACGTATTCTGATATTTCAACCTCTGTACGTTAATGGATTATTTTTAGCGCTTTAAGTATTTCTTAAGCCATATTTCTACATCAAATATCTTTTTTGAAATATATTCTTTTATTGGCTTTTTAGATTTTAGCAACCTTTTAACTTAAGATATTAGCAAAGACCTCTCAAACGTAAGTATACAGGACAAATATTTGAGGTAAAGTCAACTTTTTGATTGTTCCCTTACCAAAGAAAAAGGAGAAAGTAATGCGTGAAGAAAGGGTGAAGAGCTCTTATTTTGGATCATAAAACTTTGATTGTTTTCTTTAAAAAAAAATTATAATCTTTCATAAAAACCTGTTTTTAAATTTCAAATACAGAGCTTGTACAAATTTTGTTAAGCTGGAGGAAAAGCAAACTAATTTATACTTTAACATTTTTAATTGAAAACCGATTAAAAATTTAACGAATAGATAAGACAACTGTCATCAGCAAAAGTATTTATTTGACTAAACGTTTGATTAAATTTTTTTAAACTGGTGATGCCATAATTGATTTCTAAATCAGAAAAAAATAAAATAAAATGAAGAGTTAGAATTAGAAAAAGTAATCAAAGATCTTAATTCATCAACATTTCGAATTAAAAAAAACTGAATGCTTTGTCTCATAGGAGATTACGTGGTGTTCAAGAACATGGAAGTAGATAGAGTTGAAATTCTCCGTTGACATTTAGCTCTCGAATTCATAACTCTGCCATACAGGGTAACATTGCTAACGAAGTACTAATATTGATGTACTCATCATAATAAACACGATGTGGATAAAGGAAGAAAAAATCTGCAGCAAGATCTTTAAAATAAAAATTACAAGCAATAAATATAAAAGTTTTAATTTTATTACGATATGGATAAGATAAAAAGCCTACAAATTGCTCACCATAAAACAAAAGTTTATCTAGCAACTAACCATTGTAATAAAACAATAAACAACACACACATATATATATCTGTACAATTAACATCAACCTATCAAATTGAAGGCTTATTGTATTGTTCAATCTGTGATTTGGTTAAATGCTGTAATATTTGAGTTTTACGATCGGATTGTTGCAATTAAGTCATAGAAAAGTGTGATTTTCATTTTTGTGTGGATGTTTAGGTTGCTTATTTGATGAAGCTTTTGTCATGAAGTAAATGCATATAGAGTGAGAGAGATTGAACTGGCAAATATTACATCAAGATAGATCAAGATTATAACAATCTTTGGATTAAGTCAAATAATTTTTTACTTTGGGGTAATATATACTAGCATGTGTACAGCGCAACTGTTCCCAAAAGCTATAAAGTGTTATTACAAAATAGATAAATAAAAACAAATGAGGCTTTCTTTATTTCACAAGACAAAGACACCACAAACAGGAAGAACACATGCTATGCTTTATCAAAGAAATGGAATTAGCATATTTGCATATCATTAAATGTATTAGCAAGCTATGAGTATGAAGGCAAAATCCTTTGAAAGTGCTCAGCTCATTTGTTTTTATTTATATATTTTGTAATTACACTTTATAGCTTTTGGGAACAGTTGCACCACACACACATGTGCTAGAACAATCTTTGGAGGAATGTTTATATATAGAGATATAAATTAAACAAATTATATTTGCATTTATTGTTGGCAGTACTCTAAGATAGCTGACAAAACTATAAGTAGTTATACTAATAATTATTAGTTACAAGTTAACATTATACTACTAATAAGTTATATCACCAGCATTACACAAGACTAAATCAACAGTCATCCATTATGACTGGTTTTAAAAAAAATTAGAAGTCAATACCAAACATAGGGCATGATATACAGTAATTATCTGGATGCACATAGCTATGTGCTAAAGCATCTATCAAAAATAATGCTGGGATTGTGATACATAGTGATCATCATCAATGCTCTGGTCATAGGGTACCATAAGCATACAATCCAACTATAAACTAAATATTCTGTATAAAATATAAAATGTAGTGAATGGACTTTAAAGTTGAACTTGCTTTTTGCAATGTCTAGAGAACCATATAGATGTCCAAACACAACAATAAAGCCTCACATATAAATAAATAAACCATTATTGCTCTAGAGTTAGCTCAATATCACAGGATTCTAGGAAATATGACTGTGAACAAAATAAAGTGTAAGTATACAAAGGATATTTTACTTTAATTTGATGTTTTACTGGAATGATTTATAAATTCCTAAAACACTATGCTGTTAATTCAAATCATAAATTGCCAACATGTAAAACAGATGTCTGGAGGAATACAGATTTTAAAACTTAATTTTTTACAGTTATTTAATAAATTAATAAAATGCCACAATAATCCCAACTTTTATATATTTTTATAAAAAAATATTTTGTAAAATAACATTCCAAAGATAAAAAGAATTAAATTAGATAAAAGCCTTCTTCCCTTTTCTTATGGAAATGAAAAGCTCCTATATAATTACATTTTGGAGGGAAAATAAGACAAAAATATATATATTTCAATAAATAAAAATTATTCAATATTACCAATTATTACTTATTTTAAAAATTATCTATAAATGTAGATGTGCTCATTACTATAAATTAAAATACCATGTTTTTTCTTTTGAGTTTTTCTTTGATAGTTGTAATTTTCAGTTATTTGAGTTTTTCTTCTTTGTCAGCTTCTCCATTAACGGATATTTCCAGGGTATTTATCCACTTTAAAATAAAATATTTTCAGGTTTCACAAGGCTGAATCTATCCATTTTTCAATGTAACTTACAAGTTGAGTAACATAGAGTGAGACAATTACATCTTTGAATGAAAACAAAGCTTGCAGAAAATTATTTCACAATCTTCATTTTCTTTTAGTGAACAAACTACATGGTGAGATTTAATACTGCTTAACTTTTAGCTAAAATATAGCATATGGTTTTCCTCAAATACAATTAAAAGTTTTTTAAATAAATAGTGAGATGAATATTACTTCAGACTACAAAATTATTCCTCATTGTTAGTTCCCAGTTGAACTGCTGGCAGTACTTTCTACAGCAGCTTAATCCAAAATGACTGCTGCTACCTGATTTCTTCAACAGCTCAATGAAGCCCAAGACAGTGTGGACTACTATTTTAACCTCCCAATATATTATTTTTAAGAACAATCCTGTATCTATCCAATCACATATTATCTCATACATGACCATATTAAACCATGATCAACTGAATCTATTTTTATATGTTATTTGGTTATTAACCTCATTTTTATATTTTTAAAAAATTCAGTCATAAAAAAAATTCACTGCATTTATTTTTCTCTTATACTAAAACCAAATTATTTTTTTAATTAGTCTTTGATTTGAACAAAATTGCATTTTGTTTTGGAGAGAGATAACTTTAAATAAAACAAAATTTCTTATCATAATATTAAAGCTTTATTTTTTTATTTTCTTTTATAACCCTTATAAACAGTACATAAAATATTATTTATTCATTTCTCTTCTTCTTCTTCTTCTTCTTCTTCTTCTTCTTCTTCTTCTTCTTCTTCTTCTTCTTCTTCTTCTTCTTCTTCTTCTTCTTCTTCTTCTTCTTCTTCTTCTTCTTCTTCTTCTTCTTCTTCTTCTTCTTCTTCTTCTTCTTCTTCTTCTTCTTCTTCTTCTTCTTCTTCTTCTTCTTCTTCTTCTTCTTCTTCTTCTTCTTCTTCTTCTTCTTCTTCTTCTTCTTCTTCTTCTTCTTCTTCTTCTTCTTCTTCTTCATTTCTTCATTTCTCTTCTTCTTCTTCTTCTCTTCTTCTTCTTCTTCTTCTTCTTCTTCTTCTTCTTCTTCTTATTATTATTATTATTATTATTATTATTATTATTATTATTATTATTACTACTACTACTACTACTACTACTACTACTACTACTACTACTACTACTACTACTACTGCTACTACTACTACTACTACTACTACTATTTTTTAAAAAAACTGAAATTATTCAATAAATTACTGAAGAGAGAACAAAATTATTTGTCTTTTTGCTTTTTTTATAAAATTAAAACTTAAGTCTGGTAGACAAAATTATTAAAGAGAGAAAGTAAAAAAATGTTTTATTTTTATACTTTTTTTCTTTTGCACTACTCTTAACAAATTATAAATATTCACATTATTGTATGTTAAAAATGTTTGGAATTATCATATCACTTAAGAAATGTAAAACTTTTAAATAAGTTATTGTTTGATGTTATAAAAAAAGACAGAAAATTAAATCCTACTATTTCCACATTTTAACATTGCTACTTCTAATAAACTTTAATTTTTGATTTAGCCATAGTTGATTTCTGTGTATGATATTACAATATATATATATAATTCAGGCTTATTTATGTTCAGTTAACAATACTATCATATTAATATTTTGGCTTGATTGTGTTTGCCTGATAATGCAGATGATTTCCAACTGAAGCATTAGATTCCATGTATGAACTGAGATATATTTTTTATATATGTTGTTCGTGAAATTATTGTAATACATATATAAATACAAGTATATTGTCTCTACCGAACTGATTATATATGTGTGTACGTGATGATCTAGACCAACTGATGAATACTGGTTCAGCATGAAGTATGTATATTGGAGATCATTTATCTTTTTCACAATATGTGGTCATGTATATCAGTTGTATAAGATAGAGTGGATAGATATAGGTATCGTGAAAGTCTGAGTTCAAATCTCTTCTTTTATATATATATGTGTGTGTGTAAATATAAACAAATCAAGGTATTGTAAATTCTGATCATAGTGTGTTGCAAATATTCTTCAGTATTATATTGTGTTAAAAGTTAAAAAATCATTCAACAGGATGCATGTATTTCAAGATAATCACTCGAGTCAATTGTTTAAAAAATAGTGTCTTTATAAAAATACAGCAATATTTATATATATGTATTTGTAATATAAAGTCATCTAATTTAAAATTAAAACACCAGCATGAATGCAATAATTTTTTATACATTAGTCTATTTCAACATAGCTAAATAATAAACAGGAAAGACTCATATAAAAATTTAACATCAAATATAAATTAGCATTAAAGTAGGTAATTAAACAAATAAATAGAAGTGATGTAATCACAAATCATAGTGTTGGACATATTGTTTGCTCTCTTGGTAATGACAAGAAAGGTTGCTTCAAAATACATATATATATATTGCAGAATGATTAGTTACTTTTTGACATAAAATAATAGTCAAGTACGGAATGTTTCCAGTGCTATAATTAAAATTTGTAGCACTTTGGTATATATATATAATAACAAGTCAGATGTCACATGACATATATAGCTTGCACTTACAAATATGTAAAATTAAGAGCATGCTAATAGCTCTAAATAAGCCTTTTATTTTATTTATGATAAATGCTACTACAAGAGAAGACATTCAAATCATTTTTATCTTAGATTGTCCCCATCCCCAGACCGGTTTCGACCTATGGGTCTCTTCAGTGAGGAGTTGGGACATTAGATTTAAAAATCAACTCAAGCATAACATTTATCTAAAAGTTAATTGTTAGAAGAAGATCTGAAACTTTTAGACATCTACATGTCTTTAAAGTCAGCTCTCCAACTGAAAAAATCATATGGGCCTGAACTTAATTCAGATACTCCATATATTAGTAGGCTTAGCCATTTAATTTAGCCAAAGCCACAACAGCAAAATAATAATAGTAATAATAACAAGTCAGATGTCACATGACTTATATATAGCTTGCACTTACAAATATGTAAAATTAAGAGCGTGCTAATAGCTCTAAACAAGCTTTTTTTTTTATTATTTTGCTGTTGTGGCTTTGGCTAAATTAAATGGCTAAGCCTACTAATATATGGAGTATCTGAATTAAGTTCAGGCCCATATGATTTTTTCAGTTGGAGAGCTGACTTTAAAGACATGTAGATGTCTAAAAGTTTCAGATCTTCTTCTAACAATTAACTTTTAGATAAATGCTTTGCTTGAGTTGGTTTTTTAAATATAATGTCCCAACTCCTCACTGAAGAGACCCATAGATCGAAACCGGTCTGGGGATGGGAACAATCCAAGATAAAAATGATTTGAATGTCTTCTCTTGTAGTAGCATTTATCATAAAAAAAAAAAAGCTTGTTTAGAGCTATTAGCACGCTCTTAATTTTATATATATATGTAAGTGCTGTTATCTTAGTGTGGATTTATAACAAAATGATCTTTATACAACTATCTTATTTAGAACTTACCATATTCAAATAGGCGAACTCTTAGTAACTATTGCATATAATAAACATGTTATTTTCATATTGATTGATTTTAAATTATTAATAATTGGCAAATCTTTAGCCAATTGATGAGGAAGATTATCTCAAAATACACATATGATTCAGAGATATATATGTTTTGATTAGTATATAATATAGTGATTGAACAAAAGATATTTCTAGTGCTATAAATCCATTAATTTATTTATTTACATTTATGTTTGACCAGGACAAATTATTTTTTCTATATATTCAAAATATCATATTTTGTAATTTTTAAGTGGCAAAAGTTAATTCCATTAGATGAAATTAATTTTTCAATCAGCTTCACAATAAGCAATTGATACAAACACACACAATAATACTGATTAGTTCATTAATCAGCTTGGCCATTATTTTAATCCAGTGTTATATATTAATTTTATAATATCTGCTCCTGACAGCATTTTAATGGTGAAACCAAATTTCGTTCAATAATTTCATACTTCGTATATCAATATTTATCTTTTAACATTTTTATTACATTATTAAAAAAACTATTATAAATAAGCATAAAAATTAAACCTCATTTTTATTATATATATATTATAACATTACAGTATCATTGTAAATTGGCTATTATAAATGTAAAACTAAAAATTTTATTTGCTTTAACTTTTATAGTTAAGCAAATATATTCATTGCTATCATTTGTTGTATAGCATAGAATATAATCATTATCATGTTTAATAGTCTCTCATACTAATGTTTATAAACTATATATATATATATATATGCACTGTTTGCACAGATAATGAAGCTAGAACATATATATTTACAAGTGAAATTTTAATTTACTAAAATACAAACTATTAAGTCAAAGCACTTAGCACTTTCAAGAGACTATCTGCTCTCATACTCATAGCTGTTGTTATAACTGCATGGTAGAAATGAAAATGGAATTTATGCAAATTAATGCAAATGGGTTATAATTGCCATTTCCTAAACAGAGCAAAGCAGGCTTCTCTCCTATTGATGGATTTGGGATCACTATCTATGTGAAATGCCTCTTTAATCTTGCATCAGTCATAGTGTGTCTCGGAGCATACAACACTGGCAGTGAAGGGTTTAAATGGCCTGATGTTAAGGAATATGTAATTTTAGAAGCATTTTTGAATGGCTTTCCAAGCAGATTTTTTTTTGATAGACTCTAATGCTTGAATATCCTAGCACCTCACTGAGGAAGCCAGTAGCAGAAACTGGTCTGGGGTTATGGATATTCTGCAAAGCTCGTTAAGAGCTTATTTATGAGCTCTTTATATAACACTTCTATATTTGTATAAAGAAAATATGTATACTGATATTTATGTTTATTCTTGATAAAAAATAAAGTTATCAAATTGGATAAATCAAAAGAAGTGCTCACACCCATACAACAAATAATTCAAAACTAGAATTATAAAATATTTTAAAGGAGAGAATAAACAGTTCTTACATTTTATATTTCATGTGCATGTGGCAGCTTATGGGTTTAGATTTTTATTTAGCAAAGATTGATTTAGATAGCAAGAATATTTATTAAACAATACATTATTTATTAACAGGAAAATTTAAAATTAATTGAAATAAATGTCTGTGAGCTTAGTTTTATGATTTATTATAAATATTTAAAGTTGTAATTATAAATTTATTAAACGCACATTGATTACGTAAGTAATATTTACTGAGGCTATAACCTCGACAATATGCGTATAAAATGCGATAGCAGGGACCTCTACAGGTGTTTTAACCACAAGCTTACGCTATGGAATAATATTTGTAAAATTATTTTAAAAACCAGACGTGAAAGTGAAGCAATTGAAGGTTGAAGTTATTTTCTTTTTTATTTATTTTTAAATGGTGTTTCTAAAGTTTTCTGCCTTGATTCAAAATTCTTAACTCTAAGATTTTACCCAGCAGTAATCATGATAACCGCTTTCAATATTTCATGGACAAATAAAGAAACCCCAATGCATGATGGAGAATAACTGATATAAAAACTGAAGTTTTGAAAATACAGTCTTTACAAATTTTCACTGCTTTCAGGACTTAAACAGGTTAAAAATTTTAAATAGCCATTTTGTTTGACATCTACAGGATGGTTGGTTAGACTAAACAGCTAGGCAGTTGTCTTTGCTAAGCAAATGACTTCTTCTCAACATTCTAGAAGAATCATAGATAACAACAAATAAACCAGAAAACATCATTAATTGATTTATTATTTCTTTATTTCATGAAATCTCATTTATTACTATCAACTTTTAAAGAAAAAATGGTTAAATTGACTTCTGAAATAAATTGTTGGATTTCTTTAATTGAAAGTAATAGTAAATAGCTGATAATTAAAAATTTATATTTAATTAGAAAGAATTTTAACTCAAAATTTCAAACTCCTTACTTGTATTTAAAAATTATCTCAATGTCATGAATAATCTCGTCTTTAACTATGAAAGGAAAAACTTTAAACAATAATTTTTCAACTCAAATATTCCTCCATAAACTTGTCTCTGAGAGAAATACACTGTGATTCAAAAAGTAATAAAAATCATTTTGTTATGGATGAAAAATTATTTGCTTTATCAGAGATATGATCAGAATTACTGGCATCCTGGATTAAAGATCTATAAATGAGTAAATTAATATTAGATTTCAAATTAAAGAAGTAGTGAACGCTAATCCTTTGGATAAAATTATAGAATCTGTTCAAATGAATTAAATTATTGCATGGAATAAACTGAAATAAACTATGAATTTGTATCCAATGCTTAAGGAATTGCCTTACTGATTATCAATGCTAAATATGTAAATAACATTCAATAGATAATGGATTAGGAAAGCTAAATATTTAAATGCCACTCCTGAATTGTGTATTATCAAAGCAAATATTAAATATGATAAATGTCCAAGTGATAAACAATCTTAAAATGAATTAATTTGTTGACTGTAACTTACCTTGAATCAACAAATATGATAAATGGAATTTATTAATCTGTATGCTGTGTCAAGAAAGGATTATATTACAAAGTGAAATTATTTGTGCTTTACATCATCTATAATGCTGTTATTTTAAAAATGTTTGCAAATTCCCAAAACCTCTAAAATATTTTGCAAGTATCAACCGGGATAATTTTTAAATCTTCATAACCATTTGAGCATTATTTAATGCATTTTCTTGTATTTATTTCTTTCTTATTTAGTTGTTGCTGTTATTATTATTATTAATGTAATAAAGTTTTTCAAATATTAATATACCATGTATAGGTAATATATAATAATATTATTAATGATATTGAATAGGCTTAAATGTAATTTACCTTAGGATTAGGTTGTACAAATATAAGTAACTATTAAACTTATCTAAAACTTTACTATATTGCAATAATTGCATGATTTATAGGTTCTTAAGTTCAACATCCAAGTTAAAATGGAGTTAATCATCCTTATGTAGATGAGTAAATCTGTAAGAAATATTTTGTGCATTACTCTTACATGTTAATATTAATTTTTTATTGTTATATAGTATGTAACAAGCCATCCTAATGATCTAGTTGTATTTTATTAGTGGAGTAGCACTCCCAATCCTTAAGTCTGCAAATAAATCCAGTAAAAGATCTTAAGGCAAAATAAATAAGCCCAATGTGGTAAATATCATCTAGGTATGATAAGCAATGACTTGTACTTATTTCTCTTAAAAGAGTGAAAACTTTTCCAGCATTATTAAGTGAGATTGATTAATAATTTATTAGTTAGTGAAAAAAACATTTAAGAATGGCTATAAGACATTTATCTTTTATGATGATGATGATAATTATTATCATCCAGTATTTTAATTTATGATTTTTAAAAAAATAATAAACAACCTATTCCTATTTAATATTAGTGTCTTCACAACACTGTTTGATAACACACTTTTCATATCCGAAGTTCAAATTAGAATTAGGAAACAAATAGTAATATGTGTTAGATATTTTATATAATTTTTTATTGTTGTTATTCGTTTTTATCATTTATTTTATATTGTGTAATAAAGTAATTGTTAATTTTTTAATATTTCCCGTTTGTCGTTATTAAAGAAACGTCGTCACTGCATATTCATGGTATATATAAAAAGTCATATTTGAGATATTAGCATATACATAAAATCTATTTAGATTAAATACATCATTATTGTATTGATGCTATCTGAAATATAAAAGTATTGGCTAAGATGATGTACATAAAATTTCTTTTACATTGTCGTATTCTAAAACGCATGAACACACTTTCTATCCACGCATATATTTTCTTATTTTGTAAAACCCTAAGCTAAATCATTAATCAACGTTGTATTTAAAATTGCTAGTCTTAGTTTTAAAACACAGTGTGAGTTACTCTTAATTAATTCTTATAGTAAGAAATAATATATTTGTAAGAATTTTTATTATTAAATAGAATAGGACTAAGAGTACACATATTATTACAAAACTCTGAGAAATTTATTTAGTATTTTATTAAATGTGAATAGATTATTAAAATATAAAATAGTTTTAGCTTATGTGGAAATATATGTAAAAACTTGTATGCATTGCGAATTGCAAGTTAAATTACTGAGAATAGTCACACTTTTTTTCCACGTTATTGATCTCAGCTGTCTCAACCTCATTTTCCACATTATCATCTTTTATGGTTCAATATATATATATTGCGGATTCACCCGTGTTAAAAAATTTAAATATTGATATACCGACATTTCGACTTAACACGGATGAACCCGCAAAATATGTCTTTTATATATGCAACCCGTGAAAATCTTCGTATCACTATATATATATATTATGATAAAAGTTTAAAATATTTTTAGATTCGAAGTAAGTTTAAATTTTTTCTTTCAAATAACTGATTGCTTGTCAATCAAACTAATATTGTAATTATTGGTTGATAAACTGTTTACCTGGCTTTGATTTAAATCCAAATTATAAAGCATTGGAAACAGATTCATTACCATTAGTCCTTTTAATCTGTTTCACAACATTCACTTGTATGTTTATTCCCCCAGACATTTAATATGTAAATATATTTATAAAATGAAAAAAAAAAAAGAAAGCTTTACTATAGCATATTTAATTAGTTGAGTCATTACATGCTTTTTTTTTCATTATGTCTCTCCAAAAAAATTCTGGAGAGACATTTGATTAGCTCTGGTATAAAGATTACTTTAGCTTTTCAATCTTATATTTAATTAAAAGTTGTTGACATTGATTATTTTTAATGTTAATGTGACATAGCTGTATTTTTGCAAAATTCAAATGACCCTACAGTTTTGTTAATTACCTAAATATATCTGTGATTTTATGTAAATAAACTTACGTGTATTAGAACCAGATTAAATAGTTCATGCATTTACCTGGCATGTCTTATAACCTGAGTTCAAATCCAGATTTAATAAATAGCTTTTTAGTTCTAAGTAACTGTACCAAAAAAAAAATTCAGATAGATAACTCATAGCTAATCATGTGACATTCATCTAAAACAACTGCTCAAATTCTCACAATGCAGACATTGATAAGCCTGGACAGCAATGCATTTTTTTTAATGTCTTTCTATGATGACCAATTGAAACAGCTTTACCCTGCAATGGAATATTTAAAAAACTTATTCTTAAATGACATTTATTAATTTATTATGAGACTAAGAGGTTAAATGTTGCATCTAAAGCAAAATTCTGAATGGTAAACTGTGACAAGTATGACACAGGTCCAATTTATAAAAAAACAATTAATGAGCTGCGTCAAGCCCCCAAATATCACTAACTAAAACTTAAAATAAATTTGGAAATAAATTTTACTTGCTTTATTTAAAAGTGTGAAATATAAAATAATTACAGATGAAATGTACAATCGTTAATGTGTTGCCTTTTAGAGTATTCTAAGAACATCTGCAAATATATTCCAGTTCAGTGAGGACTGTAAATAATATCATTTGATATTATCCTTAACAATTAGATTATGATTTCTATTTTCCCAGAATAGTATTAATACAATTATAATTTTATTCACGATCTATAAAAAAGAATCACAAGTAATTAAGTGCATTTCTTCTTCCACACATTCAAATAAAACAACTAAAATCTGCTTAATATAAATAAGATTTAAACCTACTTTTATTTATAGTTAGTGATATTTAAAGACTTAGTACAGCTGATGAGAAATGTTCTCTTGAAACCACCACTTTAAATTTCATATTATTTGAATATTATAAAATATAACTAGGAAAATCTGCTGACATGAACAACTCCATAGGTCATCTGTTTACTCATAGTTCACAACTGTCACTAAACTCAGCTATTATATTTTCAGCAATAAATAATAGCTTCTCAATAAATGAGTGGTTACGTTTACCTATATTTTTTTTACAATAAATGGAGCTCTGTTACATCTAGTTTGCACATATCATCATTATCACTAATGTTTATCTTTACTAACAAAGCAAATGAATGTAACACAATATACATATATTCCACAATTTAATATCTCCCACAAAGTTAATTCTCAAAATCTGAAGCAAGTATGTTGTAGAAAATATCGAGCATTGCAATGTATGCTGTCTCATCTGCTTTAGTTTTATTAATATGCGTTGAAAAGATAACTATTTGTGATGGGGATGATATATGTAAATAGAAAATAATTTCTAGCAATTATTGATCATTGTTTGGCTAATGAGAATATATGTAAATTTAAGTTCTTGTTTATTAAAATACAATTATTATTTAATGCTGAAAAGTTAATAGCTATGTTCAATGGTAGTTTGCATGAAGAATCGTCTATGGGAATTATAAACATAAATTCACATTCATGCGTGATTTTTTTTTTCTCATGTGTCATAGCATCAGCCAAAAAGTGAATCCACTAACCCGGGATATCTGCTTGTAAAGCAGCTGTCGCTGACCTCTCGACCACCAATGCTTGACAGATATGTGATATTATTAAATACTTATTGTAGATGTGTGGATTATTTTTTCACAAAGTCACACCTGAATATGCCAATGTTTTTAAAATAAATTAAATATAATTAAAGGATTATGCTTTAATAATGAAGATGACTCGTTATATTCACTATTTGGATTTAATCATCTGGAATTGTAAAATTGAATTTAAAATATTAGTGGTAAACATTAAATATTACTGGTTTTATTATTTCTATTTCAAATGTATCTACTGTATGTAAATTGATTGGTATTGACAACAAATCATCTATGCACTCTGGTTGCTCCGATGTGCCATTATTTTTGACCAGAGAGTACACTCAGTGAATCAAAAACTATTGGATGTAATTCGCAGTCTCATAACCAGAGATACCAAACTAGTCCCACCTCCACTCCTCACAGACACTTGGGCAATCCTCCAACTCCCATCCTCTCAGCCTCTGTCATAGGACTCAACCATTTAAATGTTTGTGACCCATGCGGTGCTTGCGAAATGAAGACATGCATCTCGGACTGGCCTGGACTACACACCCTTTCCACTTCCCATTTCACATGCATCCTTCCCCTCTTACCATGTTGCTCCTAAAATTTCAATTTACCATATAATCACTATCTTGTAAACCTTTTTCTAACTGTATTTGTATTGTTTTTTTTTTTTTTATGAATAAACTTTCATCACTGAGAAAAAAATCACATGACTTTCTCAATGTTTACTCATAATTTAGTAAAAAATAAAAGAGGTCTATTATTGGTTTTAAAGTGAGATTTATACATTTTTATAAAAATTAATCTAGTGTCAGATAGATATGATTATACAAGTTAGTTGGTTTAGGTTCAAAATCGTAAGGCTTTTTAGTTTCAGTCTAATATAGCATAAAGAGATAAAAAGCATAAGTGCTCTAAATTTAGTTTTGAATCATCAAGTATCCATTGATTATACAAGCATAATGTAAAGAACAGCTTTTGAAAAAATAGCCGAGTTTAGAACATTTTTATTTAAAAATAAAGTTGTATATCAAAATAAATCGGATCAAATGAATAATATTGAAGTATAAGTTAAAGTTTTATTTACAGGTTGGCTACAAAAGACTATGATTTATATGAATTAAATAATTTTAATCAAAATTGGGTATATAAAAATTCAATAACAGAAAATGGTTCACGTTACCATGTCCTTTAATAGTAAGACATAATTTATTGCTCCGGAGTATTTTGAAATACGATTAATATAAATGTATTGACAAACATATGGAGAATCCAAAGATGCTTTTTTAAAAAGAATACACGAAGAAAATTATGAAATAATGGAGTCGTTTAAATGGGTTATATGAATCAATTTTTGTTTGAAACAGTACGAATATTTAATGGTGCTTTTTATTTCGCTGAAGTATTTGTTTATATGTTGGTTGAAAGTGATTTATAAAAAAGAAAAAAATAATAAAATGTTATATATATTTGATGATTAAACAATTAAGCTGTATAAACTTATACAAATTTTAACAGTTTGCAATACTTACGGATAAATTGCTATATTTCGCTTGATATTAATTATAAAAGGTTATGCTGAAAATGAGATACTAAATATTTTATAGGAAATTTAAATTTTGCTTCCTACTCCTAGTGGTTTGATTACCGAGAGTTAGCTATGATTTTATTATAATTTATGTTTTTCAACTGTATCTATTTTGGTTGAATACGATCTTTAATTATATAAATATGTATACTGTAGCACCTTACCAAAAGTTTGTTATGCTGTCTTACAAGATAAGATTTTGGTTCATCAATACTTAGGTACTACATATTTTCCTTTTCAACTAAATATCTTTTAATGTATATTTGCTTATCAAAATGTCTTCTATGCACTGTAAGACTCTCTATTGTGAAAACGCACTTCCATTACATAATAAGCAATTCTGATTTCTATTTTTTCTTTTATATATATATATATGTAGTAGGGTTTTTAGATTGTAAAAGACTCAGAAAGCTACCACATGTGAGATGGATGGATGAAATAAGAAAGTATGCAGGAGTGATATGGAGAAGAGAAGCTAAAGATTGGAGAAGATGGATTGAACTTGTAGAGACCTTCATCCTGCAATGGATTGATAATGGTTGATGATGATGATGATGTAATATTTTTTCTATATGTACATTTTTACATTTCTATAATTTTACTAAATAAATTATTGATATATATATAAATTAAACTCTGCATATCATCTATAAATTATATAAGATATATACATTCATTAATATGTGAAATATACTGTGAAATAATGACAGCCAAACAGGTGTTCAGTACAGTAAATCATATTGATAGCAGTCTACTATTAAATTGAAAAAAAAAAAAAAATTCTAATTTTCCAAAAGCCTGCTCAGTTGCATATTATTAATATTCTGATTCAAAACATTATTACATTTAATAATAGATAGGTTCCTTTAATTTTTCTTTCCAGATCATTTGATGTATTACATACAATGGACATTTTTTTAGGACCAAGCATATTCATGCTTTTTCTCTTGACAAATAAAATAGAATTAAATTGAGAATTAGATTTTTTTTATATTGTCAAATATGCTACCTAAGGCATATTTAATTTCTCTATAGTAGAGGGCTGAACAATGTAACAGAATACACAATTTGATGTTTAGCAACTGTTATATTCTGTAATTTAGTAGTATTTTAATAATCTCCATACTTCCTCTTTCTTTTTCATTCTTCATATAAATAAAGATACAATAAAAGACAAATGCCCCCCAAGTAGCATTTCATGATAAACCAGCACTCATCAGTTTGCCCAGATCACCAGCTCTCATATATATCTTTATTACATGAAGAGTATTTATCTATGGTGAATTGTCACATCTTTATTTACAACCACCAAACTTGCTCCAATCACAACCTCGACTTGCTTTAATTTATTATAATTTGAAATGTCTATATGGTAAACGTTCATTATAATCTGTATTTTTTAAATCTTGAATATAATCCTCATGTCTGCATTAATTTTACATAAATGAAAATAGCATCATGCTAATTAACATTTTTTTCATATTAATAAATGATTGTCATGAATATAATATACTGCACTGAAAGTATGCTGTTTATATTATATTTATGTTGTTTTAAACATTGACATATGTGTGTTTAATATATATATATATATATATTATACCGGGTTCGAATATGGGACATTCAAAACACTGGTCTCTTAGGCAGAGAAGAACATACTCGGAAAGTATGTATGTCCAAACAATAGCTATAAAATATATAACTAGCATCACATTTCCAGGACATAACTTCTTCTCGACTGTTGAGTTCAACACCAAGTTCAAAGCACTTTTTTGTTTTGTGTAATCACGGGCACCAGCTATTTATTCAGAAGAATAAACAACACACTTTGAACAATGGCCACTAACTCAACGCATAAGTTATACCCATAGACTAGCTCAGCTACTTGTAACCACTAACAGATTATACATAATTAGTGGTGAAAAGAATTAATAAAAGAATTAATGGAAAGAATTGATGAAAAGATTGGTAAAAGATTTGGTAAAAAGAATTGGTAAAAAGAATTAGTAAAAAGAATTGACCAACAAATAAAGTTTTAGTTTAAAGATAATTTATTTTAACTAACATTAATTATACTAAATTTAAATATCTTTATAATTTTTAACTAACAGAATACTGGCATTTTTGTCATGCACATATTTAACTCATACAATCACATATATAATAATAAATCATTAAATAATATTTGAAACTTAAACACGCATATCAATAGTTCATTTTATGTATAATATAGAGTTCATATCCTTGACTCTTGGAGGATTCACACGAATGCAATGGCTACTGTATAAATGAAAATAAGAAAATGTTTTACCTAGGATTTTGAACGTAGATTTAGAACTTTGTTTTCTTTTTGGTTGCTGCTTCCATTATGAATATTTCCAGCTGGCTGGGACATATCCTTAAGGAGTTTCATTATTATTCATTTGATTATAATTGGAGACAATTAGATATTGAGCGGCTTCAGGTTGTTAGACAGGCATCACTTAAGATCAGATATATTGGCTGTTTTCATCGGACTTCAGGCTGGAGAAAGACATATGTTTTCCAAGGTTTTAACACTGCATTCTTGATTGATTTATAATAAACTGAACTGTTATCTGAATGCAACTCTAATGCAACTCTGATGCAATTAATTCGACTGACTGATTGTCCTCACTGAATGTCCGATAAAAAATTGGCTATTTATACCTATGACATGCTGTCCTTTTAATATCCTCTGGCAATATCTGTTGTCAAAATTCCTTTGATAATCTCATGTTTTTGAAGATCGTTTAATTAGTATTAGCCATGCAAACATGTTGTTTTATATTTTTAATTAATAGCCACCGCTGTGTTTTAAATATATTTTCTTTTTAACTTTCATTTGTATTTTTAACATTATTTTAACACGCTCATATACACGCATTTATTATATATTTTATTAACAAGCTTACATTTACGCACATGTATTTTTAATCTAAACTCAACACTAGTTTTAAGATTACCTTTTTTTTTCAATTCAAACAAAAAGAGATTTATATTTTGAAACTTTTAACTATTTATTTTAACGAATACTAATAAGAAAACTCTTTACTTCCTTTTATAAAACTTTTAGTTTGACTTTTTCTAATGAAAAACCCTCTCCCCTTCTAATTAACTAATTGTAACTTTTATTTCAAAAACTAATGATGGAAAACTATTTGACTCTTACTTTTTTTGAAAACAAACTGTAATAAAACTCTTCAACTTTTAATTTTACGTTTTTCTTTTACGAAAGATTATTTTAATAATTTTTTTAAGATAAATTATTATGTGCCAATTTCAATGTTGGTACTGTATATATATATATATATATATTGTAACATTTATTTATATACGTTGCAAATATATTGGCATTTGGTAAAAGCTAAAAAAAAAAAAAAGTAAATTTAGATTTTTTTTTTTACTATAATTTTTTTTAAAAAAAATAACATACAATGAAAGTTAAATTATTCTTTCATATTTTTTAAAATGTAATTAGAAATAAAAGTAGAATTGGAGAGAACAAAAGAATTCCAAAAATAAAAAAAAAGATAAGAGAAAGTAAAAATATTTTGGCTAATTAAAGATGGCCGAAAAACTTGATAAGAAAAGAGAGCTTTATAATGTAAATTTTATAAAGAATCTATAAGATTATAAACACAAAACACCATGATAATAGCATGTGCAGAAGTCGGAAAACTGGACCTCTAGTATAAAAGGCAGAGGTCAGTTTGAAAAACATCTTGGTTTGCCTGGTATTCTTTTGGTTGGTTTTGGATTAAAGAATCCAGACCACTCTACGATGAAAAAGTTCTTCACACGAGAGTAAACAGAAGCTTTAGCTGACATCGTTACCGATTGACACCAGAGAAGCTTACACGACTAGCCTATGGAACTAGCACCAAGATCAATTTATAACCAATGGCCGTGAGCTCATTTTAACCCTGAAAAACTATGCATAGTTATCTACAACCATCATGAATTCACTAAAACTTACCGGTAAGTTATGCTTCTTTACTCCTGGTTGTGACCAAATTAAACATTTTCAAACAACTTCTAAAAGTATATTTAAACAATCCCGATAGAGACATTAAATTTCTTGTACAAGAGACATTCATTTTTTAAGGAACTTTCTAGAAGAAATTTGGAAGTGAACAGTAATTATAAAATTGTTTTTTATTAATTGATTCACATCTGAATTAAGTGTGTTCTCTCTAATTTATTTGATAAATAATTTATTTTAAATATTTTTTTAGTCTATTAGAATAAAAATATTTCTAATACCAATTTTCATTTGTGCGTTATTAATAATTGTTATTATTTTTTTTATTAATTTAATAAGATTTAAAATGTAATTTACCTTTGCCAATAAGTTTGAATAAGCCCAGGGATAATAATCTTAAGAAAATAATTCTCGTTATGGTATGATGCAATACCGATTAGTTTAAAAGTATTTTTTCTTTTTTTATTCGTGAGACGTTATTTGACTATTTCAGCAGACTCTTTAGAATAAAAGGTCCTGGCATCCATGTTAAATAAATTAAAAGCTGATTTCGTCAATAGCATAATTCTCAACAATTAATAGGCTGAGTTGATCATGAAATATAGCTATGTTTTTAGAATAGAAATAGAACTTTCTTCTTTTTTGACATAGCTTGATCAACTCGCGTGCAGTTTATATTAGCGTGTAGAGGCCTAGCAAAATGGAAAACATTATAATATATATATGCCATTAAAAATTAGTCAACTCTTAGACAATCCCAATATCAATAACAATCAACAACTTCAAACTGTTGTCAAGGCAAACCTCATTTAACAGTAAAAGTGGAATATTACTATAATGGTCAAATATCCAATATAATTTGTCCATTAAACCTTATAACATCACATGATCACTATTTCCTATGCTTGCTCATAACTGTTGTTAAAATAGGCAAAACTCTCTGCATACAGTAGTGCCAATAATGCAAGTGAGAGAGGTAAGGAAGATGATCAAGCAATTAATAGAAAAGATATGAAGCCAGGACCATATTTGCATTATTTGGGTACAGGGCATAAAATGAAATGTGAGGAAAATGTAAATGTTATAAAGTATGTGAAGGATTTCTGTAAGAGAATATATTATGAAACATTGTATATTCAAAAAAACTTGAACAAATGTGTAAATATAGTAAAAGGTACAGCAAAATTAGGTGGGAAATGGGCTTTATTAAACAATTGGAAAGTGTAGGAAATGATTGTAAATATGTATAGAACATTTTTAAAGAGATGTAAAATATGTATTTAATTATTATTTTGGGGGAAATTTTGTAAAAAATGTTTAGATGTATAATATGTTAAATTTATTTGTTTGTTTATAATATATAAGTATATATTTAAAAGAAGTGAAATTTAATGTAAATAGTATCCAGTAGATGGAGTAGATAGTTATGTGAATTGTATAGTTATAATATCTTGAGAAGGTCTCAGTAAAGATGAAAGCTGGTTTGATAAATATTTAAATATAGTTATTAATAGTTGTTTATTTCAATCTTGTTTGAAAGATTATTTATTTCATCATCATCAACCATTATCAATCCACTGCAGGATGAAGGTCTCTCCAAGTTTAATCTATCTTCTTCGATCTTTAGCTTCTCTTCTCCACAACACCCCTGCACATTTTCTTATTTCATCCATCCATCTCACATGTGGCCTCTTTCTGGGTCTTTTACAATCTCTTGGAATCCAGTTTAAAATTTCAATTGTCCATCTATTATCATTTCTTCTAGCAATATGTCCAGCCCAACTCCATTTCAATCTTTTAATTTTTTCAATAAGGTCAGTAACACCTGTTTGTTGTCTTACCCATACATTGCATTTTCGATCTCTTCTTGTTACTCCCAACATACATCTCTCCATACTTCTTTGAGTGGTCTGAAGTCTCTGTATTGCTCTTCTATTAAGTGTCCAAGTCTCAGATCCATAAGTAAGAACTGGTAAAACACATTTGTTAAAAACCATCCTTTTCAAACACATAGGCATATTTCCTTTTAATATCAAGTTATTTCTACCAAAAGCACTCCAGCCAAGTTTAATTCTATGATTAATTTCCTCCATTATGTTTCCATCTGTATTAATAATCTGACCAAGGTATTTGTAACTGTTAACTTCTTCTAATTCTTCATAATCAATCTTTATTTTCATATTTTGAGCAAATCGATTAAACATTATTTTAGTCTTTTTAACATTTATCTTTAGTCCTACTTTTCTACTTTCATCTGCTAATTCCTGCAACATTTCCTGCAGCTCTGAAGCATTATTTGCAAAAACAACTACATCATCTGCGAAATCTAAATGACTTAAATACTCTCCATTTACTTTCACTCCTTTAGTTTCCCATTTTAATTCACAAAATACTTCTTGCAGCACTGCTGTAAAGAGTTTTGGAGATATGGAGTCACCTTGTCTTACACCTTTCTCAATGTTGATTTTTCCAGTATCATTATGTATATAAAGAACAATTCAAATGATAAAATTTCAGCAATATATATTGTCATAAAATTATTTATATAAAATTTCAAATAATAAATTTTAAACAAAATTGAAATAAAAATTTCATTCGACACATGAAATCAGGCTTTCATTTCTTATAGAAACCTTATCAAGATGTCTCATCGTATATAATCATGTGACACTAAAGCAATTTTACCAACAGAAATTATTTGAACTATAATACAGTAGGCACACAAACAGTAATATATATATATATATATATAAATTAATAAAAGATAGAAATTTATCACAGATCAATATTTCAATCTGTAAAACAAATCTAAAAAAATAATATTTTAATTCTAACACTTATAATAATCTAATAAGGATCATTTCTCCCCTAATTGTACTGGGTCTTTAACCATGCTAATAGATTATTTAAATTTTTCTGGGTATATAATGTTTTATAAAATTTTCTTTCTTTGTATGAATACTTTTCTCACAACTCATTCCATAACCAGTATCTAAAAAAATAATGTATTTAAAGCATTGATCAAAGACAAGTTATTTAATAAAATTAATGGGATGGAAAGTAATAAGTTATTAGGTAAATGGATTTGTAATGCTAAAAAGATTGATAATATTAAAAATAAGGTAGGATTAGCTTATCAAATTATTTGTGACCAGTGCAATATGATATATGTATAGGTCAGTCAAAAAAGTCTGCTATTGAAGGAGATAAGGAGCATGATAGGGCAAGTAAAACAAATGATATAAAATCAGGATCACATATTCATTTTTAGGTATCAGTCATAGAATAACTTGTGAGAAAAATATTCCTGTAATAAAATATATTAAAAAATTACAAGAAAGAAAATGTTATGAAAACTTTATATATCCAGAAAAATATAAAAAAATATGTAAACATGGTTGAAGGCCCAGTTCAACTAGGGTGGTGGGGGTCATTGTTAGATTACTGGAGAACATCTGGGCTTAATTTTGTGAAATGAGAAAATTTTTACAATATTGCTAGAACCACCTTTTACATTTAGGACTGGGTATGATCATTTATTTAACTATTTATTCATTATTAGTTTAGTTCATTTTAAGTCTTTTTCTTTTTGCTTATTATTTGAAAATAACTTTCAAGATGTCAATTATAACAGCATATGGAAATAGTGGTCCCACAAGTTGGGTTACCATTTGTAACAGTATACCACATTAGGGCTAAATTATGAAGAGATGGGAACCATCATCATCCACAAATAAACAAAATATAAAATTAAATATAAAAGGAATAGACGTGAAAGATTAGCACAAAACTAACTATAAGTTCACCAGCATTACACAAAATTAATAATCATTCAGCATCATGAATTATGAACAATAAAAATAAATCAACAGTCACCCTTGTGACTGTATTTGAAAGTAGTCCACTATAGACCAGGCTATTTATTTAACCATTGCCAAACCTAGAGCAAGAATATAAACAATTATCTGGATGCACATACTTAGGTGATATTCCATCAAAATATATCAATAGGTCAAACAATGCTGAGATATTAAAAACATCCTGATTACCATCAATACTCTGGCCACTTGGTACCATTAATATATGTAAACTAAATTTCTAAAGAAATAAATAAAATGAAATGTAGTGCATGGATTTTAACAGATATCCTTTTTGTGGTAAACAGGATCATCTGGATGTCCATAAAAACATAAACCTCCATTCCATATAACTGTTATGCACCAATCTAGCTCAGGATGCAAGAAAATTATAAACTATTACTATGAGAAAGAGATAAATAAATAAATAAAATAGCTAATTATAATTATTTCAAATAATTCCTATGTTCAACCTATTATAAGTAAATAGTTTTATTGGCATCATTTAAAAAAATCCTAGAACATTAAGCTGTCATGAAATAAAGTTACACATACTGCAATTTATGAATCAGGAATTAGATAGAATAAAGAAATTATGACTAAAAATATTTTTAAAACAATTATTTAATAACTAATTGAGTAACAATAAGCAAAAAATGACATAATAGTATGAAATTTTCAACATTTATTTGATCAAAAATTATATTTTTATAAAAAATATAATCATTAACTTTTGATTAATAAAATTATTTCTTTAAATTAACTAAGGGTTGGAAATACAACATTTTCAAAATCAAAGATAACAATCCTTGATTTAACTTAATTAATATTTTGTTAAATTTTAGGAGAGAAAAATAATATTTCACACACAAAAAAATTAAGTTTAATATATATATATTTCACAATTTGAAAACATTAACTTAATGAAAATATTTAAAGTTATCAATTTTTACAAACAAAGATATTCTTTTTATGTAAAAAAAATCTTTTTTAAAAAAAATATCTTCAACAACAGTTTGATTCTTCTGAGGAGTCCTTTCCAGTTATAATTTCCAGTTGAATTTTTTTCTTGAAAGCTTTTATACATGAACATGCTTAATTTGTTCTTTTTTTGGTGTGCAGTATTTTATTTCCTGGTTAAAAACAGCAAAATTTTATATATTTTCTTTTATTAAATAATCCAGTGAAAAATAATAGCAGAAACTCATGCCCTTGGTTGAAGACAATGTTGCAGATTATTTTAGAGAGTAACTTCTTTACATTTTTATTGCAATGAAGTCAGGTTACATGAAAAAAATAATGTCTAGCTTTTAACTGAATTTAGTACATGATTTTTATTGTAGAAATTATTTTATAATTAAACTCATAGTTTGGAAAAACATGATTAAAACTTATGCCATTCTATGCAATAGCTTATATTAAGATTCTTCTGTACTACATAATAGATTTACAAAGACTTCTATTTCTTCTTTATCAGATGGATTAGGATTTGACTGCCCTTTCTTTAACAACTAAGGAATATCTACTTACCAGACACTTGGGTCTTCTGACTTATTCACATTCATTTTTTCTAGAACAATATTGACTACAAGCCAATTACAATCTGTCTCCTACATGATAATTTTATAACTGATTAGATAAATTTTTATAAATACAATTATTCAGGTATTTTTTCTTAAACTTTGACAATGAAAAACAAGTTAAGAACTTATATTAACATTATAAACTTCTTGACATTACTTTCTAATTAAAAACCAATTATCTTGCAAAAGGAAAACAAGATAATCAGTTAATTGCATTGAAGAGAGATAAAAAGAAAAGAAAAAAAATTATTTAAAAATAAAATTTCCCAAAAGTATTAAAATCTTTTTTTTTCTTTTTAAAAATACTACTAAAAATTAAACTTTATCTTTCTTTTAAGGTTAAAATTAATATCTATTAAATAATTTATAAAAAAAATATTTTTCTCTTAATACATTTTTATAGTATAAATTAATACTATTAATTATAATTACTGAAAATAAAGAAAGAAAAAAACTTGTTTATATTATTTTATAAATTTCTCTCCCCTCTATAATCATTTATAACTTATTAAAATATTCACAAATTAAAATCATGTTATTATTTAACAAATTTGATGTTTGCGAATTCTCATACTATTATATGTTAATTGAAGACCAATTATTATTATAAAAATATGCATGGGAAAAATAAATATTATTTTCCCTATTAATTAATAAACCCTCAACTAAAACTGAGGAACATGCTGCCAACTTATCTAATTATTTTTAATGCAGCTATATAGCCAACTGGTGGGAAATAAAATTGAGTGAACCCCTTTTTTGATATTTTCTTTGATTTAGCCAATTTCATTTTACTACAAATTTTTTTTTCTTCATGCTCAGCTGTGCATTACCATTTCCACAGACTTACATGCTGTGATATAATTTATTAAGCCATGTTGGAGTATTTAATCAAAAGTAACTGCCTCATTTTTTGATATTTTATTTCTAGAGATGGGGTGACTATTGGTATAATATATACATGCCTGCTTCCAGTACCATAATGGACAGAAAACCTCATCACAAGTTTGCAATGCAGCATGAGCACCATAAAAGAATTTTAGTTTAAGCATAAACACAACTTACTACCAAGAGGGCCATTGAAAAAATGACCAAAGGAATGTTTGGCCAAATGGAATACCTTGTTCATTTATCTTACAAGTCTTATAGTTTCTGCAATCATGATACAATCCTGATACTGATAGACAACAGATCTCATATATTCAGAGGGATATATTTGAAAAAAGTTTAATCTATAGATAGGTGCAGTGCTGAGATAAAACTTTGAAATATTATGAATACATCACAATACATCTATAAGTACATCATCTATTCACCATCAGCACTGAAAAAAAAACTATTATACTTCAGAATATTTACCCCCAATTTCTGGAAAGAATCTTTTATTTTCCTCAGTTTTTATTTCATCAGTTTGCTTTCTTGTTTCCTTGGTCAGAAGCAAACCTGCTTAGGGAGACTGAGGATCATTATCAAATCTCTTACAATAACTCTGTGTTGAGAGGTGATTCTGCTTCCAGTTTATCTAATTGTCTGTGCTCTGGCAGAGTATAAAAGACCATATTTCTGATGAGTGTTTTCTGGATTGTGGTAGGACAGTTGATGCTCCCGATTGATTTCTCTGCTTTCTCTTCTTTCATGGTGACAGTTTATCTCTTCTGTCATGGTACCATAGTGGTGGCTTGATTTTTTACTTCCCATAATGGATGGCATTTATACATGGATTATTGTCTCTATATGCTGATTTAATTGGGTTTAAATCACCCTTCTTTTTCAGCATATGCACATTGGCTGCTGTCAATGTATTTAACAGTTCAGCCACCTACTCAATTGCATGTTCATCTGTCTGTCAATTAACATTCTTTCAATATGGCTTGGGAATCTGCAATGAGTACTCTCAATTTTCTACTTGCTTTCTAAAAAATGGAGTGTAGAGCTCACCAGAAATTAGATTAATTTTTACCAACCAGTTTAATCTTGAATTGAGAAATTTTGTATTTCATCTTGGATTTTATTTAAATAAATTTGGGAACTTTTATTGTATGTATAATGGATACATTTTTAGTATGTTTTAATCACGATCCTCAATGCCTCAAACCAATCTTTGCTTATGATTGGATTAATTTTCCTATTTCATGATATACACTGGTAATATTTTTATATTTTTGCACAGTTATTGACCTGCACATTAATTTTTAGCATGCTTCTTTTAATATCATATGATTTGAGATTTGTATTTAAAATTGGAGAGACATCCAGAGATCTGATTGCTTGTTGATTATTTCTCACCCAATTTCTATTCCCATATTAATAAATTTCCTGCAAATGGTTACTCTTGGTGAAAATTCTTCCAAGCTCATAATTTTTGTACTTTTAACCATAAAATTTATAAAACTTTTTTTTTGTCATTTTAGTAATTTTGTTGTTTATGGCTGGAATTTTCAGTTTGACAACATAAATCATCAGGAAACACTTGGTTCTGCAATTTGCACAGTGTTTTTCTTTCCATTTGTACTGAATTCTTATCTTTTTTGCCTTTTTTTTAATTTATGGATTGAAAGTATTTTTGAAAACATGATTTATCTGAGGTACTAAGGGTCTATTACCATTTTTATGCTATAACTTTTTTTACTGTCAACACATGTGAAATCATGTTTGCCCAGAAGTTTTCAGAGTCTATCATCAGATAAGGTGTTGGGAGAAATAAATATTCTTACAGAATTTCTTTATATAAGCAATCCTTTATGAGTATCCTAAAGGCTAAATCACATCATTCAACTGACTTATCCTGGCTTGCATCTTGTTTCAGATATGTTGTCTCACTGTCATTTGGATGGCAATAGGCTAAAAAGATGCTCATTTGTTAAATAGCCGTTCATATGATATTTCTTTAAATTTCCAGATTTGCAAAGTCTATTTGTAATTGAATTTTGATTCTTTTCTTTGGCTGTAATTCTATAAGTAACATTAGTACACCCCCACTCCAAAAAAACGATTTTATTTTATTTGACAATTTGTGCTTTTCATTACTTTAACTTAATAATGCTGCAAATTTCCTTTTGCTATCCATATTTGTTTCCAAAATTTAAAATTTCTCCATGTAAGCTGTGTAATGCAACCATTTAATAAAATTTCCAATGTTAAATTCAACAAACCTTTTTGCATTAGTAACACTATTTTTATCTAATTTATAATCCATGTCTGGTTTCCATTTATATGTTACCAGTTCAAATCAATAGAACTATAACTGTGCAATTTCTATGAGCTATCTGTGATGGTTTAGACATACACTTGTAACCAGTCAAGATAAATAATGAATGATAAATTTGGGATAAAATGTGATTATATTATCAAGGAAGAGATTCTTAATGATTGACAATTAATAATTAAATTCCAAATACTATTAATTCATTTATACACAGATATGAATACAATAATTTGTTACACCGACCTCAGGAAAGCTTTGGTTCTTTTAACTAAATCAGATATTATTTATATATAAATGAATGGTAATTAATGTACAGTTTGATGTTACTTTAGGTCTATCATTATATAAATTGTTTAGAATGTTTTACATTATTCAGCATTTTATACAGGTAATCATAATAGCATACACCTAGGTCTCATTTTATGCGGACTTATTTAACACGATTTTGAAGTTACGTGATTCGTGTTTCACCGGAAGTCAATTTCCGATAAAGCGCTATTACTTTAAATAATAAATTTCGCGCACTTATCTTATATTGAAAGTAATAGCACATTATTGGAATTTGACTTTCATCTTAGTAATTTCAATATTTCAGTGCTTTATAATAGTAAGATTTTATGCAATAATGAAATTAAAATCATGATTTCCACATTTTATGTATACACATATTAAATTTTACAAGATTATAAACTTGTTCAAACATTGTGCGTGTTAATTTTGCATTTTAAATCACATTCTGTTTTTGCTTTTTAAAAAAGAAAGTAATCAATTATTATTTTCTTATTAATGACACCAATCATTAATGTGCTCTTAAATTCCAACGAGAGCTAAATGGTTGTATGTCTGGATATCGCGAGCTTCGTAAACAATTAATAAAAGCATCATCTCAAAGATTAATTACTAATTACGTTGTCACCAGAAAATCATAATAATTAAAATGTGTATAAAAAATGTAAATTACTGTACTGTAAATTATGCATAAAAATATATTATTTTGAATAAAATTAAATATTATAGTTAAAAAAAGTTTGTCTTGTATCAATTTTTTTCAAATTTGAAATTTTTTATTAGTCATATTTTATTTCCTTATTTTTTTTTTTTTTGCATGAATTTTAAAGTAATTTTACATTGGTGCTTTGCTTTTACGTGAATTTTGAAAAATCCCAGACCACATCCACCCTTTTTCAATGTAAGTTATGTCTATTTTTGAGTGATTTCATTTGCGCATGTTTTCTGAGAAACCTATCTATCGTGTAAAACGAGACCCAGGTGTAAACTAGATTTGAACAAGATAATGACAAAGAAGCAATAATATAGATGGCATCTTTATGTAAATGTGCATGGCCTGTATGTTATTTAACTCTTTACTTGATCAACAATCCACAAAACATATTTATATGCATGTATGTCAAGTTTTTTGTCCAAAAAACTAGTTAGAGTAGCATTTTCAACATTGTTTTATTTGACATTTCTAAATAGTTTCATCTGAAAAACAGTCTTCTTCAGAGTAAATATTGTATTACATAATTTCTTTACAGAAACATACAATCATTTCATTTTATATAAATATTCATCAAAAGTGCACTCAGCTAAATTATGAAAAGGAAAAAAAACTGCTTTGTAAAGCATACACACATACATAACAAAAGAAGTACAGACACACACACTATATATATATTATTATTATTTATAAAATATTTTAAATATAAAAAAAATATAATATAATTATTTTCTAGATCTGAAAATGACTACTATGCGGTTGAAACTGCTATTAGGGAATAAAGTAAAGCATTGTGAAAAGTGCATTAGGAGTAGTATAGATTTTTTAAAAGATATGATGTAAAAAATGCAAGAAAAACAAAAGTTATGATGGTTATTACATTGCTATTAAAATTTAATTTATTCACAATTTAATGGTCTATTTTATTGTAAGAAAATGAATAATATTTTACGTATTATTTATAAAAATCTTAAATACATATTATATATAATAATATATTATGTTATTTTATATACATATATTATTTCAGAATTTTCATATATATATATATAACAGGCCTGTTATATGTCCCACAATAATATAGTGTGTGTGCGCAAATATATATATATATAAAGTTGAAAGGAAAAGTAGAAATAAACATAGACAAAAAAATTTTGTAGATATTTTCTACATTCACTGAGAATAATAATTCTATAAAGGGTTAAAAAATTCTGAATTTAAAACAGAATTTTATTATGAAATGAATATTTTTTTTAAAAAAGGTCTAAATAAATAATATTCTGATCTTGAAGTTTAAAAACAAGCAGGGCTTATTTTTGAAATCTTTTAATTAAAACTTGTATAAAATATCTATTTTTTAATTAGTGCTTGTATGCATTTCTACTATCTAATTATAAAATCTTTATAGATTAAAAATTCCAAAGGATTAAAGTAAAAATATGTATGTCACACCTTTGGTAAAGCTTCAAAGTTGCTGTTGAAAGGATTAGTGATCTTTTTGAAAAGATAAGCGAAAAAACTTTTTAACTAAATTTGTATCACCCCAAACCAATTCTATAAAAGGGCTGATAAAAAAGAGATATCAGTTCAGTCTGGATTATATTTTTTGTAAGAGCTGGCAGAATAGTTTGTCTAGTAAAAATTTTTGAGCAAGTGGCAGCAATTAGCTGACCAAAATAGATAGCTGCAGTCTGTTGCTGGCTGTAGTAGAGAGTTGGAAGCTCCCGTGAAGATGTAGCTGAAGTCAAGCCCGTAGATCCAGCAGTGAGCAGTCTACTAGTTCTATATACTGGAGTTTTGATTCACTTGATGACTGGATCAACTTCAAAATTGGATCAATTAGCCTATTAAATGTGTTCTAAGAAGACAGTTGCTTGCCTGGAACAATTCTGGACAGAAGAGAGATCATTGCAGACCAAACTACATGAACTATACTCCTCTTGATGTGGACCAAAAAACCAGCTTGCCCAAAAGAAACCATCAGTAGATGAACAATTAATTATACATATGCCATTTCAGTTGTATGCAAAGAATCACAGAAAATGTATATATAGCTGGTAAGTTATTTTAAAATAATTTATTTAAAAGACATTTTTAAATTTCTAATATTTAATTTAAAGACATTATAATTAGTTAAATGCAACCAGTTGGTTACATAGCTGCACTAGAAAAAATAAATAAATAATTAGATAGTTGGCAGCATATTCCTCAGGTTTGAGAATTAAAAAAAGAATTTTATTAATAGGGGAAAATAACATTTAAATTTTCTTAGACCTATTTTTTATTAAAGTCATTATTTCACTCAATCATTGTAAAAATTCCTATATGATAGTAAGAAAATTCTCAAACATTAAATATATTTAAGAGTATTTTTAAAAAAAAAAATAAAAGGGAAGAGCAAAAATAGGATTTTAATAATTTTGTAAATTTTAATTTATCATAGTTTTCTTTTTTTTTTTTTACCTCTATTTAATGTAATAAAAATCAAATCAATGCAATTAACAGATTATCTTATTCTTGTTGTTGGTTTTCTGCAAGATTTGATTTTTAATTATAAAGGAATGTCAAGAATTTTGTTATTAAATTTGTGTTCTTAACTTGGTTTTAATCTATGATTAAGGAGGTTATTAACTGAATAATTGTAGTTATGAAATTTTATTTAATTGGTTATAATGAAAATGATAATGTAAGAGACAGATTGTAATTGGCTTGTGGGCAAGATTGTTCTATATATATATGATCAATAGATGGTGTTTTACCAAAACCACCGAAACAACTGTAAAATTTGTTTACATAAATGACAAAAGAGTCAGAATTAACTATCTCTTTCATTTCCTCACCCTCAGATCAGCTGATTTCAAGCTATTTGCTATGAAGGATAGAGTTAGAAACTAGATCTAAACACTAACTCCAAGTGTTTATGCAAAACGTTTCTATCAGTTTGCAAGCATGAATTTTTCAGACCGGTAAAGTCTTCAAACTCAGCCTAACAAGCCAGATATCTATATGGGTCTGATCTCAGTTCAGTTTCACCACATAGTCAAAGTCTCTGCAATATATATCATTGCAAGAAAACTTTAAAGGTACATTTATGAAAAACAAAAACAAGTTATTCACATAACTTGCTATCACTTGTTATTTATGATCAATAGATAGCATTTTGCCAAAACCACCGAAACAAGTGTAAAATTATATATATGGGAGTGTGGATTAGTAACTATACCCAAGTATCTGGAAAGATTATTGCTAACTTAACTGTTGAAGAGAGCAGTAAAATTTTAATTCTGCTGCTGAATAAAAGAAATTATTGGTAACTTAACTGTTGAAGAGAGCAGTCAAATCTTAATTCTGCTGCTGAAAAAGATAGAAGAAATTATCCCTAACTTAGCTGTAGAAGAGAGATTATCTCAAGATTAATCCAGCTGATACTAAGCTATTGAATATAAGTTTTTAATCCAGCTTTTAGCATACTATGAGTTTAGCACTAAAAATGGTTTATACAGAATGAAAATCATGTGCTAAATTCAGCTAAAAGCTAGGCATAACCTTCTTCCATGTAATTTACCTTCACTGGAAGAAAATGTAGGGAAGATAAAACTGCCTTTAAGCAGTCTGCAGCCTTGTCTTCAACCAAGAGCAATGAGTCTTTATATCTGTCTCATCTAGAAATTCAATAGGAAAACCAAATGGACAAAAATTGCTATTTTCATTTACCTGGAATTGCTATAGACCTAGGAAAGAACAAATTTACCCAGCCCCATGTTTAGAAGCCTTCAAGAAGAACTCTATTAGGAAAAATTGAAATTGCAATTTGAAAGGCCTTTATAGAGAAAAGAGCCATGGCTATAGGGTTTTTTTTTTTTATTATGTGTGCACACTATTTTTTTTATATTAATAGACATTTTTTTTTGTTTTATAAATGTAATAAGTTTTTTTTCTTTTTCAATTTGCCCTCTGAGTAGAATCAAAGATGGCTATCTTTGATTTTTTTGAACATGTTTATCAAATTGCATATTTATTTTTTATAAGGAAACGGATGTTTGAAATTATCTACTATCATGTCTTTTTTTTTTTTGTTAATTAGTTATTAAATAATTGTTTTCAAAAAATATTATTTCTAGTCTTAATTACTTTATTCTAGCCAATTCCTCTTCCATGAAGTGCAGTGTGTGTGTGACCTTATATCATAGCAGCTTATATTCTAAGATTTAGTTTTTTTTCTTGATGATCCAAATAAAGATAGTTAGTTATAAGTAGGGGAACCTCATGAATTGCTTAAGATTATTTACAATAAGCTAATTTATTTCCCTCTTGCTCACAGCAATAAATTATAGAGTTCTTGCTTTCTGCTAGATTTGTGCATAACAGCTATATGGATAAGAGGTTTATATTTAGTGCATAGGCATCCAGATGATGATGGTGATATCTGGGTTGGCTCAAAGAGGATATTTCTTCAAAAGTCCATGCACTACATTTTAGTTAGTTTGGTGTTTATACATTAGTTAGTTTGGTGTTTATAAATCGTATTTTTTTTAAACTTAGAGGATAAAAAATACAATTTCTCATGGTTCAAACCTCAATTTTTTGTAGAGTTACCAATGGCTAACCAATTTAAGGCAATTAATGTTCACATACTGGTGACCATCACCCCAGGTATGACCCTGTATTTTCTCTATAGGGCTACAATATATATATATATATATATATATATGTATATATATATATATATATATATATATATATGGAGATAATTATGAAATGAAGACACAACTGTTGAGCTTCATAATTACTAAATGATGGGAATTTGAGTGGTTTTTCATCCTTGGTTTATCCTTAGATAAACTCAAGCAATATTAAATAATTGAGTTGGTTATGGAGAAAGGGATACATGAAATAAAAATTTCAAAAATTAATTGGCAGATTCGAAATCAGGTCATTGGCATAGTCGGTATATGTGCCACTACTTCTTCTCAAGGTTATTTACTTTTGCTTTATGAGGTATGATAAATATTTGATGTTTGATTTTCACATATTTATCTGATAGAGCCAACATTTGACACATGTATTAATCCTGCACTGACAGATCACACATACTAGTCCTAGTCCGGCAATATTTTTCTAATTTTCTGATCCCTGAAAGTAATGTCTGCACATGACTTGCCGATAAACTTAATCGATTAATTGAAGAATTATTTGGAAAAATGTTGACCTATAACTTTATTTAGTGGAAATGAAACAAATTAGCACTAACATTTTTTTTGAGTAGAAATGAAACCAACTACTTTCTCCTCATCGGAATACTTTTTAATATTCATTCACAAAATGAAGAATATCGGCATGAGATTTGGGCATTCTATCATCAGATTTTCAATGGTATGGATGGCTGAAGATTTGGAGTAGATTGAAGCCTGTCCATTAAAGTATAAAAATTTTCTATCTTAATATAAATTGAGCACTGATTATATATATGTGTGTGTTGGAGGTGATAATTTGGACTAACTGATGAGTGTTGGTTCAGCACAAAATACTATATATGTGTGTGTTGGAGGTGATAATTTGGACTAACTGATCAGTGTTGGTTCAGCACAAAATACTATATTGGTGATTATTTATTTTTTCTACATGTGTGTGGTCATGTATATCGGTAGTATGAGATAGTGTGGATAGTTGAAGGTTGCTCAAAAGTCTGAGTTCAAATTCCGTACATTTTCTTAGAAGATCATAAATTAATTCTGTCTTTATATACACATTTGATTGTTACGGGTAACTTTCATCAGTGCAGGATTACCTAACATTTATTATAAAACTGCCTTTTTTTTATAATGTCTTTAATTACCAATAGATAGATTGGTAGTTAGATGGTTAAGGTTTTCGGAATTGATTGCCAATTAGTGTCGCTGATATTTGACATTTGTTGTATTTTTGAGCAACTAGCCCTATTTGAATGGATTGGTTTATTTTTTATATTTTTAACAAATGAATTTAAGCTTATTGCTTTAATACTAGTTGATTTGAAAAATGTGAAACTGTTATAAATAATGATATTTGATATGAGGGATCACATTTTGATTTGTCAAATGTAACAAAATAAAGTTATCGCAAATTTAAAAAAAACTTCTGACATTTTAACTAGCTGAAAATGAAATCATAACACATACACACATATATAACGTTAAATATAATCCTTTTTTTTTTTTTTTAAAGTAATAAATGTTGTGCTGTTGCAGTAAAGAATATATACTTCCGCATCAGTACTCGACAGTCGTACGAAAATGAAACCACGTCTAGTATCTATTCACATGTATATATAACTTAGTACGGAATTGTCAAAATATTATAAAGATTATCTGCTGATAATCAGACAAACAGTGTTTTTTGTACATCAGCTATATTAAAATGGTACTGGGTGAAATGCATGCATAATAAAGTTTATTTATTTTAAATACCACATATACATATCACTAGAGAAAAGAAACATTTATATTTGAGGAATCATTTGTCTCTAAACAAGACAACTAGTCTATAAATATGCACATACGTTTACATTTATGCTACAGATCTCAATTAGTTGAACACAGATCTTCTCAGTTTATGAAAACATGAGATCAACATCTTAATCACCAACAATATGTTAATCTTATATATAAAAGGAAAATTGAATTGAGAATAAAGAATTAAAAATATATTTTAATAAACAAAAATATTTCATTAATAACAAGTTTGTTACATGATCACTATCTCTTTGCTTTGTTTATAAACAAGTTTGTTCATAAAAAGCATTCAAAATTATTAAATATGATAAAATTAAACAAACATCTTGGGTATAATAGATCTTTTTCACATGTCTTTATGATTACATCTCTCCACAAGGTGTTAAAAGTGGATAGAAAGTAGTCCCTACTATGCTTGAGAGTTTATGTGAAAATTACACTACAAAAATATTAGTGTTTATACTTTTTTTTATACTGAGAATTTTTATGAAATAAATCAGTCACTACATATTTAAAGAAATTATCTTGCGTGACAATTCTCTAAGTATTCTATTACAATTTGTTGGAACAATCTACCTTTAAATTGATGGTTTCCTTTTAATCTTCAAAGTTAATAACTAAGTTGACTTTCAGCATATATATATAAATTCAATTTGATATATATTAATACAGTAATATTCATATAATTCAACTTATTCTATTAGAAGTACTTTCGATTATATTCCTTTTAGTTTTTGTCAACTATATAGCAATATAACGTAACAGAATTGTCGGGGAATTGAATGGAATTATGGGTGTTATAAAACTGTCTCATTTTGATTATTCAACGTTATATCGTTGACAAAAACTAAAAGGAATATAGAAAGCATTTCTAATAGAATAAGTTGAATTATATGAATATTAATATTAATGTATATATATATATCAAATTGAATTTTACATATATTTTGAAGGAATATAGGCATCAAAATGTTAATATATATACACTTGCTTCCACAAAATCTATAAAAAGTAAAGTCTCTGAAATTATTAATTTCAAAGAATTTTCTTTATGTTTAAAATGTGAAAATATTATTCTTAGCAGATTTTTGTTTAATCAGTAATTTTAATGGATTTGAGGCTATTTTTGACAACAATCTTTAGGTCAATTACCAGAGATAGGTAGTAGATGATTCATTATTACAGAACTGTAGAAATAGCTCATTAAACTTTAGAGCAATGATGTTTTAATTGTAGATTCAGATTGAATAAATTGTCTGAATTAGTATAAAACTACTGATACTTGTTCTGATAGAAACCAAACTTTTTAAAGTTATATGTATCTTATATAGTAGTTATTTTTAAGAGGTAAGTTCCCAAACAAGATTACAAAAACATTATGATTGGCTTATCAACAACAACAACAAAAAAAAGAAAATAGAATCTTTCTTTAAATACATGCACTCAGAAAATTTGGTAATATTAGCCAAAGCGTACATTGCAAAAAATATTCTTTTAAAGACAAGACTTAATTTTTTTTCCAATTGTCATTATTAACAAAAGTTTACTAGCATATTTTTAAAATTAAAATTAAAAAAAAAAAGAAATAATTTTTTCCACCCTTTTTTTACAGTAAAAAGAAATTTTAAAATCAACATATAAACAGAAAAAAGCAACTTCCTTTTCTTTCCTCTTTTATATTTAATCAAAATGAAAAATGAAAATACTAAAATTTCATTTAATTATTTGGTTTATGAGATATTATTATATGCATATATGTGTTTATAAATCTGTTAGTTTTACAAGTCAAAGGAACATTAATTATTTAATATCAATAAATAATAATGTAGGGTATTGGACCAGAGTATCACAGTATCTGTATACATGTAGACACATATCAAATCGTCACAAACATTAAGAAATTTTCAGTTATGTCGTTTGTGAATAAACATATGAGCTGCTTTGAGATGTGGGCTATAATATGTTTATTCACAGAGGGCATAGCTGAAAATTTCTTAATGTTTGTGGGGTGATTTGATATTTATTTCAGATAGAAATATGCATTGGAAATGTAGACACATATATAAAAATTATTTTTGAATTGTATTGATATGTTGGAAGATACTTCTATACAGTTATGACCATTTTAATTCATGAATAATGGAAATCAACAATAGAAAAACAAAATAGAAAATCAGATAACAAAAAGAGAAAAAAATAAAGATTAAATTAATTGCATGAATATACAATCTCTTTGTCATATTTAGTGTAAAAAATGATAAATGTTAAATAGACAGTAAAGTGAAAGAAAATAATAGAGAATAAAAAATGGAATAATAAAAATTAATTTAGCAGACATTATTAGCAGATTAAACTTTCATTCATCTTTTATCTATAAATACATTTTTCTTATACAAAGTAGTTACCTTTTTTTTAAAATCTTGTTTGTAATTAGTTGCCAAACACATTTCTAACTTTGCCTAAGAATCTGGCTTCTCTAGTCGAAAACACACTCAGTTACTGATAATAAATAAAGAGATGGGAAAAAAATTTCCCTAGCCAATGTTAAAAATGTATTTTGCAACTAATTATAAATAAATTTTTTGTAGATAATATGTTTTTATTTCAGTGAAATTATTTAAAAAAATGACAAAAATATGTAGTTAATAACAAATATAAACTATTTTTTCAAACATATTCTCACTATCTACAAAGAATATGATATTATCAGAAAATTTTATATAATTAATCTTTCTGCATTCAATACTAACGTCACCATTATCAAAGCAGCAGTATTCATTTAACAACTCATCTGAATCTACATTATAAACATTAGTATTCAATTGTACATGAATCTGTCTGTTTTAATCTCAGAAGAAAAACTATATCTATTGATAATAACAAACAGAAAATGACCTGCAAAAAAAAAAAAACTGTCAAAATACTGATTTTCTAAAGAGAATTATAATAATATAACAAAAAACTAATTTAAGTACTTTTTCTAAATTTTTATATAATCTGAATTTAAACTATCCTATATAGTTGTAAAGTATATATGTGATAAGATTCTCATAACAGTGTACATACAGATTATATTATTACATAGATTAATAAAAAAAACTTGTTTAGGATTGTCAATTAGTAACAATTTCATAGCAACATCAAAAAGATAAAATTACCCATGTTTGTATGAATATATCTCTTTCATTTCTATTCTTTATCAAATTAAAAATCCATGAAAACATCTAATTCAACATAAACATCTCTCTTGAGATTAATTACTATTTGCAGGATGTCAAGAAAGATATTAGTTTTCTGCATTCTCACATCTGTAAATATATCTATTTAGGTTTAAATCCATATAATAACTTGAGTTTGAAGTAAAAAAGAACTTTTGCTTTATTAAAATCCAAACAAAAGATCTAGTGTATAGCTTAACAGAGAAAACTTGTTTAACCTCAGGATTGTCAATTAGAAATTGGTTTTTGGAAACATTAAAAAGATAAAGTTATCTCCATTTATATGGATATAAATCTTATTTTTATTCTTTATCATATATATATAATATTTCTTTTATTTAATATTTTACATGTACTATATTCATTCAATTATTATTTATGTGTCTTTGCAGTTGCATTCCATACAAAAATTCATGCATTTGTATTTTCCATAGAATCTGAAAAAAATGGTGGCAGCTTGAATATTTTAATAGCATAGAATACTTTGTTGTCAATTATTTCTATAAAGTTTTTTGCTTTTATTCTGGTCTCAATAAAAATAAGATTACATGGTCTTTAGTAAGACTTATTGTATTATGGCACTAGTTTAATGATTTATTAATCAAATATATTCAGAGTATATACAAAGATCTTTGGTGACTAGATTTATTTATTTTATTAAGAGCCATAATTAAAGTTTTTGGTGTTCTGGCTACCTCAAAAATCATGAAAAATTTACTTAGTATATTAAATAAACCTGATGAGATGTAAACATTGATCATAGTATTGAGCCAATGACTTCTTGGTAGCCATATCATAATACAACACTGAAAAATTATTCTAGGATATATATTTCTAGAACAACCTCTCAATTTCAGTAGCCTTGTAATGCCATCCCTAGTAATCTACATAAATATAGTGACCATTAATCATATATTAGTAATAAAAATAGACTACTTGACATTAAAATATACATACTTAGTACGGTGTATTTTTATTACAAATCAGCCTATTATATTATGGGTAAACATTAATTAAAGCAGAGTTATATAACCTATTTTTATTATCTAATCCTCAACCAAGATATTTTTATATCAAAGTATGATTAATAGATTAAAGCAACTAAAATTATATAAGTAAACTTGGAGAAGTGTAATCTATAATCGTGTAAAAAGTTCCTTATCTACCTGCCATACAACATAAAAAATAAATCTTTTTTTTATATTTATATATGTCATGGCATCGGCCGGGAGGTGAACCAACAACCATCTGCAACCAACTACTTGCTTGCAAGGTGGCTGCAATGACCTCTTGGCTAACCATGCTTGACAAAAATAGATCATTTATTTTGCAAATTTTACATTTCAACAATAATTTTTCTTTTTCCAGTAGCATTTATATTCTTTTGAAGTATGTTGCTAATTACTTTTTTTAATGTAAAGTTTAAAAGATCATTCATTCAATATTTCTGCCTTGGTTAGAATTTGGTCTTAGCAAAATAGGCTAATTTATAGAAATACTGCAATGATGAATATTTATAGTTCAACATCAGGTCAATCTATTTACCATTATTCATATAATGCAAATGTTTGTTATTGTTGTGTTTGGTTAGGCTTACAGGTTCATTTCCAAACCAACAGACACAAAAAGAATAACTACTCAGCAATCAATATGTACAATTTATTAGTCCAAAAATATACACACATTAGTTAAATGAATAAATACAGTTTATACAATTGAATGCTGAGATAGTCGAGCCGAGTATGGGACTTCTATCTAAATGATTAGCCTGCATTGTGAGCTCTGGTAAGACTCTTCTAGCTATGTAATTAGCTTGCCTCGAGTCGGTTCTAATTTGGATGTTGCAGTTTCCAGTTTGTAGGTGGACTTGTCTCACTGCATGGATGTTATGATAATGACTAGATAAATACCTTTGCTGATGACAGATTTAATGGAGAGCATGTTCTGTCATTCAGGTTAACAAAAGTAATTGCTCTCTGCCTTGCCTCCAAAAGGCTGACTGTTTAATGGCTGATCCCCTACCTTACTGGAAACCTGAGGATTTGGTGCATGAACCCCAATAAAGGATTTAATTCCTTTGGATAGAAATTGGGTGCTAGCCAATCAGGTACGGAATCTGGAATAGTCCACTTCTAAAGGCAAGGTCAGATATGACAGTTATATTTCCATAAATTGTTGGTGATGGCACCCAAGGCAGCTGAAGATGAGAAGTTGTTCTGGAAATGTACATCCTGCAAAGGTATTGGATAGGCTCTTGTTTTTTTATACATATGGCATGACAACCTGATAATGAATGTTTCACATACTGAAATTAGAGCTTTCATCTCTAACAGCATTATTAACATTAGTTGTAAGTGCATTTATCTACTAATTTCTAACTTCTATTAAATATAAAAAATAAATATCTTATTAATATTATTAATTATTTAATATTATTAAACTTCTTAGGTTTGATTAATTTCACTTTTTTTTTCATATATCAAAGCATTGACCGGGAAACGAACCCGGGCCAGCTGCTTGGCAGGCAGCTATGCTAACCGCTAGGCCACCAATGCAAGACAACTTCACATTTTTATTCTATAATTTCTTTTAATTGCCAGTTTTATATCAGATTCTAACCTTACAAAGTCTATTTAGTTTCTTTTTCTCACATTTTTAAATATCTAAATAATCAATAATTTTAGCATTATTTACATTCATTTATTGTATGCTCATATATTTTAAATTATATATTCATTTGTTCATTATATGCAGAAACCAGTATTATTAATAGTGAAAATCAATAATGATCTTAGTAACTATAAAAGAATAATATCTCACTCATTGATGGCACACACAATATTATAATTGTATTGCTTTTTATAGTCAGCAAACTAACATTTATCTGGCCAATCCATATTATCTTGGGATCTTGAATTTTTAGTTAGTAGTAGTTACTTACCCATGGCTATGTTTTGGGGAAAAATTCTGAACCTGCTTGTGACATGAAAAATTTCTAAGGTTTCCTTGATCTGGACTTGAAATTTTAGTAAAGATTATGCCATCAAATTTTTTATTTTTTAATGAATTTTTGACTAAGTTTAATTAGTTTTCTTTCACATTCCTACCTTAAGTTTCTCTCAGATTTCTCTCCAAAAGTTAAAAGATGAACCATAGAATATTTGATTATTACCTTCCATAACATTTGATTTCAAATCTTGGCAATGAATTTTCTCATTATAAATGCTTTTATTTCTAAACAACTTATGAAAACTGATTGTTTCTTTTTATTATTCGTATAGTTTGTTTCTTAAGTGATTATTTTAGTAATATTAGTAGTATTATAAGAAGTATGATATTGCATAATATATGGTTTGTTGTAGAAGACTATATATTTATAAAAGTTTAGATCAGAAGATCTGATCCCAAAACTCAATTGTTTTACTCAGATTCTTAATTTTTTTAGACTATATTATTGTGTAAGAACAGGTTTAAATAGTTATTTGCATGGTAGCAATGAAACTAGAGAAAAGTTTGAAAGTGTCATAAAACAGGTCACACTAACAAGATTATTCATGAATTAGCAAATTTATGAAAAATAGATATGTGTCAGATTAACTAGTCTTTAAACAGGCAAAACTCATTATACGTATTGCCACACTCGGCAAGCTAGAGTAATTAATTGATGCCAGAAGACTTGTGCATAAAATCCCCATCTAGTGCCTACTCATCCAATATTCCAAGACTAGTTTCTCAGATCCAAGGTTCCTCACTGATGAAGGCCACAAGCCAGAAACTAGTCTGGGGATATTGGATGAGTAGTCATTAGATGGGGATTTTATGCACAAGCCTTCTGGCATCCATTTTACTCTAGCCTGCTGTGCTGTGTGTGGCAATACATATAGTGAGTTTGCCTGTTTTAACAACAGTTATACACAAGCATAAGAAGTGGTGGTCATGTGATGTTTATTAACTAGTCATCTAAGAAAACCTCATAAAAAATCAAATTTATTCAAAAAGCATTTAAAGAAGATCTCTAATCATTGACTTGGAGGGAATCCCAGAGATTATTAATTACAGAGACAACTAATAATATTTTACATTACAACTTAAGCAAAATTCCAGATCACTTTTCAAATCTTGCATAAATGTAAGGTTATCAATGATTGGTAGTAATGGGTATGATCATTTTTATTCAATCCAATGTGCAAGTCTAATTAATAAAATTTTGTATTGTCATGAAACAACCTTCTATACATGTGAAAAATTAATCAACATAACTAATCACATTTTTCCAGATCAAAAACCAGGTGACGTTATCGAGTGACAACAAGACAAGCCAAAATAAATATGGAGGACTTGATGTGACTTTTTCTTTATAGTTTACAATTATACAAACCATGAATTTTTCTTTGTTCAAATAATACTGTAAATCTCAAAGTTTATATCTTGATACTAAGATCTTACAACAAAATAAAGCACCCTACCCTTAAGTTAAAAATGTTAAGGTTATTTTAATAACTACTGCAGAGGATCTCAGCCATAAGCAGCTCATTTGCATACTTTGACATAATTATATTTCCTTGCGTCTGATTTTATATATCTGAAGTATACTATAGAAGAATTAAAGGTGTAGTGATTTTCTAATTACCTGTTTACTAACCAACATTAAATGATTATGTAGATTAGTTAAAGATTGACAATCTGAAAGATATATCAAAATCTGATTAAAAACTTATAAAAAATTTGAAGTTTTACACAATTTGATGGAGCTTATAGATATACAAATAAATAAAGAAAAACATTAAGATGTGAAAATGAAATTTAATGTTTGTCTGTTTTGTAGATTTTCAATTGGATGGATGGTAGAGTGTGGAATGGATTGAAGCCTGTCCATTAAAGTATGAAGATTGGCTATCTTAATATATATCTGAGCACTTATCACATATATGTGTAGAGATGATAATCTGGACCAACTGATAATTACCGGTTTAGCATGGGTTATGTGTATTGGTGATTATTTCTCTTTTCGACATGTGTGTTCAGGTGTGTCAGTGTTATGATATAAAGTGGAGAGTGGTGGCTAATGTGAGGGTCTGTGATCATATACTTTACATATTACTAAGTAGCATTTCAAAAATATATCTAATGTTCATAGATTTATCATTCCAATTATTAAGCCAATAATCTAATGCACATGTGCTTTGTAGATTTATCTATATAAATGAATACTCTCACTTTCCAAGCACAAGATAAAGTTTTTGTAATGCTCTCATTTCCAAATACTTTAGATTTACCCATACATAAATGTTTGGGGCAAAAAGATAGATGATTCATTCTATCTTTTCACAAAGACTTTATAGTTTTTGGAAAGTGAGAGTTTTCATTTATATAGTTAAATCTACAAAGCGCATGTGCATTAGCTTATTGGCTTATTAATATTACAGTTTATAAAAACATTGTGCTATATAAAAATAAATTTCTTATTTACATTCCAATTATTGTATATTATTTAATATTATATAATTTGAACTTTACATACTTGATCAGATGTTAATTAGGTTATTAAAATGAGTAAAAATTAACTCTACCTTGGAAATATAAATTATACCCAATTTGAATAAGTCAGTGTGACATCTCCATAGATTTGATTTTGACGTAATAAATATTATTGTGCAAATCTACTTTTTATATAAGATTATGGCCCTAAGATGGAAGTGAATTCATTTTTTGTCTTTGCATATTGCAATGATAATAGTAAGGGCATTAAATTAATATAGATGACACTATCAGATTTAGCTCTCCAATTATTCAGAAATATTACCAAATTCACCACTTCCTTTAATTTGCTGTAATATCTTATATAAGTGCAATTTATCCACTCTATTTTGAACACGTTTTAACAAAAACCTTTTATTGTACTTATGTGCATATACAAAAAAAAAGTTGTGTTTTTTTACTTTAAAAAAATTAAAGTAAATATGGCTCTGAAGAAGATTGCAGGACAATCAAAACATAAGATTGTATATGCATATATGTACAATAAAAGGTTTTTGTTAAAAAGTGTTCAACTCCAATTATTACACATATAATAAACTATTGAAATTTTAAACTTTTATATTTATAGAAGACCTAAAATTTTCAAAAGGAAACAGGATAAATTTGAAAGTATAGGCTTTTTTTTCTTTTTTGCTATTAGTATTTTATCTTGACAAAAGTTAAACATGCAAAACTCTCCATACAGTAGTGCCACTCAGTGCCAACCAGAGTAATCAATGGATGCCAGAAGGCTTGTGCATAAATTCCCAATCTAGTGCCTACTCATCCAATATCCCCAGACCAGTTTCTGGTTTGTGGCCTTTGTCAGTGAGGAGCTTTGGATCTGAGAGCACTGCACCCAGATGTTAGGATCTAATGCAACCCTCCAGAAGCCACAAGCCAGAAACTAGTCTGGGGATATTTGGATGAGTAGGCACTAGATTGGGATTTTATGCAAAAGCCTTCTGGCATCCATTGATTACTTTGGTTGGCACAAGATGGCACTACTGTATGGAGAGTTTTGCCTGCTTTAATAACAGTAATGTGCTAACATAGGAAATAGTGATAATGTGAAAAGTTAAACATTTAAATAGCTGAAACAGTTAAAGAAAAGGCAATGTTAAATCAATAATCACCTGATAGGCAATAAGGATTTTTAAAATTTTTTCTCTCTAGTAATAATAATTAGATACTCAGTTACAATTTATTAACTGAATGATTAACTAATTTGTTGAAGTTTGAGTATCTATACAAAAGTGTTTGTTTGGATAGACTGAGATTATTTAGAAAAAAACATCCATATTTTACCTGGGCTAAAACTTAGGTTTTGGCTGGATATGCAGATGCAGCAGCCATTATTTCATAGATTGTGTGTTTAGGTTACTTTAGTCATAAATCATAGAAAATACTTTGCATTTAAATAAAAATATCATCATTCATAGCCAATTATAAAAAGATATGACTATTCTAACTGCAGAAGAAAAGAGATCAAAGACACATTAAAAAATGAAGAAAGAAAAGGGACAATGGAAACAAAATTACCATATCATTAAAGTAAGGAAAGGTGATTGTAAACACATATGCATATTTCCATTGCCACAGAATAGAGAACTGACTGATAACATAAGAATCTCATGACGACTGTCCACTATATATGATCGAAGATAAATAAAAAAAAAATGAGAGAAAATAAGAGAAAGAACAAATTCTTTACATAATGAAAATAGCATAAAAATCGTCTGATATGTTAATTTTAGACTTTAAATATCAATCTTTTAAAAAATAACATTACAATAATGTTTTAAAAGTACGTCTATGTTTTCTTTAATGTCAAGCATTGACGACCCTTCTTTGACTTGTTGCAGAGGTGGAGTGGACGGTCCATAATCACATTTCTGCTTCCGATGGTTGAATTGCATGTGAACTTCTAACAATAAATTATTCGATTATTTATTTAATTATTCAAAAGAACTTTACCAGTTAATGAAATAAATAACAACCGCTAAATATTATTGCTTTATATTCATTGATTTAATATTAATTATATAATTACATATATTTATGTCGATTCTTTTGCTATTGCATTTATAAAAGTGGTTTTTTTTTTTTTAATCTTCACTTTCCATAAAACATTTCTCCAGCTTTCTTAGTTGCCTGTTTTGCATTTAAAGTAATCGGTTTATTTCCTTACTTATAATAGTATAGTAATATATTCATTTGATCCTACATTTAAGTTATCCAGGTAATATTTCAACCATCTTAATCCTGATTAAAGACACAAGTTTTATAAAAATATATATAAAGAATTCTGTGGCGTAATAAAAAAAAAGAGGGTAAAAGATCCAACTATTTGTTAGCATCGAGGAAACTTATTTGAATAACTAAAGCAGTCTAGGCTGGGAGAACTATGAATGAACTTGAGAAGACAGAGGAACCACCCAAATGTAAAGAATTTAGACAGTGACAGATAAGGCTATCTGAAAGTAAAAAATTACATAAGAAAGCATTGCTTTAAGTCTGCGAATCTTAAATGATTAGAGTAACAAAAAACTGTATATATATATTTGAATAAAATCACACATACACATATCTATAACGCTTATATTTTAGCGTTTAACTAAAATTGTCTAAGATAAATTCAGATTTTTGCTCAATGTTTATTGTTATAAATAAAAAATTTTACGTAGCAAATTTCTCTTGTTTTAAAGGCTTGCGTAAAGCTTAAGAAAAGTTGGTCACGTGAAAGGATAAACGTATAATGAGCATGCGCAATCAGACCAACGTGTGATTAATTGCAATTATAGTTCTTTGAACAGAGTTTATAATTAAAAAACTGACGAAATGTAAAATTTTTAAGTGTAATGAAGTAGGATTGTTGATTCCAAGAGTATTTGGATTAAAAACAGTAATCTGCTTTCATTACTCCAGTTCACATTGTAAGCATTAATAATCCGTAGACATTGATTGGAGTGATATATCATTCTACTTTCAAAAAATCGAAGCTGGCTACAGTTAGCATATAGTAAATCAGAAAATTATATATTTACTGATTTAATATCAGAATAATGTAACTTTAAACCACTAAACATCACATGATCACCATTTCTTATGCTTGCTCATAATTGTTATTAAAACAGGCAAAACTCTCCATACAGTAGTGCCACTCAATGCAAGCCAGAGTAATCAATAGATGCCAGAAGGTTTGTGCATAAAATGCCTATCTAATGCCTATTCATCCAATATCCCCAGACTAGTTTCTATCTTGTGGCTTTCACTGATAAGTCGGCACTAGATAGGGATTTTATGCACAAGCCTTCTGGCATCCATTGATTATTCTGACTTGTACTGAGTGGCACTACTGTATGGAGAGTTTGCCTATTTTAATAACATAACTTTACAAGTAAGTTGGGGGGTTGCATTCAAAATTACAGACGATTAAAACTTTAATACAAATAAAGGTTGTTGTTGGACATTCATGTGCAAATTTAATGCTACTCACTTATTAAAGCCAATATCCTTTGATAATTCATGTTTACAATGCATGACTTTGGAATAGAGTGATAAAGCTGCTTATTGATATTAAAGTAGTGTTTATAAAAATATAAATATATAATAATACAAATTTGGAACTTCATGGTTACAGTCTATGGTCTTGTTAATAATAATAATGTTTTCATAATTTTTGAATTATCACCATATTTGGGAACTCAATGAATTTATGCAAATTATTATATACATATGCAAACCAATGCATTTCTTTCATGTGCATTATATATATAGAAGAATTCATATAATTAATATAGTTTTGGATAAAACAACATTTGTAATTCAGGTGAGGTCATATTTTCTTTTCACCCATAGCTATTTCCCATGACAAAATCACTGAAAGAGGAATATGTGAAAGCCACAGTTGCCCCTCAGACAATTAGAGTAATGCTATAAGTCACTACTCCTCAAGAGTGACATCTCTGAACTAGGCAACTAATGTAATTGATTCTAGTCATAAAATCAAAGTAAAGCCATAGTTAAATAATCAAGTCACCCTTAACATTGAGCAGAATTTATAATCTTCTAGGACTAATGAGTAATAAAAAATATGTAACTACCATTGAGTATGGTTGTAAAGAGGTAAAGAGAGAAGTCTCTTTGGATGGCTGATCATGAGATTATAATCAATTAATCATATACACTTCTTTTTCGTAAATCTTATGATCCTCAGATTTGATTATAAACAAAAAAACTAGTTTCTTAATTAATGAAATTAAATGCACTTATTGATAAAATTAAAAATTTTACCTGATTTTTAAATTTTATCATAATTTATATTTTGTGACATATAATGAAATCTTTTTTTGCTTGCTATACACTCGGTTTGCTATGGTTTATTATAATTATGCCCTGTATGGATTGACACAGTCAATAGAGCATCTGATACAGGATTGGAAGATCCCAGGATTCTAGCACATATCTGATGCTCAAACTTTTTATGAACTCCCAAACAATAAAGCCATATGTGGGTATATTTTTTATCATAATCATCAGCATTTTTTAACTCTCATCATTTCATTGCAGGATGAAGAACTTCTCTGAGCATCCATAGTTTTTTTCTAAACCATATCAGTAACACCTCAGCTTATTAAAACAGGCAAAACTTTCCATACAGTAGTGCCACTCAGTGCCAGCCAGAATAATCAATGGATGCCAGAAGGCATAAGAAATGGTGATCATGTGATGGTTAGTGGTTTATCTCAGCTTATCCATCCATTTTACATTAAAACCTGTTTTAGATCTCTTACAATCTCTTAATATTGAATTTAGAACTGCTACATTTGTGGATCTTAACCCTCTCAAAGATATCAACAATGACCATTTTTTTTATATGAATGTATAAAACTCTCAATTCATACTTATTAATTTTAACATACATTTCTTCACAATGTCTTGTGATTTGTAATTTTTATATTGTCCTTCCATTACACATCCAAGTTTCAGATCTATAAGAGATTACTTTTATTTAAAAAAAAAATCTTTTAAAAATACATTGGTATATATTCTTTAAGTTAAATCACTCCATCCATATTTACATATTTTGATAAATTTTGTTCGTAATGTTTCCATAAGTATCAATATTTTGATATAATTATTCTAATTTATTACTCTTAACTTTTTCTATGTTCCCTCCTTTAATGAAAACCATTGAATTCCAATTTAGATTTTTGAGCATCTATTTTTAGTCTTACCCCTTATTCATATCTTCTGATAGATCTTATAATTTTCTCCATCACTGTAGTATTATTATCTGAAAAATCTAGATGACTCAATAACCATCATGTTCACTCTTCTTGCTTTGCACTTTAGTCTACAAAATAGTGATCATAAAAATGATTAAAAAGTTTTGGAAGTAGAAAATTCTCTTTTATATCTTTTGCCCAATGTTAATTATATTATTCTTATCATGTAGTCCATTCCAGTGGTGCATAACGTTTTTGCACTTGCAAACCCTGGTCTAGGATGAACATTTGACATGATCCGTTATTTGTTTTTGCCATGCCTAAATTATAAATATGAATATATAAGGATAACACAAATGTAGTTTTAATTATAGATATAATAAACACCTCCACACTTCCCCGATTCTTTTCAAATTCATATAAGTAAAGATATAATAAAAGACAAATGACCCCCAAGATGCATTTCGTGCTAAAACAGCACTCATCAGTTGGCCCAGGTCACTATCTCTCATATATATCTCTATTATATGCAAAGTATTTATTTAGAGTAAATTGTTACATTTTCATTTACCATTGTCAAACTCCCTCCACTCACAACTCCGACGCCATCTATTTCAGATAAATATACTAATGATTATTACCAATCATTTTCGAAACTAGAGATTATCTCTAGCACAGATATAAACTTTAAACCTCAGATATATATATAAATTTATGTTTTCTAATATTTTAGTATTCAGCGCAAAGGAATTGAAATATTTTTGAAACAAATAATATACTTATAAAAAAAAATTATAATACGTACACAAAAACAATTTATTTTCATGTGATTTTTGTTTATTTTTAAAGATTAAATTCTTTCAAAAACAACAACAACAACTTATTATCCAAAAAGAATCCCCTCCCCCCTATGTCAAAGCATTGACCGGTAAGCGAACCCGGGCCAGCTGCTTGGAAGGCAGCTATGCTAATCACTAGGCCACCAACGCTTGAGATCAAAAAAGATTTTCTAAAAAAAAATTGCGATCTCCAACAATTTTTATGCCACACACAGATTGATAAAGTTTAATAAATATTTTTCAGAATTTTGCAATATTTTAGATCTACTTCATAATGTTTTGAAGGTTTATTCACAACAAATGTCCTTATAATTTCAAGTACCTTTTCATAATTACTAATTCAGCACAAAGTAGAAATTTATGTAGACAGAGGTATTTTATACAACTTCTATTAATATTTAGATGTGATCTATCATCATTTGTGAAATTCAGTTTATTCTATTGGCTGGCTTTAATAATGTGATCTCTGTATATGGTTTGTAATGATCTTGGTAGATATTTTATAAATAAGTCAGAACGTTACCTTAAAATTGAATAATCAAGAATCTAAGGACCCAGGTTCGAATCCCATGCTAGTACTGTACAGGCCAGAACCACCTGAAGAAGAGGGGACAAAATACCTCTCGAAACGTCGTACATATACTAACCTGTTTGCTGTGATATTACTAACAGTTGAATGCATTTGGAATATTTAAATAAAAATTAAACTTTTCTAAAGACATTCAACACACATATTAGATGATAAAAATAGTCCAATATAAAAATACAGCTAGAACACAACACAAACCTTTAGAAAAACACAAAGATTAATAAATTTATTATTCTAATATTGTCTTTATCATTTTTTAAAAATATAAATATCAGTATAGAATTTCTTATTCTTATTATTTAGACATATAGTATATAATTTTATCAATATTTTTTATTTTCATGTCTATTTTTTTTAAAATACCCATGATGATTTTATTATGGTCTGAAGTTGATGTCTCTATTTCAAATCGGAGGCATTTCAAAAGTTATTGGCACAATTATAGGCACTACTTTATTTTATTTTTTAGAATTCTGCAGAATTCTTCTCCACACTTGAAATTGTTTGTTTATATTTTTAAACATATTATTTAATTGCTTTGCACTGCTAAAATAACATTTCCAAAACAATATGTTATTTTATATATTTGAGAATTTTTTTCTTTTACAATTTCCATTTATATTTTATAACTATACCTGTTTTATCTCATCACCTTATTACTTATCATTATGTAAGATTAAACGTTTTTTAAATAATGTTTTTTTTTTAAAAAAGCCTCTGAATTTGTTCTGTCATATCCAGTATTAGTTCAGAAGATCAGGGTTTGAATGTAAGTATTGTTAGCTGAGAGGTTATCGCAGCTGCCTTGTAAGCAAATACTTGGTTGCAGACGGTTGTGGGTTCACCTCCCGGACGATGCTATGACATATGGAAAAAAGAAAAGATTGTAATAGAATAATGTCTCAAGTTTCTTTATAATTGTTTGAAAATTGTTTACACCATTACAAAAATATTATTAAAGTCCAAATATTAATAATAGGGTGTTTAGGGGGTAACAAAAATTACAATAGAAGCTAATTACAATGATCAGAAATTAGTTACAGTGAAAGAAAACAAGTATTGAAGTATTTTATGAAAATTGAAAGAATAAAAAGACTTTGAAAAAATTTGTCTAATAAATAAATAAATAATTGGATATATATTAATTATAAAATAAAAAACAATATATTTGGAGAATATGAAAAATATAAGAATCCAGGCATGATGATTGCACAAAAGCAAACAATAGATGTAGTTATAAGAGAAAAAATAAAAAGAGAAGAAAAATTATAGCACTAATAAATAAGATATTGTAGAATCAGAATATATCAGAAGTCAATAAATAAGAAATATATGATACAATGATAAAAAATATCATTATACACAGTGGTGAGGTTTGACAGCTAAAAGATAGGATGGAAAAAAAGTTGATAGTTACAGAAATAGATTAAACTGGTACAATCTTATGGAAACTTAAGGGAGAGTGGATAGGTTACAAAAGAATTTGAGAAACATGAATATTGAGCACATTACAATAAATGAAAGTAATATTTACTAAGGCAATAAACCTAAATCATGTGCCATTGAAAATGTGAAGGTAGGGACCTCTACAGGTCTTAACCACAAGCTTATGCATTGGAAGAAAAGAGGGGAACCCTTCTTTACTTCAACCCACTTTCTATATAAATAGGTTGAAGCTGAAGCAGTTAGATCTGAGAGCGTGAAGTCATTCAATATTTCACAGAGTAAGTCCACAATTCCTATTATACATTAATACTTGTGAAATCTTTTGATTATAGAAAGTAGGTTGAAGTAAAGAAAGGTTCCCCTCTTTTCTTCCAATGTGTAAGCTTGTGGTTAAGACCTGTAGAGGTCCCTACCTTTGCATTTTAACTGCACATGCTTTAGATTTATTGCCTTAGTAAATATTACTTACGTAATGAATGTGTGTTAAATAAATTTATAATAAATGAAATTGGAATCCAATACTTGATATAGGCATATACAGAGTATGTTTCATAAAAGGTAACTGAAACAAATATTAAAGTAGATACCACTGGAAAAGAGAGGAAACAAATATTCAAAGAAAAGTTGTTGAAAAAAAATAGGAAAAATTAGAGAAAGAACTTTGCAGAAAGATATGTGAGGTAACAGAAAAGCATATTGATTGTAATTGGAAGAAGTTGTAGAAAAAGAATTAATAATCTCTAGTTTAGTAAATGATTAGGGATAATCATTACTGTGTTTATTTAAAGTGGTTGGCATCAAAGTTATGGGTGAAAAAAGATTGATACTTGCAATTCTAAATGTAAAAAATGATAAAAGTTTTATTTTTAAAAATTCATTTTAAAAATATTTTCTTATTATTTAATTTCTTCATATATTACCTAGTTCCAGTTAAAAATTAGATAGACAAATTGCTATTTTTTTGTATCTGCTATCTATACACTATGTCTTAGTAGAGTATTTGTTAATTTTTTAATTGATATCATTCAAGTCTGAATAATCTTTAACATATGCTATTATTTAAAAATTATTGTAAATCTTAACTAGGTAAATCTTTTTTCTTCACTATTAAAATTGTAATTATAATTATTCACTCTTTTGCATATATTAGTGAAGCTATAGTTATTTAAATATTTAAGATTTATAAGCTTATTGCTTTCGGGATGTAGCTTTGGATTCCATACTCATGGCTTTAAAATGATAACTCATTGTAAGTTGTTATTCATTTATGCAAATGTATTTGAATATTTAACTAGTTCATTGTTTGGAGAGAGCAAAGCAAGCTTCTCTTCTGTTAATGGTACTGAGGTCATTTGCAATACAATAAGCCTCTTTAATCTTTCTTTTGGCATCATTCTTCTCTATGCAAATGATTTGGGCAGTAGTAGGTTTAAATGAGTGACCTGTGGTTGTTTGATGCTCCCAGAATATCGATGTTGCTTCACTTTTGTTTTTTGCTCTGTTGCATGTGTATTTATGCTGGTAAACTCTTATGTTGATGTTAGCACGAGTCTCACCACTAACAAAAGCTTGCTTTGGTCTCTCCAAACAATGGATTAGTTAAATATTCAAATACATTTGCATAAATGAATAACAACTTACAATGAGTTATCATTTTAAAGCCATGAGTATGGGATCCAAAGTTACATCCTGAAAGCGCTAAGCTTATAAATCTTAAATATTTAAATAATTATAGCTTCACTAATATGTGTGAAAGAGTGCATAATTATAATTGTAAATCTTAACTCGATTCATTAGAGTATTTTTAATGGTTTGAGATGTTATTTGTTGATTATCATTCATCTCACTAATCAAAGATTACTTTCTGCATTACAACTTGAACTATATAATTTCTGTTAATCAAAATATAACTCAACTTCAGATATTTTTTCATTCGGATTCTTCTCTGTCTACTCTCTTCTCATAAATTTTCTCAAAAACAAATTAAAAAGTAATACTGGACATCAATCTTGTTTTCTCCTAAAAATTTCAAAATTCTATCTCATCTTTAATTTTTGTCATTATATTCAAATTTACTCATGTCACTTTTATTTTTTAAATGTTTTTAGTTCTAACATTACAATCCATTACAACAATTTTGAAATGCTGTTTAATCAGGTCAAGAGCATTCTGTATTTCTGCATAAATACATTTTCTTTTCATCAGAATATATTTAGAACAAAAACACGGGGAGGGGGGCATGAATTATCCACATCTAAAGTCGTTTAGGTCCTTGATATATCATTGACCTCCATGTCGATGTTTTTTTGCACCTGTTATTTTCTATTAAGATTGTTTAATTAATTTTGTTATTCTGCATGATTTTCTTTGCTTCCGTATTGCCATTCTTTGCATCAGTTATTTTCTATTAAAAAAAAAACACATTATTCTTTATAGAGTGTTCTTTGCATCTATTATTTTCTATTAAGGTTTATAATTATTCTTGTTACTCAATATTATATTTTAGCAGTCTCCGTATTGATTCATATATCTGATATTTTGTATTAATATGTATAACTGAATCTCTTTATCTGTATGATATGCAATTGACGTTCATATTCATGTTTGTGAATCTTTTATTTATATTGAATCTTATTTCACTCATTTTATTAATATTTGGCTTTTATTGTAAAGTGCAACTCCATTTTTAAAATTATTGTTTCTTTGTCCTGAGAGGTAGGAGAATAAAAAAGTCATGATGGTAGGGCATTACAATGTAGGGTAACTTATCTTTCCTCCTCTGGTCTTCCTCTTTCTCCTCATCAAAAATTTGTATCCTGCATCTTGCACTTGGGATCAGTTGGCATTTTTCAGTGGAAAAGAAGGTTTGAGACTGAAAGATGAAAGCAGATGATCATTGCCAAAATCCAAAAGACAAATGCCAAATGACTGATCATATGTGGAAATCTAAAATCTTATTCCTCATCACTATTGTCGCACTTTGCCAGCAGGAGGAGGTTGAAAAATTTAGGAGCCAGATAAAATATTATCAATGAATAGTAAAAGAGGGTATAAATTCTTAAGATTATTAGTATCCAATCAGTATCTATTGCTTTGGCTGACAGTCATCGGAATATGAAATCTATAATTTGGTTTTTGTTTATTAAAAATACATCTGTACTGCTCATGAAAGAACAGTTCAACTGAAATCTTTACTTCGGGACTGTCAGGCAGCTGGAAAGAATAAATATTACATTTTACATCTTAATAAAAATTAAATCTAGTACATGCATTAATTTTATTAATGTATATTTAGTGATTAAAATGGGAATCTAAAGGAGTGAAAATAAATGGAGATTATTGAAGTCATTTAGATTTTGCAGATGATGTGATTGTTTTTCCAAGTAATGCTTTAGAGCTGCAGGAAATGTTGCAGGAGTTATCAGGTGAAAGTAGGAAAGTAGGACTAAGGATAAATGTTAAAAAGACTAAAGTAATGTTTAATGGATTTTCTCAAAATATGAAAAAAAAAAAAGATTGATTATGATGAGTTAGAAGAAGTGAACAGCTACAAATACCTTGGTCAGATTATTAATACAGATGGAAATATAATGGATGGCATTAATCATAGAATTAAATTTGGTTGGAGTGCTTTTGGTAGAAATAACTAGATACTAAAAGGAAATATGCCTGTGTGTTTGAAAAGGAAGGTTTTTAATAAATGTGTTTTACCAGTTCTTACTTATGGATCTGAGACTTGGACATTTAATAGAAGAGCAAAGAGACTTCAGACCACTCAAAGAAGTATGGAGAGATGCATGTTGGGAGTAACAAGAAGAGATCAAAAACACAATATATGGGTAAGAAAACAAACAGGTATTATGACCTCATTGAAAAAATTAAAAGACTGAAGTGGAGTTGGGCTGGACATATTGCTAAAAGAAATGATAATAGATGGACAATTGAAATCTTAAATGGGATTCCAAGAGATTGTAAAAGACCCAGAAAGAGACCACATGTGAGATGGATGGATGAAATAAAAAAGTGTGCAGGGGTGATGTGGAGAAGAGAAGCTAAAGATCAGAAAAGATGGATTGAATTTGGAGAGATCTTCATCCTGCAGTGGATTGATAATGGTTGGTGATGATGATATTTAGCGAGCAGCCTATGTATTTTATCTTGTGACTCAATCATATGGAAATAACATATGCAATGAAAAAAATGTATTGAATAGTCTTTAGAAATGAATGCTCTGCTCTGTTCCATCAGAGAAAAATCAATTTACGTCAAATTATCAGAAAGCTCTTTTGCAGGATGTGGTTTCTATTTAGCATTAGGTTTATTTTAATTCAAAAAGTTATATTCTGTTTTTAAATAGTAGTATATTTTTACTGACCTTGATTAATATTCAATTTTGGAATTGTTTTTAAAAATGTATATATCATTATGGAAAAACAGTCCAGTTGCTATTTTGTGTATAAAAGTATTATCGATGTATCTATTATAATAAATAGTTGTCACATGATTGTGCCATTGTCTGTTAAGTATTACTTCTATTATTTTTTTCTATTATTTTTTATTTCGAATTATTTATTTACATTCACATTGTTTCAAAAACCTATTCTTTACACTGATTTAACTGAAACAAAATCCGATAAAAGTGCAACCAAAATATTTTAGAATAACCGTTTATGTTAAAGACAAAATGATAAAAAAATAAAGTCAGATGTCACATGACTTAATTTTAATAAAGCTTAGAAGCAGAAAACAGTCTGGGGGTGAGGATATTCTCAAAGCTTGTTAAGAGCTTATTTTGCGAGCTCTATATGTAATGCTAAGATATATTTTAGCATTGAACAACAATCTATTTAAGAATATTTAAAGAGGCACAAGTCAAGGATCAGTTGGTCTTCACATTTAACCAATTACTATGTTCTTTTTCAATATCATTATATTTCACATTTGTGTATTATATTCAACTGATTGGGGAAAATGATGTCATATTTCCTGATCAAGTTTTATAACATACCTAAACCACATCTCATTCTAAGATGAAGATTTTAACACTTCTCTTTAGGATTACTCAATGCATCGACACTAGTTTTTCTTATAAGAAATTTTATGCGTAACCTCTCCACTCTTATCTAGTGATTATTAAAACAATCCCTACCTCATTACACTTTTTCAATACTTTGGATATTTTAAAAATTTCAGTCCATTTTTTATTCTATGGTATGATAATCCTTTCCTTCATTTCATAAATAATTCTGGTTTCAGAATAAAAGTAGGAAGTAAAATATCATTTGAGCTCCAAATCAAGGATAATGGTGCATCAAAACTTCTGACTATAAATGCAAAATAAAACAATCATATAATGCATGCAAGATGACTAATCATGAAGATGTATGACACAAAACTTTTGCAAAAAGTAAAGTTCATGTTGAAAAGAATCAGAATGATAGCGTTATTCCTATAAGAAACAAACCGAACTAGTCAAGGCCTTGTTCTACTCTCATTAATATGATGAACCATTCAACATTATTCAAGAATCCACATCAAATAAATAAAATCAAGTGCTAGATCTTTAAATTAGTTATGAAGATTTTTCATCAACTATGTTATCTTTAAAGAATTCATTTTCTGGTAACAGACTAACATATTTTAGCATCAAATTAGACATTATTACACATAGACTGATTATTACACATATACCAAGGCAACTGGATTTCCATTTCTTTATAATTAATTAATATTAATATATGGTACGACAAGTCTAATTATACTACACTTGATATATATATATATAATCACTAGATGGAGCTTTACCAATAGCTCCTTACAAGCTTTGTTTACATAAATGCTGAGAGAGATAGAATTCAATATCTTTTTCGTTGTTTCCAACCTTTAGACCATGGTTTTAAGTTAGAGATATTGAATTCTATCTTTCTCAGCATTTATGTAAACAAAGCTTGTAAGGAGCTATTGGTAAAGTTCCATCTAGTGATCATAAAATGCAAGCTAAGAGCAAGTTATGAAATTTATAACTTGTTTTGTTTATCATATATATATATATATAATGAAAATATATTTATAAAATCTATTACAAGTGATAGAAGTATTTTTAGGTAATAACCTTCTTCAACTGTCATTTAAATTCAAATATAGCCCAAGTAAACCTCATCAAATCATATTCCAAGCTACCCCAATCATAATATTAGCAAATTGTCAATTAATGATAGACATTCTATTTATGAAAATTGACTCTTTAATTTTTCTTTTATTAAGGTTCCTTTCCTCATAAAGAATCTTAGCATTTTCAAGATCAAACTTAAAGATAAACTTATATATTTTGAATTCAAATGAGAATTGAAGAAGGTTAAGTTATTAATTGAAAATACTTCTGTGGTTTGTTATAATTTTTGTAAATATATTTTCACTGTTATATTCATTATTATTTTTTATTACAATATTTATTCCATAATGGGCATTTTATTTTATTTACATATTATAACTAACATTTTATGAATTTTATGGTGACTGTTGTTTTGTAAAATAGCTTATTTAGTTAGAATATCACCTTAAATTCAATATTTATGAATACCAAGGTTCAGGCTTGAGTCCTATATTAATACTGCATTGGTCCAGTCACCTAGTATAAGCCTTAGTAATCAATGGATGAAAGAAGTTTGTATTTAAAATTCCAAACTAGTGCCTAATCATCCAATATCCTCAGTCTAGTTTCTCGCTTGTGGCAGAGGAAATTGTGATCGTGTAAAACTGTGAACTAGTTTAAAATCATAAAATATATTATTACATTTTATTTTGTTAACTCTTATTTATTTAACATAGAGGCTTTTAAGGGAAGCCAGAAGATAGATTCACAAGTGGTTTATTGAATGCTCAATTAGGCAGTTAAATTCCGTTTATGATGAAGATGAGTGCAGTGATCAAGAATTATCTTAAAGTATTGACGAGACTCTGTAATATGTAGAAAAGGCAAATCCACCTGGTTTTACTATTGGATATGAAGAATAAAATTATTTGAAATCTCCTAAGAAGTCAATTTTTTATACCATACTATTTTGTTGATAGATTCTTGATTGAATACCCCAAAAGAGAATTTTGAATTAACATGAATAAATGATCAAACTATGTTTTGAATTATTGACAAATTTGATGAACTTAACTTTTTATACATTTTCTATGAAGCAACTTCTTTTACAATGGAGGTCAATATATAAAAGACCAGGAAGTCACTGCAAAGGAAGTATTAGATTTGGATGTGTTAATAATGTTTCTTATAAAAATATCTCATTGAATATCCAAAAGTTTAATGTAAGTATTCTTGTATAGTCAAAGATGTAGAATTCATCTCTAGAATATGTTAATACTACATGAATCTGCCCTTAAAATATATACATAATGATCCCAAGTAGTCATAGCCAACTTTTTAAAGAAGTTATTTCTAAAAATTATCTTAGATTTAATTTTTAGATTAAGCTAGAGTCTAAATTACTCCTAATTAGCATTGTATGTATTTGTTTTAGTATTTTGTTGCAAAAGGGTTTATTCACATTATAAAATGTTTTACTGTTGTTTAAATAAAAAGTTGAGTATGATCTTTTTGAATTAAGAATAAGACACCAGTCTTTGAAAAAGACCTCCAAACTGTTTGTACTTTTTTTTGAAAGACCATTCAAACAATATTTGAATATTTTTTATCTCAACTAGCAATTGTTTTTGTATATAAAAAACAGATGATAAAGTTTTTTAAACAGGTATCCACCAAAAAAATTTCATGTTAATTCATTTTCTATACTTGCAACAAACCTCCCAGAAAACAAAATCTGGCATATTATTATATTTTTGCATGACATCAAAGAGACACAAAATGAACCAATATGCTGATCATAGAGTTAGGTATCTAAGGTGATTTGTAAAAATCTTCAATTATATGAAATACAAAACTCTGTTCAGTTCTAGCTTAATTCATTAGAATACTTTAAAATGTTAATGATATCAACTGTTAATACTAAACTTATAAGACTTCTGCTTTTGTATAATATATTTGTTTATCAATGATCACTTTCTTATATCATGTACTTTTCAATCTTGAAATGGATGTTTTCTTTTAATCAAATATAGTCTAGTGTTAATATATTTTTATTCAGGTGCTTTAACGTTCATTTTTACCAGATAACAAATTCTTAATATATTATTTTTTTCGGAAAAATCTCATAAGGGTTTACTTCTTTCATTTCTCTCTTTATACCCAAATTTATCTGCACACTTTTATCATTCAGTGATATACAATTATAACCTCAAAATCTCCAATGACAATTGTGAAGTGTTTTTCAGTCTAATCAAAAACATTACACACCCATATACAAAAATTCTTTACTTCTTCATTCCAATAAAAAAATTACAGGCTTATAATTGAAGTATCTGCATTCAATGTCATCCATTAAGTAAATCTTCTCATTTTATCTGATACATCATTAATTTTTATGATGCTAATGCTTTTTTTTTTATTCATAATGACTTCTCCACTTATGCTTTCAAAATTTTTGCCTTTATATTAAAATATATGTCCCCATTTCAAATTAATTATTTTCCCCCTTGTCTTCTATCTTCTTAATCAATAATAAGCAGTATGCAATTATTCTTTTTTACTTAAAAGTTATCTACATTTGTACTTAGCTAAATGAAAGTTCATTATCGAATGACAATCTAAGTGCATAACACAGATATTCTTAACATACTTGCCACCAGATGGACAAATACTATCCTGACCGATGACTTTATAGCCTATTGGATATGAGAGATGTAGTTTATTTTTAACATTAATCCTATCTTCAGAAATGCTCAAATATTTGGATTATCTGGGGGGGGGGGACATGTTCCTTCCTTGGTCTTAAAGTCAAAAGAAGATAGGGTACTTATATAGAATCCCTGCCAAAAACTTGCCAAGTATTTTACTTTAAATAATCCATTTTCAGGGACTTCCCAAACATGGCATAAACAATATGGCTGACTCTAAGTTATCATATTTAATATTTAATTTTTTAATTTTTTTATTAAAATGATAAACAGAAGTTCAAAGGATTGTAATTAAAACAAATTTTCTATGTAAATGCAGTAAAGAAAATAATAAAACAAAATTAAGCAAACTATATCAAACATAGCAAAAAATGTCACTTTTTGGGTGGGCACTATCCTGTAATTTTGAAAATATTCTGCTCTAGGCTTGTTCTGTAATAGAACAAACAAAATGTTTAAACAAATCATGATAATTCTAGTTAATGACTGTTAAAAAAAAACATCATTAATTTTAGCCACGAATTAACTGTTCACCATGTATTAAGGATTTATCATGTGATAATGTTTGGATATTACATTGTGAATGGAATTTATTAAAAAATGTGTTCAAAATTTTTCAAATTAACATTCAATTTAGAAACATTTTTAAATATTTTTTTAAAGTTAACAAGCTACACATCTTCGAAAAAATAATTTCGAGGGAAAAAAAATGTAAACAAACACTTCAACCCTGAAAAGGGATTATTTAAAATAAAACATCTGGAAAGATTCTGGCATGTATTCTACATAAATATCAAAGATAGTTAAATGACCATGCTAAGTGGTACATGTTTTTGGAAACCCATAAATATTCATTTTCCATGTGAATAATCACATGGTAGTAACTGTTTTAATGACAAGGATGTATAGAGTGAACATTAAGTACTTTTATTGTCCAGATTTTTAAAACCACAAAAAGAAGTCAAAGGATTTGCTTTCATCACATGATCACCATTCCTTATGCTTACACAAGCTACTTACTGTATGGAGAGTTTTGCCTCTGTGATTTGTTTTCAGTTAATAGCAAGTGTTTTTGCAACCTCGAATATTTATAATTTTATAAACTTTATAGCATGAAATAGTATTTTGAGTGAAGATATCTAAAAGTATCAAATCCAAATAATATAAGAAGTCTCACTAGTAATCTTTAGTTGCTGTATTGGAAAATTTTTTTTTACTTTGACTGCAGTCCATGATATTATACAGGAAATTAATACAAATGGCAGCAACAAAATTAAAATTCTACACCTTGTAGTTGTAAATAATGCCTAACTTCAGGTTTATTTTATATTCCCAGAATGAAATTACTAAATATTCACTTTTAAAAATTCAATTCTTTATTAATATGTAATATTTAAACAAAGGGAGTAAATCATTCTCCCCAGACTATGAATTAAAAGCTCTATAAATGTTGAATGAAGGATAAAAAGTAGACAAATCCATTTACTTCTGTTTAAAACCCTCTAATCACCACTTCATCTCTTTTCAGAGAAGAATAGGATAAAAAGTAGGATGAATCCACCTATTATTGGAGCTATGATGTTTATAAGCATACTTTTGTCGACATTGTTGGTAATTCACAATGAAATTAATTTGCCAGATGAAATGTGGCACTTAAAAGTTATTAAACTCTTAATCAAGATTGTAATTTTATAATGGACTATTTCCACTATCTAATATGAGTATTGAATGCCTTTAGAAAAATTTAACTTTATTTAAATATTCAGAAAATCACAATCAAGATGATAAAAGTGAGATTCTATATCCAGCCTTGTATAATTTATTATGAGTTTAATAACTCTTAAGTGCCATATTCCATCTGGCTGACAAATTAATTTCATTCTGAATTACAAATAATGTTGACAAAGGTCTTGATTCCTTGTTCAACATTTGGAGAGCTTTTAATTCATAACCTGAAGGAAGGTGATTTATTCCCTTTATGTACACATTGAGCTATGATTAATTTAAAGTTTAATATGTGATATTATAAATTTTACATTACAAAATATTAGATATATAAAAGAGTGAAAATATACCCAAGTAGTATATCTAAATAGAAATTTAAGCCAAAGCTAATTAAGCATTATTGACATGTAGAATAAATGAAATTTTCTTCTTGCGAATGCACTGTGGAACTGACTTTTTATAGATCTTAGGTTGCAGATGAAATCGAATCCATTTTTGTTACTATAACATTTGGATGTTATTGCTATGAGACTTTGCCATTATTCATTTACAGAATACGGAGATATCTTTGTCCAAATACATATGTATGATTTTCATGGCAGAGGCAGGCTCTGTTTATTTTATCAAAGCTAAGTTTAGGAAAGTATTGAAGTGTTTCAGAAAAAAATCTTTGTTATACAAAAGTTTAAAAGCTATCACAACCAGATACCAGCTACATGTTATATACGTGAGCATATATGTAGTTAAAAATATTGGTTTGTATTGTTAGCAAAAATTGCGTTACTTTTTGCTCTTTCTACTTTCCTTTTTTCTGGAATTAGGATAATTATATTTATTTTGAGTGGCTGACAATATATATATATATCATTATTCTAATATATATATATATATATTGAATATCTATTTTATGTAAAAGTATTAATACATCCGGTATTTGGAACGTTATAGTACTTGTGACAAATCACTAAAAACATTCAAAGTTGATTGTCCTAAGGCACCTTTTTTTTTTAATTGGAAGCATCAGCCTGAACTCTTGTAATAAAAAAAAAATAGTACATCTCTTTTGTATATGTTACATGGATCATTAGTGTTCTATATAATCTGACTAATTTTTTAAAAAGTAAAAAATAATATAAATACGTTAAAACACGAAATATGAAAGACAAAAATTTTAAATGTATATATATGTACATAGGTTATATGCTGGTCTTTATAAATTCTATATATATATATTGATTATACTGTGTGTTTTAACAAAAGCATAATTTCTTCTTCATAACAAAAACTATTAAATCTGTTCAATCTTAAGTGAAATAGAAAGTAATGTAGTTCAGGATAAAATAGATGGCACAATAAAGAGGAAAACTAGAAATCTGATAAAATTCCATTTAAATTATTAAATACTGAAGACAAACCAATATTGTTTTTAATTTTTAAAAAGTAGTTAATATCTGTTGTTTTTTTTTTACTAAATAATTATGATTTCAACAGATAAGAGATTTAATATGTTGATTTTTTTTTTTTGATATTACGGAAACTAGTAAATTGATCTCTTCACTCTACCTAGAACTATCTATTATAAGCATCACGAACAACCACATCTGAATACATTACTGGAAAAAATTGTAAATAGATTTTCATAAACCATTTTTAAATAAATTTGCAATAGATTTATGTTTTGTTATATCTTTTTTTTTTAGACAAAATGGATTGACATGGATATATGAAAAGATAAATGTATTTGCAAGTTTATTTAAAAATGGTTGTTTAGAATCTGCTTGCACTTTAGCCTAGTAATGTATTCGGATTCAATTATTACATGAAGTATTTATATTCCTAAACGTTACATATTTGATCAGCAGGAAAAATTATTTATGGATGATTAAAATTATTAGTATTATAAGCTTAAAAGGTCAATATACGGCAGACAGTTTAGTGCAGTATATTATCATCCAATTTCTGGCTTCTACCTCCACCAGCTGAGAATTGAAACTCTATTGTGCTTATGCATCTAGAAGCTTCTTCTTTTATATTGTTAAAACTCAACACATAAGTAAATTAGTAGTAGCTTTGAATCCTACATATCACTAAGAAAGCAAGCATCAGAAACTAATCTGGGAGGTGGAATATTGCAGTATTATAATCTAGTGGTCATGCATTACCCAAGTTTACAATAGATAGCATTAATGTAGGGTGAAGAGATCTGCTCTTGAGAGTGTATGACTAGGGTTATAAGAAAGGTATGTGATACTGTTATTAATATTAACTAAAAAGTTCTCACAAAACTTTTAAGTTTAGTTTTAGAGAAGAAAAATCAGACAACATTCACTATTGTAAGAATTGTTATTATATATGATACCATTTACAACTTTCTTAAACACTTTATCAATACTCTTTATTTATATCAAAATTAAAAGTTTCGACTGTTCTGCAGTCAGTTGGGTTTTTAGAAGTAGGATTGTAAGGGGCTCTGATGATGACTGCAGGTCAGTCGAAGTTTTGATATAAATAAAGAGCATTAATAAAGTGTTTAAGAAAGTTGTAAATGGTATGATATGTTAAAGTAGAAACCAATACATAGGAAAAGGAAGAAGAAGAAGAAAATATATTACTTTCATAAGAATTGTTATTGAGAATTATTTTTAAAAATGTGTTTCTTTATTTCATTGACTGAAAACAGTAGGATAAATATAGAATCATCTGTTAGATTTTTTTAAAAAAAATGGAGGTTGAATAAAAAGAATACTTAAGTGTCATAGCATCAGCCGGGACGTGAACCCGCAACCCGGGCAACTGCCTGCAAGTGCAAGGCAGTCGCGCTGACCTCTTGACCACCAATGCAAGACAAAAAAAGAATACTTTTGTATGCACATTTCATAAACGTAGATAGGTGGATGGCAAATATAACATTTGACTTTTGATTAATAGCTTTGAAACAGATTATAATAGTATTATTGTCCTGTAGTCATATGTCTTTTAAAAATATCCCTGTGCGTTTGACTCAGTTGGTTCAGCATCAGACTTGGGATCAATTCTGATGTTTGCAGGTCTGGTGCTTAAACGTTTTATGAACTCCTAAGCAATAAAGCCATATGTCCTTTTATTTATTGCCCTGTATAATTTACTGCATGGGTAGAGTGGCATACTCAAGAGGTAAAGATTTTTGGACTAATAAGTCTGTTTGGCAATTTGAATGAAATGGTAATTTTAAAGTGTAAATAGATATTTGCATTTCACATATCTTCCTAAGCAGTTAAATGATGATTTTTTAGTGAGTGCCTTGGTATTGCTAATAATGCAACTCTAATTGCAAATAGTGTGTTTAAATTGGTAACAATTTTGACTGAAAATAAAAATCCATTATTAAAACAAAAATCCTGCATACTGCATTATTTGAAGGTCTTAGAAGAAACACAAGTTTGAAATTTTAAGATGAGAGAATGATTTATTTGCTTTTAAGATATGACTTTAAAGGGGAAAAAGTTACTTGGATATAGATTAAAGATAACTAAAAAATGGAAAAATAAAAAAGTCATAGAAAAGAGTTGCATAGTTAAGTTTTAAAAAGCAGATGTCAGATGTCCCTTATAATGCACAGGACACTGATGTTAATGAGATAAACATATCTTTTTTGTTATAGCTAATTCTTTTAAATGCTTTTATTTAAGTTACATTCTCAGTGTGTTTGTTTGGTAATCACTTATATTAATTAAGTTAGAATAAAATTTTAAAACAGGTTTAATAGATTTAAATTCAATAGAAATGTTTCAAATTTGGTACATAACAAAGAAATACCAGGCAAAGTAATATAGGATTATAATATCTTAGGTAGGAAACCTAGTTTCTTAGTTCTGAAGTAGTGGGTGGAGAAATTTTGAATATTTTGATGCCAAATTTACAATTCTTTTTTAGAACTCTGATTTTAAGTAATACTCATGTGAAGGCAATATAGAGATTTCATTTTGGTTTCAATTTAAAGCTATAGTATTTTAAAATTGAGGTTTAATAGATTTAAATTCAATATAATTTGTTGATATTTTAACCACTTTTTTTAAATCACTACCAAAGTGTAGGGCACAATAATATTTTAGATAGGTGACCTAGTTTCTTAGATATTGAATAGTGGATGGGAAAATTTTGAATATCTTGCTGTCAACTTTAAAAATTGTTTTTAGAATTACAATATGTTTTAAGTAATGTATGTGATTTTCTTGATTTCAATTGTAAGCTTCATTTGAGTGATAAGAAAGTTAGTTTACAATAAAGTTTTGTTAAGTTTTTTTTTTTTAAAAAAATTCAAATAAAAAGGAAAAATGTCAAACACTTTTCAACAGAAAAGTAAGTTATTTAAAGCTTTATTATATATATATATTTAATTATGTACACCCAGTAAATATGATATATACCCAATACAGTATGCATATTAACTTATTGAAGAAATATCTATGGATATATATAAATTATAAGTGTCAAATCGATTTAAAGTAAAATTATACGTATTATGTAAAGTTCACTTACAATATAGTTTGGTGAGCATTTGTTTTTTAAAAAAATAAAATTTTCTAATCAAAACCAAAAGTGTCAAACACTTTTCACTTAAAAGGAGTTTAGTCACTTAATGGTTTATTATACAGATATATTATTATGTACACGGTGCTGAATATGATATATATGTAATGAGTAGACATATTAACTTATAGCAGAAATATCTAGTTATATATATTTATCAACTATAAGTGTCAAGTCAATTTAAAATACAATATAGTTTTACATTTTTATTTACTACATCAGTACTAAAAAGTTAAAAATAAATAAAGATAATTTTTTTTACATGAAATGCTTTCTTTTACCATGCACTGAAAGGGAAAAAAGAATTGTTTCTTCAACAACAATTCAAGTTTTTAGATTTAACTTGAAATAAAGTATTTAAAGTTCAAAAATTAATTAAGTCAATCCCTACTTTTTATAACAAGGGATTGACTTAATTAATTTCTGGACCTTCCCCCCTACATGATTTTATTTCAAACTTAAATCTAAAAACCCCAGTTGTGTTTGAAAAAAAAAACAATTAATTTTTTGCTTTTTAGCGCACACATAAAAGCATTTCATATAACAAAAAATATCACAATTTACTAAATAATAAAATGTTATCAATAGTTTTTGTAAAAAAAATAGATTGAAAAAAAATTAAATAGCTTTTGTTACTCTGGACAGCTTAGCACAATGTTAAAAGTTTGAGGCTCCTGGAAAAATTCCAACTAAGGCTAGCAAAAAAAGTCTCAAATTTGATCAACAGACTAGGAATAGTTGTGTACAGTCTATCACTTTCATGCATGAATATTATATGACCTTTCAAATCAATTTATTTTTTTTGGTAAATAGATTGTTGACTTTTAATGTACACTTTTTTATTTAACAATAGTTACCTAAAGAAATATGTATTGGAAAAATATTTATCATTTACACAAACATTCATTCTGCCTTATCAGGCACTGAGAAGAAAGACCATGGTGTTTCTTGATCTTAAACTCAGAGGTAAAAAGCCAATAAACTCACCATGCTGACTAATTGTGTTGGTGAGCAGCCCATCCATGTTTGTATATTATATGAATAATCACATAGTAATAACAGCTGCAACGACAAGAACGTATGGAGTGGACATTAGGAATTTGCCCTGCTTGGTTCCTTTAAGGCCTCCAAGAGGAATCAAAGGGTCTCCTTTCAGTTAATAGCAAACTCCTTTTTATTTAGGTACTTACAACTGCAGATCACTTTCAAGTGAAGGAAGATTGCAAGAATTAGAAGAAGAACTGTCTTATATTAAATGGGACATTATTGGACTTTGTGAAGTTAGAAGAAAAGGAGAAGAAACAATTGATTTAAAAAGTGGACATATACTCTATTATAAAGGCACACATATTGGAAATACAAGTGGAGTAGGATTCATTATAAATAAAAAGTGGAAGAATAACATTGTGGAGATTGATGGTGTATCGGACAGAGTGGCAAGATTAGTTATACAACTTAATAGCAGATACCAAATGCAGATAATTCAGGTTTATGCCCCAACAAGTTCTCATAGTGATGAAGTAGTAGAAGATTTTTATATGGATGTACAAAAGGCTTTTGATCAGAGTAAACAACATTTTAAAATTGTTATGGGAGACTTTAATGCTAGAATTGGTAGACAAATGAAAGATGAAATTGCTGTAGGTAATTTTGGTTATGGTAATAGAAATGAGAGAGGACATAGACTTGTGGAGTTTGCAGAAAAAGAAAAACTTTATATTATGAATTCATTTTTTGAAAAAAATGTTAAAAGGAAATGGACATGGAAGCATCCAAATGAAGGGACAGCAGAATTGGATTATATTTTGACTAACAGAAAATACATATTTCAAGATTGTAATGTTCTTAACAAATTTAACACAGGAAGTGATCATCGATTAGTAAGGTGTAAGTTATGTGTTAATGTAAAACTAGAGAGACAAAAATTATTAAGAAAAACAATATTTAGAGTTGATATTCCTAATCTTCAGAAACATTCTAATGAATTTAAATTAGAACTTACAAATAGGTTTCAAGTGTTAGGAGATTTTGAACATGATTCAGATTTGAATGAAATTAATATGAAAATAACTGATACACTTTTAAAAACTGCAACAAACATAGCTGGTAGAAAAAAGCAGCAATTCACTAATAAAATTTCTACTGAGACTAGAGAATTTATGAAGAAAAGAACGAATATGAAGATATACAAAAACGATGTATTAAAAAGAATTGAATATCTCGAATTTTGTAAAATGGTACGGAAAAGAGTTGAAAATGATATAAGAAAGTATAACTGTGAAATAGCAAGGAAAGCTGTAGAAGAAAATAAAAGTCTCAAAAATGTTAAACAACATTTTGGTATTGGTAGGAAATTTATATCTGCAATAAGAAAAAAAGATGGAATTATTACTAAAAACAGAGATGACATCATGAAATTGGTAGAAGATTTTTATCAAGAATTATATAGTAATAAAGAACAAGTACCTCCTATATCTATTACATCTTCCGAATTGCCCAGAATTTTAAATGAAGAAGTGAGACATGCAATTAAGTGTATGAAGAAAGGAAAGGCTCCAGGAAATGATGGAATTATAATTGATATATTAAAAGAAGCAGGTGAAGAAATAGAAACAATTTTAGCAAAGTTATATACCAAATGTCTAAATGATAAAGATGTACCGGAAGATTGGAAGAATGCAGTAATAATATTAATATTTAAAAAAGGTGATAAAGAAGATATTAGTAATTACAGACCTATCAGCCTTTTATCAGTTTTATATAAAATTTTTACCAAGATAATTACAACTCGTCTACAGAGAACTTTGGATTTCCACTAACCAAGAGAACAAGCTGGATTTAAAAGTGGTTTTAGTACAATAGATCATATCCAGGTATTGAGAGAAGTCATAGAAAGGACAAACGAATATGAGTTGTCATTATGTTTTGGATTTGTAAATTATGAAAAGGCATTCGATTCTATACACATTTCTTCAGTGATTAAAGCATTGGATCATCAAGGTATAGATCCAGGATATTGTCATATTTTAAAGAATATTTATAAAAATGCAACAGCAACAATTAGATTACATAATGATACTGGAAAAATCAACATTGAGAAAGGTGTAAGACAAGGTGACTCCATATCTCCAAAACTTTTTACAGCAGTGCTGCAAGAAGTATTTTGTGGATTAAAATGGGAAACTAAAGGAGTGACAGTAAATGGAGAGTATTTAAGTCATTTAGCTTTTGCAGATGATGTAGTTGTTTTTGCAAATAATGCTTCAGAGCTGCAGGAAATGTTGCAGGAGTTAGCAGATGAAAGTAGAAAAGTAGGACTAAAGATAAATGTTAAAAAGACTAAAGTAATGTTTAATCGATTTGCTCAAAATATGAAAATAAAGATTGATTATGAAGAATTAGAAAAAGTTAACAGTTACAAATACCTTGGTCAGATTATTAATGCAGATGGAAACATAATGGAGGAAATTAATCATAGAATTAAACTTGGTTGGAGTGCTTTTGGTAGAAATAACTTGATACTAAAAGGAAATATGCCTATGTGTTTGAAAAGGATGGTTTTTAACAAATGTGTTTTACCAGTTCTTACTTATGGATCTGAGACTTGGACACTTAATAGAAGAGCAATACAGAGACTTCAGACAACTCAAAGGAGTATGGAGAGATGTATGTTGGGAGTAACAAGAGTAGATAGAAAACACAATGTATGGGTAAGACAACAAACAGGTGTTACTGACCTTATTGAAAAAATTAAAAGATTGAAATGGAGTTGGGCTGGACATATTGCTAGAAGATATGATAATAGATGGACAATTGAAATTTTAAACCGGATTCCAAGAGATTGTAAAAGACCTAGAAAGAGACCACATGTGAGATGGATGGATGAAATAAGTAAATGTGCAGGGGTGTTGTGGAGAAGAGAAGCTAAAGATCGGAGAAGATGGATTAAACTTGGAGAGACCTTCATCCTGCAGTGGATTGATAATGGTTGATGATGATGATGATGACCTAAAGAAATATGGTTCTCTAAAAATAGATAAATTATCTATCCATACCAAAATGGAAGGAGATAATCTAAAAAACTGTAATGCTTAAGAAGTTTGCAAAAGTTGCTGGAAGAGTTGCTGAATAAAGTTATAGTTTTTTCAAAAATTATATATTTCTATTTTGAAATGAAAAGGCTGAAAATAGTTACTTTTTAAATCACATTAAAAAAAAAATTTTTTTTAAATTATTTTTTATCTCCAAAAATATAACTTTAAAATACTGTGTTACTTAATCAGTTTTTAAAAAATAAAACATTTTCAGAAGCTATTCTTTTTTTTTTTTTAGGAACTAAACTTTATTAATAGCAAATTATATACAAGTATTCAACATATATTATACCACTAAACATTACATGTTTACCATTCTTTATGCTTACACAAACTATTTACAGATAGGTTAAACTCTCCATACAGTAGCCCCACTCAGGGCTAGCCAGAGTAATCAATGGATGTCAGAAGGTTTGTGCATAAAATCCCTATCTAGCGCCTACTCATCCAATATCCTCAGACTAGTTTCTAGCTTGTGGCTTTATTCAACAAGGAGCCTTGGATCTGAGAGCACTGCATCTAGATTTTAGGATATAATGCAACCCTCCACAGCCATCTTTTACCTTATTAGTTAACTATAAAGCTTTGAGTCCAAAATGAAAACACAATAATGTTTTCAGTTCAAGTTTTATAGTTGTGTATATCTGAACTCATTTCAGCATTCATACTTTTAAGGGTCTTTGGTTCTTTAATAATCCATAGTAACCATAATCCTATTAGGCAGGATTGGTATTAAACTACTAAACATCTCATAACCACCATTATTTATGCTCAAACAACCTGTTTAAAACAAGGCAAAACTATCAATATAGTAGCACCACTGTGTAAGCCAGAGTAACAGTGGATGCAGAAAGGTTTGTGCATAAATTCCCTATCTAGTGCCTACTCATCCAGTATCAGCCGACTAGTTTCCTCACTGATGAATGCCACAAGCTAGAAACTAGTCTGGGAACATTGGATGGGTAGAAACTAGATAGGGATCATATGCACAAACCTTCCTGCATCCATTGATTTCTCTGCCTAGCACTGAGTGGTGCTATTGTATGGAGAATTTTGCTTCTGTGTATCAACATGTATGCAAGAAAAAAAAATTACATTACTTAAAATACCTATATAAAAGGAAAGCTTTATTGCTCAGGAGTTTATTGGTCCTGGGATCTCCTGATCTTAAATCAGCACTCTACCAATTGTGCCAAACCATGAAGAGTACTTACACTACATAACATACAAAAACATAATCATTATGACTGGTATTTGGGAGCCAATGAAAAATGATTCAGTTTTATATAGGTGAATATATTATATGCTTCATATCATTCTAATCTAATGAGCAACTCAGAAATATATTATTTTTCTAAATTTTGCTCATAGTACTTCCAGGTAAGTATTTGAGAGCATACAAGTATGCATTATATCACTCTTTATTATAAATAATAATGTAGCTTAAACCATGGCACATGCACTTTACAGATGGAACACCATTTATATTGAATACTCTTCTTTCCAAACACAAGATAAAATCTTTTTAAAGGATAGAAATGGATCCACTCTATTTAGAACACATTTTGAGCAAACTACCTGGCTCTTAAGGTATAAATAATTACAGTAACATATTAAATGTGAAAGATTTTAATATTTTTGTCAAGTAATTATTTAAAATTAATTTACGTGCTTTTGAAATACAAAGTGCAATAAAGATGAAATGTATGGACAGGTTTAAAAAATGTGTATCATATCTTCTGGATGACTATTACACAAGACTTATGTAGGATCCAGATTCAATTTCAGTTAATAAGAAAGGTTTTGGTGGGAATTTGTACCAAATAAACAAAAATTTCAACTGTGACTGAGCAATTTCTTTCATTATTATTTAGAGCCATCTATTGTATGATTAAGGAATCAATGACATAAGATGGTATCTCTATAATACATGTCAGATTAGTTAGTGTTTATGGCCTTCAACTGTGAGAAGTTGGGACCTAATGTTCATTACACAGAAATTATTACAATAAGTACATTTAATACTGTTTTTACAAGATAGATTTGTTCCAAAAAATTAAGTGTTAAAAAAGTAGATGGTATATATGGAAAACAAGGAGATTGGTTCCAAACCTAAGAAATCAATGAAAATAATGAAGTAAACTGTATCTTTTTTGTGTGCTATCAATTTTTATTTCATAAACATTGCATAAAAATGAATTATAGAAACATAAATTTCATTTGAAAAACAAAAGAAAAATGTAAAAAATTAATGAAAATCAAAATTGGGAAAGATATCATGTAAACCAAAATGCTTTCATCTAGAAGTTCCTCTTTCTCTGATTGCAAGACGATCTAATCACTTTCCTCTTTTTTTGAAAGTGGATTAATTGACATTGTATGAGGGGTACCAAAAATATTTCAAATTTAATTAACATAATGTAGATTCAAAAATATGCATACAATGCATAACTTACCACCTGTTAAATTTCACTAAAATTAATAAATCGAATGTCACTTAAGCTTTTATTAAATTTTTTTAAACATCAACACCAACAAGGTACTTTTTTTAAAAACCTAACTTCAAAAATATCAAAATGCAAACAAAACATCAACACCATCATAGTACTTCCATTTTCAAAACAAAATGTCAAAAATGTTAAAATGCAGGTAAGAAAATTTTCCCATTTGCAAAAATATTGCTGAGAAAGAGTTTTTGAAAAATAATGGAAAATAAAGAGGTGATAACAATTTTTTTTTTATTTATCAAATTAGATGATAATAACAAAAAAAAGTATTTTTTTTTAGTTCTTTGCTATTTTAAAACAACTCCTGTAAAAATATATTTTTTTAAAAAAATCATTTAAAAAAGTTTGTTTAAAAATAGAATTTGTATTCTTTATGCTACTAAATTAGAAGCCTGAATTTTAAAAGGATTTTTGCTGTTTGATTGAATGTCGAATGTTGCGTTGCAAAACATTATGGTATGATGTAGATATTTGTTCAAAATGAAGGGAGTAAAATGAATCCTAGTAATATTTAATTTGAAACTGTTTTAAAAAATAATATAAATGTATGGCATTAATTTTTTTTTATTTAAGGATACTTCAGTACTACTTCGACAATAGCATGACAAGATTATAAAGTTAATCTGTTATGATTCAGAACTTTTTTGATGAGATGTTAATCAACATACATTTATAAAAGCATACATTAATTGGATTAGCAATGTGAATTAACAGAATTTCTTAAAAAGTATATAATAATTAACGAAGCTAAGTTTGTATAGAAAAGACAAAACGTAATTTATGTTATAAACATAATTTGAAAGACACTTTAAAGAGGAACAATATTAACAGCTTTTAATGTCTCATTGAGATTAATCGATATTGAAAATGAAATACGTTGAAATTCTTCAATAATGCAAGGTCATGAAGTCTTTTGGAAAAAAGAGTCTTTGCTACATAAAGCATCAAAAGACAGGTTCAGAAGATGTCAAATAATTAAATTGAAAAGACAGTGTGTAATTTATCGGTCTTTGTGTTTCATGATTTTGTTTTCCTAATCATCCCAAGAATTATGTTTTGATTTTTCTTTTTATCTTTCTTGGACAGATAGATACCATGATTGGTAATCTTGTTTTTCTGATGCATAGCTTATATTTCTATTTATTCATAATATCTCATTCCTTTAAGGCTTAATTTTATTCATATATTTTGAATCTGCTGATCCAATGTGCCAGTTTACTGCTATCAGTCTTATTTTTCCGATTTTTAAAAATCCATTGATGCATTACACTGGTCTTTTTAGCATTACTTTTTGGCCTACATTTTTGTTTTTACCTTCACTGTTGCTACCTTTGATAAGTATTCTTTAAAATTTGACAATGTCCTGAGTATATATATTGACTGACCAAATCTTTGTTCACCACAAACACATTTATGTTGTTTCTATAAATTCAATGCAAAATTACAACCTATACTCATTGCTTTTTTATATAGCTTTTGTTAATATTTGAATGTGTTCTGATATATTCAAATTTGTAATGTCAACTTGTTTTTTTTTAATGACGTGAGTCTAAAGTTCCCTTCAAATAACTTGTACTGATATTAATAAAGATCTTGTATAGAATGTAACTTTTAATGTTTTTCTTTTTTAAAAAATATTAATAACAGTATCACCTTCTTCTAATTATCCAATATATATTTATATATTGGAATATTTCCATCATCTTAATATAAGTATTCGATGTCTTTAGAAACTCATCACAGCTGGACAACACAGAAAAGTGGCAAAACATAAGATATTGACTACAGAAACAAAGTTAAAAGCATTACTCAGAAAGCATTGCAAGTACATCAGTGATTCAAAAAAAGTACACTAATGTTATATTTCAGCAAAATTTCTCATCCATAAGGATCATGTTCCATTAAGACCCTATTGTTAGTTCTAAAAATTTACCTTGTTAAAATTTGTCAAGATTTCTTCTCAAAGTTCTTAGTCCTTTGCTATACAAGACCCAGTCCTTTGTTAGGAATTCTAGACTCTTCATAGAATTAAACATGAACATGAAAATTGAAAGAACTGACATACTAGTTTGTTTTGATGTGGAAAGTTTATTCACAAATGTACCATGTGAAGAAGCATTGTCTATTGTAAGAAAAATATTAAATGATGATAATAGCTTACAAACCAGAACAACTCTTCTTGTCAATTAATATTCTGCAGAACAACAACCTACTTTCAATACAACATAGAATTATTCCAACAAACTCAAGGATTAGCTATGGTCTCACCATTGCCATCCCCGATTAGCAATATTTACATAGAAGAACTTGAAACCACAGCCATAAAGATTATTCCATATCCACCTAAAGTTTGACTTTGCTAAGTTGATGATACATTTTTTGTATGGTCACATGCAGGACACTTACTACAAACTTTCTGGAAACACACCAATAACATATCCCCTTCAATTAAATTCAAAATAGAATCAGGACAAGAACAAAAATTGGCATTCTTACATATTCTTGTGACAAGACTCCCTCATGGCAAAATCAAAACTACAGTTTACCGAAAACCCACACAAACAGGAAAATACTTAATATATACATCCAATCACACTAGAAACATAACACATGGAGTTATACTATCACTATGGAACAGAGCAAAGGAAGTTTATTCAGAAACTAGCAATTTTAAAAACAAAAAGATCTATATAGAACAAACTCTTACGAAAAATGATTATCCATCAGCTGTTATTTAAAAAACTTAAATAGACAACAAAAAGAACCATCAAAAGAAAAAAAACAATTATTGGTATGATAGTGTATGCATACCTATCAAAAACAGTAGACAAATTAAGGAAAAGTCTACAATAAATATAACATCAGAACCAGAGCCATACCACACTACAAGGAATTCTAACATCTACAAAGCCTAAACTTGAAATGCTGTAAAGCAAAAACTGCACCTATGAAACACCATATGAATGTGGAAAAAGTATATTGGTGAGTTCAGTTTTCAATTGAAAAGTTATTGCAAGAACACAAACTGATGACTAGAAGAGAGAAAAGAGATGTGACTAAAGTAGAAGACCATGTATTTACCAATGAACATACGTTCAATTGGGAAAATACAAAAATATCAGATAGAGAAGAAAAGATACAAAGAAAATTTAAAGAAGCTGCTCACATGGCAATGGTAAATAACCTCATAAGTCAACCTAATGTGATTACACATAATGTATGGAAACCATTAATCAACTTTTCTCTTGGGGAAAACATGGAAAAATCATGATGAATCTCATACATAAGTATATGAAATTTCTATTGAGGGAATGGCACAATTGGTTTGAGAATTACCTTAAAATTCAGTATTCAATAATCTAAGGGTCCAGGTTTGATTCCCATGCTTGTACTGTCACTGGTCAGCCCAGAAACACTTGAAAAAGAGGGGAGAATAATATCTGATGATGGAAATAGTCTAATATAGAAATACAACTAAAATGCCATCATCATACCTTCAGGAAAACATCCAATATATATCTTTTTTCTCCTTATTGCTGAAGCAATTGTATGTTTTTTTTTATTAGTTATTCATTAGACTAGAAATTATCCATTTAATGAATAACATTTCTATAGTGTAATTCTCTTTACACTACTTTCATGCAGGGTAGCAACTTGTTTCTATCGACTTTTAATACCTCATGGAGGGACGTAATCATAAACATATGACCAAAGATATTTGAAAAAGATATATCATCCTTAAGACACATCTTTTATGCTTAAACAGCACTCATCAGTTGGCTCTGATCACAATCTCTTACACATATGTTTATTTGTGTTCAGTATATATAGATAGCCATATATTAAAGTTTAGTTGATATGTGTCAAACTTACTGCCTTCATAACTTTGAAACTAACCACTTGATGAAAGTATAGTAATAATTGTTATTAGTCATTCATTAGACTAGAGATTATCCATTTAATGAATAATATTTCTGTAATGTAATTTTTATTATACCACTCTTATGCAAAGTAGGGACTAGTTGCTCTTTTAACATGTTGTGGGGCATGTAATCATAAATATATGACCACAGACATTTGAAAAAGATATATAATACCCAGGATTCTATTTTGTGTGGAATCAGCACTCATTAGTTTGCCCAGATCAAAGAAGAAAGTAAGATTTTATTTTCTTGCTCTACCCTCTAAATGAAAATAGCTCGTTACTATTCTTTAATAAATGATTTGGTAGCCAATAAACTGTCTGGGATATGATATGATTTTCTGAAAGATAAGTAAGTCTAAACTGGCTCATAATTTAAAAAAAAATCAGATCTTTCCTAACCAGATTTCAATTCTGAACTGTGGTTATAAGCCAATAAACATCACATGATCACCATTTTTTATGCTTACACTTAACTGTTATTAAAACAGGAAAAACTCTCTATATGTATTGCCACTCAGTGCAAGCCAGAGTAATCAATGGATGCCAGAAGGCATTAGATGGGGATTGTATGCACAAGCCTTCTGGCATTCATTGATTACTCTGGCTTGCACCGAGTGGCAATACATATAGAGAATTTTGTCTGTTTTAATAACTGTGGTTATGAAGTCAGATGCACTAACCGTCATGTGACAATAATGCAATTTAAAATTTTTAAAAAATATGCATTAAGAAAACAAATATTACCAAACTATGATTAATTAGGTTGATTATATTATCAATCCACAGATTATAAATAATAGTCTAATAATACGTTGCGCAAGGACAAAGTAGGGAAGGGGTGATGTATATTATTGATATAATGTTAGTTAATTAATATTAAAAATATCTTATTGGTTATGAGATACATGTTGCTTTTTTATTTTTGAACGAAATCATGATTATATAAATTGAGATGTCTTCATTACGGTAACAATAAAAAGGAATTTGAATCGGTAATGGGGGAAAATGAGAGGTAACGGAGAAAACACTTTCACAATTAAAAGATTTAGCTGAGAATAATCAATTTTTGTCTGTGCTTTAATCTGCATTTATTAATGTAAAACATAACAGAAGACAAAATGAAGTTGCATAATAACTTTTTGTCCAAACATAGATCAAAATAACGTTAAAATAAAATAATCGCTCTTTTAGTTTAAAACAATACATAAAAGTTTAAAGAAAAATACCATGTAATAATTCTTTCATTTAAAATTATTGTTTTTGCAAAGTTAAAAAAAGTTTATAAAATATTTGAAATTATATTTGAAGAAAAATGTAAGTTTATAAATTAATTGTGACATTACCATGTATGTTGTATGTTAATCTTGCCATTAAACCTTTTCTGTCATCTTTGACTTAGATTATCACTTATTTTTACCTGTGTCAGAAACAGGTAGAGCACATTCTTCACAGATTTGAAGAAACACCTACCATTTACCTGTTTCTTGAACAATTACCTATTATTTTAAGCCATTCTTTATTCTGAATACTTCAATTTAAAAATGTTATGTTTCGTGGGAAACTTGTTGCTTGGTATTACCTTCAAGGTGATTTTTTAAAAAATATATTTAAAGTGTATGTGTCTATTTAAAAGAAATACATCATAAATATATATGACGTATGTACGTTAATGCAAATATATATATACAGGTAAAAAGCAAAGTTAAATCTCCCTTTAAATAAGCCATGACCCTTTAGAAAAACAGTGACGGAAAACTTACCAGGTTTATCCATTATCGATTGATGAGGCTTTGAGTGTTTTTAAAATCATTAATTTACCTGCTAATTAAGAATAATGACCAGGTATTGATTCCCGACTTGAGGGTGGGGTCAAATTTTAATCATGTTTAGGATGTATTTTATTTGGTGTTCTGTCTACATCTAAGACTATCCAGATTATTTATCATTAGTTAGTAAATGAATAGACAACTATTCTAAGGTGAGGATTCAAACAAGGATGACTATCACCCAAACCCTTACAATTTAAAATTTGGCAGGCCTATTGAGTAATTATTTTTATTTGCTATTACTCAATGGAAAGGAAGAGAAAATAGAGAAAATTTTGCCCTATAATGAAACATTTAAAAGCTGATGTACGTCATTTCTTGAATAGTTAGCTGGATTGGCTACAGAAAATTTACCTGAACATGAGGGGTCAGATTGATGTTAGGTCAACATGGGGGTGATGAGAATCTCAGCCTCAGGGTGGCATTTGAGCATTCCATCATCAGGTTTTCAATTGGATGGATGCTTGAAGAGTTGGAGAGTGGAGTGGATTGAAGCCTGTCCATTAAAGTATGAAGATTGGCTATTTTAATATATATATATATATCTGAGCACTTATTGCATATATATATATATAGAGAGAGAGAGATAATAATCTGGACCAACTGATGATTGCTGGTTTAGCATGAATTACATATATTGGTGATTATTTTTCTTTTCAACATATATGTGTTCAAGTGTATCAGTGTTATGAGATAGAGTGGTGAGTGGTGGGTCATATGAAAGTCTATGCTCATATATCCTATATTTTACTAAAAAAGAATTGTAGAAAATTTGATTGTTTTATTCATTCCAGATTTAAACTCAGTCATTGAAAATGACAACATGTATTAACACAACATAATGATGTATTTACTATATATGTAAATTAAGCATTCTTTAAATATTTAATTGCAGTGCAGGAACCTCTTCAGCAACCCACTGCCAAAAAAAAAGAAAAAAGAAATGAACCATCAGTATTACAAGATGATGAGGATTTAATATTTTTCTATTTGACTTTTTACTCTGAAACTAATAACAGCCAGATACCCATTTACTGATCAATAATTAAATAATTAATGAAGTTGGAACTTGAAAATATTTTCAAGTTTTATCTGGTCTAAATTCAGATTTCAGAACATGTCTATGATATCATTGTGATATAATGGCATTTATATATTTTGTGCATAAATAAATATTTTTTAATTTATTAATATTTTTATTTTTCAAAAATAAACATTAAACTTTATAATACATCTTAAAATTTGCAAGAAGGAGTTTGGTATTACCTGAAGAAAACTTTTGCAATCTTCACTGAAATTTATGGCCTTAAGTTAAGTCTACAAAGTAAATACTTTATTGTATTATTACATAATCAAAGAATATATTCTATCAGGTTATACATTACATCTCCAATTCTCATTCTGTACTATATAGTTCACCTATACTTTTTTTCCTTGATTAGCCTGTGTAATTTTTAAAAAGATCATTAAACACATCAGATTCTATCTAGTAATCATATCTGAACATATTTACCTGACATTTAACATATAATTCATTGTGGTTTAAATAAATCCAGACGTTTTGCAAATAGTAAGAATTTAATAATTTCTTTAGGTTGTACTATCTGGACTACACCACCATCAGATCACATAAACTAATATCCCATTCATCAAATGCCATTATCTATGATTAACTTTGTTAAAATTGAAACTCTTCACGTAAAGTCATCACCAGATACTGCTTATGAACAATGAAATGACTTCTCTTTAACTTTTTGCTGATATAATTATAACTGTAATATCTGAAAGTAATTTATTGCTCATCAAAATGATCCTGGTTTTAAGAGTTTAACAACTGTTGATATGAAGAAATATTTGCTAAAATTAAGGCTATAACCTTAAGACTATGTGCCTGAAAAAACGACAGTAGGGACTTCTGCAAATCTTTAACAGAAGATTTCAGAGGTCCGTACGGTAGTTTTTTCAGGCGTATAGTCTTAAGGTTATAGCCTTAATAAATATTACTTTAAGTAACGAGTATGTGCTTTATAAATGTAATTATTAAAACAAATAATTTAATGTACAATGTAATTCTATTGATCTGTATTCTCTCTATCATATTATATATAAAAAAGAAATTATATATTTATGTTGATATTATAATTAATCATGTATGGAGGAGATTCACTTTCAACATTTATCATGTTGTGGATGCAAACAAGCGAAAATTCTAAATCAAAAATCTTGAGGTCTATTATTTTAGAAAACACTAAGCACAAAACCATGGTCAGAAGTTTGGGGGGGGGGGATCGTGACAGAGATATTTTAAATGCTTTCTCTAGATAAGCATTTATCACAAAGCTTGTTGAGGAATTGGCAATCCTCATTGTTTATAATTTACAAGCTTAAGAGAATAGGGTCATGTGATTTATGATCTTATTTTGACTATTTACTGAGCATAAAAGTTTGAGAAAATCATCTTTAAAAAAAGTGAATGATTTGCAAGTACCAAACTTTCAGCTGAACTAAGGCAGACTGCGTAAAGCATTCTTCTAACTCAAAAGTAAAAACAATAATTGTTAATGATTTTATAGTAAATCGAGTGATTTTAAATAAGCTTTTGCTCTATTTTATTCAATAATAATTGACTATCCTTTGCAACCTGTCAACAAAAATAATTGATTTTTGCTGATGAGAGCTTATGTGAGTAAATATATTAATTCACTATTTATCTTTTATGGATGATAATAATCAGTCCTCAAGCTATCAACAATCTCAACCTATAATCAAATCAATCTCCTTTAACAATCTTCAATACTATATATTGTAAAAGACCCAGAAAGAGACCACATGTGAGATGGATGGATGAAATAAGAAAGTGTGCAGGGCTGATGTGGAGAAGAGAAGCTAAAGAGTGGAGAAGATGGATTAAACTTGGAGAGCCCTTCATTCTGCAGTGGATTGATAATGGTTGATGATGATATGTTTTAGAATCTTAGTGCTTTACAGACTTGGCTTAAATTAATTTTTAACTTCTTACATGATAAAATGTCTACAAAAGTCTTAATCATTTTCAGATTCAAGTGTCCTTATAATTACTACTGGATCCCCCATAATACTCCTGAAAATATTTGCTATCTGCTGAGTCATACCCATACTTTGTTATCCTCCATTTCTATTGTTAAAAAGCTTTCATAATGTAGTGGCTAATTTGTCTGCCTTCCAAGCTTATGAATCGGGGGTTGAATACTGTTCAAATGAATCTTGAAATGTTTTCAGCTCACAAACAGCTTTATAGTTTTAATTTTGGCTACCAATGGCCATAACTAATCAACAGTTTTATAAATAGTTACCTAGATATTAGTATTTAGTGACTAAATTCGCAAGCTATTCTGAACCAGTTACATGAATATTAATGTACGGAATGTAAATATAATTGCAATATGATGAAATCTTTACTTCTGGTGGAAAGAAGATATAACTGTTTAATTACATCTATAATGCTCTGGTTACATTGACCTTTACTTTTCATTCACATATGGTTATCATTATGCAATATTTTAAACCCCAAGTTTTTTTTTTTCCATGTGTCATAGCATCGGCCAGGAAGTGAACCCACTAACCCGGGACAATTGCTTGTAAGGCAGATGTGCTGACCTCTCTACCACCAACGCTTGACAACCCCCAAGTTTTTTTCTAGCTATTTAATGCATATACATTTTTTGACTATTCTTAAAAATGAGACAGAATAACACCTAACTATTGATTGCAAGAAGTAAAATATTTTAAAGGAATAAATAGGACTGACTCTGTTTTTATTTTTTCATTACTACAATTCTTCGGTTGTTTAGGATGTCTAAAATTTATGAACTCATAGTCTTTATTAATTGCATGATTTTCTTTTTCTATCACTGCTATTTTGTCACTGTATGCAGTTGTATTACCTTTTTATGAAAGATATATTACTCCTGATCTATGAATAGCTTTTATTTTAGCTACAATACCATATTTCATTGATTAACGTGGTCTTGTAATGGCTTGTTATCGCAGAACGTTCTTTCCTTTTTACCATAAATTGTATTTTTTTTGTCAATAATGTTTTACATTTTAAAATGTCCACTGTGGTTTGGTAGTGAAGTTCAATGATACATTCGAGAGCTAAAGGGTCTTGAATTAATGCTCAGTGTGATACTTTTTTGTCAAGCGTTGGTAGTCGCGTTGGTGGTCGAGAGGTCAGCCCAGCTGCCTTACAAGCAGTTGTCCCGAGTTAGGGGTTCGCTTCTTGGTCGATGCTATGACACATGAAAAAAAAAAAAGAGAAAAATCTGATACTTTTTGAATGTCAGTTATGAATAGCTAACTATTTGATTATATATTTGTAATGGGCGTTTTTTTAATTTTTTAAAAAATAAAATTTTGATATATATTGGATAGAATAACATTATGTGTACGTAAATAACGATACTCGACAAATGGATTAAATAAACTAATTTAATTATAAAGTATTAGTAAATACTTGGAGCGTTCACTTAACTATTTCAAAAGTTATTGGGGACAAAAGCAAAATGTAATTCCCCTAGGTTGACAGTAAATTTATGACTCTTTCAGCAATATTGTAATAATGTGAGAATTTTATGAAGAAGTGCGTTTAGATTTATTTATAAGGCGCAGAAAAAGTAAGGTTCCTAGACAAAATATTATTTAGCTGAGCAAAATTGTTAACGCAAAAATAATAATTAAAACGGATAAAACAATAGTTCCTACATCTATATATCAACATAAAGATGTTATATATGCAGAATAGTCATAAATAGCGTTGTAATTATTATAACTAGTATCGCTTTTGATACTTTAATTTCGATTCACATTTTCATAATTTAGTCGGATTCAGAACATTTAAATTCTCACAAAAGACAACGAAAATCAAAGATATTTGTTTAGCGGATTGAATAAATAATAATAATAAAATCCTAGCTGTATTTTTATATTGGACTATTTCCATCATCTAATATGTGTGTTGAATGTCTTTAGAAAAGTTTAATTTTTTATTTAAATATTCCAAGTGCATTCAACTGTTAGTAACGGCACAGCAAACAGGTTAGTATATGCACCAACTATTAGTAATATCACAGCAAACAATAATAGTAATATCACAGCAAACAGGTTAGTATATACAGTAACTGTTAATAATATCACAGCAAACAGGTTAGTATATGCACAACGTTTCGAGAGGTATTTTTCTCCCCTCTTCTTCAGATGTTGCTGGCCTGACCAGTGATAGTACTAGCATGGGATTCGAACCTGGGTCCTTAGATTCTTGATTATTGAATTTTAAGGCAACACTATAAACTGGCTCAGTTGGTTAGAGCATTACCTTAAAATTCAATAATCAAGAATCTAAAGACCCAGGTTTGAATCCCATGCTAGTACTGTCACTGGTCAGGCCAGAAACACCTAAAGAAGAGGGGATAAAAATACCCTCAAAATGTTATGCATATACTAACCTGTTTGCTGTGATATTACTAACAGTTAGTGCATATATTAAACTATTTGCTGTGATATTACTAACAGTTGTTTGCTGTGATATTACTAACAGTTGAATGCATTTGGAATATTTAAATAAAAATTAAACTTTTCTAAAGATATTCAACACACATATTAGATGATGGAAATAGTCCAATATAAAAATACAGCTAGAACACCATCATCCCAAATTTTCAGAAAAACAATAATAAAATCCTGTCTCCTTCACATAGAAAACAATTATACAAACACACAAAATTAAGGGGAAACAGAAAATACATTAAGATACACATAAAAAAATTGCACAATCAATAAATTACCTTAATGTCATATTTTAATGACCATTCTGAACAGAATGTGGAGAATAAGATTATATCTGACAGAGTGGTATGAATTAGTTATAATAATTCAACAATTGCAAGGATTTAGATTTATTCTTCAGCGAGTTTTTTATTTTGATGAAGATGTTGCTAATCAGATAAAACATTTTAAAACTTCCAAAGTAGATTTAAAGTTTAAAATAGAGAATTGATTAAATGATGCAGGTACTGCAAGTGTGGAAGACCATAAACTGTGGTACATATTCACAGAGAGTATCCAATTTATCAGGCTCTTGTTGACCTCTTTGCTCTTCATAACTTGGAGGAGTCAGCTTTTGATTGGTTAAGAATTGTTAGAGTTGCATTTTAATATGCTGACACCATAAGCAACATAAATTGATGGAATTATTATCAACAATATGTTAATTTAAATAGATGAAAAATTGGAAAATTTGTTAGTAAAGCTAATTACCACATATATAAATAGTAAAGGTATATCAGATAATTGGAAAAATGCAGTGGTGTGACAGTGATATTTAAGAAAAGTAAAATATTAGAAATTACAGACTCAATCCAATAAGTCTGTAGCTTGATTTGAAATTTGTTGATTGTCTATCACCATTTATTTGTATTACACAACTTCTGCATGAATGAATGAGAAATACCAGGATTACAGGTGCAAAGTCTAAGGCATCTAAAATAGATTACCTGTTTCAACTTTAGTTTCAATTTTTATGATAACAGTCTTTGGAACTATTTATAGACAGATTGATAAATCAGATGACAATATGTGATACAGGTTTGACTGTGGAATTTTTCATTTGAATTGATTAAAAGCAAAAACATGAACTTTATTTAACTTTGCAGCTTCTGGATTTCCAGAATTCTAATAATTATGCCATTTTTTCACATTCAAAGACAATCTATAGAATGTACTTAATGTTCTGTATTCACTATATAAAGATTTTGTATTAGTAATTTATGTTTTAAAAAACCCAATTGAAAACCTTCAAAAATATTTGGAATAGATGGTTATCAAATGAGAGATGTGAGCTAATTTAAATATTTACATTTTTTAAAAATAGAAATATGATGGGTTTAAATGTTGAAATGAAGCACAGATTATAATATATTGCTGCTACTGTTAACAAGTTGAATTATAGAATATTTAATCACAATGATATAATTATTGCAACTTGATATTTCACTAATTTAATATATATAGAGCTTTGATTTTCTATCAATGCATTATCATCATCATCATCATTTATAACTATCAGCTCTTTTCAAGTTCATACCATCTTCTCCAATCTCTAGCTTCTCTTCACCACATAATTTCAGCACATTTCTTTGTTTTGTTCATCCATCTCACATGTGGCCTGTTTCAAGGTCTTTTAAAATCTTTTGGAATCTGGTTTAAGATTTCAACTGTCCCATCTATTATCATCTCTTCTACCAATATGTCCATCCCAAGTCCAATCTCTTAATTCTTTCAATGATGTCAGTACCACTTGTTTGTTCTCTTTCACATATTTTATTTTCGATCTCTTATTGTTACTCCTAACATGTATCTTTCCATATTTCTTTGAGTTGTCTGACATCTCTGTATTGCTCTTACATTAAGTATCTGAGTCTCAGATTCATAAGTTGTGATTGCAAAAAATTTGAAACTTGTCAATTAAACTACAGTTATTTGATATCTACAAATGATAAAGATATTTAAGGATGCCCCATGAATGAACAATGCAAGATTATCTAAAAGGATGTTTTATGGCAAACTTAAGCATGATTTTTATGGGAGACACAGATACCAATTACATTATAAAAATTATTACATAGACACTCTAATTAAATGAATGTATTATTTAACTTCATTGGGAAGATGTATATAAGGATAGAATATAAAAAAAAGATATAAATAGAGAAAATTTTGATGTCTTTCAGAAAGAAAATTTGCTGTAATCAAAGCTAAAAGACAGCTATGCAAAATATTAAATAAACAGGATACTGATTAAAAATATTCTATGCATGAATGTATTTATAGTTGATGAATTGGTTTATGTAATCATTATAAAATTGACTTATGATATATTATCAGTTTTAAAAATATTTACATAATAATAATATTATAGAGATGTCTGCCCATCCCTTGTATATGTATTAAACAGATTATGTCCTGTACAGGAGGGGTCAGATTGACTTTAGGTCAACATGGGTGTGACATTATTTTAGCCTCAGGGTGGCGTTTGAGTGTTCCATCATCAGATTTTCAATTGGATAGACAGTTAAATAATTGGAATGTGAAGTGGATTAAAGCCTGTCCATTAAAGTGTGAAGATTGGCTCTCTTAATATATATATGAACACTTATTGCATATATGTGTGGAGATGATAATCTGGACCAACTGATGATTGCTAGTTTAGCATGAAATATGTATATTGGTAATTATTTATCTTTTTGACATATATGTGTTCAAGTGTATCAGCGATATGAGATAGAGTGTTTTGGGTAGTGTAAAAATCTGTGCTCATATATCCTATATATAATATTATTGTTTTTTTATCTTTTTATTCTTTTTTTTTTTTGAGTTGGAATGATTGCTATTTAATTAAATGTAATTTGAGTAAAATTTAATTAATTTCGTTTTTCATGAAAAGATGAAAAATAAAACAGGTTTTTAATTAAGCCATCACATAATCAAAACCCCTTTAGCAGACTCTCATAGAAGAATGAGAAAAGGGTAAAATTTACCAGATTTGAGCATTTTTCTATCATTGTTTTATTATTTAGATATCATACTATTTCCACCTTCTTATATACTTAACAATACTATTTTTTACACCAAAACTTTTCTCTTACAGTTTCGACTGCCTTGCAGTCATCATCAGAGATCCAGTTAGTTTTTGGAATACGATTATAAGGATCTCTGATGATGACTGTAGGACAGTGAAAACTATAAGATTAAAGTTTTGGTGTAAAAAAATAGTATTCTTAAGTTTATAAGAAGGTGGAAATGATATGATATGTAAATATAGAAATCAATACATAACATTTTTTTATTTAGCTATATATATTTACTGCTCAATATAGAATTTTTTTGATAATTTGGCTGGATATGAACATACTTCATAAGTCTGGTAGACAGGTGTGCCAACTTTGCAATGCATGTGATATATTTGATTGTATCATATATGTTAAGAAGTAGTGGTTTTTTCCTAAAGAGTTTACTAATTTTCTATTTTAAAATCCAAATAATTTTATTTCTTTATGTGAAATAAAATAAATTATTATAACTGTATTGCTAGTTAATCAAAAAACAGTACATACTGAACAAAACTTTATTGATGTCTTATATCTGGATATGACTTATATAAGAAAGTACTTTCAAGACAATGGTTACTTTTTAGATAAAAATTACCAATAAAGATTTTTTTATTCTAGGATTACTACTATTAAGAGTCAAATAGCAGTCTAATGAGGGAAAAGTATTTTTTGAGCTGGTTTAAAACAACAAAGAAGTTAAATATAATGCCCAAGTAAGATTTCATTTGTTGTCAAACGATGACATTATTATTCAATTGCTTTGGAAGATTTTACCTAAATCTATATGCACCATTTTTTTTACTCCTGTAGCTCATGATTCAGATGTGGCCATATTCAATTTACATGTAGATGACCTTAGGGTGCATCTACTGAAGGAATTAAATAAGGTTGGCTTGTTGAAATAATATGTTGGCAGGGCACAGTACCTTGCATTTATTACAGTTATTAAAAAGTTGTTTGGGATTTATAGAAAAAAATTCAAAACATAAATATTAAGGATTTTAATCACTAGAAGCAATGCTAAAAATAATTATTATGATCTGATATTGCTTAAAACAATTCTTTATTTTGCAAATTTCAAAAAATAAAAATGAAAAGTCTAATCAGAAAAAATTACGTAATTAAAATATATAATAGAAATATGATTAAATAATAAACTTAAAAAAAAAGAGGTAAACTAAAAATTCATTTAAAAAGAAAATGTTCTTTCAACTGTTCATTTATTATCTTCCTTATACCTATTTTATTTGCTTTCTTAAAACTGGGTGAATTTGAAAATCAGTAATTTACTTAGATGTGATATGTTGGGCTATTTCTATCATTTATGAATAAATGTTGAATGTATTGAAAATTTTAAACTTTATTTAAACTTTCCAAATACAAACAATATGTTAGTAATAACACACAAATAAACAACATAGGTTAGTAATTACACAACGTTTTGAATAGTATTATTCTCCACACTTCTTCAGGTATTGCTGTCCTATATGCACAGTGACAATATTTGATTAGAAGTTGAATTCACACCTTTAGATTCTTGAATATCAAATTTAAGGCAAATGCTCTACCAATTGAGCTATTCTGTCAAGATTTGTCTTCTAATTTTTAGTGCACCTCAAAAATGATTTCTGTTGTCAATTTTGCATTTTTTATAAGCTAAGTTGAATTACTATCTTCTTGAATATGATTTGTGAAATTTTCTTGTTTCTAAAAGTAACTACTTTATTCTGTTTGCTTTTTATACTCAACATCTACACAACATTAGTTTGATCCCATCCTATTGCCCAATTTGATTCAAGTTTCTCTTTTTTAGTAATTAATTCTCAAATAGTATGCCCAATGGCCCTTTTTCTGATATCATTCAATCTTTTAAATTGGAATATGTTTCATTTTTTAGAATGGACATTCCTTCACTCCTATTTATATAACACTCAGATGATAAATAATTACATATGCTATTTTATATGCCATGAATTTACCCATTGGTCAGCATATCCAATTCAAGTGCAAAAGATCATAATTCATACCTAGAGTAGAAATTGAATGGCATGATATTTTAGTGTTTTTTGAAACTGTTTTAAAATAACTGATATCTAAGCTTGTGATCTAGTGATCTACATATCAAATTCAAGCAAAGAAACTAGGTCCATCTTTAGAGACGGGATTGGATAGAATGACAATTGTCTGATAATTATTTGCAAAAGTTATAGAACAAAGCACAAACACTAGTAATAAGAGATGATAAAAATTACACCAGAAAGTAGTTGTAATGATAGGAAACTAGATTATTTAAACTAAGACAAGTACTTGTACTTAAATCTTTTATGGTGCAAAAAAAAAAAAAAAGGAAGAGAGACCTAATTGGAATACATTGTGAAATAAAAATAATAATAATTAAATATATAAATAATATTAACAAAGTGTAGTTAAAAAAAGAGATTAAAAATAGTTATGAATAAATATTATTAAATTCTAAATCTTTTAAAATAAAAATTATTAAACCGTATTCTATCCTTTTATATAAATTTAAAAATCTCGTACTATACATACTTTTTTACGATTCTTTACAAATAAAAGCATCTTTTTAAAATTTTGTAGGTCAAATTTTAATATCAAATTTCAATATATTTTTTGTAGATTTATCATTTCAATAGTATAATATATTTCATTTATTTAGTTTCTTTTAAAAAAAAAAAAATAAAGCCGCTCTTGAAAAATATTTTATTTCTTGACCATCAAACCCTGAAGTACTGAATAGAATCAAAATTGATTTCAAAGTGTTTTCATTTCGAAAAGAAATTTTTTTTTAGCATTTCTAAAACATTCTTTATATTTTCTTTGGTCTTAATCCTTCTCCCCTGCTTCCACGCACACTATTTTTCCCCCTTACTTTTAAAAGCCACAGGTCATCTATATATAACAACTTTTCACAAATGGATTTAAAAGGATGCCTAAAATGTGGGTGAAAAATAAATTCTCCTCAATAGAAATTTTAAATGAACATATGCCATAGACCGGACAGTAGGAGTAAGTTTGAATGCATGACGCTGTCAGGTGTACCAAGTCTATTATTTGGGAAAATGCCATTTTGTTTTCTTTCTGCCTAAATTTTATTTTGTTATTACCATTTTTATTTTTTTATTTTCTTAAAAAAACTTTCCCGGGCCAAATTCAAACTTTTTACCCCTCAAATAATAATAATAACAACAATAGCATTAATAAATAATGCCAGCATTTTGATTATAAATTATATAATTATTAGAAGATTTAAATTTTTCAGTTGTGCAAATTCATAAACAGTAAATTGCAAATATTTTATATACAGACAGAAAATTATAGGCATTCAATGTGAGCCTCATAGTTTTTTTTCTCATATGTCAAATGTGTTGACCGGGAAGCGAATCCGGGCCAGCTGCTTGGAAGGCAACTATGCTAACCATTAGGCCATCAACGCTTGACCGCCTCACAGTTAAGTGCTAAATATACAGATATATTCCAACTTTTGGCACATACAGTTTTTCATGTCCAGGTCAATTCCAGTTGGAAATGTTTTTATTTTAAGATATCATTGGGTAACCTTCTTCGTTTATATACAGTCACTGATTAATTTCCAAATAAATAATCATGAATAAATTGTTTTTTCTTGTGGACTCATAGTAACCAAAAACAATCTACTATTATTCAGAAAATCTTTACGAGTTCCTTTTTGAAATAAGAATAATCACATACACACACACACACACACAAAAAAAAAATTACTTTTAATTATAGTAATGAAATACGAGTAAATAATAACAATGAGGATTGCCAATTCCTCAACAAGTTTTATGATAAATGCTTAGCTAGAGAAAGCATTTAAAATATCTCTGTCAGGACCCCCCCAAACCTCTGACCATGGTTTCGTGCTCTGGCACTCCTCAGAGAGGTGCTAGGATAGGTTCACTAGATCTAAAAACACCAACCCAAAGCCAGCATTTAACTAAAAGTTAGCTATTGAGTGGAAAATCTGAAATTTTCAGACACCTATATGTAAATAATAAGTTTGTAAATGTTAATTTCAATTACTGCAACTTACAAAATATCACATTCTACATAGTATGACTTAAAATCAGCTAATACTAGTGTAAACACTGATCATGATTACCAAACAAAGTTCTCACCTGCTATAACAACAATTACTGTGATTAATATATTCAGTTTTCCTTTTGTATTTATTTTTTTGAAAAAGTTGCTCGCCTAAATGAATTTAAAAATATTTCAAACAATATTAAAACAATAAAAAAGATGACAATTGTAGTTATATCAGAACAAAAAAAGAATTCACTAATATATAAATAAAACATTTTACAACTATCTATGCATGAAGATTGGAAAAAAAAAAAAATAGTTCAGATTAGAGGTACAATTTTTTTTTTTAAAAATATGATAATTTTTAAAATCATTAAATTTTCTTTTGAATAATTATTCTATTTTTTTTATTATTTGAAATAAAACTTTAAAAAATAATTCATTTTTGTGATTTTCCTATTATGTTTGCAGTCAACTAAAACAACTTATATTTAAAAAAAGAATAATATGCTTTTATTATTTGTTATTATATTATGTTAGTAAACCAAAATTAAATCTTCAATTACTTTTTATTTTACAGAAATCTTAAACAGAAATTGCAAATCTGTTTTTTGTGGTGCATTTCGAATGAAACAATTACTTTAGGTGTTTCAGCCATGTCTTAGATCTTAAATACCATTGGAAATTGTTTCTACATATCTATATAAAGTTGCATCCATTAAATTACAAATATTCTTTCAAGTTACAACATTTAAATATTAACATTGTGGTTGTAAAATGGTGAAGATATAATTCTGTATTAATAGTTATATGTGAACATGTGTTAAAAAGTAATTCAAAATTCATATGTGCAATGAAGAATTTATTTTATATAAAATGAGACCTACAGTTAATATATTTATAACACATTAAGGAAATGCATTTTTTTTTAATGAAAAACTGAGATTTTAAGTTTATTGGTTTTTAACTTTTTGAAAATATTTTAAAAGCAATGAGACAATAATTTAAATAAGTTTCTGTTATTATATATCATCATCATCATCAACCATTATCAATACACTGCAGGATGAAGGTCTCTCCAAATTCAATCCATCTTTTCCTATCTTTAGCTTCTCTTCTTCACATCACCCCTGCACACTTTCTTATTTCATCCATCCATCTCACATGTGGTCTCTTTCTGGGTCTTTTACAATCTCTTGGAATCCAGTTTAAAATTTCAATTGTCCATCTGTTATCATCTCTTCTAACAATATGTATAGCCCAACTCCACTTCAGTCTTTTAATTTTTTCAATGAGGTCAGTAACACCTGTTTGTTCTCTTACCCATATATTGCGTTTTCGATCCCTTCTTGTTACTCCCAACATGCATCTCTTCATACTTCTTTGAGTGATCTGAAGCCTCTGTATTGCTCTTCTATTAAGTGTCCAAGTCTCAGATCCATAAGTAAGAACTGGCAAAACACATTTATTAAAAATATTATATATATATATTCAGTTAATCACTAATTATATAAAATATTTTATTAACAATTGAATAATAAAAATATTTTTTTCTTGTATTTTTAATTCTCTGAATCAATTTAGTTCTCATTAAAATTACTTTAAACTTCAAGCATCTTTTGAATATTAATGTTGTTAAGATATGCTGATTAACAAATTAGCCACACTTTATCTTATAATTGAAGGCCATTTTATTTTGCATTAGTTAAAAATCTTATAAGTACATTAAATTCAAGTACAAATATATTCAGTCTGATCTCTCTCCAACCACATTTTCAAATAATCATGAATTTTAATAATCCATAATTCAAAACAGAGATTACATAAAAAATAATAGAAGTTCATAAATTCATTAAAAATTTCTTTTGTTGAGTAAATGTCAGAATCCATTTTCTTGTCTTATAGCGCCCTCTTTAATTTTTACACTTATTTTTGCATAATAATTCAGTCACAGCCTTGCATGTACTATTATGATACATTTCTATTTTATACATTAAAAATGTATTTACAATGACTTCAGATTATAAAGTTAAAGATGGTGAAGTATTTTATTAATGTGAGAAAATAAAAGTGATTGATTTCTTCCAGAAAAATAGATCAGCAATCATGAAATAGTAATAAAAGGGAAAACCAAATTTGTGCTCAAATTACTTATGTTCCTTAGATTTCTAAATTTACATCTATATAATTATGATAAGCTTATTAATGAAGCAGTCAATGATGCGTCAAGCACATGGAGGGTCCCAAATGCAACATAGTTTTGAAACCCTTTTTTTTTAAATACTAAGAACCATTATCAAATCAATTTAGTACTTAATAAAAAATGCTGATCAGTCAATCATTTCCTTAAGAATAAATCTGTCTTCTTAAAAAGCCTTTTCTAATCACAGATGTAATAATTATAATTCATTATTGTTTATTGTGATATTTAAAATTAAAAAACTCAGATAAAAATTTAACATTAAACATCACATGATCACCATGCTTATGCAAACTGTTAAAACAGTGACAAATTCTCTATACAGTAGTGCCACCTAGTGCAAGCGATAGTAATCAATGGATGGGCATGAGCAGGCAGTATGTAGGGATTTTATGCACAAACTTCTTGCATCCATTAATTACTATGGCTTGGTGCACTACTGAATTTCTACCTTAAATTGATTTTAAAGTTCAATGTTATGATTTCTACAATCATAAACAATAATAAAGTATACACATACATATTCGATAAGTAGCATTTCCTTTATAAAAAAGCAACACTAAAACACTAACTAAACCTAATGCAATCAGCTAAGAACTTTTTTATTTATTAGGATAGTTTGCAATTTGTATAGGAAATCAACTGTGCTTATTTGATTGAATATTAAGTACATAAATGCACAACAAATTTATTCAAGATATTTTCTCATGGTCAAAAAGAAAATTTTATTGATCAGTTATTAAATAGTGAAAACTTTTCCTATGCTGTTAGTCATTTGATGAATGGCAAAATGTCTAGTTGAAGTTGATATCTGTGCTGAGATTCACAGATTATATATCTTTTTGAAGCAGCTAACTTTTGGAGGTCTCTGATAAATGGAAGCCACAAGCATGCCCTTCTTATATCTGGAGTGGTCTGCAATTAATTGAAAATTAAAAAGTCGTTAACTTTGTAAGTAGACAACATGAAAACTTAAGCAAAAGATCCATTAAAAAAAGTACCTTTTGTTAGCTGCATAAAAATATAAATGCAAATGTCCTATTGATTAAAAAGATAGTTTTATTTTTTTATATTAGATGCTTCCTTGTTATTTAGATATAGAAATGGCATCACATGCACAGGGGGTTTCCAATGAAAATGTGATGAGTAATTGACTTTCTCTTCCATAAGCCTGCAATGCCATATCTGATTAAACATGTGTTATGTAGAAATGTAGATATATTCATCATAAATACTTTAAGGCACTAGTCTGTCTGGATAGCAAGTTATGACAGAGAATGTGATAGCATATTACATACTTTAGCCCAGGGATCCCCAACCTTTTTGCACTTAAGAGCACATTCTATAATACTGGCCAGGTGGTGGGCACCATTTATTTTTTCAATGTAAATTTATAGTTGGATATTGTTAATAATATACATAATGTACAAAAAAATATATATTTACACTGTAAAAATATAGTAAGTCCTACAATTTGATTACAATATAATACAATAATTTATAAGAAATTTTAAAATAAATTTATTTGTATCAGATAAATAATTTTTCATCATGTTAGGATAGCAGTGGGCACACATAAAATGGTCTACGGGCGCCATGGTGCCTGCAGACATAGGGTTGGGAAGCCCTGGTTTAGCCCATAGTGAAATAACATGTTCAACATTAAATTTTATATTAAATAGGATAAAACTTGGACTGAAACATTTGAAAGGAGTCAAATTATGGAGGTCAGTGAAGCCATGAGTCACAAAAATGCTTTCAAGTGATTTGAAGATTTTGTGAAGAGAGGAAGAGGATTGAAAAGTGCTAGCACCTTAAAAGTTTTGTGGAGAATAGCTAAATTATATAACTATGTAATAGATGCACATGTTTATAGATGGCACTCCATGAAGCTTGGAGAGTCGATCAGTTACTTTTTTACTGGAACACCCTGCCATAAGTTCAACTGAGAAATTTTCTCTAATATGAAAAACCTTTTTCAATATTCATATTTGATAATAGATTGTTATAATAGAGTTCAAAGCAAAGTTAAATTATATAGCTCTATCTGTTCTCTTTGATCCTGAAAAAGCCCATTTAATAAGAATTATTCTAACTGATGATCCAATTTATTATTTACATTGTTCCCAGCAAAGAACTAAAGGCAGTCACTAAATTTGACTTTCATTCTTGGAAATTACAATCTTCTTTGTGGCTAATAATTTTTATTAGTCACTCACTAGACAAAATTATCCACTTAATGACTAATAAAAATTATTAATATATTTCCATTAAGTAGTTTGGGTCAATGTTGTGAGGGCAATTAAACTGTAGCAATTGGATACTTATATATATATATTAAACAATGATAAAGATATGTGTAAGAATTTGTGATCTGGGCCAAATGATAAGTACTGGTATATAATGAAATATGCATTTTGGGAATTATGCATTTTTTTACATGTCTTTGGTCATATGTTTATCATTACACTCCTCCACAAGGTCTTTAAATTTGATAGAAACTAGTCTCTATCTTGCATGAGAATGGTGTAATGAAAATTATACTATAGACATATTATTCATTAAGTGGATAATCTCTACTGTAACAAATTAATAACAATTATTAATGCACTGTCATTAAGTGGGTTGTTTCAATGTTGTGAGGGGAGTAATTTTGTTACTTAATCAATTAAATTTCAATAATTGTCTATCTATCTATCTATCTATCTATCTATCTATCTATCTATCTATCTATCTATCTATCTATCGATCTATCTATCTATCTATCTATCTATCTATCTATCTATCTATCTATCTATCTATCTATCTATCTATCTATCTATCTATCTATCTATCTATCTATCTATCTATCTATCTATCTACCTCCCTACCTACCTACCTATCTATCTATCTATCTACCTACCTATCTATCTATCTATCTATCTATCTATCTATCTATCTATCTATCTATCTATCTATCTATCTATCTATCTATCTATCTATCTATCTATCTATCTATCTATCTATCTATCTATCTATCTATCTATCTATCTATCTATTGAAATAATTATCTATCTCTCTATCTCTCTCTCTATCTATCTATCTGTCTTTCAGTCTGTCTGTCTGTCTATCTATCTATCTATCTATCTATCTATCTATCTATCTATCTATCTATCTATCTATCTATCTATCTATCTATCTATCTGTCTATCCATCCATCCATCCAGCCACCCACCCACCTATCTATCTATCTGTCTGTCTGTCTGTCTATCTATCTATCTATCTATCTATCTATCTATCTATCTATCGATCGATCGATCTACTGAACAATGATAAAAATATGTGTTAGGCATTGCAGTCTGGACCAACAGATGAGTGCTAGTTCCACATTAAATGTGCATCTAGGAGATCATAGATCCTTTATGCATATCTTTGATCATATGTTTATGATTACATTCCTCCTCAAGATGTTAAAAGCAGCTAGAAATCAGTCCTTACCTTGCATGAGAGTAGTGTAGTGAAAATTACACTTCAGAAATATTATTCAATATTGGATAATCTCTAGTCTAATAAATGGCTAATAAAAATTATTAGTATACTTCCATTAATTTAAATGATTTGTGTCAAAGTTGTGAGAGCAGCAACTTTGACACATCAATTAAAACTGTAGTATTTTGCTATCTATCTATCTATCTATCTATCTATCTATCTATCTATCTATCTATCTATCTATCTATCTATCTATCTATCTATCTATCTATCTATATATATATATATATATATATATTGAACAATCGGGTCTACTGATGACTGCTGGTTCAGCATGAAATGTACATCTTGGGGATCTTTTTTTTTTTCACATGTCTTTGGTCATATATTTATAATTACATCTCAACCATAGATGAGAGTAGTGTAAATTACACTACAGGAATATTCATTATTGAACAATCTCTACTCTAATGAATATTTTTAATCCTATTTTTTACTCTCATTTGATAATTTTTGAAACATTTTCTGAAGTTCTGAAGTATTGACTGCAAAAATAACCACATCAGTTGCAACATGTAGATGAGATTAATTAGATCAATATATTTTTATTAATTTAGCCCCCTTTGTCACAAACAAAATAATTCTTATAAATCTGAAAGAAGTTTTGATAATATGGAATCACTGTTATACATTCTTGTACAACTTTCTTTCAAGATCATTTCATAAAAGCAGTAAATTTATTTCACCATATTAAAAACTCTTTATCCTATTTTAAATTTTACATTTAATTCACTCCGAAATCATGCCTGATAAATTTGTGTAATGATATGGAAGATATGAATCATCTTTAAAAGCATTAATTATTTCATCTGTGGACATTCCATATTTAAATTAAAGCATCTTCTGTTAAAATGATAAAAAACTTTATTCCATAAAATTATCATGGTTCTTTATTCATATTTTTAGGATTATTAAACTCTAAAAAAAAATTTTCATTTTTAATATTTGCCATCAAAAAAATAAAAATTGGAATAAAAATAAATATTCTTTTACCAACTGACTTATTTAGTTAAGTTCTGATTTTTCATTTCAACTTCTGATTGAGACAGTCTTTTGAAAGAACCCCTATCCCATAATTAATGTATTAATTAACCACTACAATGTATTTTATATCGATCAGAAAATTCTACATGTTAGATATTAATAAGTTTTTAATAATACCAATGGTTTTTTAATAAAATATTTACTTATTGGATGGCCTGCTAATAATCGAGTATAGTATTCTGACCAATATATTGACTAAATAGATTAGTATTTCTCTTGAAATACTAATCTAATATGTTCAAGTATAATTCTCATGACAATATTTAAGTTTCTATATTTTTTGCACTTTCTACTGTTTATTAATTGCATTTTAATTAAATTTAATTATTATAAGATTGTAACTTATTATCACATTCTTTTACATATTTTATAATTATATATTTCAATTTTTTAAAAAATGCAGAATTAATATGAGGAAAGAAGGTGTATTGTTTCAGATTTGTTGATAACATGGCTATATTTTCAGATGATGAAGATAGATCTAAGAGAAAGCCATGTCGAATTTTATGTTAAGATGAAATTTGTAATGTGTGTGAAATAAAAATGAAATTCAGTTAAAATCAAAGCAATAAATATAATTGAAGAGAAGGAAAGTTTAAAAGTAGTAATTGGATCTGAAATATAAAGCAAAATTCTATATCTGGTAAAATGATGGAAAAAAATAGCATATAGAAATAAAAGTATGTAAAAAATTTGGAGAATTTAGAGAGATGAATTTAGAAAAAATGTAAATAATATGTTAGAACGATATAAGATTGTAATATTGAAGTACAATTATATTATGTATACTTAATGGAGGACCAACTGATGAATACTGGTTCAGCATGAAAAACGTATATTGGAGATCATTTATTTTTATTCACATATATGTGGTCATGTATATTGGTTGTACTGGATAGAATGGATGACAATGGGAAGCTTGAAAGTCTGGGTTCAAATTCCCTTTAATTATGTAAATATAAGATTGAAAACATAAATGTGTTAAAAATAAGAAAAAAAATTATTGAAAAAGTTAATAAAAGAGAGAAGTAGATAGAATATGTATTTAGAGATTAAAAAACAATAAAGAACATATTGGAAGTGTGGAATGTAAAAATTAAAAAGATAGAAGGGTAAAGAAAATTGAAATTAAGCAAACAAAAAGTAGCTATAAGCTTTTAAAAAACAAAAGAGAGCTTGGACTGCTATATGAGATCAGTCATTTATGATGACTGATGATGATGATAAATTAATTATTTTGAAATTATTCCAGTAACTTTTTTAATAACTCAATCTTATAACAGCAGTAGCTACTTGCAAATAAACATGATCATTTTAATTCCAAAGAAAAGAAAACTCTAGTAATACTACAAATATATCACCTGACTCCATCACATGACTTTAGCTGACATATTGCTGTTTTAGCAACATAATTTTCACTACCACAATGCCACTTACTGTAAGCTGCACTGTCCTAACCAATATCCTGAGATTAGTTTCAAGCTTATGATTTTCACCAGTGAATAGCTTTGGATCTTGAATTAGTGCATATGAATATTTAAGATCTAATGTACTTTCCTTCCAGCATCCATAATTTACATCTTTGTTATACTATCAGGCTATCAGTCCAAATTAAGAAAAAAACATAAATGTTATCAATATAAGCCATCTTGCCAGCATAGACATGCAGATCTAAAATGAGTTAAGTAGAGGATAGATCAGGATAGGGATTTAATAAGCATTATCATCTGGCATCTATTATTACTCAACAAAGCTTGTAGTATACAGATAGTAATAGTAATATACTAGAGATGAGTTTTGTGGTAACTGTACAAACCAATCCATTAACTATGAAGTATTCTCATATACACCATCCTGATCAATTATTAAGTTTATTTGATATTTTGCAATGTTGACTTCTAATTTTTTCTTACAGTAGACTTTTTTGAAAGACTAACATCTTTATTTATATTCTTCCAAATATAGACAATCTATATTGCACTTTTTTTAGAATGTTTTCCAAAATAATGTTCATAATGTAAATGAAGTCTGTATATCCCATGAAAGTATGCTCAAGTTTATTATAGAATATTTGTTTAGGGTGACTTATATTCTTCATTCATTCCACACATTAAATCCAACAAAGATGTGATTTAGCACATTCAGTAATCTTGCTGTTATATTTTTAAATTTTTATGGAGTATGCTTAAAATGAAATTTTTCTAATGGTTCTATGCTATATTATAAAAAGACCAAGTCTTAATTTACTTGTAATAATTTTAACCCTGTGATATCTTAAAATCAACAGGAGCACATCTCAATACCTAAAATCATCTTTCTTTTCAAAAAGCTATCCAGATATTATCTTGCTAATATATAGCAAATAAATTAGAAGAAATCTTTTCTCCAAATTTGGATGCTATTTGTAATCTGAATTTTCAATTATTTTCTCAAACTCGATTCTTTATCTTTAATAATAGTCATGTAAGAACTTCTATTCATTATAATTGTTCTTAATAACCTCTATACCCTCATGCATTTTTGAAATACATGAAGACACTGTAAAAGATAAATAATCCCCAAAGTGTATTTCATGCTGAATAAGCAATCATCAGTTAACCTAGTTGCTGGCTCTCACATCATATTTTCAGTATTTATCAATAGTAAATGTATCAAACTTACTCCATTAACAACTTTGACACGATCCACCCTTAGGTAAATATAGTAATGATTATCAATTCAGTCAGAGCTTTTTATCAAAAAATAAAAAGTATTTCTACAAGTCATGAATCATTTCTACTTCATTGTTCTAATCATTCATATTAAAAAATTTCATAACTGATTTTGATTATAGATATCAACAAATATATTTCTCTTAAGAAGTTAATTTAATATCATTTTCTTTTTCCGTTTTTTTTATACGTAATTAGATATGATTGTTATCTGTTTTCTCTATTTCAATTCGGTTTAGTTGGTTTGGATCGGGGGGGGGGGGTTTCAGCAAACTATGGCTCATAAACTAAATATGACCCTTTGATCTGGGGCTTTGTCATAATAAACATAAACACATTTTAAACTTTCTCTTGTAATTTGTAAATAAATATTTTGATGGCACTAGAAGAGAAAAATGCGCATTACAACATTGTTTCTTGAATTCAGCTTTATTATAGAATTGTAATTACTGTATATGGTGAATATTTAAATATTAGAAATTTGTGAATAAATCAATTTTTTTGTTCATTTATTTTTTAAGAGGATTTTTACTTTCGTTAGAGCATATACATGCTCTATTATGTTCTATTACTAAAATAAATGTGGAAATATATCCGTAGCCATTCAGAAATTCATTTTTTAACTTTTTTCTTTCGGCTCTTTAATGGGAGGGAGGGAGGTATTTTTTTCTTTGTGACTCTTTAATGGGGAGGGGGGTAAACAAAATGGCTTTTCATGTTAAAAAGTTTGTTGACTTCTGGTTTAGATCAACTAATTGGTGCTGATGTAGTATGTGCTCGACACCATTTTCAATTTTAAAATCCACCCAAAAACCACGCTGACACATCCAAGTGATAAATGACATAGATTATTAACATGTAGTTTCAAAAAATGGTGGTTACAAAATCGCAAATTTCATCATTAATTAAAAAATCAAAACGCAATTTTTTGCAAATTTCGGAATTGTCATGAGAATTTAAAAATAAAAATACTAATTTTCATCAATATGTAAAAAAATAAAAAGCCTATATTTCAACAATATTTAAATTTGCATAGACTTTCATTTCTATTCGTAATTACATATTAGATTTTGTTTTCTGAAGCAGGATTGCGATATAATAGACGTAGATGAGAACAAAAACTTGAATATACAGTATATAAATAACATTTTATTGATTACTATATGGTGTTTTCTTTATAAATTTATCAACAAATAGTCGAATTGTACTTTTCTTGCTAAAATATTCCATAACACGCTGTTTTTTTCTATTACCCTTTGTATAAAATAGGAATTATACGGAAGTAGAATGTATGAAAGTATATGACTGTTTTTATATATATAATAATTAAAAGCAAATTGAAATCTGTGTTTAAAATCAAAAATATAACAAATGAAGATAGTTTAATAAGAAGTAATTTCAAATCAAAAACCTTATGGATATCTGAAGAACTGATTGGTTTTTCTAAATTTTTTAAATTATAAGTGTTATAAATAAGAAATATCTTTTATGATATGATTATTTAAAAATCGATGTTATCTATTACAGTATGCTTTTACCTCTTTTAATTCACTCGATATTTTTTATCGGAATTGAAAATGATGAAGATTGATTTCTTTCTATAATTTTAAAAAGATAAGGCATAAAGACGAAAGTATAATTTAGAATCATGTTAATTATTATTTTTCTTTTTTTGGGGGGGAGGGGGAGATATGAGTTGACTATGAGGTATTTCTCAGCATCTAAAAAAGAGGCTTAATTTATAACAAATATCAACAAGATTAGAAGAGAAATAAAATAAATGCAGAGACACAAATTTCAAAACAATGGCAAAAATTATTGATGCCAAATTAAAACATTCTACAACCAAATTAAGTAGATCATGATTATTAGTGGCATGGAATAAAAAAGCTACAAAAGAATTAAGAAAATAATCAGCAGGTGATAGGTAATAGACAAAAATTAAATATGCTTAATACTACTCATATGACCAAATCAATTTGTGCTTTTACCTTCTAGCAGAATAGCCATTTACTGACCATTATTGGATAGCTAAGTGGATTATTATAGATAAACTACTCGATTTAAAAAAAAAGTTTACTGGCCCAGATTTAAATCTCAGATCATGGAAATTGGTTGATAGATGTACTAATTTTTGTGTCATGGAGCTTTTCAATCCCAATTTTTATAGAATGAAATCTTTTATGCCATCCAGATTAAACAGGGTATGTGGAAGAAATTTATTGGATTTTAAGAAAAAGAACTGATTCTAGAATAGTGAAATGCAAAGAAAGACAAACAATGTCAGAGTTTATGATAGGATTTAGCCAAAAGAGATCAACTTTATTTTTATAAAAAAAAATTGCAAAGGTCATTCATTATTTTTAGTTAGATGTAACTAAAAAAGATTCAAGATCCATATTATTTTGACAAGGGGTCAAAAGAAAGATAGTGTATTAAAAATATTTGCTTAAGTTGAATTTATATAGTGGACTATTTCCAATCATTGAATTTTAAGTATTAAGTGACTTTAGGAAAATTTAATTTCAATTATATTCAACTGTTAGATTATTATATATAGAGTAAGTTAAAAACAAACTCTTATGAAGCTTCAAAAATACCCTCAACCTCAGACCGCGGTTTCTGCCTCTAGCGTCATCAGTGAGGTGCTAGGGAATAAAAATAATAGTTAGGCATTGATAAAATGTTGGACTAGTTCTAGTATTTTTATTCCCTAGCACCTCACTGATGACGCTAGAGGCAGAAACCGCGGTCTGAGGTTGAGGGTATTTTTGAAGCTTCATAAGAGTTTGTTTTTAACTTACTCTATATATAACATTTGTAAATAGGAGCTTTATTAAAATTAGGTCATCTGACTTGATTTTTTATCAATTTAATTTTAGTTTTTTTGCTATTAATGCTTTGGCAATTTTATATTTCTAGAGCTATTAATATATGGTGTATCTGAACTTGGTTCAGTCCCATATGGCTATTTGAGTTAGATAGCTGGATTTTTGGACATTTAAATGTCTGAAGGTTTCAGATTTTCTTCTCAATAGTTAGGCATTGATAAAATGCTGGACTAGTTCTAGTATTTTTATTCCCTAGCACCTCACTGATGATGCTAGAGGCAGAAACTGTGGTCTGAGGTTGAGGGTATTTTTGAAGCTTCATAAGAGTTTGTTTTTAACTTACTCTATATATAACATTTGTAAATAGAAGCTTTATTAAAATTAGGTCATCTGACTTGATTTTTTATCAATTTAATTTTAGTTTTTTGCTATTAATGCTTTGGCAATTTTATATTGCTAGAGCTATTAATATATGGTGTATCTGAACTTGGTTCAGTCCCATACGGCTATTTGAGTTAGATAGCTGGATTTTTGGACATTTAAATGTCTGAAGGTTTCAGATTTTCTTCTCAATAGTTAGGCATTGATAAAATGCTGGACTAGTTCTAGTATTTTTATTCCCTAGCACCTCACTGATGACACTAGAGGCAGAAACCGCGGTCTGAGGTTGAGGGTATTTTTGAAGTTTCATAAGAGTTTGTTTTTAACTTACTCTATATATAACATTTGTAAATAGGAGCTTTATTAAAATTAGGTCATCTGACTTGATTTTTTATCAATTTAACTGTTAGATTAGTATATGTATAATGATTTGAGTGATATTCTTCTTCTCTCTTCTTCAGGTGTTGCTAGCCTGACCAGTGACAATACTAGCATGGGAATCGAACTTGCATCCTTAGATTCTTGAGTACTGAATATTAAAATAGCATGCCAACCAACTGAGCCCTCCTCAGTCAATAATAATCCTAAAACATTACATGCAATAAATAATGCATTCAAAATATATTAATAAATTATTATTCTTTACCTAATATGAGGGTAATGGATCAGAGCTAAATTCCTATAATGAATTTCAACCTGGCATTTTTAATGTTCAAACACCAGATAATCTCTTGTGTGACTATTTATTTATTCTTCTTTTTATAATAGAATTTCTGATAGTATAAATAATCAAACACCACAGACATTGACTTTAGGTTGAGATCTGCCACAGCCATTACTGATATCTATAAATATTAAATAAATGACAAAGGATATAGAATAACTTATTTCAGTTAGTGCATTTTTAAGTTTAGATGTACATAGAAATGTGCTAAATTCTCTGATTTAAAGCAGGAAGAATATATAGGTAATAGAATAATAAGTCAAAGTCGTAACACTTGAATACCACCAGTGGTAGTTTGCCAATGCTTTTCACTGCTTTCCTTAACTATTTTTAGCATCTCAATTTCAAAGCTACATTATATTCTTTATTGAGTCCACATAATAAAGCTGCATCAGAGTTATTTAGAAATTGTAGAGAAAAAAAAAGAATGATAGTCTTTGATTAGATAATGATAATGAACATCAAACTGAAATTTAAAGTTGCTATTTAAAATTGTATCAAATATGTTCTAAGGCAAAAAATCTAGATTAATCATAAGAGAAGTTGCAGGGATTTGTTCTATCAATATATGTAACAAAGCTTTAGCTTCTCTTGTAGTAGTGTCTGCAAAGTTCCTATGTTCATGTACACTGCAAGGTTTGCCACAGTTGGTAGAGTGTTTGATTTGGGATTGGGAGGTCTCAGGTGCTCAAAGTGAACTCCTGAGCAACAAAGCCATTTGCCTTTTTGGTCCTGGGCAGTTTGGTGCAATTGATAGTGCATGTTACCTTGGAGCAGGAGGTCCCAGAATAGATTCTGGCACTTGAACATCATATGAACTCTTGAGCCACAAAAGCTTATGCTTTTTTATATGATCCATATTAATTGACATTTTGAATATTAGACTTTAAAAGTAATGGTTTGAAAAAAAATTACAATTGGGCTGATTGAAATCAATCATTTTAAAACCAAAACTCACATGAAGCTAGATAATTGGAAAATAAAATAATTATTAGAAAAGTAGTAGAAGTAATATCTTGAAAAAGAAAAATGTTTACATATAATAAATTATAAAGTTATTAGGATCAGATTCATATTCCAGATCGCAGACATGGCAGGCTAATGTACTAATCTCAGCAGCATGAGACCTACTTATATATATATATATATATATATATACACTAAATAAATAATAAATTTCCATTTATAACGTTTTTTATATGTGTTTTTCTAAAGATTTGTGATGATTGTATTTTAGTTGTATTTATATATTGAACTATTTCCATCATCTAATAATAGAAGTATTGAGTGTCTTTAAGGCAAATTAACTTTATTTAAATATTCCAAATACATTCAATTGTTAGTAATAGTACACAGGTTAGTATATTCACAATGTTTTGAGCCATATTATTTTACCACTTCTTCATGTATTGCTGGCCTGACTAGTAACAGCACTAGCATGGGAATCGAACCTGGATCCTTAGATTTTTGAATATTGAATTTTAAGGTAAGTTGGTTAGAGCATTACCTTAAAATTCAATATTCAAGAATCTAAGGAACCAGGTTCAATTTCATGCTAGTGCTGGCACTGGTCAGGCCAGCAACACTCGAAGAAGAGGAAAGAGTAACATCTTGCAAAACATTATGCATATACTAATCTGTGTGCTATTAATAAAGTTGAATGTATTTGGAATATTTAAATAAAAGTTAATTTTTTCTAAAGACATTCAATACTTACACTAGATGATGGAAATAGTCCAATATATAAATACAACTTTATATATGTATGTGTTTGTATATCTTTTATGATTGTATAAATTTGTAAATTTATCTACAAAACAAAGTGTATGCATATGAAAGTTCATTAGTTTATAAACATGTATATTCAAACTCACTTATATATATATATATATATATATATATATATATATAAGTATTCATTTTTATTAACATTATTATGAATAATTTATTATTTAAATATAATAACTTTTAAATATATTTATCATTTATTAATATATTTTTATTTACTTACTACTAATAAAAATTATTTCTTCAGAGAGGAAAATATTTGTTTAATTCTATATAAACTTTTTTAAAAAAAAAATTATAAAATAAAATCGTCTTTCTTTGTTTTTGTTTAGTTTGATAGTTTTTTTCAATACATAAAATTTTCACTGATAGTTCCTTCCCTCTATGCTATTTTTTCAAACTTTTTTAAAATAGTTTAATTTTTTATTGAAATGTACTATATATTTTATATAAATATGTAAATTGAAAAATAAAAGTTTTTTAATTTGTATTAAGTTTTACATTTTTATATGTGACTATATCCTTCACATATCTTATTTTTAACACATATATATGATGATTAATTTAATGCCATCAACAATCTTTATAACTTAGATTTATTTGTTTGATGAATAAAACTTTCTTTTTTGATCATTTTTAATTTCATTGTTCATATGATTTAAAACTTTGATACCATTTTAAGTAAATTCATGTCCTGTATTTTTTGGATGCATGTATATGTATTATTTGTGGTATACTTGAGTTAATCGTTTGTTTTTTTAATTTTTAGTCTTACCAATGTAAATGTTTTATTATCTTGCTTAGCACATTCTTTGCATTTTACTTTATAAATTTCATTTTCACTGCTTATGTTATTGCTTTTTATTTAACTATTTATTTATTAAAATATCTAAATATTTTTTCTTTTTTGTATTGACTATTTTTACATTTATTTAAAGTGCATTTTTGCTTATTTTATTAATTATATATATATATTTCTTTTCTATTGGCATTTGTCTTAATATCTACATTTTAAATAATTTTTTATCTCTTTTTTCATTTTTACTACTTACATTTTTATTTTCTATTTTTTATATTCATTTTATGGGAGAATTATTTTTTGAAAATGCTTTTTATTTTTATTTCTTTTTCATATATTGAACAGTAATTGGTACTACTAGAGCCCGTAGTCTACCTATCAGATGAAGCTTCTTACTTTATATCAATGCCCTAAAAAGTAATCATTAAATTTAATATTTTATGTAAAAATTGATAGACACATTCCAACACAAATAAAAATATAAAAATAATATATTTAAAAAATAAATCTGAAAATAATACATTTAGCAACAAAATCTGATCTGTTGAAATTAAAACCACTTGAAAATAGTATATTTAGCAATCAAATCAATCCACAATGAATATGTAACTAAGTAACATTTTAGAAATAAGATCAAATAAAAATTCATAAGAAATTAATGACAAAATCAATCCCTAAATAAATATAAATGATGGCTTAACAACTACAATAATATAAAAAGTAATCCATAAGAAAATAATTGATAACAATAAATATTATTTAAATATAAGCAATCATTAAACATAAAATTACAGTAATAATTCTTAAATAAAACTGAGATTTAATAACATTTAAGTGATGAGTCCAAATACAAAACCTATAAGAGATTAAACTATTTAAACCAATTTGCAGAAGAAATATAAATAGTAAGTTATCCAAAGAAATTAAATTCCAAAAATCTATGCATGAGAAAAAGTGAGAAATGTGGATCCCATAAAAAATTCACAGATGAAAATGTACAATTAAGACAATAGCTTTTATTAATTAAAACTCATGGAACTAAATATTTTAGAAATGAGACAGACACAAATCCAAAGAAAATCAAATTGCAAAAATCAATATGATTAGAGAAAAAATGGAACGATACATATGTCGTAAAATCTACACTGGCAAAAACATACAATTATTATTATCAAATACATAAAATATCACATTACCACTTTTTCTTATGTCTACACAAGCTATTAAAACATTAGCAACTTTTTCCGCACACTAGGGTGACTTAGTGCAAACTATGTAATTAATAGATGACACTTAGTTGTGTGCTGCAGTAATCAACAGTTTGTAGCATTATTAATTACTGTAGGTTATACTAGGTGGCACTATTGTGTGTAAAAAGTTGCTATTGCTCTAATTATTAAATTTCAGGTTAGTCCATAAGTTTCATTATATTTACATTGCAAAATTAAACAATACTATAATGTAAGTATATTTATTTATTCCAATGACTGGTTTTTGCAATTTAACTTTTTATAAATTTGGCCTTATTGCTAGAACATTAATTAGTTCCATAGTTTAAATCATAATGTTATTCTGGAAATACATATTTAACAAGTATTTATTTTCACTCCATATTTATTGCTCTCAAATGTAAATTAATTTATGTATTGCTGTGTTTTTTAAATCAGCAATTATATTCAATCAATAGACTGACATTTGTAATTTAATTTTTCTATAGATTTGAATTAGACCTAAATATTATTTAGTTTTGTATTCATTGTGATTTTTGTTTGGTAACTAAATATATATTGTAACCTTATGCTTGGGTTTGATGTTTGTTAAGCCCTATTTAAATGGTCAATTATATAAAATTTTAAATTTTAATTAATAATAACTATTCAATATTAAATAGGTATATTATATCCATGGTGTGTTATCCATGGTTGCTAAATTATATTATAAAGAAAGTAAATTTCATCTATAAGTCTCCTTAGAATGATAAAGAATTGGACTGTTCAAGATGTCTGCTAAAGCCCTCTGCCAGATTGTGTATGAAACTTTTTACATGCAGTTCATAACATGGACTAATTTCAATAGTATCAGAATAATAATTTATTAATGTTATGATTATATTAAAACTATAGAAATATTTTGGTATTTTGGTATGATTAAATAATTCTTAAGTATATTTTTATTGCAATTTAAAACAGTTTTGAGCAGCTTAATTAGTTATCACTTGTCTTACAGATGGAAAATTATTAATTGTATGTTAATGTATGCACATACAATAATTCAATTGATCTGTGAATTTGTACAATGATCCTCTCTGATGAAAATTAATAAATAGGCTAACATAGATTTTCAATGGAGAGAACAAAAAGAGAATGAGGAAGAACAGATGGGGAGGAAACCAAACTGAAGAAAAGATAATAAAGACTGGAGAGGATAAAGAACTGAGAAGCAGAAAATTATTAAAAAGAAAAATTGAATTTGAAATGAATTAAAAATGGAATTGAATTGAATTGGATTTTAAATTGCAACTAATGGAGTAGGAACTCAATTTGACCTACATTCATGAAACACATTGCTAGTGTCAATTGCTAATTACGAAAAAGTTCACAATTAAAACTGGTAGACATAATGAAATAAAAGCCCACCAAAAACTCACATTTAAACAAACTCACAAGTTAGTAAACATAAAATTTTAATCTTTATTTTATAACTCTTTTAATTATTATATTTACTGTATGCATTATAACAATAATTATGAATGGTTTTATGGGGATTAGCAAGAAAAAAGGAAAGGCAATTATTTTGTACTTTCAGTCAGAATAAATTTAAAAATAAGCAGAATTATGATAGGAGATATTTAATGTCTTTTATTGCTGTTTTTGAATTTATAAAGCATTTGTGACATGTTTAAACTAATATAAAATATTATATTAAAGCTAACTATGATTATCACAACTTTATTATACTATATTAATTTCATTACATGGAGAAAATAAATTAAAATAAAATAAAATAGTATAGTGCGATTAAGTAAAAGAACAACAATAACTTATACCTACAAAATAAAATAATATAAATGAAGATATTAAATTATAAAAGTTTACAAAATATTTATTGAGACTTTTAATATAAAATATTCTCAACAGTGCTTTGAATTTATGTTAGGGAATAGCTGAATATGCCATCTTGTAACTTCCAGTGACAGATGGAATTGATATGTTTATTAAACTGACTTGTATAATCTTATTAAAAGTGAATGAAATATCAACTTAAATTTTGATATGTTAATTATTATGTTAATCATATTGCGGATCAGAATTCTAATGTATTAATTATTAAATAGTGCCACATACAGTGATAAAAATCAATATTTATTTTCAATTTATTTTTAATTTCCAGAATAACAAAGTATTGAAGTTAATGGATGAAAAGTACAATTGTTCATAAATCAAGCAACATACTAAAATTACAGTTTAAACTAATAAATGAATATGAAATATACTCATGTGGGAAAGAATATTTATCAATCATATAACTGCATATTTTAAAAGATTGCAATCAAGGTTTTCATTCTCTTAGTTTCACAAGAAGGAATATGAAATAAGAAGTTTGTTCTTGAATTGCCTCCTTTGCCATCCACATGTCTGCATCTAAGACATGCCTTCCTACTTCTCTTTGTACTTTTTCTAAATAATCTAATACCCCTTTACTAACACATAACACATCATTACCATATGTTAACCCTGCTACTGTCACTCCCACACAATTTTAGCTACATCATATTTATTATATGAAAACACTGTTAATTTCTTTATCAATCCCTTTCTTTTCTTTGCTTCATTTATCAATTTTTCTCCCATTCATCCAAGAAATTTCTCTGATGACTTAAGATGATTCCCAAATAGTTATACTTATCATCATACTTAACTTTATATCCCCCAATAAAAATTCTTTGTCTTCTCTTTCTCCAGTATTAATCATCATTACTTTTGATTTTTCCTTACTAAATTAAATCCCCATCTCTAAATTTAATCCCCATCTCTTTACCCCCTCTTGCACATGTCCTCTCGGGCATTAGTATGTGGCTCCATATGATGGATAAACTATAAGTTTTAGTAGAATCAGTAATTTAAAGCTCTATTTATTTGAGTATTTAAACTATTTATTTGTATTTTTATCAATATTAAAATACTAGTTTCACCTTTATTCTAGATAACAAGGACAATTGGCTTCCTAAGATTCATAATAAAACAAAAATCTCATATAGAAAATAAGCAATTATAATCATTTCTTTTAGCAATAGGTCTAAGTCTTTTTTTTAGATTCAAAATTTGTAATAAAATTTGAATACTATATTTCAAAAAGTTATAAAATGAGAAAAAGTATTAGTGAATAAGTAAATTTTTTAATAAGTGCATTATATATAAAAAGAGATTAACATATGTAAAAATATAGTGTATAAACTGTTTATTAATAAGGGTAAAATAAATGTATCTTTTGGTTTTTTTTAGATAATTTAAAATGTTTTCCCATTTGTGGTAGCATGTTGAAATCACAATGACAAGATTGATTTGTCATTAATCTTTTAACAAGATGATATTTTCCGTTATTATCCCTGGTTGTAAATTTTGTCAATATTCAACCTTCGATATCAGTATAAAACATTCTAAAAAATCATATTTAAACTTTGAAAATTTTGGAAAATAAGTTTATAGACAAAACAAAAGACATTTTTATCATTGAATATTAGATAGAAAAACAGTAATACCTCAAATGACCTTAACACAAATTAAATATTGACAGGTAATGACATTAAATGATAAGTCTCTTAAGGTGTAATCATTTTAATGTCACCATAGTTTTTTTTGTTAACGTTATGATCAAATTTATTCTGTTTTAAAAATAAACCATATATAAATCTATACATAATCAAAATTACCACAAATTTACAACTCAACCAGACTAGCCAAAAAAAAAGACTCTAAAACATTACCAATGACTTCATTGCTACAAGCAGACTTCTCAAGTATAAAGAACTACAAAATAACAACATATTTAAACTCAACATTACCCACAATTCCATTCACCTCCCATACATCCTTAATTTTAAAAGAACTTTTAAATAAGTTAATTGCTTCATAATCATAAATTTTTAATAAACATTCTTTAATTCTTTTTTTTATTTCAGTTCTTTCAAAGAAGACAAGCTTAGTGTCATCAAAATTAATTGTGTCCTATATCTCTTTTATGGATGTATAAAGCAGAACTAAGATATTTATTTCTAACCCCATTTTCATGTGTCTTTATTTTTTTTATTTAAGCTCAAACTACTCTGACCTATATATACCTTCTTACAAAAGCAAGGGATAATATACACTACTCCAGGACTAGTCTTTCTATCAAAAATTTCCTTTCTATTATTTAATAAGTTACTCAAAGTAATACCCCTTTTCCAAGCAATTTTTTTATTTCCCAAAAAAATCCTATTTTAACATAAAATTTTATAAGAAGACAATTTAAATGGCAAAGAAATAAAATCATACTTTTTATTATCCTTTATTTCATTACAAATATTATTACTATTAAAATACTTTTAACAAATTTATCAGAGTAGCCAACACTCAAATAATCTATAAAATATATATGTGCTTGGTGCACAGATAATGAAGTTAGTAAAAGCAAATAATATTCTATAATTTAATGAGCTGAGCACTTTCATGAGGCTTTATGCTTCCATAATCATAGCTACTAAAGTGTGGAGAACTATATAAAGGGAATATGCAAATTAATGTGAAGTGATTAAAGTGGCCATTTTTCATGAGAGAAAACATGCATCTCATCTATTGATTAATGTTGGATCGCTTGCTATAGAGCATGCTTGCTATAGAGCATGCTTCTTTTACCTTCTGTTTGGTGTCATTTCCTTAATTTGCATATATTTGTATATTCTTTTTGTATAGTTCTCCACACTTTAGTAGCTATGATTATGGGAGCATAAAGCCTCCCAAAAGTGGTCAGCTCATTAATTTGCAGAGTATTATTTGCTTTTACTAACTTCATTATCTGTGTGCCAAACATATATATATATATATTATACATTACATGCTAATGAAGTAAATATTTAATTATTTCAAATAATCTATATAAAATTGACCCTTTTGAAACAAAGTTAGCGCACTGGAATTATATAATCTCATTTCTATAACAATTCATATATTTTTGGTTGTAAATAATTATTATACAGTTATTGTGCAAAAATCATAAAAAATACTTAATAAATTACACAAAATTTATACTTTTTGTTATTCCAAATAAATTTTAAAAGTAATTTTGCAAATATTGTGGTAACCAGAATACAAAGAATGAAAACTATCAAAGAGTAGAAATGGGATCAATCCTATAAATATGGACTTTGATCTTTATCAAACAGTTTGGAAAATGCTGCTTTCTTCAGATTATTTTTTAAATTAATAATTGAATATTTTTTAGTTAGCAGTTTTAACATTTAAAAAAACCTATGGAAATATCACTACAGACAGACAACCATAGAAGAATGATCTTGAAAACAGTCATGTTAGTTGTCAGACCTTTTAATGAGTGAGTTAAATCATGAGTCACTAAATTAAATAATCATGAGAAAAAAATTAAATTAATTTATTATTTATTTTAAAAATGTATTTTTAGTACATACTTTCATTTTTTTGCTGATAATAAAGCCATCACATTTTGTTTAGTATATTAGATATTTAGTTTGTTATAAAAATGCAATCCAAATTAATAATAAACTAGATGTTTAAAGATGTGCTTTTGTTCAGACAAATTCAATAAAAAGTAAAAAATAAATTTCTTTACTTTTCACAAAAAAATATCATGTTTCTTATGTTATCATGGTAATTCACAAGTGAATGCTCCAAATAATTATTCCAATAAATCGATAAGTAATGGCCACTTTTATGTCAATATCAATGTAATCATTAGTTTAAAATGATCTTTTAAAAATGTAATGAATAAATTGGCATTGATATAAGAAAATGAGTGTTAGTTGTAATTTTATTTAAATAATTGTTTGAGAAGCTTACTTATGAATCACTACAGTAACATTTTTGCACTCCAAATTTTTATCTGTGAAAGCTAAAGAAAACCTATTTTTCACTTTTTAATGCATTTATGTAACCAAGTGTTTCTTAATTTGTTTTGTTTTTATATATTATATTTTTTTAGTTTTTATTTTTATAAAAAAATTAACACTGAATTATTAAAATCAGTTTTCAATGAATCATTCAGTTTTAAGTAATAAAATTAAAATTTTAATTTTTCTATTAATTTTTAGTTAAAGAGAAAGGTTTTTCATCTTTTTAACATATGTGCTTTACTGATTTTTATAATAGTTCAATGATGCTATGTTGAGTACAAAGGAAACTCTTAAACTTAAACACAAGATAGAGACTCTATAAAGATAAAAATGGCCATCTTATTTTTAACCTAATTTCTGATTTATATAGGCCAATCTGAAGTACTTTGGTTTGAGAGAGTGAAGATATTACTCTGTTTGCTTTTACATCCATTGCTTTCTTATATACATTAACATTCATAAAATCTTTTGATTTACTACATGTTAATATTATAAATTAATAAAAATTATGTAGCATTGCTCTTAATAAATAAATTTGAACATTGAATTAATTTTTAGCTAAGTTTGTTTTCAGATTCTAAAAATAATAGACTGTCATCAGGAATATATGTGCAATAACATTTCAACAAAACTGGAAATTGAGGAATGAGTAAAATTCAATAAGATTTAATCCAGACACACAGATTAAAAAACAGAATAAGTTATGTAAAAGCATATAACAATAAATTTTATGCATAGTATGGAGCTTCAATTTATTTTATTGCAATTGATTATAATATGAGATAATTATTTAATAACATAATGAATAAAAATTTATTTTTTGTTGCTCAGATTATTTACATTTATATAAAAATGTTTTGCCTTTGATAAGTTAATGATTAAATAATAATATTTATTAAGCATTTGGCAGATAAATCATATTTTAATTAATGTACATATTTTCTTATTTATTTTTAGTACATTTTGTTATTATAAATAATGTTTTTTTAAACCTACAATGGATACCATGTAGTTTAGATATGTAAGGCTACAAGCAGTATTTTATACCCCTCTAAATAAGAGTATTTGTTTTATATAAATATTTCAATTTTGATTTTTTTATAAATGTTATTTACAATATACTTAAAATGTTTGTATAAAAAATTAAAAAAGTATAGTCATAAAATTTCAAAAATTAAATTTAATAAAATTATTTTTGTTTAATCAGTTATTATAATAAAATAAATTTGCTTTTTTATTATTGTTGACATTAATTACAATAATTTTATGATATTTGTCTTTAAAAGTAGAGATAAAGCCATTCTGATGACAAGTGGTCTTTCTATTATGAGATTATTAAAAAAATTATTTCATATGTTAATTAATGTAAATATTTTTCAATTTATTTTCAATGGACTTTTTTATTGTATGTAATCAAAGAATTTTTAATTTTGTAATGATTAAAATTATTTTTTTGATGAAATTATTTATGTTTTAATGAAAGGTATTTGGATAAGTCAGAATTTCTTGTATAACAAACATACTAAATAAAAATTAGATAAATAAATTATATTCTATTTGATGTACACATTTTTAAAATTTATTTGATTTCTATATAGGATGAAAGCTTTTTAAAAACTATTTAATGAATAAAATTTGTACTTTTTTGATATGAACTTGATAAGAAAGACAACTTTTATGTAGTATTCTTTTATATTGATGATATTACAAAAAATGCTATTGTAAGTAGTTGGTCGTTTATTGAAAAAGTGGATTAAATTAAATGATTATAAAAAATTCTTGTATAAAGAATTCTCGTATAAGAGATTAGAGTGTTTTAGGTATATTATTTTTATTGGTAATTTATACTAACATATCTAAAAAAATTAGTTCTTTTATCGTTTTGTTTCTATAGTTAATTTTATTTTTTCTTCAATGTTATTCATAGCATAATTAATTTTATTAATTTCTTTCACTTTATGTAATAAATTATTAAATAGTCATTAATAACTAAAATTACCCCAAATTCAAATTAAACAAGACAAGCAAAAGAGAAATGGAGAAAATCTCCGCAACACAACCAATAGTTTCCCTACCAAAGCAGACTCTTCAAATGCAAAGGATTAAAAAAACATATCAACACACTTAACTATATTTCCCACAATTTCCAACTACATCTCACACACTCTTAATATTAAAAGAAATCTTAAATTAATTTGCTTTAGAATTAAAAAACCTTTATTATTAAAAATTTATGGATGGCTGAAAAGTTGGAGGTTGAAGTAGATTGAAGCTTATCCATTAAAGTATGAAGATTTGCTATCTTAATATAAACTGAGCACTGATTATATAAATATGTGTGGGAGATGATAATCTGGATCAAGTGATGAATGCTAGTTTAGCATGAAATATGTATATTGGTGATTATTTATCTTTTCTACATGTGTGTGGTCATGGGTATAAGTTGTATGAGATAGTGTGGATAGTTGAAGGGTGCTTGAAAATCTGAGTTCAAATCCCCTATACTTACTCTGAAACAACTTATTTAAATGTTCTAGTTTTTTAATGTAATCTATAGATAATATCCCTTGTCACAAAACTTTTCTCATTAATATCTGACATGACAGATATAAACAGTTATTTTATACTTGCACACATTCTAACAACAAACAGAAAAGAAAGTTTCCATTGCTGTAATCATAAGGTTTTTAAAATGAGAAGAAATGACTCTTATTCTATGTAGACTATTTATTAGTTGTAGTAAATAAAGTTTTATTTACAACTGGTGTGAATTGAAATTTGATACTTGATAATATTATTAGTAAAAAGCTCATCTTTTGTCAATCATCGTTAGCCGAGAGGTCAGCGCAGCCGCCTTGCAAGCAGTTCGTTGCAGACGGTTGTTGCTGGTTCGCCTCTCGGCCGATGCTATGACATATGGAAGAAAAAACATCATCTCTTTAAAATTTGAGATGGCAAATACAAACAATTAATTTATAAATTGTAGGAATTCTGACAAAGACAGACAATGCAATAGAGCTGATACCATATAGAAAGGAAAGTCATTTCTGTTTTCTTGAATGTTATATACATACTGTAAGAGATGTTAGGTAATAAACTGTTACTTATATCTGAGTGATATACATTATTGGATAATTTATTAACCTATTTCGATTGCCATAATTAACAGAATATACTCCTCCATGTTGTGTGTGTCACACATCTAAATAATTATAAATCTTGATTTTCTGAACAAAATATTTAATGATTTTCATAACTTAACATAGAGAATTAAATTTTTTATAAATAAATTTAATAGAGCTTATATATATAAAATTACCCCAAATTCACAACTCAACCGGACTAACCAAAAAAATAAACTCTAAAACATTACCAATAGTTTCACTGCTACAAGCAGACTTTTCACGGTAGTTCTTTATACACTTGAGAAGTCTGCTTGTAGCGGTAAAACAATTGGTAGGTTTTTCAGTTTATTTTCTTGACTAGTCTGGTTGAGTTGTGAATTTGGGGTAATTTTGATTATTTATTGACTAGTTTAGCTTTATATAGTCTGTATAATTTTTATAAAGATGTCCTGATATTTTCAAAAACAGTTAATCAGTTAACCCATAGCTAGTGTGATTCACTTACAAATATCTATATATAAGCTGCATTATCTTTAAAATTATTTTTAAATATTTTTTAATTAATTATATCCTGACATTCTCCAATTTTGATTGAATAAATAACACATTTATTATGTGTTTAAAAAAAAGTTTAATTTTACTTCCTCTCATATAAAATTAAAATTTGTATTTTATATTATATATAGTTATATGTGTGGGAGAGAATTCAGATTGTTGTTTTTTGATTTGAACCTAATCAAAAGGTTAAAGCGTTTATTGTAAGAATATAAAAAAATATTTTTGTAAAAACAATCCCCAAATTTTGTATAAGCTGCAACGGATTGTTATTAAATTAGTGTCAAAGAGGGACATTTTCTCTCTTATTATTGTAAATAAAAATACACATATGTATAAGAGCTGGGCTGAACACAATTCTAGAAGAGATGATAATAAATGGATAGTTGAAGACTTAAACTGGATTTCAATACATTGTTAAAGACCTAGAAAAAGACCACATGTAAGATAGATGAATAAAATTAAGACGTTTTTTTGATATGATGTGAATAAAGAGACAATGGGTTGAAGAAAGTGAATTAAATTTAGAAAGAGCTTCATTCAGCTATGGTGTGTAAATGATGTTCTAAATTATTTTCAAATATTTTCTTTAATTAATTAAATCCTGAAGTTCTGAATTTTGATTGAACAGTTGTAACGAGATATATCACAAGTAAATATCAAGTAGATAAATGTTGGCTAAAAATATCGGATGAGTGAATAGAAAGAAATTATCTTTGAATTAAACCCAAAATATTTTGTTATATAATTAAAGAGGCAGCGTTGATATATATTATGTATTAATGATTTTTAAAAAAATACTTAAATATATATATATATGTAATATCAAATAATATAAGTATAATAAAACAATCCACTAGAATAAAACTACAAATTTTTTTAAAAATGCCTATATAAAATTGAAAATTAATATCCTTTGCTATAGCCAGCTTTGGCGTATTCCACCATCTTAAGTAGCAATACTTTAATATTTAAATATTATTAAACTCTCACACCAGTAACACTCCCACGTGAATTACCTACTTTCCATAAATTGTGAATATTAACACAATTACACTGTTTATTCAATACATTATCTGTACTATTTAATTTTTCTTTTCTTCAAATCATTTTCTATATGCAAAATAAAAACTCTATCAAAGCAGAATTCTCCATTACAAATCACTGCATGTTCTGCAAAAACAGATTTATATCTATCTGCAAAACAAAGCAACTTATTATATAATAATTCATGCTCCCTAATCCTCTTTTTCAAAACACATTTAGTCTGCCCAATGTAACTATATCCACAATGACATACCACTTTATATATAACATTACATTTGTTGCTTTTATCAATAGAATCTTTACCATTAATAACCAATCTTCCAGTATTTGCACCCACTTTAAATGCAACATGAAAATCAGCAGATACCAATGATGTAATCTTATTACAAACAATATCCTTTACATAAGGCAATGCTATCCACCTTTTCTTTTCCATATTATCTCTTCTCCATCTATTTTAAACCTATATAATGCACATAAAATATTTGTCCTACTATATCCCACACCCAACAAATCTTTCACATATCTTTCAATATTAATCATTTTATCACTCTGAAATTTATACAAAACATCATTTGTAAAAAGAAATGTTCTAAAACCAGCCAATTTATAGGTAAGTGGAGCATTTGAATTTGGAAGAACAACTCCTCTAATTGATAATGGTTTCAACACTATTTTATTATTAATTTTATTACCTTCTCTCCATAAAATCAAATCAATATATTTTATACTCTTCTCACTATCTTCAGAAATCATAGTCCATGTTAACCCAGCAATATCATTTAATTTAATTAACAGTTTTTGCACCATCATATTTGATCCTACAATAAGCACATCATCCACATACCAAAAATAACTTTTAACACCGGTCATAAAATATTCTTTTAAAATCATCCCTTCATAATATAACAACACACAACTACATATAATTGGTGAAACAGGCAAACCCATACGCCAACCTTCATCCATCATATACAACCGATCTTCAAATATAGCTGTCAAATTCTGATCAAGAAATAATAACAAATCCTTTACAAACATACAATAAAACTTGCACACTCCTTTTTCATATAAAACTTGATCAATAATGTTAATAGACTCCTTTCTTTTTATTGAACATCCAATGTAAATAATTTATCATCATTATCCAAAACAATATTATCGATCTTTTTAACTAAATCAAATGAAGATCAAATTGGATAATCACCAAAACCCAATTCAACTTGCAAAAACTTTCCAACAAAACTACTGCATGATAATATATACATCCTCCAAAATCCAACATCAGTCTAATAGATAATCCTTCTTTATGCACTTTAAATTTCCAAAAATCCTTGGCATAATTGCAGTGGAATATGCCGAAGCTGGCTATAGCAAAGGATATTAATCTTCAATTTTATATAGGCGTTTTTTAAAAATTTTGTAGTTTTATTCTAGTGGATTGTTTTAAATATATATATATATATATCAAGTCACTCAGTGGTAAATAGAAAAAAAAGATTTTTGTATAATAATTTTAGAATAAATGTCTGACAATCTGCTTAAAGTTTGAAAAAGAATGATTTTCATCGGAGGGCAATATTCGTTATTATGAAGTTACACGTTCTTTGATTATCAATTTCTTATTCATCAATGAAAATTTCCTGATATTGTCTTGTGATCATCTTCATGCGCAGCATCTCTAATTATTATCAAAAAATGCGAAAATGTTCTCAGGTAAAGTGAACAGGTAGATAATATTGAGAAATATAGGTACCTGACTTTTGGAATAACTGTAATAGACATTCAATATAAGAAGCCATTCTATTGCTTTCTTTTTCTAATTTTAATGAAAACTTCTATTTACTGAAAGAAAATGTGTGATACTTTATGTGAACTCTTTTATTTATATACCCCACCATCCCATTCCTGAATCTGTTCTCTTTGGAAGCAAATCCAACAGATGTAGAATGCATGTGCAATATTCATTCATGCACTAAATGATTTACATCTTTTATCACATAGCAGACTTTTTATGTTGATACTCTTAATGACTTATGCATAAATTTACATGGCTATTGTATATATATATATATATATATATATATATATATATTAAATACACAGATTGCATTTCATCATATAAAATAAAAACTACCCAATTTAGTACGATATTTATTGTTAGAGATATAAAAAAACATATTCGGTTCATCTTATTCTTTAATTAGCCAATCATAAGTAAGAATATATCAGTAAATGTAGCCTCTACTTTTTTCTAGGTTGCATCTTTAACTAGATATAAAAGTATTTTATTGTCACATATATTTCATCCTTATTTTATTCTTAGTAATAGGATAATATGACCTTTAATCTATTCAACTCATTCCATTTATTATTATTTAAAACTGCTATCTTGTGGTTATACTTTCCATACCATTTTACTGGGAATATCTCCATTTGATTAGAATATGTGAATATTAAAACAGAAGCAAAACTCTCCATACAGTAGTGCCACCCAGTGCAAGCCAGGGTAATCAATGGATGCAAGTTGTGCATAAATTCCCTATCTAGTGCCAACTCATCCAATATCCCCGCACTAGTTTCTTGCTTGACACTTTCACTAGTAAAGACTCTTAGATATGAGAGCACTATATCTAGATCTTAAGATTTAATGTTGCCCTAAAGCAGCCACCTTTTATTTATTTCATTAACTACAAAATTATAAATACTAGATAGCGATTTTATGGACAAACTTTCTTGCATCCATTGATTACTCTGGCTTGCAGTGGATGTCACTACTGTTTGAAGAATTCTGCCTCTGTTTTAGTGATTTCATAAGTGAATATCCATACAGTAGTAAAACAAACTTAAGGTAAAAGTAATCACAGTCTTTGTGTACATATGAGAATAATGTTTGACCTCCACCTACCAATTGTAAAGGCTGCATCAAGTTACAATAACAATAATCACATCAACCATCACCTGACCAACTCAGATGCGCATTAAATATTTATCATTTTTGCTAAAAATAGTTAAATATTCATTTATCAATCTGTATGACAGGTAGAAATCCTAATCACTATGTCATAATTATTTTTATAAATAATATAAATGACCATAAATATTCATACTGATTAAACATTTCTTTACATCAGGCACAGGTCTATACTATCCAATAACTAACTGTAATTAACCAAATTAAATTCAAATCCAAATGAGTGTGAAAACAAACTAAAATCAAATTTTAATTTCTAAATTTACTACTAAATTTTAGCCCATTTATCACTCATCATCCACATGCATTTGTTACTCACTGTGATTTGAAATAAAAGCTCTAAGGAAAAGATTAAATTTAAAAATTCATTTGCTCAGGTGTTCATAAGAAGTTTGAACACCTGAAGTAATAGAACTGGCTGGAACCATGATCCGTGGACCCTTAAGGTTCAGAGTTTGCCACTTTATACAGAACTAAACTATGCAGAGTTTACTGCAGTAGTAAACGATCTGACTTTAGAGCTCAAGATTCGGGCCATGACCCAACTCTCACTTTTGATGTTAAAAGTTCATATAAACTTAAAACAGGCAAAACTCACTATACGTATTGCAACACACAGCAAGCTAGAGTAATCAATGGATGCCAGAAGGCTTGTGCATAAAATCCCCATCTAGTGCCTACTCATCCAATATCCCCAGACTAGTTATTTGGCTTGTGACCTTCATCAGTGAGAAGCCTTGGATATTGGATGAGTAGGCATTAGATGGGGATTTTATGCACAAGCCTTCTGGCATCCATTTATTACTCTAGCTTGCTGTGTGTGGCAATATGTATAGTAAGTTTTGCCTGTTTTAACAACAGTTATACACAAACATAAGAAGTGGTGGTCATGTGATGTTTATTGGTTCATATAAACTTCTGAGTAACAAGCCATTAATGATTTATTTAATTTATTAATTAATTTATATACAATCGGATAAATTGATTAGAATGTAAAGAGATAGTATCTTCACATTTTCATATCAATTTGTGTATTTATAATCAATTACATTTTTTTAAACATCTGAATTATGATACTTAATTGTTGCACTATTGAGAATAAGAAATATAAGAACGGGGAACGCGTTCTCATTAAACTATAAATAAAACATCCAGAATGACTGCATATAAATTTTTACTTTGTTCTATTATTAATATTGGCAGTAATCTAATTAGGTAAATCTGAGTTGCAAATATAAAGACATGAGACTTGATTTAATTAGTCAAAATAAGAGTCATAGATCACATGACCCTATCTCTTAAGCTTGTAAGTTATAAACAATGAAGATTGCCAATTCCTCAACAAGCTTTGTGATAAATGCTTAGCCAGAGCCAGCACTTAAAATATCTCTGTCAAGAACCCCCCCAACCTCTGACCATGGTTTCGTGCTTTGGCACTCCTCAGAGAGATGCCAGGGTAGGTTCAGACACTAGGTTAAGATTTGATTTATTTCACAACATATATAACATTCCAAAAATTAAAAATAAAATGTTATATTCTGGTCATTTTAGCTTTCAGCTCTTGTGTTTCTCATAGCTGTGTGAACAACTCTTGTAATATTTTGTAGTCTATTAATTTTTTTAAAAAAACTATTTTTATACTGTGCATCATGGCTCATCATGGCTAATAGCAAATATACACCAAAAGGGAAATTTGATTTATATAAAATTTAACTTTTGTTAATAGTCATGTCATAGATAAACTTACATAAGTTGAGAATTGCTTATATGAACTTTAGTTGACTGTTGTGCAATTTTGAGACAATCATTTAGACTTTTGATGACTCATATTAATCAGTAAAAAAATTCTTAATAACTACAAAAAATCATAATGATATGATCTGCATAACTGTCCTACTATATTATATATTATTAATATCACCTTTTTTTTTATTACTTTGACAATGCTTTTTTACAACCTAATATGACAGTTTTAATTGCCTCAGTAATCCAATATTCTTCAGAAATGGACTCTTGCCATTTTGTATTACCAATTCAAATTTTTTAATTACCATCAATAATTACCAATATTACAATTGACAGGTTATTATGGGTCCAAAAGTGATAATTTTGAATTTTCAAAAAGGATTATGTAATTTTTGAATGGTTATCTTACATGATATATGAATCTGACATTGCAAATTCTAGAGTGAAGAAATGTCATGCGTTACACAAATATTAAAAAAATAATTATTATATAGTTATACATATAAAATGTTCAAATCACTCTGTCAAGCATTATGTTTTTTCAGCAACGCCCTCTGTGAATAAATATAAAGTCTAGACTACAAAGAGCATGACTCAGAATCTATATAATAATTTCTTTATGTTAGAATTTGATCTTGTAAAATTGTTAAATTAAGATTAAAAAATATATAATAGTGTTAGTAAAGAAAATAAACGTTTTTCCGAATTAAAAATAAGTTGCTCATTCTTATTGTCGTTTAACTATGATCTGGTCATCTATGCAATGTAAATTATTTCTTAATAGAAGAGATTTTGAGTTTTCAGTGTTTTTTAATCGCTACTTTAATCTAAACTTTTGAGAATTTATGTCTGATATGTGTTTTGTTGAACACTACATAGACAAGCTTCCTTTCCCATCTCTCTCTTTATATTATATAACTATTTTTTCTCTATAAGTGTTGTCTCTTGTATGAAATAAAAATACGTTGGATGGAATAATGAATATATGCATACATTATAATTGGTACATATATATAAATCATAATAAAATATTTCATTATAGATTATTTATTGTAAGAGCAGTCATATATATATATTATTAAAGATTCCCTTTATGATAGTTACAAAAATCCTAGTGCCTAAACTAGAATACATGTATAGAGTTTGAACAGAGACAGAGCTGAAATTTACAATTCTTACATAGTACTAAGTCCATTTACGTTGTGATGGTAAAACTTTTGTTAAATAGTGTAAACAGCAAAAACATCACATGATCACTATTTAATGCTTGCACTGGGTGGCACTCCTGTATGGAAAGTTTGTTACTATTTTAATAGTGTAAACATCAGGGAGAATGAACATTTCTAGCCAAATCCTATTGGCTTGGAAAAAGTGAAAATATTTCTGTTGCATATTGTATCTGATCCAAACTATTTATATATTCAAACTTAGACAAATGTGTAAATATAGTAAAAGGTCCAGCTAAATTAGATGGGAAATGGGCTTTATTAGACAATTGGAAAGTGTAGGAAATGTTTGTACATATGTAAATACCAATTTATTTATTTATTTTTATTTTTTATTTTTTAAAAGATGTAAAATATATATTTAATTATTATTATTATTTTTTTTTTTTGGGGGGGGGAATATTGTTAAAATTTTTAGATGTATATGTTAAATTTATTTATTTATAATATATGGACATGTTTAAAAAGAAAATGAAATATAATGTAAATAATGTCCAGTAGATGGAGTGAATATTATTATTTGTTTATGTGAATTGTATAATATAATATCTTGAGAAGGTCTCAATGGAGATGAAAGCCGGTTTGATAAATATTTAAATGTAATTATTAATAGTTGTTTATTTCAATCTTGTTTGATTGATTATTTATTTATTTCTGTTTGTGACAACATTATGGACAAATAAATCATATTGGATATTTGACCATCATAGTAATCCAAACTATAATCCAGTTTGTGGCATTTCACTACATGTCTTCACTTTTACTTAAGATTAATATAATATGAGATGCAATATATGTCTGAATGGTGATATATTCCACTCAAACCTCTGGATTTATCTTGATTGACATAGCCATGAGATGTTTCAATAGTTCTAGGTTTCTAGTTTAGTCTACTGGTTGGTTCTGACCTGTGGCTGGTATTGATTTTATTCTCCAGATTATTAATAATCCTGCTCACAAGCTTTATAGGAAAATGCTCTGATCATTGGTTTCTCTATGTGCTGTATATTGTATTTCATTCTGATTCTGGTCAGTAGGCTTCTGGCTCTAGTCTCTGGATCTACCATAATTCTGAAATCTAGTATTGCTATGAATCAAGTTGTGATAAATTCAGACCTCTGGATTTATCTTGAGTGGTATGTCTTTGAGCTATTCCTATAGTTCTGGATTTGCAGTTAGTCTATTGTTTGGTTCTGATTTGTGGCTTATTACTGATTTTATTTTTTGGATTCTTAGTAATTCTGATCACTAACTTTTATAGCAAAAAGCTCAGTTACTGGTCTCTCTATGTATTGCATTGCATACTGGGTTTCATTCTGGTTGTGCCGTTTCTGATTTTGGTCTTTGAATCTACCATAATTCTAAAATCTTGTGTTGTTATAGCTTTGGATTTCGAATTTCCGCTCAAGTTTCAGTTCTCTTTACGGTGTATATGCTGAAGTATCATCTTATGACTCTGTAATATAAATCTATTTACACATTTTGGTACCCACATTTTATTTTTTATTTTCCTGTCAAAGCAGTACTCCCATTCATCACCCTTCTTATTAGCATAAGAATTGTTTTTAACTTTCTATTAAATAATAATTTCATATGATAATTTTTCTACATAGCTATGTAGAATGATGTGGTAATAATGTGCAAGTCAATCTGTTGCTTCAATTTTTCTTTGTCTCTCAACCATTTCTTCTCCTGTACTATAAGCTCAATCTGTCCTTTAGTTTGCAGTGAAGTGAAGACATCTTTATATAGTTAATATTATTGTTCTCACAAAATATCATATATTGCCTTAATTTGTATGCCATATCATTATTTGACAGAGGATCCTATGGATTGCTTAAAATTTTCTAAGTGCACCAATACTTAAAAAGTTTACCTCTGTAATTTCAAGCACCCAAAATATACATATTTTAATTGTTAAGAAAGATTTTTTCTTTCATGGATCTGCAAAATCTATATGAATTCTAGTCCATGACTTTTTGGCTTCAAGTCATAATGCAGCTGCAATATTTGCAGACATAATTTTTTATCATGAATGGATAACAACCCTTACAGCTAAACTTAAAACCTAAAGTTTCTAATTCTTGCATTTCAAATACATATGACTCAAAGAATCATCATTATGCTTACTTTGCTTATTTTTTTTAAAATTGTTCTCTGTAAATAATTTTTATTAGGCATTCATTACATTATAGATTATTAACTTAAAGAATAATCTTTCTGTAGTGCAATTTTAACTATACCACTCTCACACAAGGTAGAGACTGGTTTCTATCTGCTTTTAACAACTTGTGGAGAAGTGTAATCATAAATGTATGAGAAATGTCATGCAAAAAGGATGTATAATCCCCAAGATCACATTCCATGATGAACCAGCACTTATCCATTGGCCAAGATCACAATCTCTTAACACATATCTTTATCATTATTCAGTATATATAGATAGCCAATTAGTACAATTTAATTTATAGGTGTCAAACTTCCCACACCCATAATTTTGACACAAACCACTGAATGGAAGTATATTCATAATTTTTACTAGTCATTCATTGGACTATAGATTATTTACTTAATGAATAATATTTCTGTAGTGTAATTTTCAATACACCATTCTTACACAAGGTAGGCACTGGTTTTTATCTGCTTTTAATAACTTGTGAGGAGTGTAATCATAAACATATGAACAATGACATGTAAAAATGATGTATAATCCCCAAGATCACATTTCATGATGAACCAGCATTTATTAGTTGGCCAAGTGTCAAGGAATTTTTTTTCCCCTCTTTTCTTCCATAACGTAAGCTTGTGGTTAAACACCTGTAGAGGTCCCCACTATCGCATTTTATACGCATATTATCGAGATTATAGCCTCAGTAAATATTACCAACTAGAAAAGAAAATCATCAAAATGTGATAGAGCTCTGGTATCTATTGCCAGTTGATCAATGAAATGCTGAAATACTGAAGAAGCAACTGAAATTTCAAATATGCCCTTAAGTATATCAATAATCTACATTTGTATAGACTTGGCCTCTACCATTATTTAAAAGTATGCATTTTCAAAATCAATTTTTGAGATCTCTTTTTTTCAAGACCCAACATACATTTTATTGATGGAGGAAAGTAATTGTTTAATGATAGGAATAATGAACATTGTCCATTTCTAAGTAGTCGATAATTTCTATTACTCTCTAAGTAGTAGGATTTCTCAGATATGTCTCTTTTAGGTAATGAAGTATTGTGCAGTGAAAACTAATTGGCTGAAAGTTTTTATTAAATGGATGGCAATTTTATTATAATGTCACACTATAATACTGAAAATTATGGTAGGCAATATCTTGAAGAAATGTAATATGGAAAAATAACTATGCATAAAAATGTAATATAGGGAGTGAACCAATAGTTCAAACAAAGTGTAGTAAGAGAAAAATATTTAAAATCTCTATCTAGAACATTCCCATCCCTGGACCAATTGGTTTTGAGCTTTTGACTCACCTCAGTGAGGAGCTAGAATATTCAGACACTAGATCTAAAATATCAACTCAAAACCCAACACTTATTTAATATGTAACATTTAAGTAGACACTCTGAAATTTTCAGACATGAAAATGTCTTTAACTCCAGCTATCTAACTTAAATAGCTATATGGGACTGAACCAAATTCAGATCTACCCTATATTAATAGACTTAGCATTGCCAAGGTCTTAAAGGCAAAATTATAATAATCAATAAAGCAAGTCATGTGTATTATGACATTGCTTTTATGAGTTCCCTACATTACATATTTGTAAACACAAAAATGTTTATGAGATATACTTAAAATATGAATGAATTCCACAATTTTTTCCTAGTGGACTGATGATTAATATAATTTAGTTGAAAATGCAATAACAATTATGGACTTCATTCAGATTTTAAATGTCACACTATATTAGAATAATCTTTGGATGCTTTTGGCACACATTACTATGTCTTTTGTTTGTTAATAGATTTAACTGCATGTCTCAGTTTTTCAAACCAATCTATCCCCAATACATTAGCATGATTATGGCCAGATATCGGTAAAGAGATATTTTCACAAATTTCTTTATGTACATTTACTTAGATTTCTTCTATCAAAAGTAGTTTCTTCTCTGGAAAACAATAATGTATTACAGAATCTATTTTAATTTATTCATATTATTTATTTCAGTTCATCTTGTTTTGATATTGTGGACCCACTAGTCCTGAGTCAACTAGATTTCAAATATTTTTTCCTTATGATTTTTTTTCTTTAAGATTATTAGCCTTATTGTTTTTATAAGTTTATATTTGTAGTGAAACGTGTATTTTTTTGTGCCACTATTTGACTAACTAGTCAAGCAAGCATTGGTGGCTGAGTGGCCAGCACAGCTGCCTTACAAGCAGTTGTCCTGGGTTTATGGGTTCACTCCCTGGCCGATGCTTTGACACAAGAAAAACAAACAAACTATAATTTCCACTATTATTGCATATTTTAGGGATATTCAAATGATGTTTCTGTATTCAATAAAAACTTGAGTAAGTTGTGAGCAGTAATTACATCTATGAACCTATCACTAAATTTCTTTTCTTAAGGATGTCCCAAATTTCAGTAAACTTTGCTAATTTACACAATTCAGTGACAAAAAACCTTCTTCCATAATCTCCTCAAATTTTCAGGTCAAAAGTATAACACTACATTGTTATCAATGGACAAAAATATTAAGTTAATAATTCTATAACTTTATTGCAAGATAGTCCTAAAGTTTGCTTCAGTGCAGATTGTCCATGCAATATTTTGAATATAGGTGGATCACATATTCTAACTAATGTAACTAACTTCAATTCTTATTTTCTAAGGATGTTTGCATTAAAATAAAATCTTAGTCTCTCCAGGCCTCCAGTAATGTTGTGTCTTGTATAGAATAAAGAAGGGCTGGATGAGAAATGAATGACTATTTATTTATCTAAACTACAATTCAACTTTAATCACATATATTTACACCTTCTAAAAGCTTGCCTTTGTGTTAATTACATAAATGCTAATGCCCAAACTATGTTACTTATGTTGAGTTTGGAGAGAGATAGAATATATAGTATTACATAGTCCTAAGCTCATTTAAACTATTAGACATTACTTCTTCATGACATCACATTTCCATTTGCAACCACAAATTTACATGGTTTCATAATTAAATCTATTTCACAAAAATTTGCAAAAGTTTAGTGTTAAATGCAAACTGATTAGGTACAGCACAAAAGTAGCATTCATATACTCCACAGGGGAGGAAAGACTTAGACAACAGACCCTATAGAAGAATAGTGAAAAATAAATTATCATCTATAATACTCTTCAATTACCAGATGAATATTTGAGTAATTTTCTATCTTCTATAATGTACAGTAGCTAGGTCTCCTGTTTCTGACTATTATCGGATAGTTACCTGAATTGACTATGGAATGATTACCCATAAGAAAAATCCCAAATCAAATTCAGATCAAAGGCATGATGTATAGATGTATTTTTCTTACACTACTAAGTGATTAAGTGCAGAAAATATTTAGATTAATAAAGAAATAGTTTGAGCTTAAAGGTAAATGCAATACCAAGGAATGTATTTGATAATATTTTAGGACTAAACCTAATAGGTGTGAGCAAGACAACTTTCAACACTACAAAAGATAGAATTCTTTTATATCTAATATCATCACCATCATCTTCAACCATTATCGATCCACTGCATGATGAAGATCTTTCATCTCTAGCCTCTTTTATCCACAATCATTTCAGCAGACTTCCTTATTTCATCCATCCATCTCACACGTTATCTTTTTCTAGGCTTTTTACAATCTCTTGGAATCCAGTTTAAGATTTCAACTCTTATCATCTATTCTAGCAATATATCCAACCCAACTCCACTTCAGTCTTTTAATTCTTTCAATGATGTCAATAATACTCGTTTGTTTTCTGACCCATATATTTTGTTTCCGATCTCTTCTTGTTACTCCTAACATACATTTCTCCATATTTCGTTCGAGTGTTTTAAAAAGTCTTTGTATTGCTCTTCTGTTAAGGGTCAAAGTCTCAGGAGTTACTTGCATATTAGTCAGACGGTGAGATTTCACATACGTTTTAGTCCGGTGATAGATAGTAAGAGAAAACATTTTGTACATGGAGAAAATTATGCACTTATATGCCAGGCACAAACAAATGTGTAAATAAAGACGGAATTAAACACATTTGTAATCTTCTAAAAACGAAACAATATTTTTTTTAAGTGAATATTATTAGATAATAAACCAAAATTTTGACTAACAACTGTCTTCTGATCGGAATATTATAAAAATTGTTTCCGTGTTTAGAAAATTGTCAAGTGTCGCGTTTTTCATCACATCGGACTAATACGTAAGTACCAGATGTATATTATTTTTAAAATCATTTTGTTTGCTTTTAATTGACAGGTAAATAACTAAAAATTTTTTTAGATAGGTAGCAATACCATAAAATTAATAACTATAGACATTTGTCAATAATAAAAATTTAAACAAAAACTTTATGTCAAGCGTTGTTAGCTGAGAGGTCATCCCAGCCGCCTTGCAAGCATGTAGTTGGTTGCAGACGGTTATGGGTTCGCGTCCCGGTCGATGCTATGGCGTATGAAAAAAAAAAACTTTACTGAAATGTTTAAAATACAAGTATTACTAAACAGACTATATTAAAAATTAATACTTAGTTGATAACAGAAAAATTACAAATTATTGTACGATTTTTTAAATCAACTATTTGTTATTATATGATATAATACAGGTTTGAACACAATTAATGCCTGCTTCTAAAACTATTTCAGAGGCATGAATTTTTTTGAATTTCAAAAACTGATCCTTTGCCCTCCCCTCCCCATTTTAAACCAAAACTCTGTTAAGATACAAAAATAAATAAATCTCATTACAATTAGGTTTATTCATTTATAGGCATATATATATATATAATCTTTGTAATTGTGTAGTAACATATTTATTTATTATGGAAGAACTTTTCAAATAATAGTTCTGATTAAGGATATTCTTCCTGCATATGTATTGCTAATAGAATAAAAAAGCAGATTATAAATTCTTATATAAAATAAAAAATATTGAGAATTTAACGAGAGGTGAGTATGTACTAAATTAGGATAATATTTAAACAGCATTAAGCTGTTGTACATGCACTTTGCAGATTTTAACTTTTCCAAAGACTTTATCATCATGTGTTAGAAGTGTTAGTATTCAGTCATTTATAGTTAAAATCTGCAAAGCGCATGTGCAACAGCTTAATGCTGTTTAAATATTACAGTTTATAAACATCATGCTATATAAAATAATTGATTTATTTAAATTAGGATAAATAACCCAGTTCTAATGGGACAATGGCATTTAGAGTATGGATAGTCATCCTCCAATGAAAAAACATGTATTTTGAAAGCTTTAAAATATATTATATAAACAGCTACTGGATAGGCTCTTTTATAAAATTAAAAACAATAAAAGTTATATTTTCAAAAAGTAGAATGATTTATTTTATCTAGAAGTTCAGGTTGTTTAGTTTAACTTTTATGTGATTCATTCTAGCTCCCTTTTTTTTTTTTTTTTTTAGAAAATTAAAAAATATATTTTTATGCAAAGGTGTACAAAAAACAGGAGAAAAAATGTTATAATTGTGAGGTCTTAAATTGAAAAATATTGATAATTATAAAAATAATTGCATAAATTTGATTTTTCAGTCTTAATCAGATTGAAAAGTTTTAAAAAAAGATTTAAGATTACTAATCAAAAATCTCAAGTGAGAGATTACAAGGTAATATTTTAGGTGATTACAAATGTAAAATTGCAGTTATAAACTGCTTGCTAAGATGTAATCAGAGACTGCCTGATAGAATATAGTTATAATACACTAAAAATTCTTTTAAAAAAATGTAAAGCATGTATTGAAAGATTTATCGGATATTAATATTTACTTGTTTGTATTTTTCAAACAAATGTCAAATAAACAAGATTTCATTTGTTCCTAAAAAAAATTATTTACCCTGATAGCTGAATGACAAAATAGTGTCTTTGTATTGATCACCACATAATTTTATCAGTATTTAAATAAATCAAATGTGATTTCTTGTAAAATTTACTTCATTTCTAAACAAAAATATCTATCAAATGAAGTAAAATTTATTATTATTTTCTGATAAATAATAATGGTTTAATGTTAAATTTAATGTATAAAACTTACTATCAGTGAAAACAATTAACATAGTGCTAATGCAATGCAAGAGTGTTAAGTTCTATTTCCCCTGCATTAAATACTGTTTTATAGTCTTTTTTTAACATAAGTTAACAATTAGGTTATCTTATGCTTTAAGAATATTTTGGGAATGATAACTCAAATAATTTATAGAAAGATAGAATATTGTATTGGAAAAGCTGAGTTTGGTTTTCAGAAAGGAAAAAAATCCAAGAGACACTATTGGTGCTGTTAGAATACTTGCAGTAAAATATCAAAACACAATAAAGAAATTGGTAAATGTTTTGTGGATTTTAAGAAAACATTTGATAGAGTAATCTGGAATAAACATTGACCATCTTAAAAAATAAAGAAGTATATTTAGAAAGAGAGAAAAAAATAGATTTTGAATGATTTCTGGGTAAATAATAAGAATTAAAAGAGAAAATAATGAGACTGATGAAGAGAATATAGAAAAGGGAATTAAGCAAGGATGGTGCTTGTGTACCTATGCTTTTTAATGTTTATTTAGAAGACAAGTTAAATAAATATTTAGACTAGAGAAGCTAATAATGTTGGAAGTAGAATAATAAAATATATAAGATTTGCAGACAATATGGCTATTAGAGCTGAGGGTGAAAAGAGCCTTTAGAATATTCTGAATAAATTGAAGAAAGGATGTACAGAATATGGAATGAAGATTAATATTGAAGCCCAAGTCTTTATGGATAGGTAAACTATAAGTTGAAATCCATAATATTATAGTTCAACAGGGAAATAGATGTAGACATTTAGATAGTTGATTGAGTGAGAATGTAAAAATCAAAGATGAAGTTAAAAGAAGAATAGTATTGGAAAAGGAGACATTTATTAAGAGTTTGAAAATATTTTTATGGTCTTTTGAAGAGAGAATTAAGGAAAAGATTAATTAAATGCTATAGTGGAATGTACTGTTGTATAGTTTTGAAACATGGACAGTGAGTAAAAAAATAGAAAGAGACTAAAAGCTTTTAAGATGTGATCATGGGGAAGGATGAAAAAATTAATTAGTTTAATAAAATGATAAATGAAGAAGTTTTGGAAAGAATAAATGACAAAAGAAGATTGATTTAGGAAATGAGAGAAAGAAAGAGAAATTGGATTGGGTATATGTTAAGAAGAAAGAATAGTTTAATGACAGACTTTTAAAGGGAATAGTGAATGGAAACAAAAAAAAGAACGCAAAAAAATTGGCCTTGCTAGATGACATAAAAGACAGAACTGTATGGAATTGAAGATTTGGGCACTAGACTGGAGAAGTAAACAAACTTGTGATGTCACTGCCCTCTAGACATGGCAATAGGATGGAATGCCATTAATAATGTATATAATTGAGCCAGAGCATGTTTGTTGTTCAATATAAATAATTATTAATACTTTTCCAGAATACTGCATTTTTTTTATCATAGATGCTCTGTTTCTGAAAGTTATTTTAACAACAGGTTGTTCTTTTTCCTAATGATGGCCAGAAGAAATTGTATCCAGGATTTTTAGCAAACTGCATCATTTGGTTCTCTCTTTTAATTATTATGACTATATATATATATATAGTCTATAATATATATAGTCTATATATTATTATTATATATATATATATTATATATATATATATATATATATATATAGAGAGAGGAGAGAGAGAGAGAGAGAGTATATATTGTATGCATAGTTTGGTGTACATTTATATGCATGCGGATGTATCAATCAGTTGATTGGCTAACCTGTCGAATGTATTTGGAATATTTAAATAAAGTTAAATTTTTCTAAAGACATTCAATACTCATATTAGATAATGGAAATAGTCCAATACATAAATATAAGTCAAAGAAATGTTTGTATTTATGGATTCATACTTGTGTAGAGTCCTATTTAAGGTTATTGAAGCCAGGGTTGTGTTATATTATCTATAAATATATTGATACTAGTCAGCGTTGGTGGCCAAGTGGTCAGCACAGTTGCCTTACAAGCAGTTGTCTCGGGTTTTAGGGTTCGCTTCCCGGTCGATGCTTTGACACATGAATATATATATATTGATACTATGAAGTAAAAAGATAAAACTTTGTTAAAAAAATAAATTGCATATCAATCAATTAATATATGCAAACAATTGTGCACATATAAATCCATCTATATAAAATCCAATTTTCAGTAATCATATATGAGTTTAACTATGAATGAATGAGACTAATGGAAATAATTAAACCATTAATAATGTTTATTGAGACTTAGGCAATTTCTATTTGTGCATTGTATTTATATGATTATCATTATTTTTTTAATCTTTTCCTCTTATTAATAACATATAAAATTTATAACGGTAACATATATATGTGATATATAATTTTATTTTTCTTTAAAAAAATAATTTAACCAAGTAAAGACAAGTTGTTGTTTTTTTTAAAAAACTGAGTTTGTCAGAATAAAACCCGGATAATAAGTATTATTTACAAATCCAAATTATTTAAAATAAAGTACAGTACAGATCACTCTTTAAATATAAGACTCATCCCAAAACAAAATAATTGTCATTTCTTCCTTTCTAACAAATATTAAAAGTCCGTTTAAGGTGGTAATAGTCTTGTAATTTTTAGCCGTCATTTAAATAAGCTTATTTTTTCATTTCAGTCAGAGTTAGTCAAAGTATCAATCAAAGTGTTCCAGATTAGCTCTAGATAACTGTTAGTAGTGTCCTTTCTTTTATTCACAAGGCATATTGACATCCTGGGATTTGTATGAAGTAGTATTCCAATCTGACCAAGAGAAGAAAAAACTGACTTTATATTAAAATTTGAATCTTTAGTTCTTTTTTTTTTTTAAAAAAAAAAAAATTACATATCACTTTGCTTAAAAGAGACAAAAAATTCTTTATTTTTATTTTTTATTGAATATGTCTTAAAAACAAACTCATATTTCAGAATAATTAATTTTAAAGTTTAATAATAATTAGTAAATAATAACATAAAAATCTTATAATACTATATATAGTGAATTAAATATTTTCATGGAGTGTTATTATAATAAAGAATAGACATAAGTAGATTATATCATGTAAACAGAGATAAGTTTAGCTTTTGATGTTGACAGCAAACTATTAATTACTAATTGACATTTCTCCTGAAGCCAAACAACTTTTCTCCATTAACCTATAAAAGCTATTTTGTTGGGATTTACTGAAGAAAAATATCTTTTTCTACTTCAAACTAATGGATTTAAACCCAGAAAACTTTTTTTTTGTAGATGTCAAAATGTGAAAGAATAATATCTTGCTTGACATTCTGAAAATAATATTTTAAACTTCACCATAGAGTTGTATATGTTGAACTAAATATTTTCGTGGACTGTTTGAACAAACTTTCAAGCTCCCTATGGCTAACCACTCCATCCTACACAACTGATACACATGACCACATATATGTGAAAAATATAAATGATCTCCAATATACATATTTCATGCTGAAACAGCACTTATCAATTGGTCCAGATCATCATCTGACACATAGCAAATCTTTAAACTTTAATGGACAGGCTTCAATCTTCTCCATCTCACAACTCTTCAGTCATCCATTTAAAACCTGATGAAGAGTTGGAAGATGGAGAAGGTTGAAGCCTGTCCATTAAAGTTTGAAGATTTGCTATCTTAATATAAACTGAGCACTGATTATATATATATATATATATATATATATATATATATATATATATATATATATATATATGGGAGATGATGATCTGGACCAACTGATGAGTGCTGGTTCAGCATGAAATATATACACTGGAGATCATTTTTTACATATATGAGGTCATGTGTATCAGATATGTAGGATGGAGTGGATAGTTATAGGAAGCATAAAAGTCTGAGTTCAAATTCCTTATAATTACATTAAGTTAAAGATAGACAATATATGTGTATTTAAATATATATAAATATTTAAAAGAAGGTTGCCTTGACAACAGGTTGAGATTGTTGTTTGTTATTATAATGAATTGTTAAATGTTGGATAGAATTATGATTCTGTCTATTATACTATTAAAAATTTTACTTATAAATATAAAAATAATAATATTGTTAATTCTTCTGATAAAAAATTGTGGATATCAATACCATATATTTCAAATCAACAGGCATGTTTCATTAAGAAAATTTATAAAGGAATATGTGATATTGCATTTTATGCATCACCTACATTAAATAAATTAATAAACAATTCAAAGGATAAAACTTTATTTACAAATAAAAATTGTATCATTTACAAATGGACATGTGGGTGTGGCCGTGGATATATAGGTGAATCAAGGCACATTGGAAAAAAGAACAAAGGAACACTTATTGCTATTTAAAAGGATTCAAAATACAAAACAAAATTTTAAAAATAATGATAATTTATCAGCTTCTGTCTTTTATGACCATAATAAATTATGTATATATGGTTTCGATTTTAATTATAACAACATAAAAATATTGGAAACTGAAAGAAATAATAATAAAAGGAAAATTAAAGAGGCGATGTTAATATGTAAATACAAGCAACATTTGGTTAATAGGCAAGCGGCAAACATTAAGATCACAGAATTATGGGAAAGTTGACATCATTGAATTATGGGAAAGCTGACATTTTAAAACGTGATAGTTGACAAAGCTACAAGTTAGTTGAAAGCACTCCTAAGTGTTTGTTATACATATATATTTTTATAAGCTTTTAAATACTGTATTTTTAAATATTTATTTATAAATTTGCAGATATATATATATATATATATATATATATATATATATATATATATATATATATATATATATATAAGTATTAGTGGTCCAACAATTAGTGCTTGCATAGGTATTTCAGTTGCTTATCCTTCAAATAAAAGTACTAAATTTTTATAATTAAATTAATATTCTGGATCTTGAGATAAACCTGAGAGTTAGCAACCATTTCTCTATCCCCCTAATAGTAAAAAAAAATATTTGAATAGATTAAACTCCTCAAGGGTTTATAAGAACTTTGGGCACCAGTATTGCTAGCATTGAAATTGATCCAAGAATCTCAACCTCCAGAATCCAACATTCTATTATTGCATTAATATCAGCAGATGATACTGTAATAAATCATAAGTATTTTATTAAAGCATCACATGATCACCAATCTTTATGCTTACCCAAGCTGTTAAAACAATAGCAAACTCTCCATACAATGCAATGCTCTCAAATCCAAAGCTCATTACTGATGAAAGCCACAAACTAGAAAGTAGTCTGGTGATATTGGATATGTAGGCATTAGATAGGGATTATATGCACAAACCTCTTGCATCCATTGATTCACAAACTAGAAACTAGTCTGGTGATATTAGATATGTAGGCATTAGGTAGGGATTATATGCACAAACCTGCTTGCATCCATTGATTACTTTGACTTGCACTGAGTGAGACTACTGTTTGAAGAGTTTCCTACTATTTTGTGAGTCAACATAATTCATCCACTAAATTAGATTTTAAAAAATATATACATCATACAATACAATCATCATCATCATTATCAAACATTATCAATCCACTGCAGGATGAAAGTCTTCCAAGTTCAGTCCATCTTCTTCGATTATTAGCTTCTCTTTTCCACATCACCACAGCACACTTTCTTATTTCATCATGCATACTACAAGTGATCTCTTTCTGGGTCTTTTACAATCTCTTGGAATCCAGTTTAAGATTTCAATTGTCCAATAATTCAATAATTTGTATTATATATATAAACTTAAAAGTTATAGAAGAATGGGGGGGGGGGGTCAATGTATTTATTACCATAATATTTTGTTTAATAAAAATTGTCTTCCAAAATTCAAATTATGTTGTTGGTATTAAATATTTCATATTATTATACTTTTGAATTATCTCAATGTCTTTGTCATAAATCATTCCATATTGTATTGTGTTTCACTTGGTTTACAGTTACAAGATAAATATTTTAAGTTTTCTTTGCTTACACATTGTAACTCACTATATATCAAGCATACGATGGTTAATCAATTTTTTATGGTAATGTATTTCATCCAATATTTAAACTACTGTATATCAGGATTCGCTGATTACTGTATAACAATGATTACAGACCTATTGTATATATACCACTGATGATGTGTGATAAATTTGGAGGTGGTAGTGAAAAATAAACTAATTTTTGAAAAGTTATATAAAATATTTTTATTTTCCCATATATTGTTTTAAATTGATGCTGAAATTTTTTTTATAAAGAATAGGGGGTATTAGAGAAATTTTGATGCTGATTTAGTATGCGCTCACAGCCATTTTGAATTATAAGAACCACCCAAAACCCAGGCTGACACATCCAAATGATAAATCACATCGATCAATCTGTACGTTGTTGCGATCTGACCATTCATTACAAAATTGCCATTTTCATCAAAAATAAAAAAAAAACAAATACAAAATTCATGACTAGCAAAATTAAATTTGAACTGGCAATCAGCCTTTGATAAGTTACAATCTTTTGGCATATAGTATAATTTGTATTTTAAATCTATCAATTTTAAGTTTATTGAATATGTGAATTTTTAATATTTTTTTTAATTTTTTCCTTTACTTTTTCTGTTTAAGTACTCTAAATGCATATGCTTTATTTCATATGGGCATATCCTTTTGATTGTCATATGTAGTAAACTTAAATTTGATTTTTTTAAAGGGTGATGTAAATTTAAATAATGAATCTGAATGTAAAATATTTGCACACCTTTTTTAGTCACGATTCCATAAATATAACTGTATGAAAATCTAATTATTGCTTAAAAATAATTTTTTTTATTGGCATGAATAGATGGTTAAATAAACTAGCAAACTTAAATTTGATTTTTTAAAATTGCGAATTTTGTGTTCTAATTTTTTAATCACGTGATTAGATTTCTTATAACTATGAAAATTGATTTGTTTTTTGATGAAAATGACAATTTTGTAATATTGATGAAAAAGTCTGATCAAACCAAGTTTTTATTTTTTAATTTTTGATGAAAATTGCGAATTTTGTATTTTAATATTTTAATTACACGATTGTTTTTTTATTTTGATGAATTTATACGTTATCGCGATCCGACCATTCATTACAAAATTGCTGTTTTCATAAAAAATAAATAATATTAGCAGATTTTGCACATGATTCAGGTTAGAATCAAATTAATTAAAAAATAACTGATACATTTTTAAAAACTGCATCAAAGATAGCTGGTAGAAAAAAAAGCAGCAATTGACAAATAAAATTTCTACTGAGACTAGAAAATTTATGACAAAAAAAAGGAATATAAAAATATATAAAAATGAGGCATTAAGAAAGATTGAATATTTCAAATTTTGAAAAATGGTGCAAAAAGAATTGATAATGATATAAGAAAGTAAAATTATGAACTAGCAAAGAAAGCTGTAGAAGAGAATAAAAGTCTCAAGAGTGTAAAACAACATTTTGGTATTAGTAGAAAACTTATATCTGCAATAAAAAAACACAGAAGTATTACTAAAAAAAAGAGATGACATCATGAAATGGGTAGAAGAGTTCAATCAATAATTATATCATAATATAGAACAAGTACCTTCTGCAACTATTATATTTTCTGAATTGCCTAGAATTTTAAATGAAGAAGTGAGACACATCATTAAAGTTATGAAAGGAAAAGTTTCAGGTAATGATAGAATCATAATTGATACATTAAAAGAAGCAGATGAAGAAATATAATTTTTTTTGGCAATGTTATATATCAAATGTCTAAATGATAAAGATGTACCAAATGATTGGAAGAATGTAGTGCTAATATTAATATTTAAAAAAAAGTGTTAAAGAAGATATTAGAAATTACAGACTTATCTTTTATTAGTTTTATATAAAAATTTTACCAAAATAATTACAACTCGTCTACAGAGAACATTGGATTTCCACCAACCAAAAGAACAAACTGGATTTAAAAGTGGTTTTAGTACAGTTGATCATATCCATGTATTGAGAAAAGTTATAGAAAGGACTAATGAATATGAGTTGCCATTATGCTTTGAATTTGTAGATTATGAAAAGGCATTTGATTTGATAAGCAATTCTTCAGTAATTAAAACATTGGATAACAAGGTATAGACCCAGGATATTCTGAAAAATATTTATAAAAATGCAACAGCAACAATTAGATTACATAATGATACTAGGAAGGTTAACATTAAGAAGGGTGTAAGACAGGGTGACTCCATATCTCCAAACTTTTTACAGAAGTGCTGCAATAAGTATTTTGTGGATTAAAATGGGAAGCTAAAGGAGTAAAAGTAAGTAGAGATTGTTTAAATCATTTAGATTTGCAGATGATGTAGTTATGTTTGCAAATAATGCTTCAGAGCTTCAGGAAATGTTGCAAGAGCTATCAGATGAAAATAAGAAAGTAGGATTAAAGGTAAACATTAAAAAGACTAAAGTAATGTTCAATGGATTTTCTCAAAAGATGAAAATGAAGATTGATTATGATGAATTAGAAATTAACAATTATAAATACCTTGATCAGATTATTACTACAGATGGAAACATAATGAATAAAATTAATCATAGAATTAAACTTTGTTGGAATACTTTTGGTAGAAATAACTTAAAAAGAAATATGCCTATGTGTTTGAAAAGGAGAGTTTTTAATATATGTGTTTTACCATTTCTTACATATGGATCTAAGACTTAGACACTTAATAGAAAACCAATACAGAGATTTCAGATCATTCAAAGAAGTATGAAAAGATGCATATTAGGAGTAACAAGAAGAGATCAAAACACAATATATGGCTAAGAGAACAAAAAGACAGATGTTACTGGCATTGTTGAAAGAATTAAAAGACTGAAGTGGAGTTGGACTGAACATATTGCTAGAAGATATAATAGATGGGCAATTGAAATCTTAAATTGGATTCCAAGAGATTGTAAAAGATCCAGAAAGAGACCACAAGTAAAATGGATGAATGAAATAAAAAAGTGTGCAGAGGTGATGTGGAGAAGAGAGACTAGAGATTGAAGAAGCTGGATTGAACTTAGAGAGACCTTCATTTTGCAATGGATTGATAATGGTTAACAATGATGATGATAATTTCCATTAGCTATCATTAAATGTTGAATGTATAGAAAAATTTTACACTTTATTTAAACTTTTCAAATACAAACGACTTGTTAGTAATAACACATAAATAGACAACACAGGATAGTAAATACACAATGTTTTGAATAGTATTATTCTCCACTCTTCTTCAGGTGTTGTTGGCCTAACCAATGACAATATTAGCATAGGAGTTGAACTTAGGCCTTTGACAGAATAGCTCAGTTGGTTAGTGTTGCCTTAAAATTTGATATTTCACGAATCTAAAGGTGTAAGTCCGACTCGTATGCTATTGTCACTGGTTCAGGGCAGCAACAACTGAAGAAGAGTGGAGAATACTACTACTCAAAACATTATGTAATTACTAATGTGTTGTCTATTTGTGTGTTATTAATAACAAGTTGTTTGCATTTGAAAAGTTTAAATAAAGTTTACATTTTTTCTATATATCCAACATTTAATGATAGATGATGGAAATAGTCCACATATTATCACATCTAATATACTATCATCACAAACCTTCAAGCGTCTTTAAATGACTTACAAAAAAATAAATTATTAATATACAAAAATAGTAGAAACGTTTTCTTTAGGAGTAAAAATGCTTTTCATTTGGATTATTTTACATTTTTCAGCAACGTATTACATTTTTTTTTCCCGGTTTATTTGTGTTTAATTAATTTTAATTTAATTTTCAGAAAATATATATAACTTTTTTAAAAAGATCTAAAACGTAAATAGTTTTTTAAGCATCATTTTCTAATTAATACAAATTTTAAAAAAGACAAGACAAACTCGTTTCAATAGCTTTTTAATTAGGATAAATTAATTAGTATAATTAGCACACAAATACAACAAAATTGCAAATAAAAATTTAAAGGAAACAAAGAATAATTGTATTAAGTCATTACGTTTTATAGAACGTAATGAAAATAATAATGTTGAATAAAGATTTTCATTAATTAAACAAAAAGGCTTAATTTTAATGCACGATTATTTCAACTTTATTGAAAGTCCAATAGCTAATTAATATACACATTACAGAATTATAATGACAATCAAATGCTTAATTTCTTGCGAGTTTATAAGAATGTTGAGTACCGGGTGTGATGGATCGGAGTTGCGATCCATGCATCTTAACCTCTGGTGTCCGCCACTCCTTTATTGCACTAAATCAGATTTATGCTTGTTAATAAATAAACTTGTATAATTCAATGCTATTATACCTTGCTTATACTCAAAAAACAAAAAAAAAATCGTGAATCTGCCATAAAATTTATTTTTCCATCACTTATCCTATTTATTTATTTTTTTCGGTTTATTTATCACAGTTAATAAGATTTAAATATTCAATTTTTTTTTTATTAATGAGGTTTGGGACCTTTTCTAAACATATGCTTTTGCCTTTAAAACCCCATTTTCGATCCTTCCTTGATTTTGTGTATGTGGGTATATATGTCTAAATAATTATACCTACCTGGAACTGTGGTATTAGAGCTGCGATATGAAGAATTATAATCGTTTAATCATTAAATTAATTAGATTATTAAATCAAAAAGATAGTTAAAATGCGTGTTTAAATCAAATTGAATGCGTGTTTGACCGTGCATATTCTGCACAGGCTTACACCTACATTTATATATGTAATATATGCGGGATTCGAACTCAGACTTTCACACGACCTACGACTCTCAGTGCTATCTTATATTGCTGACTCACCTGATCACACACATCTTGAAAAAATAAATAATCACCAATATACGTATTTCGTGTTAAACCAGTACTCATTAAAGTATGAAGATTGATTATCTTAATATAAAGCTGAGTACTAATTGTATATATGTATGGAGATGGTAATCTGAACCAACTGATGAGTGCTGGTTTAGCACGAAATACGGATATTGGTGATTATTTATCTTTTCAACATGTGTGCGATCAGGTGAGTCAGCAATATAAGATGGCACTGAGAATTGTAGGTTGTGTGAAAGTCTGAGTTCGAATCCCGCATATATTACATATATAAATGCAGGTGTAAGCCTGTACAATGTATTAAAATAGATAATGCAAAATATGCACGTGCAAACACACACTCAATTTGATTTAAATACGCATTTTAACTATTCTTCACATTAATGCTTTTCGTATTTTTTTTTTGTTAAATTGTTTTTTTTTAATGTAAATTTTAAAATATGTTTTCGATTTAATAACCTAATTAATTTAATGATTAAACGATTATAATTCTTCATGTCGCAGTTCTAATACCACAGTACCTTATACGTTAAATTGGATGTAAATAAATAATTAATAAAATTTAAAAAACGAATAAAGTGTTTCAGAAGTATTATATTTTTCCTCTCATCTTTATTTCTTTTTTATGCATTAATAAAATTATAAAACCATTAAATAAATTCATTTTGCTTTTCTTTAATAATAATGCTTATTTTATTTTATACTTCATCAATCTGACATTTTCAATTGATCAGAAGTCTTCTTCAGAACTAATATATATATAATGTACATGAATATAAAATAACTTATCATATAAACAATATAACTCAAATGTTATATTCTATTATAAATTGAATCTTTTTTAGATCATAAATTACATTTATATTATAATAAAGTCAAAGGCAGTAAGTTCTTACTATATTATAAAATATTATGCAATTACTTTGTAATAAAAGTAATTTATAAGATTAGTCAATAATAATTTTGATAATATAATTTCTTTTTAAAGGAAAACAAATCTACGATTAATATATTTTTGCAAATAGATAATGATTATAGAGCAGATAAATTCATTTAGTAATAAGAGTAAATATAATTCCATAATATACTGATAACTAAAACACAGACTTATTATATACCTGTGTCTATATATGTAATATATAGGGTATATGAGCACAGACCTTCACACCACCCACCACTCTCCACTCTATCTCATAACACTGATACACTTGAACACATATATGTCGAAAAGATAAATAATCACCAATACACATATTTCATGCTAAACCAGCAATCATTAGTTGGTCCAGATTACCATCTCTACACATATATGCCATAAGTGCTTAGATATATATTAAGATAGCCAATCTTCATACTTTAATGGACAGGCTTCAATCTACTCCTTACTCCAACTCTTCAACCATCCATCAATTGAAAATCTGATGATGGAACGCTCAAAGGCCACCCTGAGGCTGAGATTCTTGTCACATCCATGTTGACCTAAGGTCCATCTGACCTCTCATGTACAGGATATAATCCATTTAATACATATACAAGGGATGGGCAGACATCTCTACTATGTAATAACTGAAACACAGGCTTATTATGTCCTGTACATGAGGGGTCAGTTGACCTAAGGTGAACATGGGTGTGACAAGAATCTCAGCCTCAGTGTGGCCTTTGAGCATTCCATCATCAGATTTTCAATTGGATGGACGGTTGAAGAGTTGGAGTGAATAGATTGAAGCCTGTCCATTAAAGTATGAAGATTGGTATCTTAATATATATCTGAGCACTTATGGCATATATGTGTAGAGATGGTAATCTGGACCAACTGATGATGCTGGTTTAGCATGAAATACGTAAATTGGTGATTATCTTTTCGACATATATGTATTCAAGTGTATCAGTGTTATGAGATAGAGTGGAGAGTGGTGGGTGATGTGAACGTCTGTGCTCATATACCCTATATATTATAATATACTGATAATAATTGTCAGCAACAAATCTATAAAAAAATTAAATCCAAAAGATATCCATCTCTATATAGTAAATGATGACAATAAATGCAAATGCGTAAAAAAATCTAAATCCGTTAACATGGAAAAAATTAATTGTCTTTGGGGGTGTGTGTGCAAATTTCATGTTTTTCAGTCACTGTGTGTTACAAGAATATTTTAATTTTGTATTTTGTTTTCTAAATAAATAATGATGTACATTTTTTTTGTTGTTTTTGATTTTTTCTTGGAAAAAACAAAACTTATTGATTAGTTTATTCTGGTATATGTGATGTGATACACTGTGACTTCCATCAGGAATCTCTCAGCAACTATATTCAGAGAAACCTGCTAGCTATGTTACCTTCTCTTTCCATTCCCCACCTCAAGTTTTCCCATAGGCTGCTCCATCCCATTTCCACAGCATAATCTTTGTCAACCCTACAGCCTTTATATCTAAATCCTCCTTATCTTTTTCCAAACCAAGCATAAAAACTAATAACTCACTTTCTGTATAATCACTTTGTTCATATTTATTCTTCCATAACTTCATTATTTGTACTCTTTTGTTTTCAAGTATTTACATTCAATCCACAGATGTCTAATATTTTCTATGCCTTCCTTACATAATTTGCAGACTAAATCACTCATATTTTTCCACTTATATGTATATTCTCTTGTTGCTAAAGATCCCGTTCAAGCCTTAAACAATAAACTACTTATTGTACTATTATCATAAATTAACTTGCACCCAATGTTCCATTTATTTCTATATATATTTAAACTCTTTTTACTCTCCATACTAGTTCTCCATCTCTCCAACTCCCTAGTCTTTATTAATACATCTATTTTTTTATCCCATTCCTTACCATTATAACACTCAACAATCCTCCTAACACAATCATCCTACCTTTTGTACAAGTATACTGATATAAATTCTTTACCCAAATCTTCTGCATACTGCATTACCTTTCTCACCCATATTGTTGCTTGCCCCCTACTCATAACCCATTTAAATACTATTTTGACTATTCTTTTATTATTTATAAACTGCAACCTACTAAACATTTTCATTTTACTTTTTGCATCTCTCATATAAAAAAACTTGACCATCCCATTTCTCCTTGAACTGTCTCCTTTGCTGTCCACACATCTGCATCTAATGCATGTCTTTCTACTTCCATTTGTATTTTTTCTAAGTAATATAATACCTCTTTACTAACACATAACACATCATTATCATATGTTAACCCTGCTACTGCAACTCCTTTCCATGCAATTCTAGTTACATCATATTTATTATATGAAAACACTATTAATTTCTTTATCAATCTCTTTTTTCCTTTGCTTTATTTATCAATTTTTTCTCCTATTTATTCAAGCAATTTTTCTGATTACTTAAGATGATTCCCAAATAACTATATCTATTCACCACACTTAACTTTATATCCCCCAATAAAAATTCTACATCTTCTCTTTCCCCAGTATTAACCATCATTAAATTTGATTTTTCTTCATTAAATTTAACCCCCATCTCTTTACCCACCATTGCACATGTTCTCAGTATAACTTCCATAATCTTCTCTTCTTTCTGTACACAAAAAGACATCATCCACACAAAAAAAAGACCTGACAAAGTATATACTCCCTTGCTACCTATTAACAATATCTCTATCCCTCTTCCTAATCTCTCTATTGCTCTCTCTCCATTTCACTCAAATACAAAAAAAACAAAATAGGTGACATAGGGCATCCTTGTCTTAATATTCGTACAGTGGCTCTACCAATGGATAGAATATACATGTAATGAACACTGAAAAAAGGTTCATATTTGAAAATATCCAAATATGTTTCGATTCATAAAATTCACTGCTTTGATCAAATTTACTTAATAGTATCAAATTTTTCTCATTAAATGAATAAATTTTATTAAGCTTCAAAAAAAATGGAATTAATGGAATTATAATTTTAATATTTTATTCTGTGATTTTGCTAAATAATAAAGATGTAAATGTAATCATAGTAAGATAACTAAATTCTATTTTAAAAAAAATAAAAAAAACTTATTTTCTTATAGAATTTAGAACAATAAACTTGAAATTTACAAAATAATTGTTAACAGATGTAATTTTTTCAAGATACAATTGATAAGTTTAATAAAATCAATACTTATTAAAAAGTATTTTACCATTTTCTTTCCATTAATTTCAATACACTTAAAAAATAAATTAATTTAACTAACATTTTGTTTTCAAATCTTGGTTTATTTTATGAATAATTTTATATTTAAATTTTTCTCCAACATTTTGCCAACATTCTATGATCATTGTCAATAATTATTCCTATAAAATATATATATAAATTGAAGCTTTTCTTTATTTAAAAGAGTAGTGGGGCTGAAAGTAATTTAGCTGTAGGGTATTTAAAATATATTTACACAAATATATATTTTACAAAGAATCTACAAAGAATTTATTACCAACAATTTTTGTTGTTGTTGTTTTTTTAAAAAAAGATATTAAATATTACTTCAGTTTTTTTGTTGTTGTTTAATTCACTTTCATATTATGACTGCTATAATTTTATGCATCTCTGAAGCATTATTATATCATTACAATCTTAAGATTTAAAGTTGTAATTATAAATTATTAAACGCACATTGATTGCACATTGATTACATAGTAATATTTACTGAGGCTATAACCTCGATAATATGCGTATAAAATGCGATAGTAGGGACCTCTACAGGTGTTTTAACCACAAGCTTATGTACATACGCATATATAATTCGACTATATATAAATAAATAAATCAAATCAAATAAATAAATGACAAACTTTTATTGATTCTTCTAGCGCTTTCAAAGGTATAACCTTCTTTTTCAAGAAGTACAATATTCCTTCATTATCACGAATTGCAAATATGCAAAATAGGACAGATTAAATATGCAAATATGGATGAGAAAATTTAAACTTGCCATTTCTTAGATATAGCGTAAAATGATTTTTTTTTATTCATCGCGTGTTCATCCGATATAATATAGCATGCCTCTTTCACTTTCTTCTGCATATCATGCCGCTCTCTACACATAACCCGAGGCTTATCTGGCCTGTACTGGTGGCCCATAGCAACAGCGTGCTGTACAAAAATAGAGGGGTGGGATGGGTCAACCGATGCCTTATTATATGCATATACATACTGGGCCAGTCTTGTGATAAATTTCATTTATCCTCCTTTATGACTATGATCTTATTTTGATTCATGAGCCTTCGTGTTGCTGCCGTCCTATCTCTCCCCTTAAGATTCATTTTTTCTTTCCATTTTAATCCACAAAATACTTTTTATAAAATTTTTACAAAATAATCGATTTTGAAGAGATGGAGTACACTCTTATCAGTAATAACCTTTTTCATGTTATGGAATAAAATAATCACTATTTTTTATTTAGATCATCTTCATAGTGTGATAATCTGGCTAATTGTCATGATATTCCAAAACTTTAATTACACAAAAATAATTATAGTCAATATTTTCATAATCTTAAGGTGAAAGGCAATTCATACTCATTGGTCTTTACTGCAACATTTTTATTACTTGGGATATTATATGAAAATCCTAAGTTCAAATCCCTGTACTTACATATATAAGAAACATTTACTGAAAGCAAATTACATATTGCATTATAAGCAATTTCACATTGCCTTGAAAATAGATTACATCATAGTAAAAGTTCAGCGGATCTCTCTCCTATTAATATATGGACACTAATGGTCTGATAATATGAGAGATTAGATTGACATAATGGCTACCTTGGTATGGCTACAATATCAAATTCAATAAGGACTTTGATCATTCTATCATCAGTTTTTCAATGAAATGGACAATTGAATAATAGGAAGAATGGGAAGATTAAAGCCTGTCCATTGTTATCTTAATATAAACTGAGCACTGATTGTATGTATGTGTGAAAGATTATGATCTGACCCAACTGATCATTGCTGTTCTTGCATGAAATATATATTTTGGGCATCATTTATCTTTGTCATGTTGTTTGTTTGAGATGGAGTGGAAAATAAATATAGTCTAAAAAATCCTAAGTTCAAATTCCTCTACTTACCTGTATAAAAAACAATCAGTATACATAAATCATATATTACCTTATAATCAAATTGATATGTTCGTAAATTTTAATATCTTTTTTTTCACTTTTCATTAATGAAATGTCAAAATTCACACTTGTTTTCTTTCAAATATTTGGTATATAGTTTGATGAATAATTTCTTTAAAAATTTATAAAAAGGGCCATTAATTTCAGAAAACTTTTCATTTATCACAGGTTTAATTGCACTATTTACATTTCATTTAAAATGTAGATAATTAAAATAGTGTCATGACAGTATGAACTATCTTATTTTTTCTCTTTTTTGACTATTTCATAGTTAATGATATCATATTTGATTGAATACAAGCATAATTTATAGACTTGGAATTTAGATGTAACTATAAAGGACTGAAAAGTTGGAAGATGGAATAGATTGAAGTCTGTTCATTAATGGTTGAAGATTTGCTATCTTAATATAAAGTGAGCACTGATTATATATATATATATATATATGGGAGATGATGATATGGACCAACTGATAAGTGCTGGTGCAGCATGAAATATGTATATTGGAGATCATTTATCTTTTTCACATGTGTTTGGTGTCATGTATCAGTTGTATGAGATAGAGGAGATAGCTGAAGAAAGCTTGAAAGTCTGTGTTCAAATCCCTTATAGTTATTGATATTATCTAATTATTTTTATGATAGTGGTATATTTATTTTTTATTTCTTAAATATATTGTCTTTCATTACCAAGATAATGGTTTATATCTATGTAAGATTTATTGTCTGTATAATATCTCTTGCCTTTTCATAACTATATACTTTTCCCCCTAGATATTTTATAAAATTCAAAATATTAAAGTACTTTAAATGGATTATTTAAAAATAATTTGCAAACATTGGCTTGTCTCAGTTGAAAGTTTATTTGTGATTTAATAATTTTTATTAGTCATTCATTAGATTAGGAATTATCCATTAAATATTGGATAATCTCTAGTCTAATGAATAATTAGTAAAATTATTAATATACATCCATCAAGTGGTTTGTGTCAAAGTTGTAAAGGTGGTCAGTTTGACACTTATCAATAAAACTGCAGTAATTGACAATCTATTTTATACTGAAGTATGATATATGCAAGAGATTGTGGTCTGGATCAACTAATGAATGTTGGTTCAGCAAGAAATGTGCATCTTAGGATCATACCTCTTTTTCATATGTCTTTGATCATATATTTATGATTAGCTCCCTCTACAAAGTATTAAAAGTGGATAGAAACCATTCCCCACATTACGTGCAAGTGGTGTAGTAAAGATTACAATACAGAAATATTATTCATTTACTGATGGTTTGCTTCTCTATTTTTTCTGATATCCATGTATCCAATCTGGGTATAGAATATCTTATCATCTTATTGATACTTAAAAATTGATGCCACGGTTTGTTAATGTTTTTAATTATTGGTAAGTTATAGTTTAAATACATTGGAATATTTTTGAAGATTAGGATATCTGCTGTGTAGCCTTTCTTAATAGCTTTTGTTTTTCTAACTTTGCATTAACACATGTATTACTTGAAACTAATTGATGATTATTATCTGTGCCAAATCTATTAATATTATAATCTTGAAGTGTTCAATTTTTATTAGTTTATTAAATACATTCTATCCACAAACAGATCTTTACTTTGAAACAGTCAATATTGCTTACCTTTACAGCGTGGTGAAATAATATTTCTAATGTGAACATGATTCACTTCTTCATGCAATCCATACTCAGGTTAATCATAATTTAAAAATCATATCTCACTCATTCATTTCATAAACCCAATCCAATGAAAATATGATTTTTCAATATTGGTCATTAGAGTATCTGAAAAACAAGGTGAAAGGTGTATTAATTGGTTTTACAGTGTTGGGATCATATTTTTAAAATTTTACGAAGCATCTTTAAATGGAGCAGAGTTAAAGCCTTTATGTTACATTGATAAGGCAAAAATAAATAAATTAGGTATATGGCTACTAGTTTTGGGGATGGGTAGAATGATCAGAGAAAGGAGGCTATATCATATTGGATTTGATGCAAAATCTAATTTAACATCTTCTACTTGAATAATTTAGGTGTGTTAAATGAAAGGCTAATGGTATTAAGATATCTTATTGTTAGATAGGATTATTACATCAATATGATTAAAAGATTAATTTTTTCTACTTGGAGATGTTAAAGAATATGTTGGTATAAATAATGAACTTTTTCCAAACATTGCTGGACATAATGGTATTGTTTTTGTGATCTCAAATCATCTGCCGTTATTGAGTTTTTGCGCAATGCATAACCTAACTATTATAACCACATTGTTTTATGAGAAAATCAAAGAACATAAATGCATCTACAGTAAGAAAAAAGGTACCTAGTAATAGGAATCAGAATATAGGAAAAATTTATATTACATACTGTTCGACAGATCATTGACAAAGGTGCTTCAAGATTAAAAATGATAATTGCATTACATGTGTCTGTACACTTGTGTGTGTATACATCTTCTGAGCATTCTGTTATGTCTTTTACTTAAGTTCCAATAAAGTATAAAAACTATTTTTTTTTACTATCATATTCTAACTAAAGAGAAAAACATTATACAGCTTTATAAAGAATTTACATCTGTGCTGTCATTTGGTTTAATTATATATATATATATCATCAAAAATGGAAAGAAGTTTAATCCATTATTCTGCTTTTACATATATTTAAATAACTCATACAATATAATATATATATATATATATATATATATATATATATATATATATATATAATATATATATATATATATATTGCTTTTAACAGTTCTTTCATATACACTTCAATACAAACAAATTTTATTAAAACCTTTATTTTAAGAAAATTTGTTTGCATTGAAGTGTATATGAAAGAACTGTTATAAGCAATATATATATATATATGAAAATATGCAAAGAAAGTGAAAGAGAAGAATAAGATAATATAAAATATCTTTGTATAATAGCAATAATATATATAATAATAATAAATACAGAAAAACTCTTTTTGGCAAATATTAATTTTTGCCATTTCTAATATGTTGGAACTATTTTATGATTACATGTGATGTGAAGCACTGTCACTTCTTTTACGAAGTCAAGAATCTCTCAGCCACTATAGTAAGAGAAACATGTTAACCACCTTATCTTCCCTTTCCATTCCCTACTCTAAGATTTTTCCATATTCTTCTCTATTCTGCTCCATCCCATTTCCACAACATAATCTTTGTCAACTCCATGGCCTTTATATCTAAATCCCTCTTATTTTTTTTCCAAACCTAGCATAAAAACCAGGAATGCGGTTTCTATATAATCACTATGTTTACATTTATTCTCTCACAACTTCATTATTTGTACCCTTTCTGTTTGCAAGCATTTACATTCAATTAACAGATACCTAATATTTTCTCTGTCTTCCTTACATAACTTGCAGACAAAATCACTCATATTTTTCCAATTAAGTGTATATTCCCTTGTTGCTAAAGATCATGTTTGAGCCTTAAACAGTAAACTACTTTCCTTGCTATTATCATAAATTAACTCACACCCAAAATTCTATTTACTTCTATATATAAATGGTTTTTACTCTCCATACTAGTTCTACAATATTTATTGCATACACAGCGCCATCTACGTATGTATGCTATGTGTTATAGTATAGTTGGTAATTACAAAATAGTTCCATCACATTGGAAAACACAAAAATTAAAATTTCCCAAAATAATTTTTTTGTGTATTATTATTGTTATATAAAGATATATCGTAGAATTTATTTATATATGGAATGAAGAATTTTCAAGCCTCATATATAAATTAGATGAAAAGTCTCTATTCAAATATATTACATAATATTTTGCATTATAAAATTTCTAATGTAATATATATAAAATCAGATAAAATAAATATAATAATAAAAAAATTCTGGAATAAACTCTACAATATTTAATATACCAATATTTTAAAAAAATCAATAATAGCTATAGCCAACTTAAGCCATCCTTAGTAGCGTTTAACAATTAAAATTTAAATAAAAAAGAAATCTCATTAAACTCACACAACACTAGCATTTCCATGTGAATGGCCTACTTTCCAAAATTTATGTGTATTTACACAATATGACTTTGATTTTTTTTTTCCAATCATTTTCCACATATTCAATTATTTTACACACAAAATAAACTGAACTGCATCTCATATATTTGTCACTGAGCAAAATATGCAACTATTTGATTAAAAAAAGTTGTAAATGCATTCTTTCTGATACAATTGTCCTTACTGAAATTCATCTTCCTAAGGGGGGGGGGGTAACTTCTAAATATCTAAAAATATTTTAAAAGGGCATAACATTATGTAAAAGAAGATCGCATGGTTCTGAATTTGTTGTGAGATCAACTTTGGTATAATTCTATTCTAGGAATCATTAGAAATATAAAAATATGATTAACAGGATTAAAATTTGTTTTGTACAATGATTCCTGTATTTGGGTATGTGTTACAGTATTTAAAGAGGTCAGAGAAATGAAGTTTAAACCTTTTCTAAATAATATTAGTGTTTCATTATTATTTGAAGATGTTTTTTTAAGCATTTAATGTGTGTGCTAACTAGAACAGTAAATTTTGGCACACAATTTTTTGAAAATAGTGAAAGTGGTGACACAAAAATTAAATATTTCACTGCTATTGAATTTTTGCATGGTACATGGATTGGCCATTATGAATGCTTTGTTAAGCAGAAAGTATCATAGGGTATATGAATGCATTCACTCATGAATCAGTGGAATCTAATATTCTATTTTTTCTCCTTTTACTTTCTTTGCATTTCTTCATATATATTGCTTACAATAACTCCCCTCATATATACTTTAATGCAAATTTTTTTTTTTTAATGATTCCTTTATTTTCCTGACAGTTTCTATTGAGATCGTTCTGATGAATACTGCAGGATAATCGAAACTGTCAGGAAAATAAAGGAATCATTAAAAAAAAATTGCATTAAAGTGTATATGAGGGGAATTATTATAAGCAAATATATATGGAATCTAATAAAATATGTTAGTTAGGAATAAAAAAGTAAAATAAAATAAAATTATATATTCAAGCACTTACAAGTATAGACTGTTGGACATATAAAAAAGTATGTTCCAAGATCAAAATGATTAAAAATTATATAATACAATCATATTTATAAAAAAAAATTGATGCTCATTCTTTAGCATGATCTGTTTATTCATGTTAAATTTCAATGGTTATTAATAGTTCATTTGCACTTTTAAGATTGTTGTATTTCTGGGTAATGAATTGTTTAAAAGTAAAAGTAAAAAAAAGTAATAGGCATAAGTAAGTGAATGAAGATAAGTTTATTTTTGGGTTCATTAAAAAGTAAAATCTTGATGAGTTCTTTAACAGAAATTATGTTATTAGTGGTGTGATTAAAAGAAAACTGAGTGTAGTGCTTCATTCCTAATACATGCTTCATAGATGATATATTTAATTGCAGAAATTCAATAACTGATAAAAAAAATAGATGTATTAAAACTGCAAAAAAAGTCTATGTGTTCATTGATATGATTTTTTTTAAAACATAGCATATGAACCTTAAAAATGATATAAACCCATTGCATTTATCGATTATACTCTCTTATATGATAATGCTAATATTTTAACCAGATGGAATATTTTGTTCATTACAATATTATATGAGTCAAGTGATGATGGCAGAGTGGTCAGCACAGCTGCCTTACAAGCAGTTGTCCTGGGTTCACGGGTTCGCTTTCCAGCCGATGCTTTGACACATAAAAAGGAAAAATATTATATGACCATCTTTTCTTATGCTTACACAAGCTATTAAAACAGTAGCATTTATTAGCTTCAATTAGTATGTATTAATTACTATAGCTTGCACTAGGTGGCACTTTTGTTTTGAGAAATTTGTTACTGTTTTTTTTCACTTTTAATATTTTGAACACCAATTGCATAACAATACAAAAATTACTTGTGTAGATTTGGGCAAAAATATCTGATTATAAAATCTAAAACATTTCTTCATAATCATAAATATAAAATGCTACAGATTTTGATAAAATACTTGAAGGTTTAAAATATGGGAGTTATATGTTTTGGAATTACATACGAATGTATAATTCCATGAATATGTGCTCATTGTTTATTGTTATTGATCACAGCAAAAATGCCTTCAAAGATTGTGTTGAAAAGGACACTATAGATAAGACATTTGATTCACGCATTCAGATTAGTTGATTGTCCATGAAAGTTTATCAGTATTATATAATGATAATAAAACCTCTGAGGCACTTGAAATGAAAATGGATGTTAAACAGAGATCTGATATCACAATGATCGAACTTTATTTTCTATTTTTATGATAATTGTCCTTAAACCTGTTTGCAATCAGATATTAAGACATTTATATATCAAAACTCTAAAATTAACTTTTACAGAGTAATTTTTCTTAAGGACTGCATCTTGAATAAAGACATTCCAACCATTAGATTGTCTATTTTTTTGACATACTCCATCTGGCTAGTGAGATGTAAGAAGCAGTTCTTGCTTCCCCAGCCAGACGCAGATTCTTGTTTTGTCCATTTAATTAAAAAAATTAAGGAAAGGGATAGAATCCTCTCAACAAAATTCTTACATGAAGAGACATGGAAGCTCTTCCAGATTCCAAGGCAGACTTTAATAAACCAAATTTTTGATGTTTAAACATGAATTAATCTATTCTTTACTAACACATATGTACTAGTAATTTAATTCTCTCAAATGTATTTCACACCTCTAACAAAAGTTTAATTTTGTGACCACATATAATAATACCTCAATAAAATTATTTTAAAATAATCAGATTTACATTGAAAACACCAAGATATAATAAGATACGATAGTAATATTATTAATTTGAATCAATTAAAATGAAAAAATAAGATAATGTTATAGAATCTTTTTAATGTTTTAAATATTATCTATAAACATTTTAATTTAATAGTTAATATTTAAAAAATTAAAATCATTTACTAGTCAGTAATGAGGGTGAAGATCTCCCACTTGACTGATTATCAACTTGAAAATGTGAGTTAATTTAAATATTTTGGTAGCTTTTTAAATAGAAAGATATGATGAGGTTAATAAGGACTCCAATTAGCTGTTGTTGTTTTTGGAAAGTTTAACAGGTTGGCTACCCTGCACGGTTCACCGCAATTGGTAGAGCATTCTACTTGGAATTGAGACACCCTAGGGTTGATTCTGATGTCCAAACTTATTATGAACCCTCGAGCAATAAAGTCATACGCCCTTTTTTTTAATCAGGATGGTCAATGTTTTAAAACTAATGCTCCATTTGTTATCATCGGATTTCATGCACCATACAACTTTCATACTATTATGTACTTTTTAATTAAAATGCAGTATGGTATAGTTAAATATGTCAGCACTCATTCATGCATAAACAAATCAATAGAATATCAACAATCAGTTGTCATGGAAATACTACAATTAGGCAATAAATGGTATCCACTAATTTACTACCCTTATAAAATATCTTTGTCAAGCGTTGTTAGCCGAGAGGTCACCACACCTGCCTTGCAAGCAAGTAGTCGGTTGCAGATGGGTGTGAGTTCACATCCCGGCCAATGCTATGACATATGACAAAAAAATCTTTAAATAGACAGTAAATGAAAACAATAATTGAAACAGGTTGAAATTAAATCTGCCTAGAAAATTTAGAAAATTTCACTACAATTGTGTATATGTTTACAGATATTCAAAACATTAATGAAAAGTATAAATATCCTTTTAATGTTTTCAGAGCCAAATATCTTCAATAAAAACCAATTTCCATTATTTTAAAGCAAATCAAGAGTCGATGGTAATAATTAGAACATAGAAAATATTTATTTGTTTCTATTGTAATGTCCTAAAAATAAAGATTAATTAATAAATGATCACACCTATAAATTTCAATCAAACTAATACATAATATATAATAAATTATAAGAGACAATAGCTAATTGCTTATTATGTGTAAAATTACATTACCACATGCCTCATGTTTAAACAAATAAAATTAGTGTCTCTACATCACTTTTGCAGTGTGTGGAAATCCACTTATTACCACTGACTAAGATTTTTAAATAGACTATAATGAGATATTATTTTATATAGCACTATGTTTTTGATGTAATAGTGATATTAGCGATTAAGCCAATGCACATGCGCTTTAAAGATAAATTATAAATGAATACTCTTGATTTTTCCAGACACAAGATATAGTATTTTAGAAAGAATGGAATGAATCCACCCATTCTTTTGACCAAAACATTTATGTATGGGCAAATATTAAGCATGTGGAAATGAGAGCATGAAGGTGTTAAGCGATCACTTTAAATTACATTTGTTATGTTTGAACGAATGACACTTGCGAAATCTTTACAATTTACGACACGTCTTTTTTTAGTTTAAATTAAACATATCACTATTACATAAAAAACATATCCCTATATAAAATAATATCTCATTATATATGTTTAATTTCAACTAAAGAATGACGTGTCATAAAGTGTAAAGATTTCGCAAGTGTCATTCGTTCAAACATAAATGTAATTTAAAGTGATCGTTTAACACCGTCACACTCTCATTTCCACATGCTAAAGATTTGCCCATACATAAACATTTGGGTCAAAATAATGGGTGGATTCATTCCGTTCTTTTTATAATACTATATCTTGGGTCTGGATAAATTGAGAGCATTCATTTATAATCTATTTTTAAAGCACATGTGCATTGGCTTAATTGCAAATATACTGTAAATGAAGTCAATATCTAAAACAGATTAAAATTAAATTTTCTAAAAATTGAAATGAACTTCATTATAATAAAGCTCATCAATTTGAAGATAGATTAATTGTAATGAAGGTCATTAAAACTTTTAGGCAGATTCAATTCAATCGGCTTTTGCCATTACTTGTATTTAACTCTATTTAAAAATCTCAAACAAGAATAGTACGTGGATATCCATCTAATTCCTAATTGTAGTATTGCATTGTCAACAAATTACTGATGTTCTATTGATTTGTTTAATTATGATATCCATGGTATTGTATTTAATATTTAATAATCCATTAACAATTGGCACTTATGGTTTATTATATTTACAGGATTGTATATTAGTTTGATTTAATGTAAAAATAATTGTTTATTAATCTGTCTTCAAACAATTTATTTTTGTCTAGGCAGGTTTAATATGGTATTTAAAAAATAATACAATAAAATAGTATAAAAAAATGTAAACATTAAACATTTACTTACTTAAATGAAACTTAAAACAATAGCTTTCCATACAATAGTGCTACCCGGTGCAAACCTTAGTAATCAATCGATGCAAGAAAGTTTGTGCATAAAATCTATATCTAATGCACATACCTTGTTGCACTATTGATTACTGAGGGTTGCATTGAGTAGCACTACTATATGGAGAGTTTGAACAGCTTGTGTAAGCATAGGAAATAGTGATTATATGATCTACTTTTGAATCTGTTTTAAACACCTTTTTCAAATGTGAATTGACCCCTAATGATCTTATTTTTTTCTCATCATTTTCATGATCAAAATAATTTTTATAAAGTTCAAAACTGTATGGCTTACAAACAATGAACCATTACAGTTTCAATCTGGATTAGATATTTGACCACGGTGTATTCACAGAATAAATATCAGAATAAACAGATTTTCATTTTTTCTTTCATTTTATTATTGAATCTAATTTTTTTTTATAATTTTCTTTCTCAGTACTAATAAAAATTAGTTCTTAATTACAGCTTTATTTTACAAGAATTGAGCTTAACTTTTATACTTATCACCAAAAGTATGTTTCGCCATTACCAAATTTATTGTGAGGAATTGAGACCTGGAACATCTATTTATCAATGCAACATGAAGATGACATTAGGAGAAAAATTTTACTAAAGAATGTTCCTTAAGATTCTAACAATATAATGTCAAAATAATAAAAGTAATCAGTAGGTTTTTCAACTTGCTGTAAGCAATACTATAGCATCTAATATATTTTTATTAGAATAATCCTCCTCACTTGTGCCATATTATATAAAATTACATTAGCACTGTTAAATACATGGATACTCTCATTCCATCTACAAAACAAAGACTTTGAAAAAATAAGAATAACTGTCATTCTTATTTTCTCAAAGTCTTTTTCTTGTGGCTGGAATGAGAGTAACCTTGCATTATGTGTTTGAAAATAAGATGGTGGTTCTCATTTTCTCAAAATCTTTATCTTGTTGCTGGAATGAGAGTATTCCTCCATTTAAAGTTTGAAAATAAAATAGTCATTCTTATTTTCTTAAAGTCTTTATCTTGTGCCTGGAAAGAGAGTACCATTGCAAAAAACATTACCAATTTAATATTATACAGTATGGTTAAGGTGAGGAGGGATTATTAACTTTTAAATAAAATTATAATCTGACACTGACCTAGTAAAATTGATTGATCATTACAGAGTCTAATATTGCAAAATCTCATCTTTATTAGATTGAGAATTTGAAATAAGTGAATAACAATGGATGTTCTAAAGATGTATTTTATGTGTGACCTTGGATAGTTTTTATAAAAAGAATCAGTTTGCATATACCTTACAAAGATTGTTTCAAAGTCACTCTAACGAAGTGTGATATCGATTGATTTCATTACAAAGATATGGCTGGGGATAGAATGGCTAGAGTTCTGCAATTAGATAAAATATTGGGATATTTCAAAAAGTAATTTATTGCAGAGTAGTTAAAACCCAATTGCATAAGATATTGAATAAACAGAATATTTCATATATGTATTTCACAAACTGATTTGTATAGTCACTATTAAACTTATTTCCATTATATTATATCTTGTCAAGCTTGGTGGTCGAGAGGTCAGCGACAGCTGCTTTACAAACGGTTGTCCCGGGTTGGCATGGCAGGTTCGCTTCCCAGCTGATGCTATGACACATAAGAAAAAAAATTATATTATATCTTTCAATCCTATTTTTATTAGGGTTGGAATGATCATATTTATTTGTGAATGGTTTCCGGTGATGAATAACATATAAAGTCTTCTCTCACTCCTTTATAGATAAACAGTAATCAATTATAAAAATAGTGGGTGCACCAAATAGTGTGTATATGTTTTTTTCTTCTAACCATAAATAATTAGATACCCACTTACTGATCAATAGTTGAGCAAATATCTGGATTGGCTATCTAAAAAACATTTAAAATTAGTTGAAGCTGAAAATGTTTTTAAAGTTATAACCGGTCCTGATTTAATATTAAGGTTGTGTGTGGGTTTATTAATCAGAAAACCTAATCACTACCCCGCGAGACCCCTCGATACCATGATGTATTCAAAAAATACGTAGCATTCTAACTTGCCTACGTATATGTTTTGCCGAAGATTACACAACTTCAGACATTATAACTACAAATGATTCAATCCTTCCGATTTTTTTTTATAGTACTTTTTTTTATTAACTTGAAGCGTTTAAATATATACCTGTTTAGTTTTATTCAAAAAAATTTGGAACCTTATTAATATTTGTAGCTAGGTCTTCAAGTATTGACCAATTCCCAGAGGCACACACTGACCAGTGGCCTGTACATCTGATCTCCACACTTCTACATAATGTGGGAAATCTTCTCTCTGCAAATAATAAATCCCCTCCTTACAAAATGCTTTTAAAAGGTTATGACATGTCCATTTGATCCAAAAGGTTTGACCCCACCCACTTCGCTTTTCTATTACAAGCCAAAAGACTTTTTATTTTTAGTCTTTTCTATATGCTTCGCTATTTCTGGACTGAGAATTGAGGCGGAGTGAGAAATCTACTGACATAACTGATTATTGAGCAAGTTTGACAAAATGGAGGGGAGTGCCAGAGGAGCCTAGAAGCTCAATCCTGCCACTCATTAGAACTGCATTCCCCAAGTTGTGTTTCTTTCCTTCTTGGACAGATCAAAAACAACCGCAGTCAAAGCAACCATTTAAAGCAGTCTTTACACTTCAAAGATTTTGGAATGCTGGGAGTCAACTCTATCCATTCATTTTTTAAGTCTCATTGATAAAATAAGGAATTGGAAATTCTCATTTTTCACTTCTTGTTAAAAGTATCAGAAAATCCTTAGGGAGGAAAAGTAGAAAAAAGAACTTAATCTTAGACAGTTGGGGAAAAAACTGAAAGAAATGTATGAAAAATAATTCAACTAAAAATTGTTAAATTTTTTACTTAAAATTTGTCAAAAATTAAATAGATAAGCAAATAGAAAAAAAAAATGTCAAATTTGAAATTAGCACACACACAGTTATTGTGCAAAATTTTATTTGAGATTAGAGTTGTAATAATAATGAAAAAAGAATTATAGCTTTCGCCACCTAAATTTACACTTTCTTTTATTTGTATATATATTTAAACCCTTACACCAAACAGAAACCAAGCGATAACTCGTTTATCATTATAAATATATATAAATCAAATGTTCAAACACTTTAGGAGGTTCGAGTGAGAAAATGACAGCTTTTAACTCGACGATTTGTGACGTTTGAGCTCATAACTGCTACTCTGAGTGCAACATTTACAATTTAATTCATCAAACTATGATTGTTTTATTTTTATTCAGCCGGAAATTGATCCAGCAATTTTCAGCTTTGAATTATCATATTCTTCCACTCTTCTAAATAAATCAAGACAATTTCTTGAATAAAATAATCATATTATTAGTTCTTCTTGAAGTCACCTGATGGTCGAGCATCTTAATATCAGTTGAGCACTTAAGAATTTTATTTAGTTAGACTGAATCAATTTTTTTTTTAAAAAAAAGTTATCTGAGCATACTGGACTTCTTTAGCTAGTGGCTTCATATGGTATCCCTAGCAATTATAAAAATATTTGACCACAGGCTTTCACGCTCTCTTCAGATATTCATCCTATCTCATACAACCAATACACATGACCACACACATGTAAAATGATTTCCAAGATACCCATTTCATACTGAACGAGCATTCATCAGTTAGTACAGATCATCATCTTCCATGAGTAAATATAATCAGTGCTCATTTTATATTAAGTTAATAAATCTTCAAACTTTAATGGTCAGGCTTCAATCCACTCCACCCTCCAACTCTTCTTCCATACCATTGAAAATCTGATGCTGAAACACCCAAATTCCCTGCTAATGTCAATATTATTGTCATGCCCATGTTGACTGGTTGGCCTACTTTCATCATCTAATATTAAATATTGAAACTCTCTACAAAAGTTTAAACTATTTTAACTTTTGTAATACATTCAACTGTTAATAATAGCATACAGGTTAGGTAATAACACAATGTTCCAAATGTTATTATTTTTTTCTGTTTTTATATTGAATTTAAGGTAATACTCTAACCAAGTGAGTTCTGTTTCCTTGATAAAATTGTCTTGTTTGCAGATAGATCTACTTAAACTATTAATATCAATGTATCTTTAGGAGATTGTAAAAAAATTTCATTCTGTAGGAATTTAAAAAAACAATTTTATGATGGTTAGTACATACTATATGTTTAAGAATGGTAGAATAATATATAGCATACTATTACATATTGTATGCTTATATGTTATCTGTGTAATGACAGATTTTCAAAAAATAAATTTTGATAATATACTTGAAAAATAAAATAGGCCATTCGTCTATCAATGAATCTAAAGCGTATATTTTTGAAAACATTTTTTGTTAGTTAGATGATCTTCAACAGAATATTATCAAAGCAATTTTTTTTGCAAAAATATGTCATTACACAGATAACATATTTGCATACAATACATAATAGTATACCCTATATTATTCTACCATTGTTATAAATATAGTATGTCCTAACCATCATAAAATTGTTTTTAGAGAACTTAACTGTTGAGCAAAAATGTCTATGGCATTTTCTACTGAATTAAGCAAAAAGTTCTCTATATATTTGAACCTCTCCCCTGACAGTGGTATATTAAGAATTGAGAAATTCTACTATCAAATTATATTTCTGAATAAGAAGTACTTCACATCATAAATTATTAAAAACAAACACATCCTATATAAGTAAAAACAATTAATGACACCTTCCAAATTATCCAGGTATGAGTGTAAACTATATAAGTATGAATGGGGAGACCTCAAATACTGTTTTAATCCAGCATATTATTTAATATTAGTATTTATTATGTATTTGATTTTAGGCTATTGTTTTGTATAATGCCACTTTTTAATTGATTATGATGTTCTTCTTTATGGACAGCTGAACTTGAGGATATTAATTGTTATATCTCAACTTACATTCAGCAATGGATTAGTTCAGATTCCATCTTATCCTGAGCAGATTGAGCATTTATCACCACAAACTTATATATACATAACTTCTTGAATCTGAGGCTATCAATCTTATGAAGATATCTTTTGATATAAAGAGATGTTGGTTTTTGAAATGAATTATGGGAAGGTTTGTTTGTTTTGTGTATATATATATATATATGTTGCTTTTTTAGTTTGATTTTTACTTGAGAAGGTCTATTTGTTTAGCAGATGAAACCATGGCCAGGTAAGGATTTTTGTTAAAGTTTGGATTTTTATCTAGTATTGTATTGTTTTATGGTTTTGTATGTATAAAGATGAATAGATAATTTTATAAGAATGAGTGAAGGAATTCATTGTTATGAAAATTGTGACATAGTTAACTGTTAGTATCAGTTCTTACTTATGGATCTGAGACTTGGACACTTAATAGAAGAGCAATACAGAAATTTCAGACCACTCAAAGAAGTATGGAGAGATGCATGTTGGGAGTAACAAGAAAAGATCGAAAACACAATATATGGGTAAGAAAACAAACAGGTGTTATTGACCTCATTGAAAAAATTAAAATACTGATGTGGAGTTGGGCTAGACATATTGCTATAAGAGATGATAAAACATGGACAATTGAAATATTAAACAGGATTCCAAGAGTTGTAAAAGACCCAAAAAGAGACCACATGTGTGATGGATATATGAAATAAGAAAGTGTGCAGGGGTGATGCGAGGAAGAGAAGCTAAAGATTAGAGAAGATGGATTGAACTTGGAGAGACCTTCATTCTGCAGTGGATTGGTAATGATTGATGATGATGATGATGGTCACTGGACTTGTAATAAAGGGGTAAACTTTCAAAGTCTGGCTACGATATAATCTTAAATGGAAGGTTGATATTTAAAAACTGTGTATTGCCATAACAAATTTTAGAAAACTCAACAACACATTTAATGATGAGATTTTAAGCTAAGTTTGTTTCTGATATCAGTTTCAATATTAAGAATGTTATCATAGGCAAGAACATTACTCATATAATTTTGAACATAATTGATCTTCAATAAGGCTTGACACAGAGATAGACATGAATTCTGAAAAAAAAAAGTGGAATGAAAAAATAAAAGTGTAAAAAGGTAAACTAATACGAGTAAAATCTGAAAAGTTCACACAAAGCAGATAGATATACATTTGACTCTAAATTTGAATGCATAATAAAGATTTAATAAAAAAAGCAGCAACAATTTTAATTCAATTTTTAATTAATATATTCATTCAGTATGCTGATTCTTAGTATAGTAATAAAAGGGATTTGAACTTAGGATTTTCAGTCTATTTTCATCCTTTACTCTATCTTACACACCTAGTACACATGATAATATACATGTGAAAAAGATAAATGATCACCAATATACATATTTCATGCTTAACCAGCACTCATCAGTTGGATCAGATCACAATCTGATACATGTTTCAAAACATTTAATTTATTTCATCAGCCCTTTAAATCTTTGATACTTAAAACATGTTAACAAATTTAAAAACGTCTTCTCTTATTTCGTTCTCATCATTCTAATGACAAAATATGGAAAGTATACTACAATAAATTATTTCCAGGATTATATTTTAATATCTACTCGAATAATGTGATGAAATTTCTGGGATGTATAATCCAAGTATTAGCTGGTCATTTATTCAGATTTTAATGCTATTGAATAAACAACACAATGTTTTCTGAAGATTTACAACTTCTAGAGTTTCTCTTAGTGAAGTTTCTTGCTATAATGATCATAAAATGTAGGCAGTTGGATGCTTTTTATACTCCTACATGTATTTCAATAAAAACTATTTCCTACAAATGTACATCAGCTGATTTTATACTATATGTATCAAGAGGAACATTTTTTAAATGCATTTTTTCCCACAACCAATGTTTAGTATTTTACATCATTCAAGACATACAGTATCAGCTTTGGCTGCATAAAATTTGTAATGAAATTCAGCACTGAAACTGAAGTGTCATGAATGATTGATATTAAATGGCATATGCTTATTTAATTGCATTAATTTTGTCTGGATGAATATCACAATATATATATATATATATATATATATATATATATATATTATTACACTTTGGTGGAATTTTTTCATCCAATATTTTTTAACTTTGGGTTATAGGTAAAAGATGCAAACAATGTATTAAGAGCAAAGTTTTATTAGTGTAGACAATTATGAAGTGGTGTGAATGTTTTGAAATGGATTCTGTCATAGATGTAGCAATGAATGTAACATAAGTGGGAGGGTATATTAAGTAGTATGAATCAAGTGAAATAATTTGCATATTGTTTGCATTGTAAATTAAATAGTTATAATGAGCCACTGGAGAGGGGAATGCAGGATTATTTTTGATTGATAGCATGTTTGTCCCCAGAGCTGAGTCTAGTTTTCCTTGATTTTACACTTGGCATTGTTGCACTCAGTGTTAACAATGTTGACTAATGTAGGCTCAAAACTGTGATTGAATTTAGAGAAATTGTTGAAGAAGATGGATTTTGCATCAGTATGAGTTTTAGCTCAGTTGTAAAGGTGTTTATGCCAAGCTAAGTTGGTGGAAAGGTTGGCTTAGGCCTCACCATAATAAACAGAATGGCAGAAAGTATTTTGACATTTAATTTTGTAAATAATCTGAGAGTGAAATTATTGATTAAATGATCGAATGGGGGAGGGTGCAAAGAGTGATTTGATGGGTGGAGGAAACTGTTTTATTAATTAGACGGGTGGTTTTGGAAGGTAGGGAAGGAATATCCAAGGCTTGTTCATTGTTTTATGATGATCATGTGGTATCTACACTAATAAAGCTTGGATTTTATGTTGTTTCATCATTTGCCTATATTACACTCTAAGAGATAAAATATTATACTGTTAACTCTGGGTTGTAAAAAAAGAATGATCAGATTATGATGTCAAAGTAGAACTGAAGAAGTTCAATTCTATCAAAAAGTATTTGTAATTTTTATTAAGTCTATTTGATGCATAAGACTCCTTTTTTGTATAATGGAAGCCCTCAAAATACTGGTAATAAAATTAGACTAATAACTTGTTATTAGTTTAAAAATACAACCTCGATTTCTTTGATGATGAGAATAGAGTAGATGATAGCATTAAGAAAAGCAGACCATTCATATAGAAATTGAACTATTACTTTTTGTTTCATTAGTGTTAGTAAAACACATTAAAACTTGTTCTTGGTAATGTTTATTCTTGAATTAACAGAGACTTTCTTTGATTAGCTTTGTGGAATTTACATAGTTGATCTTTGAAGAAATATTATTAGAATGTATTCCTGTGAAAGTCTAATAAACAAATTCATATATTTTATTCTTATAAATGAATTGAATAAAAGATTCAACAACAACAAAAATCTTTCTTTTCATACCATGAAATAAAGAGATATGAATTTTCTTGAAGATTTAAGATAATACCTTTTGCATCACATGACCACCATTTCTTATGCTAGCACATAACTATTATTAAAACAAGCAAAACTCTCCATACAGTAGTATCACTCAGTGCCAACCAGATTAATCAATGGATGCCAGAAGGCTTGTGCATAAAATCCCCATCTACTGCCTACTCATCCAATATCCCTAGACTAGTTTCTGGCTTGTGGCCTTCATCAGATCCATGGTTCCTCACTGTCAAAAGCCACAAGCCAGAAACTAGTATGGGGATATTGGATGAGTAGTCACTAGATGGAGATTTTATGCACAAGCCTTCTGGCATCCATTGATTACTCTGGTTGGCACTGAGTGACACTACTGTATGGAGAGTTTTGCCTGTTTTAATAATAGATTTAGCTTTTATAGTCTTTCAGATAGATATAAATTAAAAGAAAACATTGATGTGAAATTTCCTTCTATATTAACCACTTTGACTTATTACCTTTTCTGAGAAGTTCCAATTGTAATAGGCTTTGCAGAATTTTTTTTAAACTTGATCTCTATTCATTCTGTCATTTTAACTACTACTTTTATTATTTGTTTTTTAATTAAAATATTTTTAAAAATATTCCCAAGATGTAACTATGATTAAACAATGGCACTAAAAACAATCTCTGAGCACTGGATATGTTTTTGCAAGGCTCCTAGTATCGATGTTAATCACATTAGGAAAAAAGTGAATCCATTTTTATTTGTTTTTTATAGATGGTTGATTAGAATATCAATAACTACAAGGGCAATTCTCAAACCAGTCAAGATGTTGTTAAGACTGCATTCAGATTGACTTATATTTAAATTTATATGACAGTGTTATGTTGAGAAATTTGTAACATTATTGTAACTTTCCTTAGTATTAAAATCATTCATAGTATGAGCAAAAAATGAATTAACTTTTATTTGTTTTGATTTCTCAGTTGTTTTGAAATATATTGATAATTATATGAAAATGATTTCATGTTTGTTTGTAATATATTTCACAAAGTATGACGAGGCATTGCAATAACCAATGTTTGGAGATTTATTACACCAAATAGTCAATAGTTATCAATGCCTTAAAATACTAATGCAATATATATTGTGTCCAATGTTTTGAACCCAGTTTGAGGTCAATAATAAATCATTATTACTAATGATGATCATTATATGCAAATAATAGCACTTATTGCATGCAGCCATATGTGGATGATATATTGCCATATATTTCATTACAAGTTTTGCTGACACCTTCCTATTTAAGAAAAATAAGAAAATTAAATTCATTTAATGCTATATTGGTCAGTAATTAGAATATTCAATGCAATATTGAATTGTCCAGTAAATAAATCAGTCAATGCAATATTAGATTGAACTAGATCATTGGGTGCAATATGGTCAATAACTAGATTATGCAGCGCAAAATTGGTCAGTAACTGGATTATTCATTTCAATATTGGTCAGTAACTAGATCATTCAGTGTAAAATCGGTCAGCAACTAGATCATTCAATGCAATATTGATCATCACTACATCATTGCCAAAACATTCATAATTATTCTTTATAAATAAAAAAGACTTAAGAATTGCCAATATTCAAATAAATTTAAATGATTTTAAATATTGAAATATTTATCAGGTATACATATAAGCTTTGAACACTAAAAAAGTGTAGTGTTATGATGGTGATATGTTATATATCAATAGCATGTCAAGCACAAATAAAAACTAAATTTTAAAAAAATATGTAGACTACCTTTTCTGTGTGAATATACAGAACATTTATGTGAATATACTTGATTACTCAAAATATGATCTCAATAAAATAATGGTGATGAATTAGTTATATTTCCCAACATTAATCACTTTTACCATTCACCTGAATTGACCACAAAAATAATAGTGGTAAGTACAAACCAACTTTATTTGTTTTAAGGGCAAAATAGGTCATATCTCAGTGCCACCTCTAGATTCCGAGAATTGATTTATTTATCCTTATTATTCTTTACTTATTATTTACCTTCTAAGTTATCTGAAATATAGCAAAATGTAGAAGAACTTTGAACACTTTTATGTACATGAGATGACTCACAATCATACATGTAAATAAACCAAATGCTATACATCCACATTGAGATTTGGATAAGGAATGGTTTGTTTTCTAAACTTAAAGTAAATTAATGAATTAATAAATTATGACAATGACAACAGAATTTGAGATATGTACAAAATTACATTTCATTTCTATATCTATAAATGTACAAATTATCCTTGAAATACTTCTATATGGATAGAAGTTCACGTTACTATTTTACATGGATGAGGCAAAAGTTATCAATTATAATACATCTTTTGCTCTTGAAAATGTTCGGTTCAATATATATATATAAATCACATCTCTTCATCCAATGATTAAATAAAGCAACAGAATATTAAACAATTGTTAAGGTAACTCTCATTTGTTGTCTAAAAATGAATGTTGCCATGACAACAGATTGTTGATATTCTATTGGTTTATTTGGGTATTGGTTACAGTTTATGTGACTTACAAATTATCTATTGGCTTTTATGATTTACTATATACAATTTGAATTTATTTTTCCAAATATTGATTTTTAATTCTTATATCATTAGTTCTAAATTTTATCATTTATGAGAATAATTTTTTCATGATATGAATTTTATATCAACAATTTAGTTGAATTTCTCTGTTAGTAAATTGGGTGTAAACTTAGAGACACATTTGATTGGGTAGGACTATCAGTTTGCAAGAAATATGATATCATTAAGTTATATATCCAATACTCCACCAGTGATTAGGTTCCAGATAGTAAATGGAACCCTATTAAATGTTGCTATTAGCACATATCATTATAAGATATATGTATAGTGAAGAGCTTTTTTTATAATGTCAACCAAAAATAATAATAATAACTTTAAAATTTTCAATGCTGGCATAGTTTAGCTCTACCAGAAAACTTAATGATAGCTTCTTTCTTGTGGTTTCTTCTACTTATTCTTTAGAATTACATTAAAACATTGAATTCTCCCTCTTGATAAACCACTAGCAACTTTTTCATTCAAATGATACACAACTCATTTCATTTTACAACTGAATTTAAATTACTGACTGAACTGAAGTAACTAACCCAGACATCGTTGTTTACACTTTTATATGCAGTTATCCACAAGGTATATAAGATTGAAGCTTAAATATTAAAGCCATACTTTTTTATAAAAATTGATTATTAAAATAAATGAAAGTAAATTTTCTACTTTACAGAAATCAAACATCTTATACTTTCAAATTTTCACCTATATACTAATTTTAATGACATTTATTTCATAATTTTTTTTTTGTTTATTTATTTATTGAGAGTATCATAATGCATAATTCTAGCTGAAAATTAAATAGATAATATTAAATCACTCTTCTAATGTGATGAAATGTGCTATAACTTCTCCTTTATTGAAGTCAGGAATCTTTCAGCCACTATGCTCAGAGAAATCTGTTAGCCACCTTACCTTTCCATTCCCCACTCTAAGTTTTTTCCATATTCTTCTCTATCCTGATCCAGCCCTTTTCGACAACATCATCTTTGTCCATTTTATCGCCTTTACATCTAGACCTCCCTTATCTTTTTCTGAACCCTGCATAAAAACCAGGAACCCATTTTCGGTATAATCACATTGTTTATATTTATTCTCTTACAACTTCATTATTTGTACCTTTTCTATTTGTAAGCATTTACATTCAATTAACAGATGCCTAATATTTTCCACATCTTGTTACAGATGAAATCACCTGTATTTCTCCATTTATGTGTATATTCCCTTGTTGCTAATAATCCTGTTTGAATCTTAAATAGTAAACTACTTTTCTTGCTATTATTGTAAATTAACTCTCACCTAATATTCTGTTTACTTTTATACATATTTAAACTCTTTTTATTCTCCATACTAGTTCTTCTATCTCTCCAACTCCCTATTTTATTATTAATGCATCTATTCTTCTATCCCATTCTTTGCCACTATAACACTCAACAATTCTTCTAGCACAATCATCCCACCTTTTGTACAAGTATACTGACATAAAGTCTTTATCCAAATCTGCTGCACACTATACTACCTTTCTCACACATTTTGTTGCCTGTCCTTTACTCATAATCCAATACAAATTCTATTTTGTTTTTTTTCTTCCTATCCATAAATTGCAATCTATTGAACATTTTAATTTTGCTTTTGCATCTCTCATATAAAAACTTAATCATCTCATTTCTCCTTGAATTGCCTTCTTTGTCATCCACACATTTGCATCTAATGCATGTCTTCCTACTTCTCTTTGTACTTTTTCTAAGTAATCGAACACTCCTTTATTAACACATAATTCATCATTACCATAAGTTAACCCTTCTACTGCCACTTGCTTCCTTTCATACAATTCTTGCTACATCATATTTATTATATCCAAACATTAAAATATTTCATAAACACCCTCTGTGAATTTAGCTGTTTGGGGTTCAGACTTTATATTTATTCACAGAGGGCGTTGCTGAAGTACTTTAATGCTTGGAAAAATGATTTCATATTTTTATTCTTGAAAATAATACATAACCAAAAAGTTTATTATTTAGCTAATGAAGACTTGCTCTCATTTTAAATAATTTGTCACCTTTTAATTTGTTTATACCACTATAAAAATTGACATTAATCACTATCACACTATTATATTTTAATTACTTTCATTTAGCTTATGAATTAGCTGTCTTAACATTTTTATTTATGCTTCCATATATCTTTAACTTCTGATAATACAGATATACATTTAAATATCAGTACATGCCAATATTGCAGTTTTCAATTTTGGTATTACATTTCATAATTTTTGTTTATTATTCAATCTTCTCAGTAGCTATAATTTCAGACTGTGGGCTTTCTCATCCTCACATGTTTGTTTTAAAAAATGTACTTACTTATCTTTTATTTCATCCTGAAATCAACAAGTTATGTTATTTCTACCATGTCTTATTATCTCTTAAATAGTGTTTCAAAATCTTTATAGTAAACACATTTTAAATCTTCAAATACCCCATCTTTTATATATTCTGTGGTTTTATTATTACAATTCTCATATCCTTGTTCCACTTGGCTGAACTTATAATTTAGCTATTCTACATTTTTTCCTAACTCACTTGTATAATGCTATCATTATAATAAATAAAAATTATATCGATATCCAGCATATCATGTTAAATTCTATAGTCAAACCTTACCAATTGTTATTAAGATATTGTTACATATTGTCAGAAAATATATGATTTTGTTTCATTGAGTGAAACACGTATAATAAATTTGTGCAAACATTTGTTATATGTTTTTTTTTTATCAATGCTAATTGTTTTATTTCGATTAACTTAAAAGAATCTTTTTCTTCTAAAAATGTAATATTTTTTACTTGTTTTATATTTTATTCACACACACATATATATATGAATTCATAGTATTATTTCCAGAAGCTTCTGTATAGTAAAAATATAATAGCTAAATAGCTGGTGTTTTGGATTATCTTTTCTTTTTTTTTTTAGTATAATAACAAGTACTTTCCTCAGATTTTTTCTTTCTCAAATGATAAGAATGTATCTAGTGAGATTTAAAATAATTATTTTCTCTCTTTATTATTTTCTCCTCATACCCAAATTGTATTGGTTGATAAGTTTTTAAAAATATTTTATCCCCAATAGCTTTTTCCAATTCACAATTCTAATTTATACTCTTGGGCCTTTTAAAAATCTTTATAACTTCCCTTAGCAGTCTTTTCACAACATCAAATTCCCTATGGAAGTAGAAAATAATAACCAACTTTCATTCTTAGATGTTTTAATTGAAAAAAAAAAGGAAGGATTGTTCTTTATCCCATGATATATATAAAAAGCAAACACACACTGGGGAATATCGACATTTTTCTTATCATCATCCAGGTCAATTATTGTCAGTGACAAAGACATTCTTAGATGGAATTAAGAAACTTTCTGGTATCACTCATTTTCACCAAGCTATCTCTCCTACTAAAATAGATTATGCAGAATATGCACATGCAAGCACACACTCAATTTGATTTAAACACGCATTTTAACTATTCTTCACATTAATGCTTTTCCTATTTTTTTTTTGTTAAATTGTTTTTTTTTAATATAGATTTTAGAATATGTTTTTGATTTAATAACCTAATTAATTTAATGATTAAACGATTATAATTCTTCATGTCGCAGCTCTAATACCACAGTACCAAAAATACTTCATAATGGTTTTGATCACATGATTATAAATAGGGTTTTTTCATATAATAAGAAAAAGACTTTGATAGTTCAGAATTAAGATAGTTCTGCCCTATAAAAAGAGAGTGATTGATAAAATTGGTAATGTTTTAAAACAAAAATAATATCCATACAGTTTACACTATATATAAAAAAGGGAAAGAAGTATCTCCATACCCTAAAGGTAAAATTCCTTTGGAGTGTTCTGGTGAATATGAAATTCCATGTGGAATTTGTTCACATTGATACATTCGACAGACTAATCATTAGAAGTATAAAAATGTGCTATCTTAATACAAACTGAGCATTGATTATATATGTGTGTGGGAGATGGTAATCTGGACCGACTGATGAGTGCTGGTTCAGCATGAAGGACATATATTGGTGATTATTTTTCTTTTCTACATGTGTGTGGTCATTTGTATCAGTGGTATGAGATGAAGGGTGCTTGAAAGTCTCTGTTCAGATCCCCTATATTTTAATAGCGGAATAGTTTAATTAAAAATAATATTAATAAAGTTTGTCTATTATAGTATAATTCAGTGATTCTAAATTTATGTTATGTATACTACTGGTGATACACATTGGAATTGCAGGTAGTATGTGGAAGATAAACTATTTTTACAAAATTATATTTAAATAATTTGTTAAGTAATGTGAAACTGGTATATAAAAAAAATAAATTAAAACTATATCTCAATTATATCAATTACTGCTTTTGTCAGCTCTTTGTCATAAAAAAAAATATCCAGCCTTATTGCAATCAGGTCATATGCCATTTGAATGTCATACTGTGTAATTGCCAGTGTAATGTTTTTTTATGCACCCTTATTGGTCAGTTTGAGCCTAATTTGCACATAAAACTAAATAACATAGATCTTAATATAAAAATAGTCATTTGTATAACAAGCTTAACATTCTTATTAATTTTATTTGAAAAGTTTTTATAATGTTTTGATTATTTTTTTATATAGTTTTTTTGTGAAATAATTTTAGAAATTCTAATAATAATAATAATACATATTTTGTTTTGAAATAAATTAAATATTTATTTTTTATAAAGATAATTATGTTTTGGTTAACAAAAAATTAAAATAAATATTTTGTATTTGACTACCTATTTTTTTTATTTTATTTTGATGCCGAAGATGGTGTGGAGAAAATTTGATATTCTTTTGGTGGTATGTAGAATTCAAAACGTACAGTGCCATAGATATAACTCAATACACTATGCTAGATTTGGGGGATTTCTTGCATTGTTATGTTGGCTGTTTTTGTAGAGTTTTTTCTATGCGAATCTGGATTAATCTTGTGAAGAACATAACTTTGATAAGTCAGTCAAGAAAGAATATTCTCTTAGAACTTAAACATTTTACATCTCAAGTTAAATTATTTGCTAATACAAATGTTTGATTATAATCAATAATCAGAACTAGCAACATTAATCTCTTGAAATGGAATAGTTTTTCTAAAGAAATTTTTTTCAAGTAGTTTTTATACCAAATTTAGCTATATTATTTTTATTGATAAAATTTTTAGATCTAATGCTGAATTGTAATTTGGTTGACATTTTTTCTTTTATACTTTTCTTGTGCTGAATGATGTCAGATGTCAATTTTTGCTATAGTTGTGTTTAAGAATGTGTTCAAAGCTAGTAGTATAGTACTGGTGCCAATTTGCTACATAAGTAGTCAAGGCATGGACTTAAGATGTGAATTGACTGTACACTACATCATAGATCATTTTAGCCAAAAACAGTAATGAAGGCTAATAAATTATTGATCAGTTCAATTGACTATACAGTAAAAGCTTATGTTTTGTTAACTGAAGTTATTTAATTGTATAACTATTTGTTATCAAATTTATTTTACATTTAGATGTTCGCATTTTCTGAATCTTTGCTGTTTACTCTTTTTTTTAAAAAAAAGAAGCAGCACAGAATGCGACAATTCTTTGAACCATACATTACCTTCAAGCTTTTTGGAGACACTAGATATTTTGAATTCTTTGCTACATTCTTTTAAAACCATTTAATTTTACTCTATTTAAGAAGTATAAATTACAGCTATTGATTATTCAAGCTTACAATAGATGGCTCTGGAGTACAGAGAAGAAAATGGCCTCTAAAAGCTTATATTAAATGTAAGAAGAGGAAGTCATGTCACATTTTACTATTACATGTTTGTAAATAATTTCAACAGTATAAATAAAAACTAATTAGAGTTATTTCCATTATTTGTCGATGTTGAATGCAGATATATATGATGAGATGTTTTTGGTTATGGTTATTTTAACTTTTATAATTCTAACGAAATTAGTGCCTACAATAAACTATAAATCAAAAAAGTATGGAATGAAAATAAACATTAAGAGAATAAAGGTAATAACAATGTGGCAAACATCATCTTAGAGAGATATATGCTGTAACAGGTGAAAATATTTTGTACTTAGATCAATTCATAATGAACGATGCTTTTAGTATATAAAAAAGTCAAAGTTGTGATTGTGATGCCAAAATAAACTTTTAGAGGAAAGTATAAATTACTTGCACTTAGGAGGAATTACATTGGTTTCTGAAAATGTATTTTTGCTTCATGTATTTAATCATTTGCATTTTACGATAAGAACCCTGGATGTGAATAAGAAAGGAAATAATTAAACAGGAGGCATTTGAAATGTGGAGTTACCATAAGATAGAAAGGGATAAAGTAGTTAAAAAGTCAATTGTTACATTATGATTTACAAGTGTCAAACTTAAAACAGGCAAAACTCACTATAAATATTACCACTCAATGCAAGCTAAAGTAATCATTCTAGGTGCAGTGCTCTCAGATCCAAGGCTCCTCACTGATGAAGGCAACAAGCCAGTAACTAGTCTGGGCATATAGGATGAGTAGGCACTAGATGGGGATTTTATGCACAAGCCTTCTGGCATCCATTGATTACTCTAGCTTGCAGTGAGTAGCAATACATATAATGAGTTTTGCCTGTTTTAATAACAGTTATAAGCAAGCATAAGAAATGATGATCATGTGAAGTGTCAAACTTACTTCACCCATAAGTTTAACACCATTGTAGAAGTATGAAGGTTGTTTAATATATTTAAAAATCAAATGCACAAAATTTGCAAAAAACAACAACATCAACACACACACACACAAAACAAATATTAAAATGGATGTTATAATGTCTATCAGAAAGAAAAAAAACTTTATTGGCTTGGGTCACATTACATTATAATAATTTTTTGCATGGTATTGTTGAAGATAGAATTCAGAATAGAAGAGCAGGAGGAAGGCTGACCATAAGCAATGAAATAATGTATTGTAGAAAGATTGAAGTGAAGTTGGGCTGGACATATTGCTAGAAGAGATGATAATAGATGGACAACTGAAATCTTAAACTGGATTCCAAGAGATTGTAAAAGACCCATAAAAAGACCACATGTGAGATGGATGGATGAAATAAAAAGTGTGCAGGGGTGATGTGGAGAAGAGAAGCTAAAGATCGGAGAAGATGGATTAAACTTGGAGAGACCTTCATCCTGCAGTGGATTGATAATGGTTGATGATGATGATGAGTATTTCAGAACCAGTTAAAAAACTATTAATAATAATAAAAAATATGGAGGAAAAAAGAAATTGTTCTCATATCTGTGAAAGTTGGTAGACAAAATAATTCTTATCTCAAATATGAACATTCTAGTTTAAAGGCTTAGCAATTAAAGACTAATAAACTTTTTGGCATACCTTTTATTTGGGTGAAGAAGATTTAAGTATGGATTTCTTTGGTTTGAGTTCATGTTTTTCATTTACTGTTATCCCTTCGTTACTCACACAATAGATGAACTGTTCATAGTTACAATTTTTATAGTAATTGCTTGAACTTTTTTATGTTTTGTAGCTTTATGTACTTTCTCCTGCTGACTTTTTGATAGTTTGAGTTTTACAGAGTGAAAATATATGGGCTAATTTAGAAATATCTTGTTGGCCAACCAACCAATAAACTTAACTAATTAACCAAACATAAACTAAGCAAGAAATTGATCTGCAACAAGAAGATAATATTAATCAATAGCAAATCAATGCATAAACATGCCAAACACAATGGTTTTTCATGACACTGCATTTCAATGTACACTCTTCAGAGAGTAATAAATGAGATTACTAGATTTATAAACTTGTACCCTGAGGTGCTAAGCTTTATATTGATTAACCATCCCCATATGTAAGTTACACTGCACTAGATCAAAAATTATTTGCTACAAAAATTAATGGCTGGGATCCACATATAATAATACACAAAGAAGAACTAATTAACCCATCACAATCTAGACTTAAATTTACTAATAAGCAGATAATTCAAAGATTTAAATTTTGGTATTTGAAGACAAAATATTTGGATTTTAAAATCAATCTTGTGGCTCTTCCTACCAATACTTACTATGTTCTCTACATCACAATGAAAAAAAACAAACTATGGAACATTTCCTTAATAATTGACCAGCATTACAAATACATCAAAACATAATAGTTTCAATTACTAGATCTGAAATCTCTTCTCTCACTTATTTAATAAGCAGTATAAGGTATAAGTAGAGGCCTTTCCCCTAACATTTAAATAACTAATTACATCTATACTTTTTACTCTATGGGTTTTTAAAAGGTGTCATTTTTGCTTTAATCTGACATCGCAGAAGCTTCAATGAAGTGAGACCAAGCAGTCATTCTCTCTGGCATTCAGCTATATAAAGTTTCATCAAGGTACTAACTCCATTCTATTTGTTAGAACTTTAACATCCCTCTTTATATTAGATATTAGCTCATGTAAAATATTCTTTCTGTAAACGCATGTAGATATTCAACACATTGGTTTGGATTATATATTTATTAAATCTTTTCTTTAGGACATGAAAACATATAATGTAAGTCTTAATTTCTGTATAACACATTTAAATATATATTATCTAATATAATATAACCTTTTATTTGCAATAAAGTATGATTTAAAACTTTTTCATTCTCATGATGTAATAAAAAATTAATATTTTAGATTAGCTTAAATTTGATATATTTTAACTATTGAACATGTGCAAATTTAAAAAATTTTATGATATAGTTGTTAACCTTGCCAAAGACCTAAAGTTTGATCAAGGGTTAGCTGAAACTTGGAATTTTTACCAAGTGACAAACAGGCTTAGAATTACTCTTTCAGACAATAAGTTGTAATGAAACTTGTTAGCAATTTTACTATTTATCTGTAGATAAATATTAATTATTATATTGTGTCGTAGCTACTCAATATTAATATAGTAATAATTAATCTTACTGTGCATTGTTTCCATACAATTTTTATTTTTCAAGTTGATATAATGTTTAAAGTTTCAATTGTATAACAGATGAATATAACAGAAATACAAATGTAGTCATATATAGTCTTAATCACTGGTGGAGCGATGTGCAACTCTAATAGGAGTTGAACTCACAGATTACCGTTTCTTTAATGAGAAATTTAATTAGAAAAGTTTCACAAAAAAAAAAAGTGGGAAAGAGGGGGATAAAAGAATGTACAACTTCAATTTTAAAAATCAATGAGATCAGTTTCTTATCAAATTATGATTTTGACAACTAACCTTAATTGCCCTTTCAAATTTTATTATAATGGGACTTGGTATTAAGATGCATATCCAATTTAAATCAAGATTTTATCTCTGTTATTATGTTTTTGTCAAATGTCTTTTTAAAAGTTCATTTAATACAAATTCTTGATATTTTGTTTATCAGAAATGATTTTTTATTGATTTCTTAACCTTTTCACAGCGTGTTGCAATAATGCTATACATATATATGTTAATCAATCTTTTAGTTAAATTTCTATCTACACTAATTTAGCGTAATCGTAGATTGCTGCTCGATTTGTCACACGTGATGTTCAAATATCACATGACTTCCTGAACTAAAAATCATTTGATTATTATTATTTTTTTAACAAGTGTATATCTTTATTTAAAAAGATGACTATATTTTAGGAGACATTTTTGTATTTTCTTAAACTTTATTTCTAGAGTTCTACGCACATACTATGTAGAAAAAGATCCTAGTGAAAATAGAATTGAATTATGATTAAAATCAACTACTCTATTAAGGCTAAGTCGATTCTAGGTGTCATGATTGGCAACTCTTTAGAATAATGTATCATGTAGTTGCTTTTCAGAGGCATATTCATTTTACTGCTGGTCAGTCTGAAAAATGCTGGGTGATTATCGTTTTTTCCATCACCAATCTTTCCAAGCATTATATGCTTTTCTAATAAGTTAGACTGTTTTATGATGTAACCAAATTACGACAAATTTTAATTTGATCATCAGTACTTTAAATAAAAGTTTGTATTAGATATAATCAGGTATTCACTTGTTTATTTTTTAAATGCCAATGGAAAGTGTCCAACTTTCACATCCATAGAGAGTAAACATTATAGCTTGATTAATTCTGATCCTTATTTTTAAAGATATGTTCTTACAACTTAAACAAAAAAAAAACATTTCCAGATGTTTAATTAAAATTCTACTCAGTGCAACCTGCAATGAATTTATTGATATCTGGATTCCTTATTGTTATTGAATTATCCAAAAAAGAAAAAGCTCTCAATAATTTCAAAACTTCACCCTTCGGGTTGAAAGTAGCTACTATTCATAATTGTTGTTTTTAATTGCATTTTTTGAACAGCAATTTTCGTACTGGTCTCTTTCATTTTTTGACTTAATGTGTGACATCATTGGCAAATGTAAAGTTTTTTATTATTTTCCATCAGTTTTGAATCCATGTATATTTTTCTTTAATGTAACAAATCTCATTATTTATTCAGTATATAATTTGAATAGTAAAATGGTATGCTAATCTAAAATTCTTTGCCAATATGAAATCAGTCCATTTCATTTTAACATATTTTATTTGTAGCTTCTAGTCACACATAATGATTCATCCTGCTATCAGTAAGATATTCTGGTGCAGTTATTTATCTAGTACCATTTCATCACATCATTTTTTGATATATTTTGTATTATCATATTAACTTTTTGGGATATTGATTTGGATTTTTCAATTACCCAGGATATATCAGATTTGTTTCTCAATTTTTTCTGAAGTTAGCTTATAAGGTTAATAATTCTCTTTTAATAATCTGTGCTGAACAATTTTTATAATGAATTTATTGCTATATAGTATAAGAAATATTAGGATATAATTTACAAATCTATCAAGATTCTTTTTAGTGGGTTAAAAATATAAAATAATTTCTGCAGACAAATGATTGTTCCAAATTCATTTGGAAATAATTTATTCAGCATTTTACAGATTATTTGTTTTTTTGTTTTTTGTTTTTTTTTAAAAAAAGATTTATGATGCAAATGTATCAATTACTGTGGCTTTATTTTTATAAATGATCTCAAGGTTAATTTTCCATAGCTGTAACTAACTTCTTTAGAATTGTATTTGTAGTATAATTTAATATATTTATTCTATCTTAATTTGGTTTTGTCATTCAGATTATTACCTACTCAATGACAATACTTGATAATCCTATTGAAGGTTGAAACTTCTTTTGATTTCACAAACCTTTTTCTATTTTTGATATGTTTCAAATAATATAATATTGCTTCTTGATTTTTCATGGCTTCTATTTGAAATTTATTAGAGTACCCATTAAAAATTTCCACTGATCACCCCCCACCAAACAAGAGTACATGGTTAACTGCAGTGTGGGAGCACATAGGAAAATATATACAGCCCTCAGCTCTAACATTTGCTAACAAGATCTCATATTGGGAGGCATACAACTTGACCAATGGGGGGGATAGGGCTCACCTCCGGTATAATAGAGATAACTAATAAAGGGATAATCTCAAGGTTCAGGTATTGAAATGTAGAAGCTAAATACCTGGACTTCATAGTCAAAATGAATTTAGAGGTGCTCCCTACAAACACTTTCTGGTATATAAAAGAGGGTTCACTAAGGTTGACCCCATATGTGAAATTTGCAAAAGGGAAGAAAAAAACCATAGGGCACATACTTAATGTATGTCAAGGACTGAGTATCCATAGAAATGTAATAAATGCCTATATGAAAACAAGCACATCATTTTATCTCTCAAGGACTGCATTAAAAAGGGAATATGCCCACTTATAAGAATCTCAACATTCCTGACCTTCTCCATTTAGAAAATTAGATGTAAACTAATTCTTGGACAATCACAAAATAACACTAACCAACTACTAATAAACTTTATTAAGGAAATCACAAAGAGGGACAAAGCAATAGCGCCAATGGAAATATTTAAGGCCACATGAGATTTATTTGATTTATCAGACGCTAATTAACCTGTTTTGGAATCTCCAATTGGCTGAAGATATAGATATAAGAACAAATAATATAGATAACCATTGAATAAAATGTAAAACCTTAGAATAATAAAAGTAATGTTTTAATAAAAAATAAAAAAATCTTTATAATTTTTATTTTGCTTTCTTTTCTTTACAATTATCTCTGTATTTTTAATATCAATTATTTTCCTGATTATCTTTTATCAAATTAATCTTTCCTTCCTTTCAGATACAAAGTAATGATTCTCCAATAATTACGTCCAAAATGGAAATTGGTTTCAATATTATATCTAAAGTAAATAGATGTGTTCTCAGTTTTATCTATAATGACAGAGAAGGTATTGGTTCTTTTTATGAATATATATATATACTCAAAGATCTTATGCATTCCTTTTAGAATACTTGAAATCATATTTATTAAAACACTATAGTTTATGGATAAATGTTTAAATGATGATGATATTCAATTTTTTGGGAACAAATATTTTGAATCATGTTTAGTCTTGTATTTCTTTATCCAGTTTTCAGGATACTTAAAGAATATGACTAATATTGAAAAGCACCAATGCCAAATAACAATGTCACCAAGAATGGCTTAATCTACAGGAATGAGTAAGTAGTCTTATGAACAAATATTTGTTAGTTTTGTCAAAAACAAGAGTGAACTTATGAAATGAAGTAAAGGTCTTAAGAATCATTTATATTGAAAAATGTTACTCCAATATAAATTAAGTCTGACTAATAAATTCATTATTATTTCTTAATGGATTTCCTTTGCTGTTGGTATTTTTACAAACATGGTTTAATACATTACAATAGTATAATCATGTATAAAAACTTATGGTATAACAATATAAAATATTAGTTTTGAATAAGAGTTGGGTAAATAGATTTTAATCAGTCTCATGATTTTTTTTATATAGTCAAACCATAATCACTACAGCTAATCATTCAGTGACAATCAGTAAATGCGTCTTCATTTTTTTTTTTGGTTCACAACAAAAATGAAGATGGAAAAAATTCAGCCTATTACCACCTGGAAGGTGGCAAACTTGATAAAGTTTTTTTCTTTACAGTTCATTTTGAGGATGCCATTATATGCAGTAGGCTATTTAAAGACCATATTTCCTTTTACCTTTATTCTAACCATATTAAAAATTATTACTCATTCAGAACTTAAGCCATTAATATTATTAATCTTTCCTTCAAATTAAAGTTCATTTTTTAATGTCATCTATATTTATAAGTTAATATAGATATTAATTCTACTAATATTAATTCCATCATTATCATCATCATAAATGAAAGCTTGTTAAATTTGCTTATTACTTATTTGAGAAAAAAAAGATAAATAGTATACATTTGGAATCATTAGAAATTAAAGATTCATGAATTGATTTTTAATCAACTAAAGTGATCAAATGTCACATGATCTCTCAAGTAAATCAAAATAGAACTATTTTTTTTTATTTGGGGAACAATCTCTACAAGAACTATTTCATTTTGAATTAATGCTCTTGTTGATTTTTAAATGTTTTTAATATGGAAGCTTCTTGAAAGTTCGTATTGATAATTTTTATTTTAATGATAGAAGAGATTTAAATAAGGCTTTTGATCTTGTTAATATCCATTTGTGCAAAGTTCAAATTTATTAAAAGGCAGTGCACAGAATCAATTAATAATTAAAATGGAAGCATTCAATATGACTGACAAAGCTATTTTTTTTCTTAAATGATTTTTTATTTTTATTAAATTGCAATTAGGAAAAAAAAAACCTTGTTAAATCATCTGTTTATAAATTTTTTTGTTAATATTATAATGTTGTATTTTGAACATTGTGCTTTCTCATTATACAGAGGTAAAACTCTCCATACAGTAGCGCCACTCAGTGCAAGCTAGAATAATCAATGGATGCAGGAAGGTTTGTGCATAAAATCCACAACTGGTACCTACTCATCCAATATCCCCAGATTAGTTTCTAGCTACTCATCTAATATCCCCAGATTAGTTTCTAGCTTGATGAAAACCATAAGCTAGAAACTAATCTGGGGATATTGGATGAGTAGGCACCAGATAGAAATTTTATGCACAAAACTTCCTGAATCCAGTGTTTACTCTGCCTTTCACTGAGTGGCACTACTGTATGGGGAGTTTTGCTACTGTGTAAACAACTTATATAAGAATAAAGAACAGCTATCATGTGATGTTTAGTGGTTTTTTTCTCATTATAGTATTAAATTTTATTGATCTATTTTAACAAACTTTATTCTGCAAGTAAACTAATAATTTCTTTGATGTAATAACTCAATTCATTAATTACACTATATAAATTTTTAGAATCTATCAAAAATTTTCAAATATAAATATACTTCTTTTGAGATCTACTGATTCTTCAGATATGGATTTTTCAGATAGTGTAATATGCAACATAATATGAAGTGGTTTTTTTAGATGAATTCAGAAATTTCTGTGCACAGTCCTATGCCCAATATTATTCATATCATCTTCTCTCTTTATGAAACCATTATGTAGCACAATAAGTTCATCATTACTAAATAATCTTCTTAGCATTTTTCATCTTCTCTTATCCCATTTTAGCACAAACTTTAATAATTTTAATATCCTAGTCTTATATTCTTTATTCTTATCATAAAACTTGAACAAAAAACAACAACAAAAAAGAAAATTATTTTTTTTTGTTCTCTTTATGTACCCTTATATTTTTCACACTCTCCATTCAATTTACACTGATCCATTTTTAATGTTTATATATAAATATTAAATTTTCTTCATCTCATTTCCACTTAAAACATATCTGCAATCCAAATATTTATTTCATTTTCATTTTTTTTTCTGGTATATGACATTCATCTACTCTTCCATTAAGCTCCCTTTCTGTTATTATATATCTTTTATTATACATTTTTTATTCTTACATTGTGTATAACTTCAAACTATTCATTTATTTGTCACAATTATATTTTTTCTTTAACAAATTTTTTTTTTCCTTACCCATTTTAATTATGTATCTATAATATGTTCTGTATTTATTTATCATTTTATCATACAAATAGACAGTAAAAAATTCTCTATTAATTTTGCATATTGCAAAACCTTTTTTGTCCAACATGTTTAATGATCGGTCTCTCAACAAAACCCAATTGAACACTGTTTTTAGTAAGATTCTTTCATTCATGTATTGCAGCCTTCCAGATATTTCTAATTGGCTTTTAATTTCTCTTATTAATAAAAAAAGTGTACTCTATATTTTCTTGAAAAACTTCATTTACTGTTGACAATTCACCATCCGACATATGTAACCTATTAAAAAAATAGTCTCTTTGGCCAATATAAAGTACCTCAATTCCAACTTTTAAACCACATACTACTATCTTTGTCCAAATTATTATATATACAAATATTTCTACAAGATGGGAGTTGATGTAAATGGTGAAGAAAAGAAATCTAAGAGGGGAGCCTTGAGGAATAGAACTATTAGATAAAATCTAGATGGTGTTTTTCCATTGATGGTGATGCACACTTCTCTATTTATAGATACATTTGCCAGTATGGAAAGGAATGGGTTGGTAAATTATGTTCTTGAAATAATTGGAGTAGATTAGGTATAGGAATTGAGTCAAATGATTATGTTTTTACATAAGTTTTTTTCTTAGATAGAAAATTATGAGAAATAGTAATGCATGTTAGATTATATAAATAAATATTAATATATTGTAAACATTAACTATTCACTTAATAACTTGTCTATGTAGATTTTTAAGCAGTACTCTTCAGTCTGCTAACACTGCATATTATTTAATATTTATTAAATCATTTTTTACACATAATTTTTGTAATGTTCAAATTTTATTAAAATAAATTCACTCTTGGTTCATCAATCCTTTTTAAAATCTTTCCACATAAAAATTGATGCTTATAATATGGATAGGGTCATTATATTTGTATGTATATTGTTTGTATTGTAAGTGTTACATATATATTATAATTTTTACTTTTTATCAATTTATACCTCATATTAATTACATTATATCACATACTCTGTGCATGCATTTAAGTCATCAGGAGAGCTAGAGGTTTTAGACACCTGATTCTTCAGGCTTATGTTACAGTATTTTTACATTATAATTCTTGTGCATGCATGTACACACACATATATGTAGCATTTTTTGAGTATAAGTATAATAAAATAATAATTAAATAATATTAATATGATTTATTAAAGACTTAAATTATAATGAGACAATATATATTTTTTAAAAATGTGTATTGAAAATATAACAATGAAAGATTGTGTTATTTATACATAAATAGAATAATTACATGTTACATATTAAGATGTGTTGTATAATTACATAATATAATAGAATTGAACACAATATATAATTTTTTTTTTCTTTAGGTCTTTGAGGATTATTGAACAATCAAAAGATTGATTTTAAACCACCAAACATTACATGATCACCATTCTTATGCTTGCTCATGCACTATATAGGGATTTTATGCATAAGTCTTTTCACATCCATTAATTAATCTGTCTTTCACTAAGTGGCACTACTGTATGGAGAGTTTTGCTTGTTTTATTAACATTGATTTTACTTAATAAATTTGAACATTGCAAAAACTAAGAGTAAAAAAAAAAAGAAAGAAATAATTTATTAACTTTTTAGATATTTTAAAATAAATAATACATATATTTAATCCATTTATAAAGAAATCAAAGTTAAATTAAATTATGTTGTAATTGCTTTCTATAAATAATTTTTGCAGGATATCAAACCTTGAAATAATTCATAGTCTTAATTTGTATGCATTTATTTATTTGTAAATATTTTTTATTTATTTACAAAAAAAATATTTATTTATTTATTTATAAATATAATAGAGTAAAAATCAGTGAGTTAACTCACAATTTTATTTGTTCAAGTTACATCACTGTCTATGGACTAGTAGTAAGAACAAATGAGTAGGACTGAAATAATTTATATGATATGATAATCTTGCAATTTATTTTATATCTGAATGCAAACATAACAAATTATGTAGAAGTATTTGATAGTTTTTAAATGAAATATCACTTGGGTTTTACTTACTGAAGGGAGTGAATATTTTTTATTTTGGAGATATTTACAATAATGTTAGACAAATAAATTTTGGATTTTGGCTTTACTCTCAAGAAGCTGTAAAGCTGTAAAGTTACTAATCAAGGCAGTGATTGGTGGCCTAAGATAAACAATGGTAAACATTTTATGATTGTGAAGTGGATTGCCATTAATATTGACTCTTTATTTAGGTATCTACAAGGTTACAGATCATTTTCAAATGAAAGAAGATTGCTCAAATTGGAAATGAAGCTGTTTAATATTATTAAGACATTGAAGAAAAGATAGAGAATGTTGTTTTAAAAAGTGAATATGTACTTTATTACAAATACACAAATATTGGAAATGCATGTGAAGTGGGGTTCATTACAAATAAAAAATAGAAGAAGCACAATGTGGAGATCGATGGTATATCAGACAGAGTGGCAAGATTAGTTATTCAAATTAATGGAAGATACCAAATGCAAATAATTTAAGTTTATTCCCCAAAAAATTCTTATGAAAATGAAGAAGTAGAGAATATTTGTGCGAATAGACAGAATGCTTATGATCAGTTAAATCAATATTTTAAGATTGTCACAGAAGACTTTAATGCTTGAATGGGTAAATGATTGAAAAATGAAAGTATTGTGGATAAATATATAGATAGAAAAGATGGTGGACATAGATTTGTGAAGTTCATAGAAAAAGAAACATTGCAAATTATACATTCTTTCTTTGAGTTTGTCAATTGAAATGGATTTGTAAGCATCCAAATGAATAAACATAAGAAATACATTTTGTTTTGACTAACAGAAAATATGTATTTAAAGATTGAAATGTTCTTAATAGATTTAACACAGAAAGTGACCATCAACTAGTGAGATGTAAGATATGTATTAAAACAAAATTAGAGAGAAGAAAACTACTAAGAAAAATAGTATTAATATTAAAACAATAGCAAACTCTCCCTACAATATCACCACTCACTGGAAGCCATAGTAATTAATGGATACTAAAAGTGCTAATGCATAAAATATTTATCTAGTATTTACTCATCGAATATCAACAGATTAATTTGTAGCTTGTGGTTTTTATCAGTGAGAAGCCTTTGATCTAAAAGCAATGTACCCAGATCTTTGGATCTAATGGTGGTCATGTGACAATTTAATATTTTAACATTTAATAATTCTCAACATTTCAGAAACATTCCAATGAATTTAAGTTGAAACTTATTTTAAACTATTAACAGGGTTTGAAGATGAATCAGATTTGACTGAAATAAATAAGAAAATAAATGATACTCTATTAAAGACGGCAGTAACAAAAAGTGATTTTAAAAAATATAAAAAAAAAACAGCAATTTACTAATAATTCATTTATTAAGCCAAGATAATAAAAAAAAACTACATTTTTTAAAAACTGATTTATTAAATAGAATAAAATAGCATGAAAAAAGTTAATAATGATATAAAAAAATAAAATATGAAGTGGTAAAGAAAACTATAGAAGAGAATAAAAGTTTCAAAAATGTAAAACAACAGCTCAATATGGGAAGATAATTTGTTTCTGTAATAAGAAGAAAAGATGGAACTTTTATTAAAAAGAGAAATGACACCATCAAATACATTACATAGTAATAAAGAACAAAGAAACAAATTATGACCTATAGTTATAACATCTTCTGAATTGACCAATATTTTAAATGAAGAAGTGAAATGGGCAATTAAATCTATAAAGAAGGAAAGTGGCCAAGAAATGATGGCATTATTATTGATCTTTTAAAAAAAGTGAATAAAAAAATAAAAAGGTCGTTGGGAAAGTTATATCTGCAATGTCTAAATGATAAAGATTTATCAAATAATTGGAAGAATATAGTAGTAATATTAATATTTAAGAAAGGCAATAAAGTAGATGTCAAAAATTACAGATATATCACTATTCACACCACATTGCATGATCACTATTTCTTATGCTTGTCAAGCTGTTAAAACAGCAGCAAAAACTCTCCACACAGTAGTGCCACTTAGTGCAAGCCAGAGGAATAAATGGATGTAAGAAGGTTATGAAAGCCACAACCTAGAAACTAGTCCAGGGATATTGGATGAGTAGACACTAGATAGGCAATTTATGCACAAATCTTCTTGCATTCATTAATTACTCTGGCTTTCACTGAGGGGCACTACTGTATGGAGAGTTGCCTCTGTTTTAACACATCAGTATTCCATTAGTTCTATAACTTATCTACAACAAATTTCGGATTCTAACCAATCAAAAAAAGGATCTAGATTTTAAAGTGGTTTTAATAAAATGGGTCATACCAAGATATTGAAAAAAGTTATAGAAAAGATCAATGAGTATGAATTGCCATTATGCTCTGGATTTATAGATTATGGAGCATATAATTCTATGAGCATTGTCTTGGCAATTAAAGAATTAAGTCATCATAATATAGATCTTGAATATTGGAATATTAAAAAATATTTATTATAAGACTACAGCAGTAATTAGATTATAGAAGTATTTTAAGAAGATTAATATTGAACAAGTTGCATAAACAAGGCAAGTCCATATCTCCAAAATTTTTACAGCAGTTTTTCAAGAAATATTTTGTGAATTAAAATGGGGAGCTAAAGCAGTAAAAGTAAGTGGAGATTATTTAAATCATAAATCTTTGCAGATTGTGTGGTGTATTGGAAATAATACTTCAGAACTTCAGCAAATGTTGCAAGTGTTATTAAATAAAAGTAAAGATTAAAAAAAAAATTAAAATAAACTCATGTCCAATGGATTTTTTTTTAAAAAAAAAAAAGAAAAAGATTGGTAATAATGAATTACAAGAAATTAACAAATTACAAATATTGTTAACGTCAGATTATGCAGCTGTAAACATAATAAATAAAATTAACCATAGAATTAAACTTGAATAGAATGCCTTTTGTAGAAATAACTGAATACTAAAAGGAAATCTTCCTATGTGTTTGAAAAGGAATTTTTTAAAAGATGTGTTTTACTAAATCTTATTTATGGTTCTCAACAGAAGATTACTTCAGAACCTTCATACACTCAATAAAGGATTGTGTTAGCATGCTTTTGGTAGAAATAACTAGACGCTATAAAGAAATATGCCTATATGTTTTCTTTTGTGTTTCACCAATTCTTACTTATGGATCTAAAACTTGGACACTTAACAGAAGATTATTTTGGAAACTTCTGACACTCAATAAATAATGCATGTTAGCATGCTTTTGTTAGAAATAAATAAATACTAAAAATATGTCTAAATATTTGAAAAGGAAGGTTTACCAATTTTTACTTATGCATCTATGATTTGGATCTTAACAGAAGGTCACTTCAGAAATTTCAGTCACTCAACAAAGGATTATATTAGCAGTAACAAGAAGAGATTTAAAATGAAATACATAGGTTGGAGAAGAAACAAGTTTCATTAAAGGCTGAAATGAAGTTGGGATAGATATACTGCTAGAAACTATGATAATAGATGGACAATTGAAATTTTAAATTGGATTTATAAGAGTATAAGTCTTGGAAAGAGATGGATGGATAAAATAATACAGTTTGTTGGTAAGTTATGAGGAAGAGGGCAAGAGATCAAAGAAACTGGATTAAATATGCAGAGACTTTCATCCTGCAATAGGTCAATAAATAATGCAGTGTAATGTAATTGAAAATAGCTAATAATTCATATAAAACAATCTTACATAAAAAAAAAAGAAGATAAAATCTCAGAAACGTTAACATTCAAATCTTGTACTAATCATCAGATGTAAAATACATTAGCAAATCCAGTCATCATATGTGAGAATGAAATTACTAATATATCATATATTCACAATAAGTTTTAATTTACTTATCAATGCAAAGCTCTAAGACTTATTTTTAATAATCTTGGAAAAACAAATTATTAATTAAATGCAAATATATATAATCACTTCTGGTATAACGTAATTGAAAATAATCATTAAATTATTTAAAACAATTTTATGGAGAAAAAAAAAAAATCATTGTAATGCGTCACAGATTCTAACGCTTAAATCATTATTTATTAACCAATAAAAGGAGATATTTTATTTTGGCCAATAAATGTTAAAAATGATTCCTAGCGACTTTGTCTGAAATAATGTTAAAATGACGTTACTATTGCGAGAATTTGAAATACAATTAATTTAATTTTTCCAAATTGTTGTTGTCTAAATGATTAGATAAAGTTAATCCCTCTTGTTGGCTTACAAATAATGATTTGGATGTTAACATTTGCGAGACTTTATTATACTATTTCTTATATAAGATTGTTCATGTAATCTAATATGTGTAAATGTTGGAAATAAAATAAAATACACTGTCCATCTTTAAACATAATTTTCCATCTGTAATGTAATAAAGCAAAATACCAATAAAAATTGCAAGCTGAAATTATATCATCTGGTATTTTTATCTGAACCTTTAGCTATTATCCAAGATTTTATAAGGTTCATAAATCAGAAAATAATTTTTATAAAGTATTATAACTTTATTTTTCTTATTGCACTGCCAAATCCATATAATATTAATATCATTTTTGTTCTTATTACTTTTACAATGCTTCTTACAACCCACTATTGATGGATTCAATTGCCCCAACAATCTTTTTCAGAACTTCTACTTATATTTTCACATCTTAAGAGTTAAGATTTGAAAATATAAGAAGTTCTGAAGAAGATTACTGGAGCAATCGAAACTGTCAATAGAGGGTTGTAAAAAGCATTGTAAAAGAAATAAAGAACATTAATGATATTAATATTATAATAACTTTTATATGTGTAAGGATTGAAAATGTAACAACTTTAGGTTCTCCTGTAAATAGCTATAGGTTTTAAATGGAAAGTTTTTACATCTGTTATTAATATTATTGATATTTTATCAACATTTCAGCTGAATCTTACCAGCATTTGTTTGGGTAGCAAGAGTGCTAAAAATGTTTGTAACAAAAATAGACTACAAGTTTTTTTCATAGATTAGCTAAATCACATCACAAGAAGTGTCATTTACTTTTTATTATAAGCCTACTCTGCTGCAACTATTGAGCCTTTCTTATAAATCTTATGCCAGATGAGACCAGCTGAGACAATTGTGCTTTAACACAAACATGGATAAATTTGAAAACCATATTCACATATTTCAATCTTAAAACTTTTTGTTTTAATATATATATATATATTGAGACAGTTAATAGCAATGGTCAAAACCAAGTATGTATATATTATTGCAATAATCTTATTATAAGGGATTTGAATTCAGACTATCAAGTCCCTACAGTTATCCACTTCATCCCATAAAACTGATACAAATGACCACACATATGCAAAAAAAAAGATCTCCAATTTATGTATTTCATGCTGAAGCAGTGTTCATCAGTTAGTCGAGATCATCGTCCTTCACACATATATAATCAGTGCTCAGTTTATATTAAGACTGCAAATCTTCAACCATTAATTGATAGGCTTCAATTTTCTCCACTCTCCAACTCTTCAGCCATTTTGGATCATTAAAAATCTGATGATGGAATGGTTAAAGCCCTTATTGATGCCAATATTATTGTCACACCTATGTTTACTTTAAGTCATGCTGACCCCTCATATATAGGACTTTAATATGTCCATTTTGGCAGAAAGCAGTTCTGAATAGGTAATATTTACATATAACTATCTTGTCTATATTGAACTTAATGTAATTAGAAGGGATTTGAACTCAGACTTTCAAGATCCCTACAGCAATCTACTCCATCCCATACAACTGGTATACATGACCACATACATGCAACAAAATGCAAATGATTTCCAATATATGTATTTTGTGCTGAACCAGCCCTCTTCAGTTAGTCCAAATAGATCATAATTTTTCACATACATATGTAATCAGTGCTCAGTTTATATTAAGATAGAAAATCTTCAAATCTTAATGGACAACCTTCAATTTTCTCCCCTTTCTAATTCTTCAGCCATCCATATCTTTGAAAATTTGATGATGGAATGCTCAAAGCTCTTGTTGATGCTAATATTATTGTCACATCCATTAAAGTTTGAAGATTTGTTATTTTAATATAAACAAAACACTAATTATATATATGAATGGGAGATTATGATCTGGACCAAATGATACACCATGAAATACATATATTGGAGGTACTGAAGATTTGTAATGATAGTGTTTTAGTTTTATTTATATATTAGACTATTTCCATCATCTAATATACATATTAAATGTCTTTAGAAAAATTTAACTTTATTTAAATATTCCAAATACCTTCAATTGTTAGTAATAGCATCCTGTTTAGTATGTGCACAATGTTTTGAGAGGTATTATTCTCCCCTCTTCTTCAGGTGTTGCTGGACTGATCAGTGACATATTGTACTAGTATGGGAATCAAATCTGGACCCTTAGATTCTTGAGTATTGAATTTTAAGGTAATGCTCTAATCAACTGAGTCATCTTGCCAAAGGCAACCATCAGTAAAAATTTCTTATACTTATCTATGAGGTTCCCCCTAAATAAAATTTCTATGGACTGTTGCCTTTGATAGAATGGCTCAGTTGGTTAGAGCATTACCCTTAAAATTCAATACCAAGAGGAGAGAATAATACATCTTGAAACATTGTGCATATATTAACCTGTGTGCTCTTACTAACAGTTGAAGATATTTGGAATATTTAAATAAAGTTAAATTTTTCTAAAGACATTCAATACTTGTATTACATGATGGAAATAGTCCAGTATATAAATGCAATATATTTGACATCATTTATATTTTTTGCAGGTATATAATCATGGGTATTGGTTGTTGGGATGGAATGGATGTAGGAGCTTGAAAGTTTGAGTTCAAATTTCTTTTAATTACATTGTGTTCAGTATAGATAAGATACTTGTATTTAAATATTACATATTCATTCTGTATTCTTTTATCCCTTTTCTGTGCATTTAAATGGACATACTAGAGTCCTATATGTGAAGGGTTGGAGTGACTTAAAGTCAACATGAGTATGACAATAATATTGACACCAATAAGGGATTTGGGCATTTTGTCATCAGATTTTTAATGATATGGATGGCTGAAGAGTTGGAGGGTGGAGAAGACTGAAGCCTGTTCATTAAAGTATGAAGATTTGTTATATAAACTGAGCACTGCTTATATGTATGTGTGGGAGATGATGATGTGGACCAACTGATGAGTGCTAGTTCAGCACAAAATATGTTGGAGATCATTTTTCTTTTTTGCATGTATGTGGTCATATGTATTTGTTGTATGGGATGGAGTGGATAATTATAGGGAGCTTGAAAGTCTGAGTTCAAATACTTGTATTTAAATATAACAATAATAATAATAATATACTTATTAAAATCAGATAGAAGAAGTAAATAAGACTTGTAATATAGGAAATTTGCAGTGAGAGTAATGAATAAATTGTTTTATATGATTTAAATACATCACATATTGAGTTTAAAGAATTATTTTAGCATATTTATTTATTATACAAAATATAATTCTAATTAATTTAACTTATATTGCATAAACATAAAATTGGGATGTACATAAATGTTTACATGTAAATTCAACAATTAAATAAATTTTATTTAAAACAATAATTAATTATCTTTTAAATTAAAAATAAATAAATACATAAGGTAGTTGGTATCATTCCAAACATTATCATATAAAAATTTAATTAAAAAAATATTCTGACAACTTAATTTAACTAAAAAAAAAAAAAACAGAGTGTAAATACATAGAGTTTTGATTAATTTTTAGTGTTTTATTGAAATTTCAGATCCATAAAAATTTGATAAGTGCTACAAAAAAAGGGAGGGGGGTAGAAAAATCTGTAGTCTGACTTTAATTTTTTGAAATTAGCTTTATAAATCTAGATTAAAATTTGTTAATATAACATGGATAATATCAAAATAACCAATGTATTGCTAAAGAAACAGACCAATTCTCCTATTTCCAGAATAATTTTATTAAATTTATCTGAAGACAAAATAAAAATTTATATTAATTATTTCATTTTCAAAATTTAATTGTAGAACTGTTCTTAAATGTACATGATATTAAAAGAATAACATTTTATAAACTACCCCATTTAAGATTTTTATTTTCCAAATGCCTAAGACTGCATTAATTTATTATAGTGCATATTTAAATCAGAAATCAGTTACCACAACAAAATAATAAAAATGATTCATAAAAATTATATTAGTTTACATATCCCATGAATAATAAAGTATTCAAATTATAGGAAGTTCCTTTGTAATAATTTTACTATGTTATAATGTCAAAAAATTATTAGTTTAATTAAAATAATTTCTCTAAGAAAATAGAAAATGTTTTAGTAAAATGCATAATAACAAATTAAAGTAATATATATTAAGGCTATACCCTTAAGACTATGCTGATGATATGATGTGATATGATATACTATAGCTTCTCCTTAAAAGAAGTCAAGAATCTCTAAGCAATTATGCCCAGAGAACCTGTTAGTTACTTTATTTTACATTCCCCAGTCTAAGTTTTCCCATATTCTGCTCCACCCCATTTCCACAACATACTATTTGTCAACTCTATGGCCTTTATATCTAAATCCCCCTTATCTTTTCCCAAACCCAGCATAAAAACCAATAATCCACTTTCTGTAAATCTTTAATACAAGATTTATTTAAAAGACAATATGAAATATAATTATCATTGTAAGTATTTTATATGATTTCAATTCATAATGAACTGAGTACAAATTTCTGGCATTCATTTTACATTATTTTCAATATTGTCTTTTTTTTTCATGAATCTACAAAAAGATTAAGCACAAATCAAATAAACTTTAATAATGTCGAATTTTGTTTTGGATTTTATCAAATATATATATATATTATTTTAATTTAGATATATATAAACATTTAAAAATATTACAAAATAATTTAAAAAAATTTTAAAATATTGTATATAATAAAAAAAGTAATAAAATATTAAGAATAATTTTATCACTTAGAAAAGTCTATATTTTACTGCTAAAACATATATATTATAAAGTATTTATAAATTAATGTAATCCTTTTGCAGAATAATCAAAAACATTGTTGTTAACTGATAGTTATCTCAGTTGCTTTGATTTAAATTTATTCTTCTACACAGCTATCTGTAGCATTTACGTGTTGTTCTTGTGTTCATTTTATGGCAAAACTAATATATATATATATTGACATAATAATTTTTAAAAAATCTGAAGATTCAATAGCATATAGGACAAATGAGTAGATAATACTGCAAATTGACTTTCTTTACTTTCAAGCCTAAGAACATTTCAAAAAGGATTTGAGAGTAGCCATTTTTTGTTTAGATTTAAAAAATAAAAATATATATTTTTCATAGTTTGTTTATGTATTTATGATTATTTTTGAAAAATATTTGTGGAATATTTATTTTTGGATATTATTTATGATTAAACTCAGATTTTATTCAAAAGTATTTGCTTTTTGAATATGACAACCAAGAAATATATTAACATTAAACAGAAAGTTGTTGTTATTGGCTTAAAAAGGAATGTTTAATCACCATAGCAATTATTTTTTTGCCATTTTATTAATAATTATAAGTGGAATGTTAAATTTTAAAACAGAATTTTATAGCTTTAAATGTCTTAACAATAATTTGTTTAGTTTTTACAAATGTAATTATTATTTTTTTTTAATTTGAAAAACATTTTTATCAGCATTTGTAACATTTATGCAATAACTAACATTCTTGTTCTGATTACATATTCTCCTTATTACTTTTTTATATATTTTTAAAGTCAAAATATTATCTTTAACTTTTTCACATTTCAATGTTTTTTTATTCGCACCTAGTGAAAATTTGTGTTAATAGTTCAACATTTTAATTTTAATATTAATAACTTTATTCAATAATATGAATCAATAAATCGGTCTTAGTTTGTTAGAAATTTAAGTTTACAAATATAAAAAAATTCTAAAAAGTCATATTTGTTCTTTCCAAATATAAAAATGTGAAATATATATCAAGAACAATGACTTTGTTTTCTGGTTCTTTGTCGAAAATTAACAAAATATTTGTTGAATGAATTCCAATTTTTAAACCGGAACAAATTATTATAAAGTCAGAACAAATCTATGAAATACTTTTCTGAAATTAAAAATTGTATTTATATTTATTAAGTTTTCACAAAAATTCAGAATGATTACCATTTGACAGAGTGGTATAACCACAATAATTGTTGCTTCCAGTTTAATGTTAATTTATATTTCTTAACTTGTATTCTGAAAAATGGAAAATATTTAAAAAAAATCAAAGTGGAAATTTTGTAAAAATAAATAATTAAATCCACTGTGAAATTTGTATTTTTCCTTTTATTGTTGAAAAAAATAGACTAGAAAGTTCTTAACATTTGTATTCAAAATTCAACCAATCAGCAACCTCTAGTTTTGTCAGGCTGTTTTTATCTTCTACTCTATGGCTGTCTGGGGTAATTGATATTTTCAGATTATTTTTGTAATTAATATATAAACATGTTACAAATGAATATTAAGAAAAGGAAAATAATTTGAATTTATATTGCACCAAGCATGCTTTCAGACAAATACTATCTAAATCATAGCACTGTCTTATTTTGCAGCTGAAAATTTTACACCATTAAGTAAATGTATTTTGTTATGTAAATGAGACATTTAAATATTACATTTTTTTGATAATGGAACACATGATTCTATTCTATTAATTGCATACGAATATTTTGTAATTGTTCATGTTACCTTGTATTTTCATTTTTATCATCTCTTTCAGCACCCATAGTCTTCACATTAGTTGGATTAAAAGCATAGCCTGTTGTGTGTTCATATTTAAGAAAAATTGAATGGAATACTACTCATTTTGTTTTGCTCTGTTGTATAAATGTGCTGGGTGATCCTTGTTGATCTATTTGTCTGTGAGTCACCACAATAGAGAGCTTTGCACAAGGAGGTGCTGTGCACAATTTTGTAAACTACTTAAGAGTGTGTGTTCTGGTGGTATTCTGTCTTTTGCATTATTCAATAATTTATTTAATGATGGAGGAGAACTAAAGCTAACTTAATATGTGTTAGCACATATTTTGCTTAGTTTATTTGGTAACTGGGAATTTATGAAAGACTTATCCAAGATTTAGGTGGATTTTGCATTTCTTTATGGTTGTTTGGGTTATTGTAGAAATTTCCAATAGTTCTTATTAACCTATTTTGATGATATATATTATTCTTTCAATCAGTTTCATAATTGCATGAGTTCTTTTTTCTGCATAAGAAACTTCTCAAACCTGCAAGATCATGCCCCATAGGGATTCTCAATTTTGGGAGACTAGCTCCTCTTATTTCATTTGATGAATATTGCAACAAGGATCACCATGCAGACATATTTATACAACAGGGCAAAACAAAATAATGAATATAATTCAATATATAAAGATTTAATATATTTTTGGCATATCATTAAATATTAATTTTCTCTTAACTAATTTTATTACTGTAATATCATTAAACATCACATGATCACCATTTCTTATGCTTGCTTATAACTGTTATTAAAATAGGCAAAACTCTCTATACATATTGCCACTCAGTGCAAACCAGAGTAATTAATGGATGCCAGAAAGCTTGCTCTCAGATCCAAGGCTCTTCATTGACGAAGGCCACAAGCCAGAAACTAGTCTGGGGATATTGGATGAGTAGGCACTAAATGGGGATTTTATGCACAAGTCTTCTGGTATCCATTGATTACTCTGGCTTGCACTGAGTAGCAATACATATAGAGAGTTTTGCCTGTTCTAATAGCATTACTGTCCATCAATAGACATGTAATTATTATTTACTCTATTACAGTTTTGGTGATATTTGATAATGGATGACTCAAATTCAACCACCTTATAGTTTACCCATGGAAAAATTTTAAGATTTTCTCTTTTTATTTTATTCCTCCCAAAAACAAAACAAAACAAAAAAGCACAATGGTTCATGCTTTTAATCCAACTAATGTGATGATGGTTCACACTTAAAGAAATAATAAAAAACGAAAATACAAGGGGGTATGAGCAACTGTAAAAGATCCATACATAGGTAATAGAAAAAAATCATGTGTTCTACACTAAAAAAAAATGGAATATTTAAATGACTCATTTACATAACAAAATGCATTTATTTAAGGTCATAGCTTTTCAACTGCAAAATATGACAGCACTATTTCTGGCAGTGTTCTACAAATAGTATGCTTAGCACAATATAAAATTTAAATTCAAATTATTTATCTTTTCTTAACATTTGTTTTACTGAGTTTATAATAATTACGATAGATAAAGAAAAGTGAAGTAAATATCATTTAGAACTAATAAAGTATAAGAATGCCTATATTTCAAATCTTAGAACTAATAAATAAATATATAAGTTATTTAAAATTTTTAGTGCAAAATGACTACAAATAATGGTAAAAAAGCCCCCCCCCCCCCAAAAAAAGAGGGTGGTTTGAGGGCTTAAAATGTAGCACAACATCACAAAACTTTGTGAGAAACTAGAATACATCTAAAAAAAGTTTAAAAGTATTTTCGTTTATAAACTTAAATTTTTACAAATTAATTTGAAATTTTTGGTAATGTAATTAAGAATAAAAATTAATTTGTTAAAATAAAATAAAGATTTGCTATTTTAATATAAACTGAGCACTGATTGTATATATGTATGGGGGATAATAATCTGGACCAACTGATGAGTGCTGGTTCAGCACAAAATATGTATATTGGTGATTATTTATATTTTCTGCATGTGTGTGGCCATGTGTATCAGTAGTATGAGATAGTGTAGATGTTTGAAGTGGTTTGAAAGTCTGAGTTCAAATCCCCTATATTTACAATAGGGCTCCAGGTATAAGAGTGCCTCGTATTTCAAATCTTAAGTAACATAAGTAAACTTTGACCATTTTTTGTAATTTTAATGGTTATTTTATCTTTATTTTCTATTTATTCATATTTTAAAACATATACACAATATAAGACAAAAGATAAAACAATATTTAATTAGCCCTCTGCTGACAAAATCATCTATTTATAGTTCTCTATGAGATAGAATAAAAAAGTCTGCTAAATACTCAAAACCAAATTTAAAGAATGTAGTTTTAGTGATTAAAATATGTGTAATTTTTATGTTTATTAGTTACAGAATTTTCAAATGTTAAGTAATAGATATAAAATATAGATATGATTATTTATATAATACTTATGTAATATTAGAAGACCTACAAAAATAATAAAATCTAGAGGATCTGCAGAATATCTTAGGCTTCCCTTTATATCAATAATGAGCAGGAACTTGTTGTCAAGCATTGGTGGCCGAGTGGTTAGCACAGCTGCCTTACAAGCAGTTGTCCCAGGGTTCGCTTCCCCGCAGGCGTTTTGATACATTAAAAAAAAGAAGTAAATAAATATCTTCTTTATTGTCTAACGAATGACTAATAAAACTTATTAAACATACTTCTATAAAGTGGTGTATGTCAAAGTTGTGAAGGCAGTAAGTTTGACATTTATCAATTAAATTAGGTCATGTGACATCTGACTTGATTTTTTTTTTGCATTTTTTTTTGTAATTTTGCAATTAAACTGTAGTAATTGGTTATCTATATATACTGAACAATGATAAAGATATATGTAAAAGATTGTGATCTAGGCCTACTGATGAGTGCTGGTCCAGCACAAAATGTATATCTTGGGGATCATATATCTTTTTCATATGCCTTTGATCACATGTTTATGATTACACCCTTCACAAGGTGTTAAAGGCAGATAGAAATCCGTCCCTACTTTCCATGAGAGTGGTGTAGTGAAAATTATAATACAGAAAAATTATCCATTAAGTGAATAATCTTTAGTATAATGAATGACTAATAAAAATTATAAATCTAAATCAATACTTTATACTATTGTCATGAATTTGATTCAAGAAGTAATCATTCCTAAATTCATATTCATTGTTGCTCATACTTTCCATAGTTACTGTAATTGGAATCTGGAATACAATGGTTTAATATATGTAGGAAGCTGTTTAGTAAGCATTTTTGACATTTGAAATACTATTGTTTAGACAATATGCAATTAAATGTATGCATAATTTATCTTTATCAAAATTCTGTATAGAGATATACATTAATTAAGATTAATCCGTGTTCAATTAATTTACATATGTATTTGATTATTTAGAAGAGACATAGCAAAAACAATACCCATCAGGCCAGTGAAATGCAGGGTGATTAATTTTTAGTTTTTTTTATTGATTTACACTACGTAATAATAGATAGAGATAGATGAATGAAATGGATAGATGGAAGGACACAGACAGATACGGTCTTTACTGTCAAATAAAAAAAAATACATGATTTAGTAAATAACTAATTTTCTGCTAGATACTTAACAGCTGAAATGACTACGACCTGCGTGTTATGAAAAATCCTAATCTTACTGAAAGCTGGAAAAATATTTTATTCGGATTCGAACCCCTGTTTTAGATATGGCAGGCATCATTAACCACTACAATTCAGTGAAAACACGGATTTATGCTTTCATCACTATTGTTTACACGATATCTTTATTTATAGAACTCAACTAATATATATTTGTTCGAATAGAAATCCCACTTAAAAGCCGTAAACGTTATTTCTATAAAATTTTGGACTAATTCAACACAAATTTATCCAGACTACAGCTTTATATATATACAGAAACAATAGTAATAGTCATAAACAAAGATCGTTTAAATATAAATGCATATTTATTATTTACATAAATGTAGATCTTTTTATCGTGTTAAGCACAGGCTTATTACTTAATTAGTATTTAAACATAATTTTGAATAACTTTCTACAAACAAATGTAAAAAAGAAACAAACTCTTTGATTACTCAGGTAGTTTATCTTTTATTAGAAGACTGAGATATAACGGCATTTTAATGGTATACAGTTTATGAAATTAGCTTTTGACAAAATACTGCTTAGTTTTCTGCATTCCATTCTTATCAAATACGGTAGAATTGTTCACCGATATCAGAAGCGGTTCTGAGTAGTTAACTTTCAAATTAAATATTTACAGTCAAACTTATATAGACATGCCTTTGACAAATAGATATAGTCTCACTCAAAAGAGCGCTAAAATGTTTAAAGTTGATAGAGTGAAGTAAAGGTCGTTTGTCTTTATTCTTCTATAAAATCAGAATCGCGGGTTTTCTTTTTTTTTTTTTACGTTAACTGCAAGCCTTTTTCTTTTCTTATATAAAATCAGATGTTTCTATTCACTAGAACTGAATTTGTTATCAGTTACCAATTAAGTAATAAACAAATCTCATTTTATAATACCCTTGGGGTTCAGTCATCGGAAGCTAAATACTGCTATCTATTAGACCTCTGTGGAACTCTCAATTAAAGTTAATTACTACTATTTCATGTAAGACAAGTAACATCTCTCTGTCAGATACTGTTTAAAATAAACATTTCAAAAGAATATAATAATATTTAAAATGATTAGAGTAAATATTTGTTTAAATATATTTTACAATTAAATTTCTAAAACAAATTCAAACAGTAGAACACACACACTACATCTATCTTTTTATTTTTATGCCTCTTGACAACTTTTTTTCCCCCATTCATCTAAATGAGGGCCGCTCACTTGAAATTTTAATTTCTTTTAATTTTTCTTGTTATGGTTTTGATTCTTCATGTTCTTTCTCACCTAAATATGTATGTACATGGTGATAGAGTAGTCTTTAAATAGACCTTTGAAGGTCTAAGGACTCTCTAACAATCCCCGTAAAAGTTCAGTAAAGTTGACGGCATTTTACCTTGTTTATGATTTGCAAGTGGTGAGGAATTGGGCAGTTTTTCATTCTTACTTTATTTTCTAGGTAAGATACCCATTTACTGATCAATATTGGATGATTAGTTGTATTGGGTATCTAACTAAAATAAAAATTTTAAGTCCAATTTAAACATGAAAAAAAAAAAATCAAATTTTATCCATGGACTTAAATGATACCTACACTATGAGGCTTTTTATACAAATATTGTATATAAATGTACACATAGACATTATAAAAGACTCAATATATTACTACTTAATATATAATGAAAAGATTTTTATAGATTAAAATATGTAGATTTTCCAAATGTATTTTAAGTATACTATTAACTGCATATTTATGTATATTTAATTAAAAAAAAAATTATGAATAGATTGACTTTTCTTAGTTTGTCATTATTTCATAATGATTTCAAGGTACTATAAATTATTTAGTTCTTACCTTTCAAGTATACGATTGTGAACATTGAGAAACAACTGTAACCAACATCTGCAGATATATATTACATCACATGATCACCATTTCATGTGCTTACACAAGCAGTTAAAGCAGTAATGTGATGTGATGTGATGTAATAAACTGTCCATACCGTAGTGCCACCCAATGCATGCTTTAGTAATCAATGGATGCAAAATCTCTATCTAGAGCCTACTCATCCAATATCCCTAGACTAGATTCTAGCTTATGGCATTCATTCAAAGCTCCTCACTGATAAAAGCCACAAGCTAGAAACTAGTCTGGGGATATTAGATGAGTCGGCAATACATAGGGATTTTATACCCACACTTTTTTGTATTCATTGATTGTTAAGACTTGTACTGGGTGGTAGTACTTTATGGAGAATTTCTTATTCTTTTAAGATTCATTCCACCAAAGAAATCTTTATATAAAATGATTAATAATCTTAAATATAAATTTATTGAAAAGTGTTTACTGTGAATAACCTTGCTAAAAAACAAAGACACTTATAAAATAAATTTCTATAATGTATATATTAATTCTAATAGTCTCTTGAATAAATGATGAATTCATAGTATTATTTTCGGGAACTTCTGCATAATAAAAATATAATAATCAAATAGCTGATGTTTCAATAAACAATTACTTTTGTCAGAACTTCTTTCTCAAATCATAAGAATGTGTGTGGTGAGATGTAAAATCGTTATTTTTTTCTTTTGTTATTTTCTCCTCATTTTCAAATTCTATTGGTTGAGAAGTTTTAAAAAATATTTTATGCTCCAATAGCTTTTTCCAAATATTGTTAATTTTCTTTAATTCATACTTTTCATTTGTGCTCTTAGGCCTTTTAAAAATCTCCATATCTTCCCTTAGCAATCTCAGTCATATTATTCAATTTTTGCCAAAATATGTGCTATATTAAAATTGATGTCGTGGCCAATTAATTTAATGTGAGAATAAATGGCTGGTGAATGAGATTTTTCTCTAACTGCCAAAATATGTTATTCTTTTCTTTCATATATATATATATATATGACTATTGTTGTTTGATAATAAAGTATGTGACTTATTTATTACAACAGAGATTTACTGCTAATAAAAGTCATAAATTATTTATTTTATTTTGTTAGTAAAATTTTATTTCTCATAAGATATACATTACATTCATTATATAATTAATTTTTATTTGAACTTTATTGTTTATCTGTAATAGTTTTGCATATTATGTTAATATGCTTGGCGAAGTGTTTGCTTTAGTCAAGCATTGATGTTCTAGTGGTTAGCATAGCAGCCTTCCAAGCAATTGGCCCGGTTTTGTTTCCCAGTCAACGCATTGGACATATGAAAAAAAAAAGTGTTTGCTTTATTGACTTATTGCACTTTGAGTGAATTGCAGACAGATTATAGAATCATCAAATTGTGAATAAGCTGCATACATTTTTTGCATATATTTGCATAAAGACTATTAGTACAACTGAACCAACTGTTCTTACTTTACTTAGCAATAACATATTAAAAACATTAATGTTACAAATATCATACCAATTACAACTTTCTTAAACACTTTATCAATACTGTTTATTTAAATCAAAACTAACAGTTTCGACTGTGCTGTGGTCATCATCAGAGTTAATGTTACAATCACAGATTAACACAACTTATAGCAGAGAACTTGGAATATTTCAAATTATGCTAGACTGATTCTTCTATAGAGGACTTAAAAACTATGTTTAAACACTGATTGAAAACAACTACCTTCATTGCTACAATATTAATTGCTTTATAAGAATAACTATAAGCAGAAATAAGATGTAGAAATAATGATCTTAAAAAACTATCAGTACATGATAAATTATCATAATGATTTGTACATGCTTTCTTTAGAGATCTGGTATGTTAACATTTCACATGAGTGGTAGAATATCAATCATATGTTCCCTCTCTGGTAAATAGAATTAAATTTTCTCACTAATGCACATAAGCATCAAACATACACATTATTAATCAATATCATACAGGGTAGACCCCAAATTACTTTAATGTAATATTGATTTTATTAACATATATTAATTATTTTCAGTATGATATTCTATTTTATACATACAACTATAATATATTCTTCACACTTATAAATGCACACTTACAAATCTTTCTATAACATTTAAATTAGACATATGTTGAGTTTTTAGGAAATTATCATATAATTCATCATCATGTTTTGTTATCAATATCAGGAAACAGTCGGTATTTGTTCAACTGTAGCAAGCCATTGTTATATTTTTTTATTAAATGATTAGTGATTATCATTATTATATTTAACTAAAATGGAGACTGTCAAGTGAGTGAGTGTAAAAGATTTGACACTTGAATATCAAATTGTAGTAATTTGATATTGCTAAACTCTGATCAAAAGTGATACTGTAAAAGGTTGTGACCTGTGCCTAGTGAAGAATGCTGATTCTGGCAGAAATGCAACATGGCATCATTTCCTTTTTTTATATGTCTTTATTCATATGTTTCAAGAATTGTATGACAAAATAGAGATTTTAAATATATTTAAAATAATACATATATGAAAAAGAGAAATGGAATTGAATTTATAATATGTAAATGTAAAAGGTATACCAATTTCATCTAAGTTTAAAGCTTGTATTTGACTAAAACTGATGTATTAATCTCAAGCCGAACAAATAAGAATCATTAATGTGTTCATCCAAAGTGAATGGCACTAAATGCGTGAGTGTAAATAAATGACATTTGTTGTTAAATTGTAATAATTTAATATATTTATTACAGTATAATAGATGGACAATTGAAATTTTAAACTGGATTCCAAGAGATTGCAAAAGACCCAGAAAGAGACCACATGTGAAATGGATGGATGAAATAAGAAAGTGTGCAGGGGTGATGTGGAGGAGAGAAGCTAAATATAGAAAAAGATGGATTGAACTTGAAGAGACCTTCATCCTGCAGTGGATTGATAATGGTTGATGATGATGATGCTATAATTAAAAAAATGATTAATGTAAAAAAAAGTTCTATGGCATTTAATTATTGTTCACAAATAAAGAAGTCATATTTATTTATTTGCTCACAAAAAAAAAAAAAACAAATTCTATATATATATATGGTAGTTGTTCCGACTGGGTTGATGGCGCTGTTGCTTGCAAAAATAACGAAATGTAACATTACTGGTCCAATAATTTTTTTGTTTCTGCTCTCCACCAATATTTCAAAGTATTTTTAAAAAAATTATCATGGTATTTAACAAAATTTACATTTTAAAAATATATAAAACAAAGAGTTTGAAAATGTGTATTATTTTCTGAATGCAAATTAGAATAAATACATGCACTAGTCTGAATGAACCAAGCTGGCAGTGTATAGTGCTGGAATAGGCAAGGGGGGCCTCTGATGGTTTTGCTGATCCAAAGGATCAGCTAATACATGCTCTAGTCTGAGTGAACTGACCTTATAATTTCAAAAACAATGGACAATGACAGCCACTGTATTACTCTCATAGCTGTTCTCCCACAAACATGCCTTTTCGCATGACTTATGTGAAATGCTCCAATGACCTACCCTTTTGTAATTATTTTCACCTTCAAAGATGTGTAGAAAAATGAGGTGATGGACTTACAATTATTAGTTTGTAATAGTAGGTCAGGTAAGTTATAAGATCCTTAATTCAAATTCACATAAAAATACTTATGGCCCGTTGAATTCCACATACCCTCATATCCTACAGTAATGATCTGTGAAGTGTGTGTTATTTTCAAAGTGACACAAAGCACAGTGTGCAATGGCATTTATGCCTGCTAGTGGCTAATATGAACAGAACTGTTCTAGAGGCTGTAAGTTGGGCCACATAAATGACATTTTCTGTGCTTTTGCTAACAACAGTGCCATCAAGCAGACACATGACATGGTTGGAACAACTACCATATATATTAATAGTAGCTTGGACAGGTTTTCTGTTTTCATTCAACCTGCAGAACTGCTCTGATTAGTTGCTGCACATAAATAGACCTTGGCTGTGGATTTAATGTTGTATTTATAGCAATTATTTCATTTATTAATTTATATATATATATATATATTTATATATATATATATATATATATATATTATGATTTTTATTTCTGATAATATTTAACTTACAACACCATGAATTTTTAATCTGTTGTCGAGGCAACTTTTATTAATGAAAAAGGTGGAAGCCCATCTTTTTCTATGGTTTAAGATGATTATATAGATATTAAAGATTGACATTTGATTGAAACAGCCATTTTAATGCATAGAAGGTTAAATAAACTTCATTAAATTAGACAAATAGAATCTGTTTTGAAAGCACATTAACAAATAGTCATTTTTAACTTTCAAACTGTACTGGAAACTATTTTTAAAACAGGATTTATTTGCCTGTTTAATGGGGCTCATTTCTATGAAGAAAAAATCTCAACCAGTTTCAATAAACAGTCAATCTTTAGTGTCATAAGAAAAATGGATATCCATCTTTTTCATTAACAAAAAGTTGCTTTGACAGCAGATTGAATATTCTTAGTGTTGAATAAGTATGGGCTACTTTTATGCATTTATATTTGTACACCTATCTAGCTTTGAACAAATACCAGTTTTGTTATCTTAACTTATAAATTATTTTTCTTTTTAATTATTGTTTTATTTATTCAGACTTTTCTATATTTCTCATGTTATCATTGTCATTAGAATTATAACTATTCTCCCCCCCCCCCCCCAAAAAAAAAAAAAACCCCAAAGGCATTAAGATAAACAATAATAAATTATAAAATAAAGTTTAAAATAGATAGGTGTTGAAACTGCTCTGAATGTAATCAAAGTAATGGATTTCCTTGACATTATTAATGCTGAGAAATGAATGATAGGATGGAGGCACACTGTGACTAAGACTAATACTAACTGAGGTGACAGAAGATAGTAAGGTAAAAGAAAATAGAAACAGAATGAATAAGAAGTAATAATTAATGTTAATTATAAATGTTAGTAATAATTGTTAGTGAATTAAATTAAGATGTTAATTTTAAATCTTTTTTATTCAATGTATCTTTTTTCATATATAAACAATGTTATACCATAATTGTATTTTCATTGTTTATGTATTGACAAAAGAACTAATAGAAATTCTTGACTCTAATACAGCACAAGCATCCACTAAAAATTCTTATGACCTGTTGAACTCTGCTTCACAAGATAAGATGCTTAACAAATCTAAATCTTTGGAGACAGGTTTGGAATCTGACTCTATGTTGACTGAAGAGCTATCAACACAACGCTAAAGACTAAGAGGAAAGCCTCAAATACTGGGATTAAGTCAATGGTTCTTTCTTCATCAATAGTTTCTAAGAGTGTTTCTGATGTGAGCAGAAGCTCCTCAGGGAGTGAGATGGGCTCTAGAAGAAATAAAGGGAAGAAGCTCAAGCATGACAGTAAAGTTCATAGATACTATGTGGAATGATTGCCCTCAGGATTCTTTTAAAGCTGATTTACCTCAAACAGTTATGCGGTCATGTGCTTTTGACAATCTGACTGATACTGATAGGGTTCTGGGTGCATCTGAGATTCCTACACAGGAAGAGTTTAACAGGATTAGTACAGATACAATAATTGATTCTTAGGAGAAAGTTAATGCTGGAAAAGATTTCTTTCTATTTTTTTTTACATTTGTTGATGCTTATTCATGTATTTTAAATTGGCTGGTGTTAATGTTCTTGGACTGAACTCTGCAAAGAGGATTGATGCTATTGGTCATTGGTTACAAGTTTGCTCTCCCAATATGATATGCTTTGCAGAAATGAAGCTTCATTTCAAATCAGACCCTGTATTATTAGAAAAGTTATACAAAGTTTGGATCATTCCACTTTTCAACTGCAAACCATCCCTCTGGTGGTGTTGCTATGTTAATTCCTCATGCTTCTACAGTTACTAGTTTTAAGATTTGTCTTTTGAATAATTACATGATTTTTGTTACCATCAACTTAAATTCTTATAATTTTAATGTTATCTTTCTATACCTTAAAAAAGAGGTTTCACTGGTTTACAATGTTATTCAACTAATAAATATTGCTTTAAATTCAAATCCTTTCCCTACATTCCTGCTTGGGGATTTTAATATTGGTTATAATGAATTTAATCACAATATCTACATTTATTAAACACATGTTTGATGTGTGCACAGGGATTCTTTCCTCCTGATGCATGTTCCTTTTATACTAAACAGCCCTCCTCCTTAATTGATCTTCTATTTTACTCGCCAGATCTGCATTTTTACATTGACCCATCTTTATCACCAGTTGCCTTTTCTGATCATCATGCTCTTATAGTATCTTTGAACATTGACCTTTCTTCTCAACACTCTCTACAAACCAAGACTATCATTAGATTATTGCTGAAATCTGCTGCTGCGGAGGCAATTGTTTCTGAAGCATATATTTTGTTTTGTAAAATTAACATTCTTTCTCTTGGACCAACAGAGGGTTGGTTTGCATTCATAAACATTTTATCTACATTAATACAGTTTTATACTAAGAGAAATAGAGGACCAATAGCTCTTCTCAATGAAATTGATGCAATTCAAGAAAGCCTGAAAAAATTACTACCGAGTCAATCAGCAGTACAGGATGTTATCTCTCTAAAACAACTTTTTTTCAATACATAACAAATTCTTTATGAGTATCTGGCTATTAAAAAAATCAAAATTATACCTTAAGAAACCTCATATTTTTTCAAGAGGGTATATAAAGTGTGCTCTTAGCTACAAGATGAAAGCCAAGATTCCAATGGTTATTAAAATAGGGGATGACATATTTTCAGGGATTCCTATGTTGATTAAAATTTTATTTCACTATCAAACAAAATTAGCTGATTATAACTTTCTACTTCAACAGGAGTTAAATAATGAACCATGTGAGCTGGAACATGAAATACTTGAGGTAGATGTCCATTTCTAAACTTGCATCAATACCTGATAGTACTCATCCTGGTCTACATGGTATTTCAAAATTTATACTAAAGCATCTTGAAGCCTTTTCTATACCAATTATCTGTAATATGATTAATGATCTTACTGCAGGTTCACGGTTAATTGATGATCTATATCCTATTGCCATGGTACCATTTCTCAAGAAGGAAATTATACCTTCTCTTGGAAATCTGTGGCCTATCTCAATGACTCCTCCGTTAATAAAGATTATTGAATCTATAATCAAGGATAAAATCCAGGATCAGATTCTGTTACAAATATCTAGCTGTCAATTTGCAAAAAAAGGGGCTTCGATGTTAGAAACGATTAGCCTTTTCAAATTAATTGTTGAACATATCAGAAGGAATAGAAAATCAAAACCTATTGTTGTCCAGCTGGATATTGCAGGTGCATTTGATTCTGTCAGGATTCCACACATGGTTCAGTTGCTTGCTGACATGGATATTAATCCTGGGATAATCAACATAATTTCTAATCTACTTTCTAATAGAAAAATTGCTATATCTTTAAATGGTAAATTAACAGAATCTTTCATTCCTACTAAATCTATTCCTCAGGACTCTCCTTTAAGTACACTTTCATTTATTTTATATGTTAATTCTTTCTTGAAATCTATAGAGAAAAATATTCCTGGAATCTTCATTCCTTACATTAATAAAGAAATTCATCTAATTGCATACATGAATGATATAGCCATATTCCTGCCTTCTTGGAAGTACATTCCAGATCTCATAAAGCTTATGTCCTCTTTTTTAGAAGATTCAGGGCTTAGTTTCAACCTTGAAAAATCAACAGCATGGAGACTATCCTCTGGGAACAACATTCCCTCACCCATCACAGCTAAACCGCAGAAATTTCTTGCATTTGCTTTTAATCTCTTTCAGCTTGCAATGAGGAGAGAGGTCCAAAATTCAATCATATTAGTAACTACCAGAATAGTTTGTTCTCTACAGAAAGTATATATGTCTCTTTATTCCAAGACAGCTCTTTTGAACATGTTGCTATTTCCAAGGATTACTTATTTTATGCCTTTTATTAAATTTACAGCTAAATTCATTCATGGTATCAATTTCAATTTGTTCTAAGCTACTATGGGGGGGGGAGACTGTAGCAATTAGCCTCAGAAAGATGCACACACCTACCAGACTAAGTGGTCTTGGGCTGCATTCACTGAAAGTGTTTAGACTCCAGCGGGCCTTCAACTTATGTTTGAGACTGAATCATTTTATCCATCAAGAATTTTATTTAGTTGATGTTGATCCTACTGATACCCCACCTCCAACAATGAATTGCTGGTTGGCTGAGTTATTATTTGAAATTTAAAAAATGAACTTAATTCCTAATCTATCTAAATCACAAAAAGTTCAATACTGGGAGGCTTATTATTTCATTAATGAAGCAATAGTGCCTATTAATTCAAGTCTTAACTTGACAACATTTAATCTGCTGAAAAAGTTCAGATGGTGGTGTCTGGAGCTAAAATATTTTGATTTCCTGATAAAAATAAATTTAAATGCACTACCTACTTGTAGTTTTTTAACTAGAAACTGTGGATTTACTTTTATTGATGGTCTATGTGGTTTATGCCGCAGAGATGAAGACATGATTGAACACATTTTTGGTGTATGCAGTTATTTGCAAGTTTGTAGATATTTTATTAGCTTTATTTATAAACATAAAGGCTCATTGATACATGTATTTATACAAGCAATTAAAGCGGGAGTTTTTGCTGATAATAGAAATGCTACTTTTTTAATATATAGTTTATGGCAAACTAGATGTGATATTATCTTTAATTCTAATTGTACAGATCCTTTGAAGATTATAATTAGAAAAATCAGAATGATATAAGAAAGAGACAATAGAATATCATCACAAGATTTATTTAATAGCACATGGGATCTTATTGACATTTGAAGACCAATTTCTACCTATAGAACTTTAATTTGCATATTGTTTTTATTATACAATATTATGTATTTATTTATTTATTTTCTGCTTTAATAAAGTTTGTTTTTGATAAAAATAAAAAAGATTACATTCCTCATGTTTAAAAAAAAGGGGAAGATCTTCTAGGTTTTTTTTATTATTACTTAATTCCAAGAGTAATTTTAGTTTTAGTGCTTACATTTAAATTGAAGTTTATTTTTTTAATAAGATCTATAAATATCACATTATTATATATTATCATTATTTAATATTTGATAAATTTTACAAACGAAAAACTTTTTTGTTTTGTGTAATAAAAAATGATTATTTGAAAGAAAAAAAAAGAATTACTGCATTGTTTATTCAAATTCTAAATTAATTCTTATTATTACATCACAGTTATAATTAAAACTAAACTTAAATCAAGTCTCTTTTAATTTGTTAAGACTCTGAATTTTCATCAAGCTTTTTTCAATAAATTAATTTTCTTTATCTGTACTTGACCATTTCTATAAAATTCATGAAGTCTGTTTAATTAAATATAACATATTGGCTAATTTTGGTGATCATGTGAAGAAAAATATAATAATAATAATAATAATAATAATAATAATAATAATAATAATAATAATAATAATAATAATAATAATAATAATAATAATGCATACTGAAGAGAAACTAATAATAATAATAATAATAATAATAATAATAATAATAATGCATACTGAAGAGAAACTGAGAAAGGAGGTAAAAAATATAATAATAATAATAATAATAATAATAATAATAATAATAATAATAATAATAATAATAATAATAATAATAATAATAATAATAATAATAATAATAATAATAATAATAATAATAATAATAATGCATACTGAAGAGAAACTGAGAAAGGAGGTAAACACACATTCAAGTCCATTTATTTGAAGTATCTATCCATATAAACTTGACATAATGCCTAGGTTAATAAATGATTGCTAATACAAATTAGTATATTCATCTAAAGTGAATGGTATTAAAGTTGTGAGCACATAAAGTTTGAAATTTGCAAATCAAATTACAGTAATCAAGTTCTATGAATGGATATATAATCATTTTAATCATTTTAAAAAGACGATAAAGCCAATTACTCAAGGCTTCAATAGGTTTATAAATGTAGATGATAACAATCAATCCTTAAGCTATCAGCAATCTCAACCTGTAGTCAAGGCAACCTCCTTTAACTTTTATTGTAAAAGGAGGTTGCCTTGACTACAGATTGAGATTGTTGACAGGGGTTGATTGTTATTAATAATTTTTAAAATCAAAAAAGAGGTTATACTCAAAATTTAATTTTAAGTAAATAAAATTTATTAATAAATGATACCACACCTACTTTAGGTTTATTGTCTTAGTAAATAATACTCAATATTATATGTTAAGATATAATAACTTAAGTATCAGGAACTAAGGCTCTGCTGTTTTAAAATTAAAATGATAAATTCAGACTCATGCTAATACCTACTGCTATAATAATGAATATTAGCTTAATTAATAATCATTATTCTTAATTAAATATTCATAATAAATTTAAAAAATGATATTTCATTTATTTTCATTTCATCATATTTTTAATTAATCACATATAATTTGAAATAAACATTTTGTTTTAATAAAACAATTAACCATTGTTGTGATTTTATTTGATAACCAAATACAAAAATTAATTAAAAATGATATAATACTAGTTATATATGATGGTAGTTTAATCAAAGCATTGCTAAAGATATTTCTTTTATCATGGGCTGATAAAGAAGCTTAAGATTTTTGATATTACTTGCTAAACCAAGCATTAAATAAATTTTGTAGATTTTTTTTTTTGAATTGTCCAGAATCTTAGTTTTTGAATTTATTCAATTCCAAATAAATATTCCATTATCAAACCTATGTTCTATCTTGATCCACAATTTTTTAAACTGTTTATAAAAATTTCCAAAGATTACTGTCATAAAAATCAAAGATGGAGTTAATACATATCCTTTTTCTAACACTAATCTTTATTCTAATACTTGATTTTTCACTTACGGTAAACATCCTTTTCATGTATCATAGGATCGGCCGAAAAGCAAACCCGCTAACCTGGGACAACTGCTTGTAAAACAGCTGTGCTGACCTCTCAACCACCAATGCTTGACTATGATAAACATCCTTTTATTCAAACATGTAGAAGTTGCATAATATGAAAGACAACCAACTAATTTCAAACAATACCATAGATCTGTTTGATTAATTAAATAAAATGCCTTGACAAAATTAATAAAAGAAATATATAAATCAGTTCTGTTTCCAATACTTTTTGCATTTGCCTGCCAACAAAAACTTATGTCTATAATTCTTTTTGATTTCTTGAAACTGAGTCCCTGATAATCATTTATCTATTATTGGAGACAGTCAATTTAATAAAGTTCTTGAAAGTATTTTTACTGTAATATATAACAATGATATTCCATGGTAATAATTGCAACATTATATACTTCCTTTATTTTAAAAAATTGAAAAAAATATAACATCCTTAAGAAATCAGGTGACACATCTTCAAGGATCGATATATTCCAACAAAAATTGCAATATTTTTGATGCTTACATATTACCACCATACTTTAAAACATTTCATAATATCTCATCAGCATCTTTAAATTACAAAGAAATGTTTTAACCATATTATGCTGAAAAGATTTGCTCAAGTCTAAATGAATAGATAAAAGGAATATATTTAAAGACACCACCTTAATTATAATATCATTATTCAAAAGATTTCCAAAATATTTCTTTCGATATTTAAAATATCATTGTCATTACATAGAAGAGAGACATTGATTGATTTAAAAGTATTATTATATCACTTTAAGTCCATATTTTGCTTTCAGTGCATTCAAAAATATCTGTACCTCCTTGGTAGTTTTAATTCCCAAATTATTTTTAAATGTTCTTGATAGTTATTGAAGTCTATATTTAGTTTATTATTCTGCCAAATATAAAATACTGCATAGTCAAAACAAGAGTCATAGATCACATGACCCTATCTCTTAAGCTTGTAAGTTATAAACGGTGAGGATTGCCAATTCCTCAACAAGCTTTGTGATAAATGCTTAGCCAGAGACAGCATTTAAAATATCTCTGTCAGGAACCCCCCCCCCCAAACCTCTGACCACGGTTTCATGCTTTGACACTCCTCTGAGAGTTGCCAGGATCTGAACCTACCACGGCACCTCTCTGAGGAGTGCCAAAGCATGAAACTATGGTCAGGGGTTTGGGGAGGGGCTCCTTACAGAGATATTTTAAGTGCTGGCTCTGGCTAAGCATTTATCACAAAGCTTGTTGAGGAATTGGCAATCCTCACTATTTATAAAATACTGCATGCTTCTTTTTACTCAAGATCAGACTGTATTCATAATACTCTTCTTAAGATAATTTAATGCAGCAGTAACATCCAAATGATAGATTTTACGATTTAATAGCTGTTCAACCAAGTGCACTTAAAAGTGCCTTTGTTACAAAAACTTTACTTGTATTTTACACTCCTAAACCTGACATGATTTATTAGATGCAATTGTTCTGAGCATGTACACATCCATCTTTTTTATTATGATTTTTTTGACTAAACAAAGTATTTGTGACAGTTAATCCATGCTTGGTACAAATATTCAATAACAGATCATTTGGGTATTCTGTATCAATACCAAGTTTTGGCTAAAGTTTATTATTTGTACCCACATTTGCCTTAAAATCTCAAAGAATACTAATTTGATCTTTATATAGTATTACACTAATAATGCTATTTAGCAATGAATAAAAATATTTCTCTTATAAATTCTCTAATCTAATATTGGAGTGTAAGCACTAGCAAAATGAAGGAAGTTATCATTGTGTAAACCATGTTTGGACCTTATTCTCCTTTCAAAGATACACCAAGGTATTCCAAAAGTATGACATATCAAATTAGACTTTACATTAAAGTCAACACCATGTAGTTAACTATCACTGGGTGATCTTTCTTTCCAAAAACATACAGCCATTTATTTATGTTATTATTTATTCAAGTCTTGAAGAACTATATCAAATAAAATTTGTGCATACATGGATCTATATTTAGAAAAAAATCCTAATAATTAAATTTTAGCACTACCATTTCTTCCTGCTTTCCAACTACTACTACTAATCACTTTAATGGATAATCTTCTAATTATGATAACCTAATCAGAATATGTAAGACAGACCATTTTTAGATCACCTTATCTAGGCCATGACCACTTCTCTAAATACTGCTGCTTAAATATAAAATTTTGTCAAGCTAAAACTCATGTCTACATCCAGTTTCAACCTGATTCATTGCTTTGAACTAACACTATAACTAATACTGCTAGTTCACTAAACCTATTCCTATAATTTCTTATTTAATTCTTGAGAATTTGAACTAAAACAAATTGTGAAAAGAAATTAGAGTCAAAATAGATGTGTGTATAGTTAAAGAATGGGAATGTGGTTACACAAATACACAATATCATTATTACATTTAGTATAAAATTACAAAGAAATCAAGTCATGTGTCACATGGGTAATATAACATTTAGTATAGAATAGTGATCAATGGTAAAAGAGATTTATAATGATTGGTTGAGAGGTGGTCAATGGCAAGAGAGGCTCATAATGATTGGAGAAAATATGTTCAATGACACAGGTGGCTAATAATGACCAGGCCCTACACTAACTTATATAAATAATGACAGTACATAGGAGAGAAATAAAAGACTGTTCATATTGGAAATAGTATTTGCATTTGATGAAGCAACATCTTATCTTATAAGATAGCAATGATACTTTTGGTCGGACACTGTTCATTGGTTACTCACATTTAACTCTCATATTTGAAGCTCATTCAATTAACTGTACCTGTGGATTCAGTTGGCTTAGCACCATTATGTGCATTTTATTAAAACATTTCATTGGCTAACTTAATTAAAACAGAAAATTGTCTTCATCACCAATAAATTGCGCATGGAAATATAATTTAATGTTAGAAAGTTACTATAATTTTCCAAAATCATAATTCTCTAGAAGTGAAAATTCATTTTCACAGAATTAAATCACATTAAACAATTTTATAATATTAACTTATAAACACACAGGCATTAACATATATATGCAAGCAACAAAACTAAGATTAAAAACAAAAAAAAAAAAAATAGAATTATTTAAATTTAAAGTATTGAAGGTATAGTAGAAATGAATAATATTTTGAGTAACAAAAATATATATTTCAAGATTATTTTGTGCTTAATACATTCAACACATAAAGTGGTAATCTAAAACATCACATGATGACCATGTCCTATGCATACACAAGCTGAAAATACAATACCAAACTTCCCATATAGTAATGCCACCCAGTGTAAGTCTTAGTAATCATTGGATGCAAGAAAGTTTTGCATAAAATCCCTATCTAGTATTTACTCATCCAACATCTTCAGACTAGTGTCCCTAGATTATTTCTAGCTTAAGGCTTGAAATTACTCCGGAGATATTGAACAACTAGGCATTAGATAGGAATTTTATGTACAAATATTCATGAATTCATTGATTACTAAGGCTTGTGCTAGGTGGCACTACTATATGGAGAATTTGCTACTGTAAAATGATAATCTATTAGTGAAGTATAACATATTTAAAAATCAAAAGTTTACAAACAAATCAATAAATATCACCTGACTTTTCTAGTTTTTATCTTAAACATCTGTATGTGTAACAATAATAATCCATTCTATTATTTCTCCCTAGTATCATTTATTGTCAACATAAACACAGATATTTAAAACTTTCATATTATTAATTTAAATGTTATAAAAGAAGTAAATATGCTGCTAAGTAAATATTTCCAATCCAATGATCTAAATAATCTCCAGAAATGGAGGATAATAGTCAAACACTAGGCTAGGGATTTAGTTGGTATTGCCTTCTGATGTTCATTAAGAATTGATGCATGTTATATATTACTTTACTGTTGTTAATCCAGCTAAAAAGATAGATAAAACTGCTAATATTTTTAAATTTTATTAATCTGTATGTTCATACTTTAAATAGGCTTTAACCTGTGTTCACTGCGCTTTAAAATTCATAATAATCAAGCACATTTTGCTGACAGAGGAATCTTTCAAACCACAACACAAGATAGCAACTTTTATAAAGATAAGAGTGGCCATCTTATCTTTAACCTAAATGTCTACTTATATATGCGAATCCTATACAGTCACTATCTTGTGTCATGGTTTCGAAGGTCTCTCTGTTGGCAAAATGTGCTTGATTATTATGAATTTTAAAGCACATTGAACACAGGTTAAAGCCTATTTCAAGTATTTACATATGCTTTCTGTGTGCTCAATAAATTAATTACTAATCTGTATATTATAAATTATTTTAAAATTTTACAAGTCTCATATTGAATAAAATCAGCTAGAAGTTAAATTTTTTATAAAAACTAAATATATATATAAATAGCTCTCTCTTTTAGTAGTAAAATCTTATAGTTAAGCTCAAGAAATGAATGATTGCCAGATGGTGCACTTAAATTTCCATCTTTAGCCCATTTGATAACTATTGCCTTTATATTTGAGGTCTAGTTTTCAACGTTTAAATCCTGAGCCTTTTTGATAAAAGCAGAAGGTAGAAAGTGGTCTGGGAGTGAGGATTTAAGTCATGACATAGTTGCTGTAATTATTTGATTTTACTAAAAAATAGGAATAGAATAGAGAGACCTGTTTTGTTTTATCATATATTGGGTAAACTGGAGAATGAGTAATTGTTAATATTATCAGAATATTATCTTTTGAAACAGGCAACTATATAGAAAGAAATTACTTGAAAATAATTAAAAAAAAGATATGGGGTTTTATAAAATAGTATAAAAAATAATAAATGATAATACAAGAATATTCAACTATAAAATGATAAAAAGTTATACAAAATATTATTTCAGTATTCATAGAAAAATTATTTTAGCAATAAAAAAAATTAAATCAAGAATAATATTAAGAAAAATATGAAAGAATTTACAAAGAAATAAAGATGTTTTTTAAAAAGGCAGCTAAAATAAAAATAAAAAGGAAGTAAAAATAATAAAGAAATAAGAAAATAATAATTAGGAAATAAGAGAAGTAAAGATATACAGTTAAAAATAAAATCTGATTATCAATAATTATGTAAAATATATATTTTTATATGTATATAAAATAATGGTTATATGATTATATGTTTAAATGCTGTAGCTCTGATGAAGACTGCAGGACAGTCGAAACTATTAGAAAAATAAAGGAGGAATTATATAAAAATTGCATTAGGGTGTATATGAGGAGATTTATAAAAAAGTAAAAAAGGCAGATAATATAAATAATACATAAAATTCCTGAATTAAAAAAAATCATAAAAATAAAACAAGGAGCATTAATTCCAAAAATACTGTGACAAATAATAGTTAATAGAAATATAGCCTAAATACATTTTAGGTGCTGAGCATATCAAGTGCCTTTTGCAAGGATGCTCTGCGCTGAAACTGCATTTAGGTTATACTATTTATCATTATACTTTTGGAATTAAAAAGTTCCCAAATAATGAAAAAATTCAAAAGTATGATAAAATTAAGCATAGAAAGATTATTTTAACTTTGTGCACAAAATTTCTAAATAATAAGAATATATTAAATGACTCACAATGATAGTTTAAAAAAAGAATTACCAAAAGATTGATCCCTCAGACTTTAATCACTTGAGATTTTTAGATTCATTCCAATCAAAAAAGAAAGAACAAACAAATTGGATTTTAAAAAAGATATAGCAATATAAGTCAGCTTTAATATTAATAGATGTAATAAACACCTCCATACTTCCCCATTCTTTTCAAATTCACATAAATAAAGATACAATAAAAGACAAATGACTCTCAAGATGAATTTTGTGCTGAACCAGCACTCATCAGTTGGCCCAGGTCTCTATCTCTCATATATATCTCTATTATATGAAGAGTATTTATCTAGAGTAAATTGTTACATTTTCATTTACCATTGTCAAACTCCCTTCACTCAAAACTTTGATGCCATCCATTTCAGATAAATACAATAATGACTATTACTAATCATTTTCAAAATGTTTAAAGTTTATATCTGTTCTAGAGATAATCTCTCGAAAATGATTAGTGATAATCATTATTGTATTTATCTGAAATGGATGGCGTCAGAGTTGTGAGTGGAGGGAGTTTGACAATGGTAAATGAAAATGTAACACTTTAATATTAAGTGACATATAAAAATGACCAATGTTTATAAATAACTATTTTGCAAAAATTTGAAGTGTTTATAAACATTTTTTTTGGGATTAATGCTTTGAAATATCTTGGTGCAGATCTGGGAAACCATCAAAATCTAATAGTTGCACTTAGACTACATGGTAACATTGAAAAGATTTTCATGGATATTTAACAGGATGATTATATTTGTCCAAAACAACATATATCTTTTGTGGATTAAAATGGGGGAAGCTGGAAAAATCAAAATAAAGAAAATTTTTAAATATTCTGAATTTTGCAGAGATATAGCTATTTTTAAAAGACGTTTTAAAACTTTAGAAATAATGATAAACACTGAAGAGTCTAAATGTAAATGGCTTATTGAAAAAGAGAAAAAATATGATAATAATGAATCAGAACATAATTAATAAATACAAATATGTTGGCTAAATTATCAATATAGATGGAATTATATAAAATTAATTATAGAATTAAATTTTGATATAGTAGTTTTTTTAATTTTTTTATTGTGGAAGTAAGTTGAATAAACAGGCAAAACTCACTATACATATTGCCACACACAACAAGCTAGAGTAATCAATGAATGCTGTGTGAGGCAATACGTATAGTGAGTTTTTCCTGTTTTAACAACAGTTATACACAAGCATAAGAAGTGGTGGTCACGTGTTGTTTATTGGCTTAGAAGTAAGTTGAAGAGTAATTTGTCTACATAGAATGAGAAAGAAGGTATTTTAAAAAAGATTTTTACTAGAAATGGGCTCTGAATTTTGAATTCTTAAGAGCAAAATAAACCAAAGCATGCAGACTATGGTAAAACAGGCAAAACTCACTATACATAGTGCCACACACAGCAAGCTAGAGTAATCAATGGATGCCAGAAGGCTTGTGCAGAAAATCTAGTGCCTACTCATACAATATCCCCAGACTAGTTTCTGGCTTGTGGCCTTCATCAGTGAGGAGCCTTGGATCTGAGAGCACTGCACCTAGATCTTAGGATCTAATGCAACCCTCCAGCAGCCACCTTTTATCTCCATTTAACTACAAAACTATGAGTCTTAAACTGAAAACACCTTAATGTCTTCAATCCAAGCCCATTAGCTTATATAATCATATGGGTCTGAACTCAGTTCAGTACCTATACATTTTGGTGTCTTTGATTCTTTAATAACAATAGCCACCACTATCCTATTAGGCAGGATTGGTATTAAGCCAATAAACATCACATGACCACCACCTCTTATGCTTGTGTATAGCTGTTGTTAAAACAGGCAAAACTCACTATTGGTCATGTGATGTTTATAGACAATGGTATTGAAGTAAGAAAAAATATATGCTAGGATATACAAACAATGCTTGAGAAAACTATAAAAGAACAAGAATAAACATGTATCTCCATTATCAATGATGGAATTAAAGACTGAAATGAACATGGTCAGTATATATTTTAATAAAAGATGTAAAATAATTGAACAACTAAAGTTTTAAACTAAATGCCAACAATTTTGAAAAACACACGTGAAGAGCATAGATAAACCATTTTTAAAGGGATATGAAAAAGAAAAGCTAAGAGTCAAAAGTATTGGATTAAATTCATCAAATCTCGTTCTGCTGTGGATTATTAATGGCTAAATTGATGATAATGGGCATGCAATCTTTATGATTTTTAAATTCCATGTCTATGAGTTTTCTCTTTATGTAATCTTTCATTGCTATTCACAATCATGGACAATTAATCACCATGAAATTCAAGACTCAGGCTTATAAGGCTATATTATCTTATCTTGCTTGTGGATATATATATAAACATGGATTAGCTTTTACATATCTTATTTAAAGACGTCTTCCTCCCCTCTCGTATAGAGATGCTTTATTCTTTAGAAAAAATAATTAGCTGTTTACATATTAATGGATGAGTAGAAAGATTAACTATAATTAAATAAAAAACCCTAATACTGTTTGGAGTCAAAAAAATTTCAGTTTTATCCAGCTTAAGTTTAAATGCCAGTTCATAGTCATTGCAGGTGAACCATGCTAACTACTGTGCCACAAGGTTTTTTTCATGCATATTAACATAAATAATTACAAATATTTTTTTACTCGCATGTAATATATATAAACACACACATATATTTCTGCTTCCCAGACAGTCAAGATTAAAATCTATATTATTTCAATGTAAGATATTTCTAATATAAACTACTTTTATATTATTTGTAAATGAAACAAAACAAATTATCATGGAGCTTGAGAAAATGACCTGGATTGCTAGTCGAACTCTTAAAGGATTAGATCTATGGTCTGTTATCTAGAAGATCTACTTCCTGTTTTCCAACTTTATGATATAACAGTCAGCGTGTACAATTCAGCTTACATTCTTTCCACATGTTTCCCATACTTTAAGTTAAAAGGTTTTATTGTTACGCCCTCAATCTTAGGTTTCTATTTACAAATAAATTTGCAAGAATGATATACACTAATTGTCTCTTTTATTAAATAAATTAATTATTTAAAATGATAAAGAAAAAAAACAGCATTTCTGTCATTCAGATGCAAGTATCCTATTTTTAGATAGACGTCTGTGCTTACATACTCTTATATAGATGTACGTGCAATTAATGAACAATAATGACCCTGTGTTGCAAATGGATAAATTAGTATCTTCTGTTTAATAAATGGTTTATATTTACAAAAGTGATAAGTTTACTGCTTTGTATGTTAATGGCCATTTGAATAACAATAGCTACAATACCGAAATGTAATCTATGGACTATAAGCTCTCGAATCTGTCTTTCAACATAATAAAGTACATACAGCAAAATCGAATAGTTTGTGTTAAACTAAGGGGGAAGGGTGGATGGAAGTCAGAAAATACCAAAGCACTTAAGTAACTAAAATCTATGGATCTTTAGCTCTAAAGTCAATTACTTGACCATTTCACTAAATTACATAGGGGAAAGCTGAATACTTTGTTGCTTGGGAATGGGTGCAGTTTTGGACACCAGAGGTCACAAAAACCAGCTCTATATTGTGGTTCTTTAGCTTTAAAATCTAACTCTCTATCATTGCATTAAAACACAAAAATCAATGATATATATTTATTTTTAATTAAGATCAAAAAAAATTCTACATTTATAAATTTTGTGATAACTTCCAAAATATAACCTGATGTAATTTCAGAGAATACTGAACTATACAGTTACTTAGAAGTTTTTATATCTCAGTGCAATGATTAAAAACTAAACATTCTATATTTTTCTTTTTTGCCTACAGAAGCACTACAGGATACTAATAAATGTTCACAATCTAGCTCACTAAAAGAATGTTTATACAGTAACAAATTAAAAAAATACATTTGGGTATCATCATTCTTAGCACTGAACGAATATAGTGATTCTACCCCTCCCAAAAAAAGATCCAAGAAAAACCAAAACAAAAAAGAAAATGAAATTTGCAATGACTATACTAATCAATCTAAGAAATGCAAATCATCATCACCATCATCAATCATTATCAATCCACTGCAGTATGAAGGTCTCTCCAAGTTCAATCCATCTTTTCCTATCTTTAGCTTCTCTTCTCCACATCACCCCTGCACACTTTCTTATTTCATCCATCCATCTCACATGTGATCTCTTTCTGGGTCTTTTACAATCTCTTCATCTCTTTTAGCAATATGTCCAGCCCAACTCCACTTCAGTGTTTTAATTTTTTTAATGGGGTCAATAACACCTGTTTGTTCTCTTATTCATACATTGCGTTTTCGATCTCTTCTTGTTACTTCCAACATGCATCTCTCCATACTTCTTTAAGTGGTCTGATCAAGAAATATAAATACATTTATATATATTATGCACTGGTCTTGTCTATTTATTTGATGTATTGTGAAAAGGTCTTAAATTTTTCTGCAGTGAACTTTTCTTCATAAAGAACTTCACTTTTCTTAATCACAGACTTTCTTTATATTATAAAAACTATTTCTCTTTTCTCTAATCTAGAAACATTTATTGTAAGCTCAAATAAACAATGGGTATCAGATGGTAATGCAATATAATTTCCATCTAGACTAATTCTACATTTTGCCATGAGAACTTACGATGCAACAAACTTTTAGCAAAAAATTATTTATTGTATATATACACACAGTCTGATGTTTAAACCATCCTGCAGTCTTCCTCAGAGCTATGATACAAAGACAAATAAAATAAATACCTACAAATAATACAATAAAAAAACAAATTAATATCTAAACAATAAAATTACAAAAATAAAATTTTGTTTTGCTAAAAATTACTTGAAGTAAGGTGGACAAAATGAATCACTGAGATAATAATCTGAAGAAAAAAAAACTAGTTGTTGTTATGTTGGAATCTACATTACATTTTATCTTCAACCGTATTCTCGACATTAAAAGTATTGTACCTCTATACAGTGCCCTTAAGATAATTTTTGGAAAATAAATACCATTTACAACTTCCATGAAATCCATGCTCAAATTTATTTTCACAAAATACTTAAGAATCCAATAAAATTGTAACCTAGTCAATTTAACATCAAAATATCCAGCAAGCTATAATTTCAATTTTTTATCAGCCATCTTTAAATAAGAATACATTATCACCACTATGTCACATTGTTATAATGTTTACATCTTATTTCCATATGATAAATGTGACAAAAATTTGATGATTCATTTTTATCTTTAAAAATCTGAGAAGTATAAGATTAATGTTGATTACAAAATTGCTTTAAAATAGAAATGTATGGTATATGTATGATATCTTTTAATTTTATTTAAAACCCCATTTGAATGTTAGGTAATATGCATGATTAAGTATATTTTTGCAAACTTTTACAAGTTGAGATTAAAATAATGTTATTGAAATTAGTGATCAGTTTTTTTACAATATGTATAAATGTACCTTGTTTTATTTTGTTATTGTTGTACATATCTTATTTGTATATTAATAATTTACTTTAATATATATATATATATATAATTATAATTGAAATAATAAATTTAACAGTTTACAAACTATTATAAACAATCCTTAAATCCACAAAAATACTTTTGGTTAATTTCTTAAACCTGACTCAACTGCCATTAAATTAAAAAAACAAAAACAAAGCGGAAGCAAACATCATCAATTCAAATGCCACAAATCTCGTATTTTAATGTTAGCAGCTTGTCTATTTATTAATTGCATTAAATAGACAAGCTGCTAACATTAAAATACAAAATTCATGGGATTTGAATTGATGACATTTGCTTAATGCATTTAATAAATAGACAAGCTGCTAACATTAAAATATGAGATTCGTGGGATTTGAATTGATGACATTTGCTTCCGCTTTGTTTTTTTTTTAATTTAATGGCAGTTGAGGCAGGTTTAAGAAATTAACTGAAAGTACTTCTGCAAATTTAAGGATTGTTTATAATAGTTTGTAAACCCTTAAATTTATTATTTCGATTATAATTACAATTTTGTTTTAATTAACGGACATTTTATTTATATTACATATATATCAAATATTTGAATTTTCATTAAACATACATTTAATATTTAATTATTGGACCTACTGCCTTTAAATTTGTTCTACTCTTGTATAACATTTTAATATATATGATTTATATTTCTAGCAGAATGTCTTTATAAAGGTTAATACCTATACATCTGTTTGTTGCAGTATATTGTTAAAATATAGATGATTCTAAATTGAATAGTACACTCATGGTACATATTTCAGGCATCTGCAAATTTTTGCAATTTCTGAATAATGAACATCCATAAAAAATATTTCCAGTGTATTATAAAGTACAATTAAGATATAAGGAAGTAAATTCCATATCCCATGCTATAAATTAAAAACACTTTAAATGTTGAACAAAGAATCAAGAATAGAATGAATCCATCTATTTTTGAAGCTCCGATGTATATACACATACTTTTGTCAACATTTTTGGAAATTCAGAGTGAAATTAATATATCAGTTAATCAATTATTCAAGGCTGGATACAGAATGTCACTTTTAATAAGCTCAATAAATATATGTAAACAACATCACACAATCACATGGTACTACTGTATGGAGAGTTTTGCCTGTTTAATTTCTATGTAAACAAATTAAGATATATATTATTTGTTAATTATAACATGCTTAAATAAAAATATTGGGGCTAAATTAGAAAATAAGTCATAAATTCTACTCTTACTAATAAATTAGCAGAGTTCAATAATTAAGCATGACTTAGTAATAATAGAAGGAGTAATATTAATATTAATAATAATAATGATTATAATGTTGTTGATGATGATTAATTCTTTATAGATTTCAAAAGCAATATTATAGTTATACATATAATAGCAAATACTTAGATTAAGTACAGTAAAATAAACTACAGTTGCTATATATTTATTAAAAATTGTCAGATTTCATACAATAATAATAAGACATAATTATTTATCAAATCAACACAAACTAGTAGCTAATTATGTACTTCAGAATTCTTTTTTATTTGATAATAACATATTGTTTAAAGAAAAAAAAAAGACAAATAAATGCAAGAGAAAATATACCATGAGCAGAATCAAAAATTGTAATCAGAATAAAGATAATAATATTAAACTAAAGAAATAATAAAATGTATTGGAAAATAATGAAAGTAAATAATACAAAACTTCGTGAAGACTTGTATAAGAAAGTTATGAAAATAATATTAAAGAAAATGAAGCTTAACAGAATTGTTAAAAGTTTTAGTTTAGATAATAAAAAAAAAAGCAAAACAAAAACAAAGCTACTAAAGAAAAATTAGATACAGAAAAAAAAGAAGAATTAATTTAAAATCATCTTTGAAATAAATTGCATAGCAAACGAGAACACAAATAAAAACAAAAAGAATAAACACAAAAAATATTAAAAATATATATATTCAAAATACTATATATAAATAGATTTGAAAAATTGTTCGATAAATATGGAAAATAATATAAAAATAAAAGAAAAAATAAATGTACTCTATATATTGTGATATAAAGAAATTAAAAGAAAAACTCAATAAATGAGTATAGTAAAAGAAAATAATAAAAAATGCATAATTTCAAAAAAAAAAAAAAAAGAAAGAGCTATTTTAAATGTTATAAATAGATGAGGTAATGAATTTTGATGTATCAGATGAATTTATCTTAGATAATGACACACATATAACATGTAGATGTATAATGTTGATATTCATGTCTTTTAAGAGACTAAAAAAATTAAAGTGAAAAATGAAGTAAAAAAATATTATTGGCTAAAGAAATGTTATATTTTAAAATAAAATAAAAAATATTCTAAAAAATTTAATTAATTAATTAAAATATGTAACAAGATGAATTTAACTTCAAAAACATGGGTTTTTTTTTTTTTTAAAAAAAAGACATCATAAAATATAATTTTTTAACTAATTAATCTAATTAAAAGAAGAAAAAAAGGTTACCTATTAATTAAAGATTTGCTTTTTTTTCTCTATAAATATATCAATTCTTTTGTGTAAGCCTGCTTTCAATGTTAGTTTCTAAGTTTGTGTGGGCTATTAAAAAATATTTTAATTAAAAAGTTTTTTTTTTTTTTGCTATTTGATATATATAGGGGATTTGAACATAGAATTTCAAGCACCAATATCCATATTTCATGCTAAAACAGCACTCATCAGTTGGTCCAGATTATCAACTCTCACACATGCATATATAATCAGTGCTCAGTTTATATTAAGGTAGCAAATCTTCATACTTTAATGGACAGGCTTCAATCTACACCAGCCTCCAACTCTTCAGCCATCCATACCATTGAAAATTTGATAATGGAAAGCCCGAATCTCATGATGATGCCAATATTATTGTTTTGCCCATGTTGAGGTCAAGTCACTCTGATCCCCCATGAATAGGATCTAATTTCATTTAAATACATAGAAGAGGGATGGGCAGAATGCAGGCTTAATGTGTAATATTTGGAATACAGGCATTCCTTATATACCTGGAGCTTAATTGTAAATATAGGGGATTCAACTATTTGGTACAAATAAAAAGATCCGATGAGATAAGCAAAATGAAGCTACAAAAATAAAAGAACAAAGTTTGAGCATACATACGTAAATACGTTTTTCAAAGTATCCAATGCATAAAATAAAAAATACTTATTTAGCTTAATGCATTTTCAGTGTCATGCAACACACTCATAATTATTCTTACTAACACTCAAAGTCTGTTTTATAATAAATGTTAATGATATTCAGAAAATACCTTAATTTATATATTACAATAATTAGATAATTGGACACTATTTGATTTTTTATTAATGGCATTATTGTTGTTAGCAATATACCATGCCTTTTTTATTTTTCTGCCATCTTTCTCTATGCAGACCAAAAATAAAAGAACTAAAAGAAGTTATTCATATTTTATTTCCTTTGAATTTTGAAATTGACTCAGGAATAGAAATTATTAAAAGAAAGGGCCGGCTTTATAAACTTTTTTAAAAAACGAACAACATTTTTCTCCATTAATTAAAGAGCAATATTTTAGGAGAAATGCTCACAAGATCTTGAAATAAGGTTCTGTATATTCTAGCTGCTTTTATTGATCACCACTAAGGAACAACAAAGTGTCCTAAAGAAAATAAAACTTGCGATAAAACCAAATACTTGTAAAATATTAAAATAGCTACCATTATCAATTTATTTCCACTCCAATCTAAGAATTAAGAAGATGAATGCTTTACTAATTTACTGTACAAATAAATTATTTTGACTGTTATATCTAAAAGTAAGGCAAATGTCCACATGATTACTATTTGAAGTAAATAATTTAGTTAAAATGAAATGCCATGTGAGGTTTGGCACAGTTGGTAGAGTGCCAATTTGGGATCGGGAGGTTCCTGGATAGTTTCTGGATTCTTATAAATAATGTTACTATAATTGTTATATTTATTGATATACTTTTATATATAGATATTATTGTACATATACTTTTCTAAATGACTATGATGTATTTACATCTTTTAATATCAATGTATCATAAAAATATAACATATTCATCATCATCCTCAACCATTATCAGTCCACTGCAGGATGAAGGTCTCTCCAAGTTCAAACCATCTTCTCTGATCTTTAACTTCTCTTCTCCATATCACCCCTGCACACTTTCTTATTTCATCCATCCATCTCACATGTGGTCTCTTTCTGGGTCTTTACAATCTCATGGAATCCAGTTTAAGATTTCAATTGTCCATCTATTATCATCTCTTCTAGCAATATGTTCAGCCCAACTCCACTTCAATCTTTTAATTTTTTCAATGAGGTCAATAACATCTGTTTGTTCTCTTATCCATATATTGCATTTTTGATCTTATTAATGTAGCATAATCATGAAATTAAATGAAATCATTGGAAATTAAATGTATTGCCACTTGCCCATGCCCCTACCAAATTGTATACTATGTATCATCAAATTCCTATTAAAGTAGCTGCAGTAAAATCAGCTGCAGTAAAAACAAACGATCACTCTAAAAAATAATACAAGAAAAATAACAAAAACATTAATATGAAAAAAGAATTAAAGAAAGGCATACAACTTTATTCTGAATAGAGAGCAAAAGAAGTTCCCAGAATGCATGATAAATCAAGTTTTTTTTACTACAATGATTTTCTATGACAAAAAAATTAAAATTCTCAAGCCTTGGTGGTCAAGAGGTCAGTGACAGCCACTTTATAAGCAGTTGTCCCGGGTTAGCGGGTTCACTGCCCGGTTGATGCTATGACACATGAGGAAAAAAAAAATAAAATTATTACCCTAGGTTCAAAATATCTAATAAAAATTAAAAATTGGATATAATTAATAAATATACATTTTATAATTAAAAATATTATTAATAAAGAAGTAATAATTTGGATATGAATCTTAGTGTATAATGAAAATTTTAATTTTCTAGGATGTTTTGTTGAATGATTATTTTAAAATTTAGGCCACCATTTTGACTATTGTACACATTGGCTGAAAATTGATATTCCAATAAATTATGATTTATTAAATTGAAATAAAGTATGTAGGAAAAAATAACTTAATATAATGTACATTTTCAAATTTATTTTTGGTGCACTTTATGTTTCATTATCAATGCTTTTATACTTATCTAATTGTTTTTTGTAGCACAGTTAAATTTTTTTCTAAATCGACAATATGATCATCGCTTTAATAACGTAAGGGATTAATTTTATTTTTTGTCAATATTGTTTACATTTAAGATAACACAGTTTTGACTGGGAAAAGTTAAAAAAAAATATAGATATAAATATATTCATCAAACATTAGTTAAATAAACTTTTTTTCGAGATAATGTTCACACTTTAAACTTATTTTTCACTAAAACAACACATGGGCCATCATTTCCTAAACTTACATCAGATGTTAAAACAGTAATGTGGATGTGATGTGATGTGCTGTAGCTTCTCCTTAAACGAAGTCAAGAATCTCTCAGCAATTATGCCCAGAGAAATCTGTTCGCCACTTTATTTTCCATTCCCCAGTCTAAGTTTTCGCATATTCTGCTCCATCCCATTTCCACAACATAATATTTGTCAACTCTGTGACCTTTACATCTAAATCCCTCTTATCTTTTCCCAAACCCAGCATAAAAACCAATAATCCATTTTCTGTATAATCACTTTTTTCATATTTATTCTTCCATAACTTCATTATATGTGCCCTTTCTGTTTTCAAGCATTTGCATTCAATTAACAGATGCCTAATATTTTCTATTTCTTCCTTACATAATTTGCAGACTAAATCACCCATATTTTTCCATTTATATGTATATTCTCTTGTTGCTAAAGATCCTATTCAAGCCTTAAACAATAAACTACTTTCCTTACTATTATCATATATTAACTCACACCTAATATTCTGTTTATTTCTATATATATTTAGACTTTTTTTATTCTCCATACTAGTTCTCCATCTCTCTAACTCCCTATTCTTTATTAATAAATCTATTCTTTTATCCCATTCCATACCACTATAATACTCAATAATCCTCCTAACACAATCATCCCATCTTTTATACAAATATACTGATATAAATTCTTTATCCAAATCTTTTGCATACTGCATTACTTTTCTCACCCACTTTGTTACCTGCCCTTTACTCATAACCCAATTAAATACTATTTTGGCTATTCTTTTATTATCCATAAACTGCAATCTACTAAACATTTTCATTTTACTTTTTGCATCTCTCATATAAAAACTTGATCATCCCTTTTCTCTTTGGATTGCCTCTCTTGCTATCCATACATCTGCATCCAATGCATGTCTTCCTACTTCCCTTTGAACATAAGTAATTTAATACCCCTTTATTAACACATAATACATCATGACCATATGTTAACCCTGCTACTGCAACTCCATTCCATGTAGAGCAAAACCCTCCATACAGTATTGCCACCTGTGCTAAACAGAGTAATCAATGGATGCCAGAAGGCTTGTGCATAAAATCCCTATCTAATGCCTACTCATCCAATATCCCCAGACTAGTTTCTGGCTTGTGGCCTTCGCTATTGAGCTTAGATTGAAAATATTTTTTGTGTTTTCAATTTCATTCTCATAGTTTTGTAGTTAAGTAGAGATAAAAGGTGGTTGCTAGAGGGTTGCACTAGATCCTAAGATCTAGATGCAGTGCTCTCAGATCCAAAGCTCCTCACTGACGAAGGCCACAAGCCAGAAACTAGTCTGGGGATATTGGATGAATAGGCATTAGATAGGGATTTTATGCACAAGCCTTCTGGCATCCATTGATTACTCTGTTTAGCACAGGTGGCAATACTGTATGGAGAGTTTTGCTCTGTTTATCAACAATTAATGTGCTAGTATAGGATATGTGATCATGTGATGCTTAATGGTCCATTCCATATAATTCTAACTACATCATATTTATTATATGAAAACACTGTTAACTTCTTTATCAATCCCTTTCTTTTCTTTGCTTTATTTATCAATTTTTTCTCTCATTTATCCAAATAATTTTTCTGATTACTTAAAAATAATTCCCAAATAACTATATCTGTTCACCACCCTTAACTTAATATCTCCCAATAAAAATTCTACATCTTCTCTTTCCCCAGTATTACCCATCATTATATTTGATTTTTCTTCACTAAATTTAATCCCCATCTCTTTATCCACCCTTGCACATGTCCTCAGCATAACTTCCATATCTTCTCTTCTTTCTGCACCCAAAAATATATTATCAACAATAAAAAGACCTGACAAAATATATACTCCCTTACTACATATTAATGGTATCTATATCCCTCTTCTTAATCTTTCTATTGCTCTTTCCATTTTACTCAAATACAACACAAACAAAATAGGTGACATAGGGCATACAGTAGTGCCACTGAGTGGAAGACATAGTAATTAATAGATGCTAAAAGGTTTATGCCTAAAATATCTATCTAGTCTCTACTCACCCAATATCCCCAGACTAGATTCTAACTTGTGACTTTTATTTGTGAGGAGCCTTAGATCTGAAAGCAGTGTAGTTTGATATTTGGATCTAATGCAAACCTCCAGAAATCACTTTTTATCTACTTAGTTAATTATAAAGTTATGAGTCCAAGATAAGAATACCAATAATGTTTTCCATACAAACTAACTCACTTGTGGTTATTGAAAAACCAAAGGCATAACATTGTACAATTGCTGAACTAACTATGAATTTCAATTGAAATCATTATTGTGTTCTCATCTTTAGATCATAGCTTTATAGTTAACTAAATAGGTAAATGGTGTTTACTGGAAAGTTGCATTGGATCCTAAGATCTAGGTGCAGAGCTCTCATATCCAAGGCTCCTCACTAATGAAAGCCACAAGCTAGTAACTAGTCTGGGAATATTAAATGAATAAGTATTAGAGAGGGATTTGAGGCACAAGCCTTCTAGAATCCATTGAATACTAAGGCTTAATAATAAAGTAATAGGGAGTTAAAGAGATGGAGAACTAGTATGGAGAGTAAAAAGAGTTTAAATATATATAAACAGAATATTAGGTGTGAGTTAATATATGGTAATAATAGTAATAAAAATAGTTTATGTTTAAGGCTCAAACGGGATCTTTAGCAACAAGATAATATACATGTAAATGAAAAAATATGTGTAATTTAGTCTGTAAATTGTGTAAGGAAGGAATAGAAAATATTAGGCATCTGTTAATTGAATGTAAATGCTTAAAAACAGAAAGGGTACAAATAATGAGTGATGGAAGAATAAATATGAAAAAAGTGATTATACAGAAAGTGGATTATTGGTGTTTATGCTGGATTTGAGAAAAGATAAGGGGGATTTAGATATAAAGGCCACAGAGTTGACAAAGATTATGTTGTGGAAATGGGATGGAGCAGAATATGGAAAAACTTAGAGTGGGGAACGGAAAATAAAGTGGCTAACAGGTTTCTCTGGGTATAATTGCTGAGAGATTCCTGACTCCGTTTAAGAAGAAGTCACATTACATCACATCACATCACATATTGTTTAAAACTTATTTTTAATGCATTCTGTTTCTATTTGCAATGAAATTATTTTTTCCTATAGTATAAAGATACTGAATCCAAACTATGCAAATAAATTATATATAATTATTTAAATAATATTTTTTTTCAAGGGGAGATTTTTTATAATTTTCCTAAAGGGAGGGAGTCTCTCTCTCTGTGTGTTTTTTTTTACCCACCCAATTATTTTTTGTGTAAGGAAAATTATAAAAAAAGGAGAGGTTCCCTCTTTTTTTTTTTTTTTTTTTCTTTCCAACCATTCCAAATTTTTTTTAATTTTTTATATTCATAGTTATTTAAAGATTTCATTCAGTATTTTTTGTATTTGTTTTTTGTGTGGAGTGGGGGGGGGTGTGGGATATTAATTTTTTATTTTCACTTTTTTATATTGGATTGGTTGGGTTTGTTTGGAAAAAAGTGAAGAAAAGGGTGGTTACTTTTTTTTTTTTCTTTTTTTTTTTTTCTTTTTTTTTCTGTTTGTGGTTTGATTATATTTTTTTTAAATGGGTGGGAGATGTTTAAATTTTTTTTATTTATTTTTTTTTTAAAATAAATTATAATTATTTTTTTTTTTTTTTTAATTTTTTTATTTTTAATATTATTTATTGATTTTTTATTGTTGTTTTGTGTGTGGGTGGTGGGGGGGGGGGGGGGGGTGGTGAGTGATTTTTTTTTTTTTTTTTTGGTGGTTTGGTTGGGGTTAGATAAAAGTGGTTTTTTTTTTGGATATTATACTTATTATAATTGTATAATATCAAATCTTAGCATTACTTCTTTTGGGATTTAAATGTTTTGTTACTTTTGATATTTTTATGACAACAATAATTTTATAATATGGCTAACATTTAAAAAATGGTAAACAAAGTATACAGATTACTATGGCGAATAATTGATTGTTAATCAAACTAGTGGGCTCAAACTGATAAAGGTCACTATGGCAAATCTTTGTACAAAGGTTCCTCATATACAGTAGCAAAATGAAAAAAAATTAAAAAGAAAATGTTAAAACAAAGAAAGAACTAAAAGAATGAATGATTAAATAATAATTTTGAAAAAATATGAAATTCTGTGAAGTGATATCAGAAAAAAGTTATGAAAGAATTGTTAGAAGTAAGAAAAAAAAAGAAATTGGCAGAAGAGAAATTGGAAAAATTTGAGAACTTATGCCACAAGACTTTTGAGAATTTCCCAAATGGCAAAAAAAAACCCCAAAACTGGAATATATATATACAAGAAAGAATCCAAAGGGTAGAATAAGTTAAATAAAAGATTAAAAGTGTAGTTAAATCTGTGTGAAAAGTACAAGTGAGTGGTACAAAATGAGATAGAGAAACAAAATTCAGTTTAGAGACTAAAATAAATACCATGGTAGTAAAAAAGATACAAACAATTATTCAGTAACCAATTAAGTTTATAAACATAAATAAGTAACATATTTTACTTTCAAAGCACAACATTAATGTTAGATTATGGATAAATGTTTGTTAAAGAAAAAACAATCATATTATTATAAAGGTATCTTGAGGAAATATGAGTAAAAAATAGTAATGAACAATTAAACAATATATAGGGATTCTTTACATTAAAAGAGCAAATTGATAATGCGTATCATTTAAAAAACATGGGCTGCAATTGCAAGTTACTGTTCCACATTGCACCAGTTTACTACATACTGGCAGTTATTGATAATTTATGAGCTAAAATAAAAAAGGTGTAGGTTAATACTAGATGTCCTAAAAATGTAAATTGACAAGGTTGGTGGAAAATATTATATTTGCCTATAGGAATTCTATTGATGATATGGAAAAACTAGTAAGCATATTGGACATGAGCTCATTGTAAATTGAAAAGTATGACCCTTGTGAAATTCAAATACTGCCAGTCTCAAGATGCTAACATTATAATACCAAAAATAACTCATATAAAAAATATGATTTCAAGATTAACTGTATATCCACTCAAGCAAAACTGACAATAAATACAACAAAGAAACAATGAAAAATCAGAATCAGCTACAAGAGAATGAAGACAACAGACCTGAAACATTAAAGATAATAGTACTCAGGAAAAATTTATAGAAGGGATAAACTCTCCATCATAAAACACACCAGAAAGCCTTGATAAATAATTCCTCAGTACAAGGATTAGAAATGACCAGGGAAAACATATTTATATTTTATCAACTGTTATAATGGAATGTGATAGAATACCTCTTAAATAAAATGGTTGTTATAAAAATACTGACAGATTCTGATAACCAGATTTCATAATTTCAGAAGGGTTACTATAAGTTAATAAATAAAGTTCAAAACCTTGACATTACTTTTAAAAGACTCAAATAGCATTGGCAAATAATGAAAAGGTAAAATCAGTATCAAGTATGGAGCAGTTATCATAGGTTGATATAAAAAGAAATATTAGGTTTTGGTTTTCTCCACAACTATCAATGCATAATGAATACTGGCCATAATTAAAAAATGTATAAGGAAAACAGAATATGATTTATATTTCATAAAATGGTTTCCTGTTCTAAAATTACATACATTACTCTTGCATGATATAAAAAGTATCAGAAGAAAGCCAAAAGTTAATGATGTAATTAAATAAAAAAGGATACACTTAAAATGATAAAAGTTTTACATCTAAGTGATATTCAAGTAATAAACATTTTGTTTAAGAAAACATTATGAAAAATTTTTCATTTACTTGAAATACTAAGTTAATGGTCAATGAATTTTGTTAGTACAGGGTCAGATTGTAATTTTTATTTAGAAGATAATAAGCCCTTCTAACTAGCACTGTACATAATATTAAATAAACAATGTTAAATCTGTTATTAAAACAGGAAAAACTCTCCATACAGTAGTGCCACTCAGTGCTAGCCAGAGTAATCAATGGATGCCAGAGGTTTGTGCATAAAACCCCTATCTAGCTTGTGGCTTTCATCAGTAAGGAGCCTTAGATCTGAGAGCACTGCACCTCAGATTCAAGGCTACTCACTGATGAAAGCCACAAGCTTGAAACTAGTCTGGAGATATTGGACGAATAGAAGTTCTAGATGCAGTGCTCTCAGATCAAAGACTCCCCACTGACAAAAGCTGCAAGCAAGAAACTAGTCTGGGGATATTAAATGAATAGGCACTAGATAGAGATTTTATGCACAAGCCTTCTGGCATCTATTGATTACTCTGGCTTGCAGTAAGTGGCATTACTGTATGGAGAGTTTTGCCTGTTTTAATAACAGTTACGAGCAAGCATAAGAAATGGTGATCATGTGATGTTACATCTGGTGATACTCTATTCCAGTCACAAGATAAGGTCTGAGAAAATAAAACTAATCACCTTATTTTCCAAACCTAAATGCACTTATATAGGCCAATCTTAAATATCTTAAATGGAGAGTGTGTCTATATTAAATCATTCACTTTACATCCATTTCTTTTGATAATCTTATTAATACTTATGAAATATTATAATTTACTTTATGCTAATATTAGAAGATGTTAAACTATGTAATTATCAATGAATTTTACTAACACAGTCTCAGATTGCAATTCTACTTAGAAGGTACAAAAATATCATTGTATTTAACATGATTGATTTAATATTATGCCTAGCACTTGTGATGAAGGTAGCTTATCTTTTAAATAGAATTGAAGTATCTGTGAAAATAAAAAATAAGGCTGAAAAGTAACACCTTTTGAGTCAGAACTAAAGATGATTTTTTTAAAAATAAAATAAACTTTTAGTAATTGCAAATTATATACAAATATTAACATATATGAAGGAGAAAGAAAAAAAGATTTACATGGCATATTATACATAACTTATAAAAGTATAGTCATTACAACTAGTGTTTGAGGGCAGATAAAAATGATTCTATTTTATGTAAATGAATGTATATTTACATGCTTTATATCATTTTAAATGTAGGGGATTTGAACTCAGACTTTCAAGCAATCTTCAACTATCCACCCTATCTCATACCACTGATACACATGATGACACACATGTAGAAAAAATAAATAATCACCAATATACGTACTTCGTGCTGAACCAGCATTCATCAGTTGGTCCAGATTATCATCTCTCTCACATATATATAATCAGTGCTCAATTTATATTAAGATAGCAAATCTTTATACTGCCAAGTGTTGGTGGTCGAGTGGTCAGCATAGCTTGCCTTATAAACAATTGTCCCAGATTTGCGGGTTCACTTCCCGGTCGATGCTTTGACACATGAAAAAAAAAAAATCTTTATACTATAATTATTACCCCAAATCCAAAATTCAACCAGACCAGCAAAAAAACAATATTAAAACACAACCAAAGGTTTCACTGCTACAAGAAGACTTCTCAAATGTAAAGAACTACAAAAACTACACAATATATATAATATTAAAGATTGCCCACAAATCCATTCACTTCCCATCAACCCTTAACATTAAAAGAACTCTTAAATAAGTTAATTGCTTCAGAATAATAACTTTTTAATAATAAAGATTCTTTAATTATTCTGTTGATTTCATTTCTCTCAAAGAAGATGACCTTAGCTCCATCAAAATGTCTTCTTTGAGAGAAATGAAATTGAAAGAAGAATTAAAGAATCTTTATTTTTAAAAATTTATTAGTCTGAAGCAATTAACTTATTTAAGAGTTCTTTTAATATTAAGGGTGGATGGGACGTGAATAGATTTGTGGGTAATGTTTAATATTATATATATTGTGTAGTTTTTGTAATTCTTTACACTTGAGAACTCTGCTTGTAGTAGTAAAACCTTTGGTTGTGTTTTAATATTGTTTTTTTTGCTGGTCTGGTTGAATTTTGGATTTGGGGTAATTTTAATTATATATTGACTAGTTTAGCTTTATGCTTGTAATGTTTATACTATAATAGACAGGCTTCAATCTACTCCACCTCCAACTCTTCAGCGATCCATACCATTGCAAATCTGATAGTAGAATGGCCAAATCCCATACTGATGCCAATATTGTTGTCATGCCCATGTTGAACTCAAGTCACTCTGACCCCATATGTATAGGACAGTATCCATTTAAATACATAAAAGAGGGATGGGCAGAATTCAGGCTTAATGCCTAACTAAAAAAATATCTGCCAAATTTTCCTCATTGCTCATTAATACTTTAGGCTAATATTTTAGAGTATATAAATATATATTATGCCACCCTTTATCGTTTTTTTAAAAGAACATTGTATTTTTTGTTGGCAAAAAATATAGAGCAGTGAGAAAGTCACATGGTTCTAAGAGTATGAATAATTACTATGGCATTATAAATATGCAACATTTTTCTCATACGTTAGTGAAGCTATACTTATACTATAATGTGTAATATGTCTGCTTAGCGCTTTCGAGATTTAATGTTCAAATCTCATACTCATAGCTTTACAAATGAAGACTGTTGTGATTTATTGTACACATATGCAAATGAGTTTGAATTTTTAATTAGTTAGTCCATTGTTTGGAGAGAGCAAAGCATGTCTCTCTTCTATTAATGGCACTGAGATCATTTGCTATGTAAAAAGCTTCTTTGTCTTTTTTTTGGCATCACTCTTCTCTGAGCAAATTATTTTGGCAGAACTGGGTTCGAATCCATGGCCTGTATCTGCTTGGTGGTCTCAAAAGATTGATGTTCCTTCATTTTTATTTTAACCCTGTTGGCTTTATAAGAATTAAAAATTCTATTATTTTTCTGAAGCAATTGTTTAAGAATATTAATTTGCTCATGAAATATGAAGTGCCATAAGGATAAGAAATATGGACAGGTTTAAAAAATGTGTATCATATCTTCTGGATAATTTTAACTCTCACAAGACACATGCAGGATCTAGATTTATGGTTGATGAGGAAAGGTTTTGTAGGAATAGTGCCAAGCAATAATGTAAACAAAAATTTTAATCATTATTAAGTAATACACATATTTTGGAATTTGATTAAAGTTTTGGCCATTGGAAGGGCTGACTGTAGATGTCTTTTAGGATATATAATTTTTTTCAAATCTTTAAAAATACTAATACTCCCAAAATTATTTTACTTGTTTCTCAGTTTTAATAAAAAAAAAATTTAAAGGTGCTAAATTCCGGAAATAAAAGTTTACTTTTGGAAAAGTTTTTGAAGAACGATCATCATCAATTATTACTGCCATGCCATCATATCCCCCAATGGATTGCATGATTTCTCAAGGCTGTGGATATTAATTAGAATATATGTGTAAAAGCATATATTTGGATTGAGTTACAAACTAAATGGATTAATATAAAAAAAAATAACAATTTTGTGTATATACTCACAACTACAAACTCATACACAAAAATATTACAGTAACAAAAGCTCTGGTTCAAGTTTAAGGCCTTATGGAGTTTAAGCTATGATTCAAGTTTAAGGCCTTATAAAAAAAGCTATGGTTCAATTTTAAGGCCTTATGGCATTCATAATGATAAGAACATGATCACAACTACAAACTCATACACAAAAATATTACAGTAACAAAAGCTCTGGTTCAAGTTTAAGGCTTTATGGAATTTAAGCTATGATTCAAGTTTAAGGCCTTATAAAAAAAGCTATGGTTCAATTTTAAGGCCTTATGGCATTCATAATGATAAGAACATGATCACAACTACAAACTCATACACAAAAATATTACAGTAACAAAAGCTCTGGTTCAAGTTTAAGGCCTTATGGAGTTTAAGCTATGATTCAAGTTTAAGGCCTTATAAAAAAGCTATGGTTCAATTTTAAGGCCTTATGGCATTCATAATGATAAGAACATGATCACAACTACAAACTCATACACAAAAATATTACAGTAACAAAAGCTCTGGTTCAAGTTTAAGGCCTTATGGAGTTTAAGCTATGATTCAAGTTTAAGGCCTTATAAAAAAAGCTATGGTTCAATTTTAAGGCCTTATGGCATTCATAATGATAAGAACATGATCACAACTACAAACTCATACACAAAAATATTACAGTAACAAAAGCTCTGGTTCAAGTTTAAGGCCTTATGGAGTTTAAGCTATGATTCAAGTTTAAGGCCTTATAAAAAAAGCTATGGTTCAATTTTAAGGCCTTATGGCATTCATAATGATAAGAACATGATCACAACTACAAACTCATACACAAAAATATTACAGTAACAAAAGCTCTGGTTCAAGTTTAAGGCCTTATGGAGTTTAAGCTATGATTCAAGTTTAAGGCCTTATAAAAAAAGCTATGGTTCAATTTTAAGGCCTTATGGCATTCATAATGATAAGAACTTATCATGTTAAATATTGAAATAATCACTAACCATGTTTTTTTAAGGTACTGTTTTTTTTTTTAATATTTTACTGCTGTCTTCCTTAGTTATTCCTAAGATAATTTTCTCCTTGAACACTGTTGATATTAGAGAGAGTAAATACAGGAATATTGGTAATATTCTATGAAATACACTATCTGTATATCTTCAGTAATTTATATGGCACTATTCGTTTCTTGCTTCATGCATTATAAAGGCCTTGCACAAGCTGGTTTTTTTAAAATTCAGCACTAATTTCTAGATACAACTGCATTTTCTAGTGTGTGATTGGTGTAGTTTTTGGTTATCTAGCCACATGTGGTAAATGGATTTCTTCTAAATAAAATTTAACTGTTGTAATTGGAGTATTGGAAAATACTTTAAAATAGTCAATAAAATATGGCTTATGGTGGGAAAAAAGTTTTAATCCATGTTTGTTTCTCTCTTCCACATGGATCTCAGCATCACATCTTTAATAGTAGACATTGAACTTTAATGCAAAGCAATATGGAATTAACTGCTGCTGGATTCCCAGAATTATAATGATGCCAGTTTCTTGTTTCAGATCTATTTATATCTATTTCATGTTGTTCAAACAACATATAACATCACCAGCTAGGGAAAATATGACCTTTTGCATCACTACAAAAATATATTTTTTGAAAAACACCATGTTTACTCTCTTCAAAATATGTTGTGGATACAATTTTTAGTACATTGTATTCTGACTTTTATACAGAAAAGAAGAAGAGAGAGAAAAAAGTTTTCTTTTTTTTATTTACATTTTGTAACATAGAAAGAAGAAAAATTGACTGCCAATTTATAAATTTTTAATTACAACTTCTAAAATACTATCAATTCCAAAACTTTAATCTTGCTTTTAGCTTTGCTATCCAGTTGTACTATGAAATGTGAGAAAACACAGTTCATGAAAGGCAAACTAGAAAATGTCCAAATTTAGTTTTTTTTTTTTTAAAAAAAACTATACATTGTCAAGCGTTGGTGGCCTAGTGGTTATCATAGCTGCCTTCCAAGCAACTGACCCGGGTTCACTTCCCAGTCAACGCTTTGACATATAAAAAAAAACAATGCATTTTTTTCACATATCAAAAGCATTTTTCTTCTTCCTTTACAATATTATTATCATTCCTTTGTTTTTCACATATTACATAATAATACTTAATAATCTTAAATGTGTATAAATTAATTTTTCTTTTAACCTTTAGGCAGTTTACACTCAAATGATGCACATATGCATGCACACATGTAAGTGGCAGTTTATATATTTATTAGTCAGTTCACATGAGTTTTTATTAAACATATTTTTTCCTCTCTGCCACATTGTTGTATAATCAATCTGAACTACATCAGATTTGTTAAAGCTACAATATATTATGAGTAATACAGGAATGAGTCTGCAGTTAATAGAAAAATTAGGGATTATATATTTGCATCTGGGCAAATTATAAAATTGGGTTGCAGATTATTTAAGAAAGCATATTTACCTTTTTTAGATACTAAAAAACAACAAAAAATATTTATGGTATAAATTAGACAAAATGGTGTCAAGAAAATATGTTTTATATATATCACAAAAATATATAGAAAAATTATTATGTATATATTAGTTGAGAGATTATTAATCATATAAATAAGAATGGAAAGAGACCACAAAATGAAACTGTAATATATACTACAATTTTTTGTTTCAAGTCCCTCTCACTTAACATTAGCCATCACACTTGATTCCAATACAACATATTATTTTACTGTACTGTAACTATATAGTGATCTTCAACATTTACACATATATATCATAGAAATCTTTTAATTTGCATAGTATGCATATATAAATTAAGATCATAATACAAACAAAAAATAAAAGATAATAAATTGAGATAGCATATTTACACACATATATATTTATTGTGTGTGTTTATTGATTCACATTCAGTCAAAATAAAAATAATAAAACAATTGAGTGAATCATATCTTTATTTTTAAAAAATAACATGAAGAATGAAGTGTTAGATAAACATTAAACATGCTCTGGACAATATTCTTTTTTTCAATAACTTTTTCTCTTCTATAAAAATATTATAGCAATCTTGTTATCAGATACGATAGGCTCTCTAATTGTTTTGATGTTTTTCAGTCTGTATTGACTTTGCAATCTATAAAATTCCTCTTAATTTCCATTTTGATGTTTTTAAGTCTGTATTGTCTTTGGAATCTATAAAATTCCTCTTACTTTCCATTATACATTTTAAATTCATGGTTAAATTGTTCAAACTTAAATTTTCTGATGCAATTATAATTTTTTTTAATCTGTTGTTACTAAATCTCTAGCTTTCATTTTATCATTTTAATTTTTTCAAATTTCAAAAGCGTTTAAGTGTTTTATTACATAAAATATTGTCCAACATCAAAATTTAAAAAGAAAGAAAAAAGCCAATCATAAAATGTATGATTTTTTAACATAACCTGAATAAATTCTATTAATAAACATGATTGTATACAGTGCTCTGAAATAAAAAAATGGCTACTATGATATTGTAAAATATATTGTTTTTATTTTTTGGTTGTTAATGATAATATATACCAGAAGCAGTATATATTGATACAGTCTTCAATGATATTCTGTCCAGTGGACAGGTCCAGAGAACATTCACATTGCGACTTCATTTTCTTCATTGACCAGCTCTTCAATTCCAGGCAACTCTTCCCATCTCTTATATCATCCAACAATGTCAATCTTTTCCATCCTTTCTTCTTATTTCCATTCACCCATTCCCTCCACAGCATCTTTCATTAACTATACTTTCTTCTTAATATATGTCCAATCCAGTTTACCTTTCTAATTTCCTCCATCAATCTTTTCTTTTTATTTAGTCTTTTCAAACCTTCATTTGTTATTTGATTGATCCAACTGATTTTTTTCTATTCTTCTCCACAATCACATCTCAAGGCTTCCAATCTGTTCCTAATTTTATTACTCAGTATCATTGTAGTCAGCAATATTTTTCATGGTTATTTTTTTAAAAATATTATATTAAAGAACAGTGGGAAAAGAATTATTAAAATCAAATGTAGAATATGAATGCCAAAAATTAAAACAAATGCTAAATATTGTCGCCAGCAATATTTTTTATGCTGATGTATTTTTGTTGTTGTTGTTAAAAAAGGGCATGTAATTCAAAAATCAGTTTATGTGCAGATTTTAGACGGAAATGATACTAGTTGAATACAGAAGTCCCTAAAGTTAGTGGATCTTAAAATTGATTTGCATAAAAACAATCCTGATCCGGGTTCTAAAACGGGGGTTGAGAAGATATAGGTTACAAAAAAAATCTATTAGAAGTTAAACATTGTCTATGAGGTTTTTCCAATTAAACCACTAAACATCACATTCATTGATTACTCTGGCTTGCACTGGGTGGCACTACTGTATTGAGAATTTTGCCTTTGTTTTTACAATTATTGAATGATTAGTTTCAGAATTATAGAAGCCAGAAAAATTATGTTTGAAATTAATTCCAATAACCAGATGTTAAATATAATGGAAGGAAGTAAATAAGTCCTTTCTTATAAAAATTATAAATAAATAAATAAATAAAAAATCAATAAAAAAGTTGTATAATTAAAAATAATATGTTAAAAAATAAAATTTTTATTGCAATTAGTCATTACTTAAAAACAAAACAAAGATATAATAAACATTTCCATATTTCACCATTCTTTTTAAATACATATAAATAAAGATATAATAAAAGACAAATGACCCCCAAGATACATTTCGTGCTGAACCAGCACTCATCAGTTGGCCCAGGTCACAATCTCTCATATACATCTTTATTATATGCAAAGTATTTATCTAGAGTAAATTGTTACATTTTCATTCACCATTGTCAAACTTCCTCCACTCACAACTTTGACGCCATCCATTTCAGATAAATACACTAATGATTATTACTAATCATTTTCGAAACTAGAGATTATCTCTAGCACAGATATAAACTTTAAACCTCAGTTAAAGATTAATATATCTCCACGTGTGTAAATTTAAAAAAATCAGATATATTAATCTTTAACTGAGGTTTAAAGTTTATATCTGTGCTAGAGATAATCTCTAGTTTCGAAAATGATTAGTAATAATCATTAGTGTATTTATCTGAAATGGATGGCGTCAAAGTTGTGAGTGGAGGAAGTTTGACAATGGTAAATGAAAATGTAACAAAACAAAGATAATGATTATTAAAGTATGATACTAATGAATAGAAAATAAATTGGAAAAATAAACTTTTATAGTTGCCTTTTTTCTACAATCAGCAAATGAAAAAATAAAGATCAACTTATTCAAAATAACATTTTCATAGTTTAATATTTCATTAAAAAAAAGTATTGTCTATTTATTTATAAATAAAAGAAGTCAATGATTTTCTCAATGTTCATTGGCTGAAAGGTTTTTATTAAAAATGTTACATACTATTAGGGAAAGAAGTGTGTCACCTCTAAAGGAATGATTTAGTGATTGAAAATTAAAATGGGTTATGTGAAAGTAGAGAGTTTTAAAGAGGGGGAGGTTTTTAATGGAATTTTTAGGCATAACGACTATACATAAAAACTTCAGATATTATTTAAGGAGGAACAATTTTTATATAACATCTCAACAGACCAATTTATTACTCCCATTGCATAGGTGTGACAAGCCAACAATTTAATGTTATGAATGATAATATTGAACCAGTCCAGGCTCTAGAATTAGTACTTAACAAATTTTATTTAGATAAAAAACTGATACAATAAAATGAAATAAAAAATTCAAAGGAATGGTGAAGATAATTAGGATAATAGGAAAACATTAAATATAAAGAAAAATTACATTAATATTAGATTTAGCAAATGGAATTGTAATTAGGTAGAGAGTCGGTAACAAATAATGATCTAAGTTTTAAGATTGCTAAGAATCTTTTCTTTAATGATAGTTTACATTCTGATAGGTATCAATTTTATAATAGTCACCAATATATACATTTTGATAGAATAACTGATGATATCATATATATCAATATCCTTATTTTCTCTTATATATATACAAATAATCCCAGTGCTAACACTAAACTGAAAAAAAAAATCAAATATTAAATCACCCCATATCGTTAAAAAAATAATATTTGAATATAAATGTTAATATAAACTCCACAAATACATATATCTAAATATATATAATAATATAGTGTGATTTATACATATATAAATATTGTGGAGTGCAAATACTCTTAACACATGCACTATGAAATAAACACAAACTCACCCATCAATAAATGTTTTAAGTGTTTAAGTATTTTACTTATATGGAGAGCTTATTCTTTAAATAAACCAACATTTATTGGCTTGATCTTATTGCTAGGCTGATTTTTAAATTGGCTTATGACTTGCATAAGCTCAGATTATATATCACAGGGAAGAGAAAGTTTCTTATTTTTAAATACCAGCAGTACTGAACCATACTAAGAGGTATATATGTAAAAAAAGTACTAAAGTCTTCATACCATAGTGCCACCAAGTGCAAGCCTTCATAATCAATGGATGCAGAAAGGTTTATGCATAAAATCCCTACTTAATTAACTACAAAACTGGGAACCCAAGATGAAAACACCATAATGTTTCCAATCCAAGCTTCTTTACTTGTATAGTTATATAGATATGAACTCAGTTCAGCATCTATATATTTTGGTGTCTGGTTTTTTTAAAAACTACAGTTACCATTATCCTAAGGTCAGGTTGGATGTAAAACCATCAAAATATCACATGAATGCCATTTTATATGCTTACACATGGTGTTTTTTGATGTACTCAACTCTCCATACAGTAGGGCCACTAAGTGCAAACATTCATAATCAATGGATGCAGGAAAGTTTGTGCATAAAATTCCTATGTAGTGCCTACTCATCTAACATCCACAGATCATAAAATGTCACACTAGTTAGGGATTTTATGCACAAACCTTCCTGCATTTATTGATTACAAAAGCTTACACTTGATCATACTACTGTATAAAGAGTTTATTACTCTTATTAACAGCATGTGTAAGCATATGATGTGGAAATCATGTGATGTTTTGATGGTTATATATATATATATAACAATATAAAATTAATAATGCAGTGATTTATACACATAGAAAATATTGTGGAAGGTAACTTCACTTTACACATGCACTATAAAATAGACATGCATGCGAGAAATGTAATTTCAATCTATGATATTTCATATATATAAATTCATGAAAGCAGTTCACACCTATTCAACAATTTCAGTCTGCTGTCAAGGTAATATTTTATTAATAAACAAGGTGAATAGCCATTTTATCTGCCAATGCAGTTGGATATTTATCTTTATCTATAGTCTAATATGATTATATAAACATTGATACTTGATTGAAACAGATTGAGATTTTTAATATAAAGAATAGAACTTCATGGAATAATAATAACACATTTCACTGCCAGGCCATGTAAATACAGATCAGGTAAATTAATTTATTTTCAGGGTTTAATAAGGCTTATAGCTCTTTTTCCAAATATTTGTCTATTGGTCAACTCAGATAATTATCTACTATTGGTCAATAAATCAGTATATAGTCATTATTAGCTAGAAGGTAAATTTAAAATTAAATTAAAAAACTGTTTTCACCCTGGATTGTTTCCCTGTGAAAAGGATAAAAACTTATAGATACTCACAATATTTTATTCCTTTCAACAAAATTAAGTACAGTTTTTTAAAATGATAAAATATCAGACAATAAAATGTTCTTAAACTGCTTACATGTTTTGATAAACCAATTTATGCTTCATAATTAAATTCAAAGTGCAATAACCAGCCATCATTCATGTGAATTAAGCTTTTTATTAAAATTTAACTTCTGAGGTGCTTTTCAAGTTATCTGAAATAGATATTATATACTTTTAGTTGATGAATTTAACAACGGGAATCCATTCTTTTTTTGTTTTGATTCAAATGCAGGTTCACAGAAAAAAGTTCAATTTCTTATTTTTTATTTAACATTACACACAGGCTATATCCATAATATTTAATGACGGACTTAACTCATTCTTTGGTTGAGTAATAAAAAATACCTAATTGATTATCTATTTGGAAGAATAGTTAACCTTTTTAGAGTACAAACATTCAGTTAAGTTTTAAAAGCAAAAATGAATGTTTTAAATCATGATTTAATTTATAAAAAAAAATATCACACTTTGGGTGACATTTGTCTTAAAAAAAATTCTGCATGACCATGACAATATTTTCTATGACCTTGAGACAACTTTTATCACTATATAATTGATATAAACTATGGAATAACATTTTCTACGATGAGAAAGATATGGATGAGCATATTTGTTGTATGATTATTGCATTTAATAGATGTAGGTGTAAGGTGAGGCAATATTTACCCCAGTGAATGTTGTAGATACATTGAAAGTTAAAAAGAAACAACCATATGACTATAGGAATTCTTTTAAAAGACCACAAGAAGATGAAAAATCCTTTATATCATATTCATTGCTACAATGAGATACAGAAAAGAAATTGTACAAAATAGACCTAATTATCAAGTGAAACCAATACTGGTTACCAATTGTATAATCTATGCATATGCATGGAGTAGCATATTTTTGAAGATGGCAAAATTGATCTAAATTATTCAAAAACAAAATCATAGAAATGTTATTCTTAAGTGAGTATTCCAAAAACCTTTTGAAATTTTGTGATAAAAAAATTGTGTATTTATTTTCAGGCTCAGCAAATTGAATCTCCTTCCAAGTATTGCTCATTTGAAGTAATTCAATGGTCTAAATGTGTTTTCCCCTTTTTATAGAAGTCCTGAAGTTCTTGCAAAGTAGTACCTTTTAATGCTGCCATCATTTTTTTCTTGGAAATGTTGGGAAATTTTTTTCAGGCATTTTTTTCCCATTTGGGAAAACAAAAAAAAATTATACAGAGTGAGATCAGGTAAATAAGGTGGATGGATAAGCTGACAAATGCTGTTTTTGATTAAAAATTGTTTCACACTCAAGACTTCATGCATGGTATGTTGTCATGGTAAGACTTGCACTTCCTACTTTGCCACAAATTGGAACATGTTCATTTTACCACATCAAACAAACATTTTAGAACATGTATGTAAAATGCTTCACCACTACAAATAAATTCAGAAAAACAATGCTGTTTGCATAAAAAAAAGCATTGTCTTGACATTGAATTTCATTCACCATCCTTTTTTGGGATGTGATGAATTTGAACTCTTCCATTAAGACAATTGTAAACATCTGTTTTCTATAGAATAATTTTCTTGTAAGTTGTTTCAAGCATTACAACAATTTCCCATGTTGTATTCTCTAACAGAAAACAGAATTTTCTGTTATTGCAACTTTTGAGGCATTCCAACAATTGGCAATTAAATGAGACTCACTTAATAAAATAATTATTACATGAGACCATGATGTATTGATACCAATCATGTGATGCATGATGGCTTCTTCTTCATCAAAGCAAAAATTCTCTCACCCACTACATCCAGAGAAATCTGTTAGACACCTTCCCTTACCATTCACCACCCTGTTATTCTTCTCTATACTGCTCCATCCCATTCCCATATCATCTTTGTCCACTCTATGGTCTTTATATCTAGATCCCCTTTATCTTTTTCCAAACATAGCATAAAAACCAAGGACCCACTTTCTGTATAATCACATTGTTTATATTTATTCTCCACACCTTCATTATTTATACAACTTTCTGCTTGTAAGAATATAAACCCATGCAAGAAATTTCTCTGATTGCTCTAAAACAATTCTCAAATAGTTATATCTATTCACCACATTAAAGTTTATAATCCACAATATAAATTATTTTTCTTCTCTTTCTCCAATAATTATCATCATTACTTTTGACTTCACTTCACTAAATTAAATCCCCATTTCTTTACCCATCCATGCATATATCTTCAGTATAACATCCTATATCTTCTCTACTTTCTGTACACAAGAACATATCATCAGTAAATAAAAGACTTGATAATATATACACTCCCTTGCCATCTATTAGTGGTATCTCTACTCTCTTCTTAATCTTTCTATAGTCCTCTTCATTTTTCTTTAATATAACAAAAACAAAATAAGTGACATTGGGCATTCTTGCCTTAGTCCCACTCCACTTTCAACTCTAACTGATTCTATATTTCCTAATTGATATGTACAGTAATTATTTTCATACAATCTCTTAATAATTTCCACTAAAACTCCATTCATTCTCAAATTTACTAAACTTACCCATAATCTATTTCTATTTACACTATCATATGCCTTCTCTATATCTATAAAGACCATATATAACTATCAATCTATATTCCTACATATATCTATAAGCTGTCTGACTATAAATAAACTATCTCTTATATGCCCATATGATTGAAAAACTCCTTGCATTTCTCCCACTATATTATTATCTTCCATGCATTTTGGTAACTTTCCAGCCACCGTATATGCAAAAACTTTATATAACACTGATGTTACCACTATCAGCCTATAATGGTTTAACTTTTTATGGCCTTTATCTTTTCCTTTAAATAGAAGCCTTACTTTTGTATTATTCCAGCTATCTGGAGCTTCTCTCTTTTGTGCCATCTTATTAAAATATGATAATAGATTTAATTTTGTCCTATTTCCTAAATTCATCACTATCTCTGCTGCCCATTTATCTAAACCTCTTGCCTTTCCATTTTTCAATTTCTTCACTGTATCATCCAATTCATTTTCTGTAAACCGAATATTTTCATTACTCTGTGCTTTTATGTTTGTTATCACTCTGTCCTTCATATCTAACATTATTTCTATATCCATTACATACTTATTTAAGATTATTTCTAATTAAAACAGGCAAAACTCTCCATACAGTATTGCCACCCAGTGCCAACCAGAATAATCAGTGGATGCACTGGGTGGCACTACTGTATGGAGAGTTTTACCTGTTTTAACAACAGTTGTGTATTAGCATAAGAAGTGGTGATCATGTGATGTTTAGTGATTATCTCTATTTCTTCTTTAAAGCTACACTCTTTTTCCTCATCATCTAATAATACTATTTTTCTCTTCCCTATATTTCTTCTTTTAATATATTTCCAGATTTTTTTTATTTCTAACTCTTTAACTTTTATTAATATCATCCAATAATTTACTATTTAATTTCATTTTCTCTCTATAATTATCTATTGCAGCCAATTTCTTTTTTTAAAATATTTTTCCTATTTAATAGCAATGTCTTTTTTTACTTTTTTTGTTTTTAGTAGCATATTTATATTCTTTGCATGTGTTCTTCCTCTCTTTTATACTTTTACTAATTCTTATTTTTCTATTACTTTTATTCTTCTGAGTATTCTCACCTAAAATCATATTTGCCACTATTTGTACTTCATCACAGCAGTCCTTATATTCATTGCCAACAAACTCTTCCATATGAGTTCTTCTAGTTTTATTTTATATTTTTCTAAGTTATTCTTATCATGCATTCTCCTCCATATTTTTTAATTTCCTTTCTAGTTTTATTACTATTTTCCACCACATTACCAAATATTTCTATTATAAAAAAATTATGACCATTATCACATACTCTCTCTTCATTATCAAACTTTAATTTTCTGTATTTTATTCATTCCCTCTTTCTCTACTAATATATAATCTATTATGTAAAATATATTGTTTCTAGACCATGTGTATTATCTATCATAAATATGTGATAAATTTCCAATGCTCAAATTCACTCTCTGACAAAAATATTTCAAAAGCTGTCCATTCTTATTATCTACATCATCAATTTCTTCAATATGCTCACTTATATCTCCTATATTCTTATGTAGGCACTCATATATGCTATTATTCCACTCCATTATAGCATGATTATTTCCAATGGTTATATACCCTATTACCATTGTCCATTCTTGTCTTCCTAACTTTATCTCAAACCACAAATGTTCTTGACACTTAACAATATTTTAATATTTTTTGCCATAATTCCTATACTACCACCTCTTTTTTCTTTTTTTTTTTATTTATATCCTGCTATACCAACTCTTCAAGTATAGGTTTTTCTTCTTCTTTTTGATGTATTTTCACTACTGCTATTACCTCAAGCTCTTCATTTTTAACTGCCTTGTTTAGTACCAGCTGCTTTTCTGGTTTCGTAATACCTTGCATATTCAAATATCCAATTTAACAATTTCTTTTTTTACTACCCTTTTACAAATTCTTTTAACTTTTTCTTCTCTATTAAATTTGTCATTAGCTTGTTTATCATTATTTTTTACAGACCCATTTCCTCCCCACATCTCCATTTATATTTAAATCAGTTACCATTTGTTTATTTTTTACAAGCCATCCATTCTTTTTTTTAATACTGTATTTCAAAATCCTACTCCTCTTTATTAGTTTTTCGAACTATAATATTTTTTATAAATTAAACCCCCTAATGTTTCACTTCCTTGTTTTTCTAAGTGCAAGCCATCTTTTTTATTATGTGATGTGATATACTGTAGCTTCTCCTTTTTCAAATTTCAGGAATCTCTCAGGTACTATTCCCAGAGAACCCTGTTAGCCACCTTACCTATTCTTTCCATTCCCCACCCTTAGTTTTTCCATATTCTTCACTATCCTACTGCATCCCATTGCCACAACATAATCTTTGTCAACTTTATGGCCTTTATATCTAAATCCCAATTTTTTCCCAAATCCAGCATAAAAACCAAAATCCACTTTCTGTATAATCACTTTTTTATATTTATTCTCCTACAACTTCATTATTTGTAACTTTTCTGCTTGCAGAACATTTACATTCAATTAACAGATGCCTAATATTTTCTATGGTTCCTTACATAATTTACAGGCTAAATCATTCATATTTTTTCTATTTATGTGTATATTCCCTTGTTGTTAAAGAACCTGTTCGAGTCTTAAACAATAAACTACTTTCCTTGCTATTATCAAATTAATTCACATACAATATTCTATTTACTTTTAAATATATTTAAACCACTTTTACTTTCCATACTAGTTGTCCAACTCCCTATTTTCTATTAAAGCATCTATTCTTCTATCCCATTCCATTTCACTATAATACTCAACAATTCTTTTAATATAGTCATCCCACCAGTATTTATCATCATTACTTTTCTTCACTAAATTTAATCCCCATTTCTTTACCCATCTTTGTGCATGTCTCCAGCATAACTTCCATATCTTTTCCTACTTTTTGTGTACAAAAAACTATCATCCCCAAATAAAAGACCCAGTAATGTATATACTTCCTTGACATCTATTATTGGTATCCTACCTCTCTTCCTAGTTTTTCTATTGCTCTCTCCATTTCTTTCAAATACAACAAAAACAAAATAGGTGACATTGGGTATCCTTGCCTTAGTCCCACCTTATTTTTAACTTTAACTGATTTTATATTTCCTAATTGATATGCATAGTAATTATTTTCATATTTCAATATAAACTTCATTAACACTCCTTTAACATTTTAAGCAAATATTTTTTTATTTATTTATAACAGTTTTGATTATTCTAGCAGTCTTCTTCAGATCTACAACAAAAAAATTATACAAATATTACATCAATACAATCAAAATTCTTTATATTTTCATATAGTCATCTTTATAAAATTATAATAACCCAAAATAATGTAAAGCAAAAACAACTCAATCCAAAACTTTTAAACAAAAATTTTTTTAATTTTTCAAAATCCAAAATATTAAAAAATTAAAATTTTCTTAAAAAATATTTTAAAATTACTTTTTTCAAAATCCAAAATATTAAAAAATTAAAATTTTCTTAAAAAATATTTTAAAATTACAATCATAATAAATGTATGAAATTCAAATTTTTAATATCAAACCATTAAAAACAAAAACACTAAAAAACATTAAACATTAATCTAAAAATACCAAAAATTAACATTTTTACATAATTAAAATTACATAAATAAAAACAAAAAACAAAACAAAACAAAAATCAAAAAATTAAAAATCAAAACAAAAAATCAAAAAATTAAAAACTAAACTTAAAAAATAAAATCATTCTTTCCTTCTTTACACACCATACTTTACCTAATTCTCTTTATATTTCCATACCATCTCTTCAATTTCCTTATTCATTTATCCTTTATTACTCCCTATCATCTTTACTTATTTAACTACCTTCTGTAATATTTAATACCCATAAAGACTTAACTATTCTTATCTTAAAACTTTTACACTACCTCCACTTTGCCTCCATTTTTCTTTTTCAGTAACCACCCCCAACATCCTTTTTTGCCCATCAACTAGCTCCCTCTATTACCCACTCTTATTATCTAATTACTTTAAATTTAAACCCTTTCATTTATAATTTTTACATTCCCCTCACTTTAATCATCTTAAATCTTGTTACTTTTAATTTTACACTACCAAAGTTCTTATCCCTCCTCTATTAATATTAGGTTTTATTTTATTAATCAGAAATGCTTCTCTTATCTTCTTGTAGTAGAAGAGACAGAAAGATAAGAAAAGCATTGTTGATTAATAAAATAAGGCCTAATATTAATAGAGAAGGAGAGATAAGGACTTCAGTAGTCTAAAATTAAAAGTAGCAAGGTTTAAGATGATTAAAATGAGGATAATGTAAAGATTATAGGTGAAAGGGTTAAAATTTAAGGTAATTAGATAATAGGAGTGTTTAATAGAGAGAGCTAGTTGATGGGGAAAGAAAGAAAGTTGGGGAGTGGTTACTAAAAAAGAAAAATGGAGGAAAGGTAGAGGTAGCATAAACATTTTAAGGTAAGAATAGTTAAGTTTGTATGGATATTAAATGTTATAGAAGGGTAGTTAAATAAGCAAAGATGATAGGGAGTAGTAAAGGATAAATGAATAAGGGAATTTAAGAGATGGTATGAAAATATAAAGGGTAATAAGTAAAGTATAAATGTGTGTGTAAAGGGGAAAAGAATGATTTTATTTTTTAGGTTTAGTTTTTAATTTTTTGATTTGATTTTTAATTTTTTGATTTTTGTTTTGTTTTGTTTTTTGGTTTTATTTATGTAATTTTAATTATGTAAAAATGTTAATTTTTGGTATTTTTAGATTAATGTTTAATGTTTTTTAGTGTTTTTGTTTTTAATGGTTTGATGTTAAAAATTTGAATTTCATACATTTATTATGGTTGTAATTTTAAAATATTTTTAAAGGAAATTTTAATTTTTTAATATTTTGAATTTTGAAATGTTAAAAAAAAATTTGTTTAAAAGTTTTGGATTGAGTTGTTTTTGCTTTATTATTTTGGTTTATTATAATTTTATCAAGATGACTAATTGAAAATATAAATAATTTTGCTTGTATTGATGTAATATTTGTATAATTTTTTTGTTGTAGATCTGAAGAAGACTGCTAGGACAGTCGAAACTGTTATAAATAAAAAATATTTGCTTAAAGTGTTAAAGGAGTATTAATGAAATTTATATTGAAATATGAAAAAAGGCAAAATATTGAGGGAGGAAGAAGAAATAGATTAGTTATATATAAATTATTTTTATACAATCTTTTAGTAAGATCCCCTAATGTCCATTCATTTACAAATTTACTAAACTTATCCACAATCTATTTCTATTTACTTTATCATATGACTTCTCTATATCTATAAAATCCATATATAAATAAAAATTGTAAGCAAAGTGATTATAAAGAAAGTGGGTTCTTGGTTTTTATGCTGGGTTTGGAAAAATATAAAGAGGATTTAGATACAAAGGCCATAAAGTTGACAAAGATTACATTGTGGAAATGGATGGAGTAGGAGAGAGAAGAATATGGGAAAAACTTGGGGCAGGAAATGGAAAAAAAGGTAAAGTAGATAACAGGTTTCTCTGAGCCTAGTGGTTGAAAGAATCCTGATTTCCATCCCCAGCCCTAAGTTTTTTCCATATTCTTCTCTATCCAGCTCTAACCCTTCTGGAATTCATTAATTTATATTGCTATTATTTTAATTAAAATTTCCAGGTTAAACAAATGAACTAATATTCAAATGAAACTACTTATATGGATAGTTAGTATAGTTACTGTCTGAAGAGCAAAAGCTTTCTGAATCAATTCATAATTTAATAAAATAAAAATAAACCATGTTCCAAAAATTGCTGTACTCATAATATTATTTTGTCTCTTAAATATCACTTAAGAGTGAGAAAATGATCAAATGATTACTTTCTATTAATTTGATATGTATGTACTTCTGAAACATACATTGTTTTAATATATATCAAATCTATTTCTTGGGTTCTATAATAAAAGTTTTATCCAGCAAGTTACAAAGGTAATCAGTTTTTATTTAAAATGCCCTTGCACTTATCACATGTGCTATCCTTACATAGACTTATAAAATGTTTAGAATATATAGCAGACAGTGGTGTGTTTCACTGAACCAATTAATAATAAAAAGATCTTAACTCTCAAAAACGAATACGTATTGTATTTTTGATATCAGAAAAGCCCAATATGAATCCCTAGCATTACTGCAAAAGAAACAGATAAAAAATTAGAACTAAAGGAACTAAAAATAGGAAACTTAATTTAGCAAGCCATTAGCTTGAATATAATAAGAATAAAATCTGATCATTGCATAGATGAAGTAAAAATAATTACTCTACCAGAAGAAGGCAAAGAAATTCAAAAACAAATTTGGAAAACCTATTGTTTTTATCAGAAGAAGGCTTAGAAATTTGAAAGTCTAATCTTCAAACACAGACTTTATTGTCATCTAACCTTCATTAAATTTATTTCTTATTAAAACAGGCAAAACTCTCTATATGTATTGCCGCTCAGTGCAGGCCAGAGTAATCAATGGATGCGGTGATGTTTATTGGCATAAATTTACTTCTTATATGTTAATAAGATAAGTTTTATTACTCTAAGAGGTAGTTTTAAATTTGAAGTTCTGAATAAATTATGTTAAGGTAATAATAAGAAATAGTAAACTTAGATTATTTTTTGCTCATCACCATTTGATATAATCAAGTACAGTAGTTAGTTGAACAAGGGATATGTGACATTCAAGCACTCACATGATAGGTGGGGCATAACAAATTCTTAATTGATCAAACAATTGAAGAAACATTAATTCTTTTGGATCTCTCTTTTATTTTATTAAACGCAACACTTGATCGGGCAATTTTAATGCTTGGGCACCAAATTATCTTTAATCAGAGAAAGTAGTATATAATTTTTCTTAATGTGGTTTCAAAAATTAAAAAAATACCACTTACTAGCATATTTTAGAGACATCAGCGATGCATTTGGTTTTTGGCACTTAATAACTGACTTATTTTTAAAAAAAATATTTTTGGTGATAACGGATTGTTTATTGACATATTTGATAATTTTTTATTACAAATGCCAGTTTTTAATTTTAAAAATAGTGTACTAATTTATTTAAATTAAAATTTGATATTACTGAAAAAATTGAACTAATTTCTATGCCATAGACAATGAGATCAATTAGTGTTTATTTATTTACAATATCCGTCTTTTCTTAAATTAGACATCAATATATTTTTATTCTGTCAAAATTTTATTTAGGAAAATACTTTTTAAAAGGTTAAGATGGTTAGTGCTATTAGCTAAGATATTGTAGGTTGAATAATATATGTACACATATCATTCTAATTCAAGAGAAGCACTACAACAAAAATATCATTGATTACAAAATAAATTGTTATATTTTCATTGACCATTGTCAAACTTCCTCCACTCGCAACTTTGACGCCATCCATTTCAGATAAATACAATAATAATTATTAATAATCATTATCGAAACTAGAGATTATCTCTAGCACAGATATAAACTTTAAACCTCCGTTAAATATTAATAACCAAATGATTAGTCGCTCATTGAAATATTGTGACGTTCGAACACCCGAAGTATGAGATTGTGTTTCGATTCAGGAATTTTTAGCAATCAAATTTATCAGTCTACCCCAGTATAAGGCAACACAAATATTGTTCTATTCTGAACAATAATTAATTTTATAATAAGCATTATTTTTATTATAGAATGAACGAGATTAAGTTTAATTTATTGATTAAACGTAACCCGATTTAAACCAAATTCACACAAAACACGATAAATAAAAACGAAAGCCTAGTAAAAATGTTATTATTATTATTTATCAATTACTGATCAAAACATTATTTTTAATTTAAATATTTTTTTTTAAAAGATGATATTATGACGTAAAGAAATAATCAAGACATTATCTACAATCGTCTATGTATTTTTAATAACCAGATCGTTCTATTATCAATATTGTAGCTTATTAGCAAAAGTTGTAAAAAAATGTTGTTGAAAGGTGTATAAATGAATATAAACAAATTGAGATAATAAAATTGTTTCCAGTTCAATAAAATAGTGATAAACGTGAGATAACTTTTTAGCTTTTTAAAATGAACTATATTTAAAAAAAAAAAAATCTGGTGACAATTTTAGAAAGCAGTAATTGTTTAGCTACTTGAGACTACGAGCCTCTCCCCAGTCCTTCTTTTCTTCCTACACTCCCAGGAACAATTAACTCAAAGCTACAACTGACCATGGTAGGAATGGATGGAATCCCTGGGAAAGTGAACGGGAATATGAGTAGGGAACAGGAGGGCCAGCCTTGGGCCACTGAGCCAACACTCTCTCTAATCACCGTGATGTGTGGCCCCCAGCAAACATGTGGTTAGCTTTTTGATGGAGGTCAACTTGCCGATGTTTAATTAAGTACCAACCTCTTGCTGTTGTAAATATCTCCACAGCTTATAGATTTCTCTCTTTTTTCTTAAAGACAATAACTTTCACTTTCTGACTTGCAATTCATCATTCAAATCACTTTGACAGTAATTTTTTCCATGAGACATGTTAAAATATATTTAATGGCATTCCTCTCTGTTTCGTTAATGTTAAATAGACTTATTAATCCTTTTATTGTTAAATTATTATTTTAAATATTTAAACTATAATAATGAAATATATACTCTTAAGTATGAAGAGTAGAAATAAACGCCAGCCGTTCCATAAAACGGCATCATTAAAAAATACTAATAAAAAGTAATAATACTAATTACTGGAAAAAAAAACACCAAATATGGTTTAATCATTAGAATTATTATATCAAAAACTTATCATATTAGTAGCATTATTTTCAACCATTATCGATCCACTGCAGGATGAAGATCTTTCCAAGATCAATCCATCTGTGATCTCTAATCTCTCTTCTCCATATCATCTCAGCACACTTCCTTGTTTCATCCATTCATCTCACATGTAGTCTTTTTCTAGGTCTTTTATAATCTTAATTAGTAACATAATGCATATAAATTATATACATTATAACTTTTGAAGCATTGAAGACAATTATCGGAAGTAAGGATTTGCCATAAACAGCTTAAGAAAACACAGATCAGTCAATAAGTAACTAATGTATTATGCAACAGATATTATGTGTGATTTAGCCAATAATAAGATGACTCTTTCAAAACTCAAAATTCTTAGATCAAATCTCAACTGAATAGTCATATATATATAACTTGGCTCTTATTACCTAAATGAAATTGTTAAATGCTTAATTTTCTACTAGGAATTTAAACATTATAGATCTCTCAAGCAGTTTACTATATGATTATTTTATTATCCCAAAGTGATATATTACAATTTTTGTATTATCACTTGCTCAGAACATGATAAGATTTTAATCACATTCAAATGATCTGATTTTCTTTTTACATTACTTAGGAGACAATTGATATAAAAAACTTTAGATTTGAATCTGATATTTTCCTACTATATAAACACATAAATAAGGTGATAAAAATCAAAAATAGATCACAACAAAACATAATCTACTGTCAATCAAGCTTAACCTACAAGTAAGAAGAACAACAGATTAAAATAAATAAAGCTTAAATATTTAACACATAAATATTATTAATTAATAACAACTTAAATAAAAGCATATAATTCAAAGTCACAAGTTAACAGTTTATTATATATCATATTTTAATAACTCATGCCAGTAATTGAGAATGTTTAATTGTTCAGGCAATATTACTATGCTACACCCTGTGATTTAGTGCAGAGGTAGGATGTTGGATTTATATCTCAAGGTCTATGGATCATGGCTCAGTCTCTCACTTTTGAAGCCAAACTTTGCACAAGCTCTCAAGCACACACACACACACACATATATATATATATATTAAATTGGCTCAGGCATATGATATTTTTTTATATGTCAAATGCATTGACTGGGAAGTGAACTGGGCCAGCTGCTTGGAAGACAGCTATGCTAACTACTAGGCCACTAATGCACTGTGGCATGTGATATTTTAATCATAGAAAACTACCTTAAAGATTTAAATAATATAATTTATATTGGTATTATCTTTTATTTTTTTAATTCTGTTTGAGGTTCTATAAATTGACAGGAAAGATACAAATATGAAAAAGTAAATTCTAGCATCGTCTCTACATTATGCATTTAAAAAAAAGAGACTGATAAAAAAGGTAGTAATAAGAATCACAATGGAATTTTAATTGGACCATTAAATTTACTTCATAATAAAATCAACAACTAACACTCATATAATAAAATGTATATCTAGGATGTGAATCAATTTCCAATCATAATAATCTTAATACTTGGTGAAAAAATTATACAAGTCTTATATGAATCAAGCTGCTGCCATGTTTATGATATAACATGAAGATTCTCCTCCTCCTAAGATGATGACAAGTTATACCAATCAAAGCAAAAATAAATGAAGATTAGCAGTAAAAATGGACTAATATAAATACCTGGAAGGCAAATGAAGACTAAGTCCAATTTGAGGAGATCTGTATATATTGTGAAGTATATTAAATTAGTGTATATATATAGAGAGAGTACCATTTGCCATTAGTTTATTATATCCTGCATTTAAATTATTCTCACGTATGAGTTTTATTATTTAATAGTTTGACTTTTAGAATAGTTAGTTTTCTTAATAAGAAATTGTGAATAAAAAGACAGCAAAATTGATGCATGGACATAATACAGGAATAAGACATAACATATGAAAGATTAATAAAAATTATTAATATAACTTAAAAATATTGCAAATTTTTTATTGATTTAATTAATTACATAGATATCTTCAATATATGATTTTTTCTACAGTACAGGCTTTTTCATACCTGCATTCCAATATGTAATATATAGGGGGCTTGAATTCAGACTTTCACACACCCTTCAACTATCCATGCTATCTCATACTTCTGACACACTTGTATCACACACATGTCGAATAGATATCTTCAATAAAATACTTAATTATTACATGTTTGCATATTGAACCATTTACTGAAAGTATTTCACTATTTTAACATTATATAAAAATGTTCATTGTGAATGAACACACACACACACATATTTAGGTGATCTTTTATGTACAGTCATAAAATACAGTTAGATGACAAAGAAAATTTCCAAGTCGAAAAGCTAGTTTTAAAAATCACTACATTTTCTTAGATTCTGGACAGTCATATTTTCACCATTTTCATTAAGAACAATAAATGTGTCTACTTAATCTTTCTCAGATTAGTTTTTGGCTGTTGATCTTCTTAAATAAGGAAAGTATTAAATTTGTATTAATACATCTAGCAGCCAACCTTATATTATAGTATTCAAACCAATAATCTCAAATTCCAAATCATCTTAAGATTTTGATAAAGGGCAGACACTTGAACAATTATATATTGTAGAGAAACTCAGTAATATGCTATCTATACTATCTATTGATTATTTGAGATTACAGTGAATGATGCTGGAATATAATAAGTAGAGTGAATTATTACATCTAATTCACATGTTGAAAGTAATCAATAAATCCATATGATGCTTCGAGTTATATCCTTTTCAAAAAACTCAAGATGTTTACAGATAGCCTATAAATAGCTTCAATGACTGAAATTGAATAATTGTGTTATATGATTGTGTGATCACATTTGTATTCTTTAATTACACATTGAACCCAAATTATCTTTTTCCTTGCATGGAGATATATTTGAGTGCATAACACTTATAAACCACCAGCATTGAGAAAACAGTAATGAGGACAGGATTAGTATCTTTAGTCTTAAATATGATTTTTACATGAGACCATAGTATCAGTAATAGATTATTTAAAACCATATTTTGCATTGAATTTGACTCACTAAATAACTATATGCATGAATATTTTTATTTAGAAGTCCCCACCCACCACAGAAATGTAAAAGGAGTGAAAAATATAGTCTAACACTAGCAATAGCATGTCTAAAATGTATAGTTATTTTATTATAAATGAAGTATTATTCCTTCAAGCAGGAATCAGGAAAACATTGTATACTGGTAATGGTGAAAGTATAAAAATGATAATAATAAAGTTTAATATTTCAATTTTTTTTCTTAATATCATCATCACCATTCTCAATCATTATCAGTATACTGCAGGATGAAAGTCTCTCCATATTCAATCCATATTTTCTGATCTCTAGCCTCTCCTCTCCATATAATTCATATACACTTTCTTATTTCATCCATCCATCTCACATATGATCTCTTTCTGGGTCTTTTACAATATCTTGGACTCCAGTTTAAGATTTCAATTTTCTACTTATTATCATCTCTTCTAGCAATATGTCCAGGCCAACTCACTTGTCTTTTAATTTTTTCGATGACATCACCTGGTTTGTTCTCTTACCCATATATTGCATTTTTAGTCTCTTCTTGTAACTCCTAACATGCATCTCTCCATACTTCTTTGAGTGGTCTAAAGTCTCTTTATTGCTCTTCTATTAAGTGTCCAAGTCTCAGATCTATAATAAGAACTTGTAAAACACATTTATTAAAAACATTCCTTTTCAAACACATAGGCATATTTCCTTTTAGTATTATGTTATTTCTACCAAAGGCATTTGTTAATTTTATAATTAATTTTATCCATTATGTTTTCATCTGCAATAATGATTTGACCAAGATACTTGTAGTTGTAACTTCTTCTAACTCTTCATAATCGATCTTTATTTTCATCATTTGAGAAAATCTATTGAACATTACTTTAGTCTTTACACATTTATCATTAGTCCTACTTTTTTACTTTCAATTGATAATTTCTGCAACATTTCCTGAAACTCTAAAGCATTATTTGCAAAAAAACTACATCATATGCAAAATCTAAATGAATTAAATAATTTCCATTTACATTTACTGCTTAGCTTCCCATTTTAATTCACAAAATACTTTTGCAGCACTATTGTAAAATATTTTGGCGATATGGAATCACCTATCTTATATCCTTCTTAATGTTAATCTTCCTTGTATCATTATGTAATCTAATTATTGCTGTTGCATTTTTATAAATATTCTTCAAAATATGACAATATTCTGGATCTATACTTTGATCATCCAATGCTTTAAACAATGCTTATAGAATGAAATATCTTTTCATAATCCATGAATCCAAAGCATAATGACAACTCATATTCATTGATCCTTTCTGTAACTTCTCTCAATACTTAGATATTATCTACTGTATTAAAACCACTTTTAAATCCAGCTTATTCTCTTGATTGGTTGAAGTCCATTATTCTCTGTAAATGAGTTGTAATTATCTTGGTAAAAATTTTGTATAAAACTAATAAAAAGTTTAGGTTTGTTATTTCTAATATCTTCTTTATCATCTTTTTAAAATGTTAATATTAATACTGCATTCTTCCAACCATCTGATACATCTTTATCACTTAAACATTTGGTATATAACTTTGCCAAAATATTTTCTATTTCTTCATTTGTTTTTTTTAATATATTGATTATAATTCCATCATTACCTGGAGTTTTTCCTTTCTTCATAAATTTGATTGCATGTCTCACTTCTTCATTTAAAATTCTGAGCAATTCACAATATATAATAGATATAGGAGTACTTGTTCTTTATTACTACATAATTTTTAATAAGACTCTTCTTACCCATTACATGATGTCATCTCTTTTTTTAGTAATAGTTCCATTTTTTTTCTTATTATAGATACAAGTTTTCTACTAATATCAAAATTTTGTTTTACACTCTTGAGACTTTTATTCTCTTTTACAGTTTTCTTTACAATTATACTTTCTTATATCATTATCAACTCTTTTTCACACCATTTTACAAAAATTCGAGATATTCAATCTTTGTTAATGCATCATTTTTATTATATATCTTTAAATTCCTTCCTTTCTGTAAAAATTCTCTAGTCTCAGTATCAATTTTATTGGTCAGTTGCTGCTTTTTTCTACCAGCTATCTTATTGCAATTTTTAAAAGTGTATCAGTTATTTTCTTATTAATTTCATTCAAATCTGAATCATATGTAAAATCTGCTAATATTTAAAAATGATTTGCAAGTTCTAATTTAAATTTATTAGAATATTTCTGAATATTATGAATATAAACTATGAATATTGTTTTTTTAAATAATTTTTGTCCTCTAGTTTTGCATCAACATGTATCTTACATTTTACTAATCGATGATTGCTTCCTATGTTGAATTTATTAAGAAAATTACAATCTTGAAATTTGTATTTCTGTTAGTCAAAATATAATCCAATTCTGCTGTACCTTTATTTGGATGCTTTCATGTCCATTTCCTTTTAAAATTTTTCTCAAAAAAACCAAATTTATAATATAAAGTTTTTCTTTTTCTGCAAACTCCACAAGTCTATATCCTCTCTCATTTCTATTACATAACCAAATTTACCTACAGTACTTTTATTTTTCATTTGTTTACCAATTCTAGCATTAAAGTCTTCCATAATAATGTTAAAATGTTATTTAGTCTGATCAAAAGCCTTTTGTACATTCATATAAAAATCTTGTACTATTTCATTACTATGAGAACTTGTTGGGACATAAACCTGAATTATCTTCATTTGGTATCTGCTATTAAGTTGAATAACTAATCTTGCCACTCTATCTGATATACCATCAATCTCCACAATGTTGTTTTTGCACTTTTTATTTATAATGAATCTTACCCTACTTGTACTTTTAATATTTGTGCCTTTGTAATAGAGTACAAGTCCATTTTTAAAATCAATTTTCTCTTCACCTTTTCTTCTAATTTAACAAAGTTCAATAATATCCCATTCAATATGAGACAGTTCTTTTTCCAATTCTTTCAATCCTCCACTTGAAAGTGATCTGTAGTTGTATGTACCTAAATAAAATGTTGTCATCAAATGGTAGTGTATATGGGTAAGATACTTAGTAAAATATGTCTTAACATGGAAAAAGTTTAATTAACCAGCCAATTGAATAAAGAAAGATTGCATAGTGTTGAACCTTTTGTGGATCTCTTTTGACATCTTCAGAATTTATAAATGTATAAGCGAAACACTAATGATTGTGAAATTATATATGATAATCTTAATAAGAGTACTTTTGCTCCATGGTTATGCTTTAAAAAATTCTTAAAAATAAAGCTTTATTTATTGTTGGATAATGTTATTTCCACATCTTTCTCCTCAAAGATTTTAATATAAAAGCTAGTAAAAACAAATTATGGTTTAAAGTTGAAAAAATTGTTGTGGACATGTCAATTCAAATAATATCATAACTTTATTTACAAAAAAATATATTTAAAAATGTCTCCACACTCAAAACAATACATTTTATAAATTATGTCAGGAATCAAAATATGTAAGAAGTTAGCAATGCATAATTACACATAACTATATATGTTGAATGAATCATATATCAATGTGCTTCCAAGATAATTAATAGTTATATTAAAAAAAGAGATTTATCTCCATTATTTTGATTGAAAATTTGATTTCTGTTCATAGTATTTATGTTAAACTTTATTAATTGTTAAACAATAACGTGTTGTTTACAAATTGGTAGTGTTACAGCAATACAAAATTCTCACGAGTTTGCTGCCAAAAAATAAATGTCTTTTCTTGAGCTCACTAAAAAATATTGTCTGGCTTATGATATTGTATTATTAGACATTACATTAAAAAAATTACATTTTCATATAAGGTGAAGTTTATAAGAAATACAATGAATTAAAAGTAAAAGTTAAATAAATACAAGAATATGAGTACCAAACTCTCCATACAGTAGTGCCACAAAGTGCAAGCCTTCATAATCAGTGGATGCAGGAAGGTTTGTGCATAAAATCTCTATCCAATACCCACTCATCCAAGATTCTCAGACTACTTTCTAGCTTGTGGCTTACATCACTGAGAAGCCTTGGATTTGAGAGCAGGGCACCTAGATCTTAGGATGTAATGCAACCTTCAGCACCCACTTTTTACTTATTTAATTAACTATAACTCAAGAAATTATCATAATATTTCCAACCCAAGCTCCAAAATGTATAGATGCTGAACTGAGTTCAGATCTATATGATTACACAAGTAAATGAGCTTAGGTTGGAAACATTATGGTGGTTCCATCTTGGGTTCCTAGCTTTGTAGTTAACCAAATAAGTAAAAGGTAGCTGAAATCGAAGTACAGTGCTTTCCAAATCCAATGCTCCTCACTGATGAAAGCTACAAGCTAGAAATTTGTCTGGGGATATTGGATGTGTAGGCACTCCTTAAGATTTTTATACACAAACCTTGCTGCATCCAGTGATTATGAAAACTTGCATTTGGTGTCACTACTGTATGGAGAGTTTTGTACTCTTACTAACAGCTTGTTTAAGCATATGAAATGGTGATCATGTGACATTTTAATCATTTTTAATACAATAATACTTAAGGATTATTGGTAGATTAAGTCTGCCAAGATAATACAGATATTTAAAATCTTTTAAAGATCTTTAACTCATTTTATAAGAATTAGATGATTATAATCATGTGTAAATATTTGTCTGAAGGTTTGTAATGATGGTATATTATAAGATGTGATATGTTGGACTATTTCCATCAATTATGAGTGAATGTTGAATGTATAGAAAATTTTAAACTTTATTTAAACTTTCCAAATACAAACAACTTGTTAGTAATAACACACAAATAGACAATACAGGTTAGTAATTACACAACGTTTCGAGTAGTATTATTCTCCACTCTTTTTCAGATGTTGCTGGCCTATATGCACAATGACAATATTCGCTTAGAAATTGTCTTAAATTCAGTATTCAAGAATCTAAAGGTGCGAGTTCAACTTCTACTCAAAACATTGTGTAATTACTAACTTGTATTGTCTATTTGTGTGTTATTACTAACAAGATGTTTGTATTTGGAAAGTTTAAATAAAGTTTAAAATTTTCTATACATTCAACATTCACTCATAAATGATGAAAATAGTCCAACATATCACATCTTATAAAATACCATCATTACAAACCTTCAGACAAATATTAAGATGATTAGATTTAATAATATATTCATTTTACAAAATCATTAAAATTTATACTGTTTGATGAAGTTAAAATACTTATAATATTATATGAATTTTTTTTCTACAGTACAGGCTTTTTTATACCTGCACTCAAATATGTAATATATAGGGCGTTTGAACTCAGACTTTCACATGACCCTCAACTATTCACGCAATCTTAAAAATAAAAATGGCTGTTGGGTCCTGGTGGAATTGTAAGAGGTTTTTATAATGGTGATGCATTTGAAACAAAATTATTAGAACTTTTAGAAATATATGATCTTACAAAGCTGTGCCATTTAAGTCTTAAAAATATTATACTTTAAAGAAAATAAAGGAATAGAAAAGATTGGGTAATTATCACAACAAAAAAATCCAAGAATTTTATTGATATCAAGTTGCTTTCATCATAGATGACAACCTTAATCACAATATTATTATATAAAAGAGAACAATTATTTATTTTAATCATTGCATTTCATGTTTATTTACAATTTTATTGCTAATTGTTGTATATATATATAAACAAAAAACTCTGGAGTAAACTCTACAATATTCAATATAGCAATATAAAAAATAGCTGTAGTCAGCACATGGTATGTGTATAGCATGTACATCAACCTGAGTAATGCTAATCAGGTTGGAATACATGCCGTACACTGGCTATTCTTCTTATTTTTTTTTTTATATCGATATAGTGGATATTGTAGAGTTTATTTTAGAGTTTTTGTTTATATATATATATAAATAAATACAAGCGATAGCAAGTTACGTAATTATAACTTATTTTTGTTTTTCATAAATGTACCTTTAAAGGTTTTTGCAATGATATATATTGCAGAGGCTTTGACTATGTAGTGAAACTGAACTGATATCAGACCCATGTAGCTATCTGGCTTGTTAGGCTGGGTTTGAAGACATTAAGTGTCTGAAAAATTCATGCTTGCAAACTGATAGGAACTTTTTGCATAAACGCTTGGAGTCAGTGTTTAGATCTAGTTTCTAGCCCTATCTGTCACTGATGATAGCAAATTAGTTTGAAATCAGCTGATCTGAAGGTGGAGCAAATGAAAGAGATAGTGAATTCTGACTCTTTTGACGTTTATGTAAACAAATATACGCTTGTTCGGTGGTTTTGGTAAAACGCCATCTATTGATCATATATATATTATATTTAATGTTTTTATGATTATATGATGTAAATAAAGTATTATTTGGGTTATACCATGAAGTGACAAGATTGAGCATGGAGTAAAGAAAGAAAATGAGTGTGAAGTAAAGAACCATTATTCTTATACATATTTGATAGTTCATGATTTAGAATGCATGGATTAACAAAATGTTTATTTTCTTCAGTTTCACCATGAATTGATTTCGAGTTGATATTAGAAGAGATAAAACAAGTGATCTCCACAAGGCTGGAATACCTTGTGTTTCAACTTTATTTACACCAATTGGTCTTTTTAATGTTTCAATAGACTCTCAAATCAAACTTTTCATATTAGTAAGTATTCTAGTGTTATCAAAATCTGGTTTGTGACCAATTTTTGAAATATGTGAAGTAAAATATGACATATTTAACTTCTGATTGAAGCCATTTTGTGCTCCTTAATTTCTGACATTAATTCATTGATTTGATTTATCTACATAGCTTTTTGAGCACTGTAAACATGGGATTTCATAAACATCTTGATATTCAAAAAGTATTCTCTCTTTAGATTTAGGGGAAGATCGCCATTTGTTTTGCTAGTGGAAAAAGTAGTCTTTATGTTAAAATTGGATAGTTTTCTACTGATCTTACCAATGACTCCTTTAATATGAGGTAAAACCACTCTATAACTGGTTGAATTATCAGTTTTATTCTCTTTTTTCTTTTTAGTATCAATGCTACATAAATCTTTATATATGATGTTTTATCGCAACCATTAGAAATTATATGTTTTGTTAGTTCTATTTTTTGAATAAGATAATCTTTATTTGACAAACCACAAGCTCTCACCAAAAGATTTTTTGCTACAGAAAATATTTGAGCAGGTTGATAAGCAGAATTAAAATTAAAATATTTATTTGTATGGGTTGGATTTTCTGTAAAACGATATTGATATGATATGGAGCTATCACATTTATTCCACTTAAAGTTACAATAAAAAATAGTATATAAAGCTTTATGCAGCATTGCTATTAAACCATCAAGCATCCTAAGATCTAGGTGCAGTGCTCTCAAATCTAAGGCTCATCACTGATGAAAGCCACAAGCTAAAAACTAGTCTGTGGATATTGGATGAGTAGTCACTAGATAAGGATTTTATGCACAAACCTTCCTGCATCCATTGGTCATTCTGATTTGCACTGAGTGGCACTACTGTATGGAGAGTTTTGCCTCTGTGCAACATTGCTACTTACTAAAAAGTAAAAAAGAGGATAAAATGATAACTCAACTAGTTATAGAATGGTTTCACCTTATATTAAAGAAGTCACTAATAATATCAATAGATCACTATCTAATTTTAACATAAAGACTACTTTTCCACTAGCAAAAAAATTGTATTTTTTCCTAAACTTAAAGACAGAGTACTTTTGAAATATCAGGATGTTTATGAAATTCCATGTTTATAGTACTCAAAAAGCTATGTAGGTCAATCAAATTGAGAATTAATGTCAGAATTAAAGAGCATAAAATGCCATCAATCAGAAGTTACATCAATTTTACTTCACATTTTTTAGAAATTGGTCATAAACCTGATTTTGATAATGCCAAAATAGTTGCTAATTTGAAAAAGTATGAACTGAGATCCATGAGAGAGTTTATTGAAATATTAAAAAGACCAACTGATTTAAATAAAGCTAGTGAAGTACATTTATTTCATTTTTTAAATATAATATCAACTGGAAATCAATTAATGGCAAAACTGAAGAAAATAAATATTTTCTTAAACCATGTATTCTGAGTAATCAATTACCAAATATATATAAGAATGATAGTTTTCTACTTTATACTCAATCTTGTTATTTACTTTACACTCAATCTTGTTACTACTTGAGATCTAATGTTTTTTTTAAATTTGATTTTGACAATGATGGATGTTATTTCATTGAAGCATCAGAAATTAATACAAAATTATACATGGTTTAACACCCCAAAAATACTTTATATATATATATGATTCTATAAATGTGCGTATATTATATATATATATGATTCTATAAATGTGCGTATATACAGTGTATACATATGCACATATACATATTAATAGAATACAAACAACTGCTACAGTTTTGACCATGCTAAATCCAAGTCTGAATAAATTTGAATATATATATTATACCGGACACTCAATCTATTCTGATACAGAGGGCGCCACCAGACCACTACGTGTCTGGAAAATTTATTTACTGATCAGAATGGAGGATGATGATGGTTTGCACCAACTAGACTCAGGGAGAAACAAGAGATCATAAATTGTTTAGACAATTGAGACAAAAGCACAAAGACAAACATCAGCCAAATTAAGTTTAAACAAATTCTAAAATTTTATTAAGAGACAATAAATTATGAAGTATAATTTATTTATGACACAATAAATTTGGTTAACTCAGGCGTGTACCAGAAATACTAAATGCAAAGCTATGACAGACTGACTGATCTTCTAATAATGAATTATAAAGGGAGAAAGCAATTTGATTCAGCAGAAGATTCACCCAAACATTGGTTTTCACTTTCAGATATTTAAACAATACCTTCTTGAAACAAATCAACGAAACCAGCACCAACGAGGTTTCCGAGGCCTGAGAAATGTGTCGGACCACGAATGTCAAGTGTCGGTAGAAGCTGAACCTATTATTACATTTAAAATAAAGGTGGTTGATTTACCCCAAGAACAACCGAAAAATGTGATTTAAAATGAAAGGAAAACAATTGAAACTGGAGAATCCCAACCAAATGATTGGCGAAAACTAATAATAATTAAAGGTCTCAATAGAAGACATGTAAATCTTTAGAAAACCAGTTAAGAAAATGAATTACAAACAAATTCTGAGAACACGCTCTGATAAATTTAAAGCACATGTAATAAATACAAAAATAAATCTATCGGAGAGTGCACATGAGGACGAAAATATTAAAAGTTTTACATACTTTAGCAGAACAAAAGTCTCTCTCACCTGTAATTTAAAAAGGGATAAATATTATCTTTCTGCTGATGACTTATAAAATTACAAAGAAAAACAATTCTAATTTCCGCCTTCAGAGATATAAGAAACGAAATCTCCACCTGCGAAAAATTAGACAATAAAGTCGACAGCCAAAAAATTTTGGAGGTTTGCAAAAGCGCAAACACAGTGTTTAAAATTAAGTATTGAATAATAAAATAATTACAGGTAAGCATTTAAATATACACGACTGCTAAAGCATTTATAAAAAGTGAGGCATAAAAATATAAAACTCATTCATCACTCTCCAATAAACAAAAATTGAAAGCAATTGGAATCTTAAAACTAAGATTCCAAGACACATTGCAAAATATTAGAAATCACAATAAAGATTAAATATGAATATAAATATTACTTAAGCTTATGAATACAGATTTTTAATTAGACTGAGCAGAGATTTAATGAGAATTAATTTACCCAGGGAAGAATAAAAAAGAAAATAGTTATCTTTCGGTAAAAACAATGTTCACGTAGAGTGCGCACTATTATTTTAGTTCATTTTCAAGTCTTTAGACAGTGGCAAGGTAGATGTAAAGAGGTTCCGGCTTCTTCTAGACGTCTAAGGCATTACTGGAGCAAATTTGGAAGTTAGGGATCCATCTTTTGTTAAGTTAGCAAGCCATTCTGGTGGTGATAACACATATAGTATTTGTCATCTTGTTGCAAGCAAAAGGATTTAAATAACAGCGAATTTCCTTTAAGAATTTAAATGTCCGTCGATATAAACTTTCACTTGAGAAACATCTTGTCTAGTTAAGAATAATTAATAAATAACTCTCCAAATTTTCGGGGCTATTTATACGTCGCTCCATTTCCTGCGAAACACTTTCCTTGTTGTTGAATACTACACCTAAGGCAGGGCAAATATTAATCTCCCTCTCAATCTAATCTAAGAATTCTACCCAGGGATTATTGAAACGAAAACGACTACATAAAAATCAAATCTCCGCTTTTAGAATTAATTTACAATAATTAAAATAAAAGCCACAGGAATGTAATTAGCTAGGTTGCTTGTTTTTAATTAATTGATTTAAAGTAAAAACTAGCGGTATATGAAAACTATTTTAAAATAAATCGATAAACATTGAAATGATCCATTTTACATATAAACGCATGTGTATTTTGATACACGTATTCTTTTTAAATAATAATAAAAATTTAAACATTAAACGTTTAGTGAAAATTAAAAACTTAATTTTTTTCTTTTTTGTAATATCACCATTGAATCGGATTTCAATTCGGTTCAATATATATATGTAAAAATTGTAAAGCTTCTTACATAGGTATGAGTAATCATCGCATCAGTGTTAGGAGAGATGAGCGTGCTAATGCAGTTTAACAACACTCATCAGCAGCAGCACTCTCACTCCATACTATAGATTCAGGTCATAAAATTGATTTTTCTAGTACCAGGATCATATCCAGATGTGATAATCTCTACCAGTGCAAAATTAGAGAAGCCATTGAGATACTTAAAAGGCCAGATTGTATCAATAAGTAAGATGATACATGCAAACTTCCTCCTATTTGGAAAGATTTTTTTAAAAAACATTTTTAAATTTAACATTTTTGCTATTGGTGGAACTTTAACGTTTATTCAAATCAGTGATTGTAGCACCTCTACAACCATCTTTCTACCTTTTATCACCCAGTGGATGACTTGTGTGACCAAGTCGAAATGTCGAAATATCAATATTTAAAATTTTTAACATGGATGAACCCACAAAATATGTCTTTTATTTATGTTTTTACATGATCTTGTTACAAGATTGTATCTCATTAAAGCACTAATGTATTGTTTAATTTTACTCTGATAAAAGCACTAGCCAATCAAATTATAGAAAAAAGTAAAGCATTAATAAAAAGAGTAAAATTGATTTATGTTGAATTTATAAATCCCCACAAAGATATTTGAAGCAAGATAAGAAATTAAAACAATGATGAAACATTTGCAAGGTGCAGTATGGCTTTAAAATATAATGATGTACTACAAACATGGTTTGTTAATAGGAGAATGCAAGAAAGCCATTGTATTTTCTCAAATTATTTTTTTAATTTAGGCAATGTTTTGAGACAATTAATTGAGAAAATTTGTGGATATGTTTGAAAGTGGCCATTTGGTTAGAAAATTATACAACTTTATCATAATCATAATGGTATGAAACTAACCATTGTAAATAGTGATTGAAAAATTAAGGTACTAAAAAGTGGTGTTAAACATGAGGTGGACCATTTCCAACTTTGTTTTGCATTTTTATGAGAGTGATATTTGAATTAATTAATTGGTAATATCATGAAAAATTTATTGGAATAGATGTAGGTTATATAATGAAGTTTTCATTTTAAAAGCATTGATAAAGTCAAGTTTTTAGTTGATTGACTTCAATTGTGAATTCAAAAAATGTTTGGACAGATCTTATGTTTAGAATACAATTTATAAAAACTTGATTTGCAGTTAATGTTTTGTAAAGATTCCAATACTCTATTCATCAGTGAAAGAAGAAAAATCTTTAGCACCTTATGATTTTTATTATTATCAAACTGGAATCTAGAATTTAATCATCTCTTCTAAACAGCTGGAAAGAGGTATTGTATTCAAATCTGATATAGGTTAATTATTAGTTACCTAACTCAATACCAAAGATTTTTTTCTCTTTACTTGGTAAGTAATATTCACTTAAATGTTCTGGGTATTTACACAGAAAGGATAGTCTACAGTAAAAAAAAAATTAAAATCACATATCACATAACCTAATTTTGTAAGCTTATAAATAAAATAATAATAAGCTATGCTAAGTGTGTGAAATGCCAGCAAAAGAAAGCATTTAAAAATCTCTATCTAGAAACCACACCTCAAACTCAGACCAATGGTTTCATGCTTTGGCACTCCTCAGACACTAGATCTAAAAATACCAACCCAAAGCCAGCATTTAACTAAAAGTTATCTATTAAATGGAAAATATGAAATTTTTAGACACCTAAATTTAAGTTTATTTTATGTATTATTATAAGTATCAGTTTTTTAAATTAATATAATAATTTATATTACTATATTAAATAGTTGGATTTCACAATTTGTGATGTGATGTGATATGGCTACTCCTTTATCAATGTCAGGAATCTTTCAGCCACTGTGCTCAGAAAAACCTGTAAATTTATGATTAAATGCATTGTAGTGCACTCTGGTGAGTTTATGAAAAGTAAAATATTAGATTTTATATATTGATCAACCTCAGAATTGTAAATCATGGCAATACAAGACTCATAGAAACAATTTCGAGGGAATCTTTTTTATCAGATGCACCAAACCGTTAATTGTTATAGGACTTTTAAAATATATATTTTAAAATTTTAATTGTATACAATTTTTAATTCTTACAGTTTATAATTGTTTGTTCACTTTAAAGAATTTTATTTGAGCTCTGAAATTAGTCCATTTTTTTCAAGTTAGTTCTTTTGCCGATTTTGTAAATAAGATTTTTTTGCTGATGGCTTTTTAATGTTTATTTTTAATATTTCTGATTTAATCATTATTTAAATCTTTTATGATTCTTTTTTTCCTATTCATTTTTATTCATTATGAGGTCTTCTTTTCTTCTATTTTCATGATCATAATTTGAATACTTTTTGTTATTAATTGTTGGTCTGGTCTTTTTGTTAGATCTCTGTGTCAATATTTTAAATACAGTACAATTATTATATTTCTCTTAGGCTTTAAATTTTTCAAGCTGTATATGAGATATAATATTTAAATTGTTACATTTTAATTAATAAATGTCAAACTTGCTCTACCCAAAACCTTCAATGAATCACTCCAGATAAACACATCAATGATTAAACAAAAGATTGGCCCTAGCCCAGATCTAAACATTAAACCAGTTAAAGAGTAATATATCTCTTTTATTAATAAACATGGAGTATTTCAACTTCTCTATTTTCATGTGTACCAGTTTTTATAGATTCATTTAATAATCTCCATTTCTTTACACATTTTTGAAGCAAATGACTAATGGCAAATGAAAAGGACAGATACATTAGTCTTTAGTTGGTTTAGAAGTTATATATGGGATAGGAATAATCTCCACTTTAATAAATGATCAGTGATAATTATTGATGTATTTATCTGGCATGGTTCATGTTAAAATTAGGATAGAATAAGTTTGACACTTGTAAACCTAAATGTAGCAATTGACTATTGATAAATAATGAGCAAATGATAAAGAAATATATAAGAGATTGAGATGTAGACCAACCAATGAATGTCGATTCAGTACAAAATGCATTATGTAGGTCATTTGCCTTTTCATGAGTCTTTATTCATATGTTGTAAGAACATGTGGTGAAATGGTGGTTATTAAGTACATCTATATAATAACTGTCAACTTTCATTTTTATTGTTCTTCTTTTGAAGCATATGCTTGATATTATATCTATTCCACATTTGTCTTTGTCCAATAGCACAGCCAAAAAATATACAATAATATTACCACTATATATATATATATTGTACCCTTTTGTTTAGGTAAGAATGGATTATTTCTATCAATTTACTGGAAAATTTTAAATTTCAAAGTTAAGTAAGGGAATGATGTATGTTATGTGTTGATGATCTTGTAATAATCTAGTTAGGGCAAGTAAAATAATTGATATATAATATTGTATTAATATTTGAAAGAAAACAGTTAATTAAAAATCATTATAAGATTGTATGGTTGGGAAAACTGGACATAGTAAGTACTGATTTAATAAGTCTTATAAGTGAATGATTAAAGTAAATTTTAAAAAGTAGTAATTTAAAGTTAAACGAATAGATTATTTAATAATAATAATTGTATTTAATGGTTATATTTTAAATCATTTAATTAAAAGTAATAATGTGGGAGAAAAGTGCGTATTTGATTTTATAATATTAAAATAATTATTCTGAATTTTGATATGATATTATTTTTACGTAATATTTTATAAATTAAATTATTTATTTTAGTTTCATTTAAATTATTAGCATCTCATTTATTTTTGTAAATCATGTGACATATAATATTCACACCTGTGCTTGAGAATAAAATAATATTATCTGTTATAAATATTAGGTTAGGTTTTAAAATAAATATAATAGATAAAATCAAATTTGTATTTTATTTTGAAAATAAATACGTTTTGTTTAAAAGAAGGATAAAAATAGTAATAAATAGTGTAATGGGATTTTTAAAAGTTATTTTAAAGCATTTATTAAGTGTAAATAAAATATGAAAATTAATTAAGAATTGAATAATATAATAAAAATAAATATTTAATAAATTATTATTAGTTTTAACTTTAATCTGGCATTCATTGCCCTGTGTTGGAAATAAGCATTGTTGAAATTGACCAATGAAAATGTGTAGTTTGGGCAGGTATAAAACAGCTGTGCAGGAATTCCAGGTCACTATTATACTATTATACCATTATACCATTATACTGTTATACCGTCGTTATTGTTACTACAACTTTGGTAAATTAATTGGTAGAATAATAGTCAATTTTATTTAATTTGAAATTCTAAAAGTACAGTAATTTATTGTTATATGATTGTGATACGGAGATGCAAGGCTAAAAATAAATAATTCCTTACTTGCTAATCTATTTCATCTAATTTATAATTAACTTAAACATGGAGAAGTGTCACTGAATGTAAATTTATTGATGGAAATATTCAATTATTATTTTCATACTAGGCACATAATTTTTTCTATGTTAATCAGTCATGTTAATTTACGATTGAATTTCATAAAAGGAACTCCATGGAGGAGATATAGAAAAAATCATCAGACATGGAAAGTAAAATGATATGAAATGCTTTTATTTCAGAAAGCTTATTTAAAAATAAGATAGTAAAGTGCTTTTAAAAGGAAAAACCTTTTAAATTTGATCAAACAATTATTTAAGATGCTAAGATATTTCTTTTTGAAGAAATATTGAGAATTAATTTAAAAAAAAAAACTATGATTTTTTTTTTAAAAGGATATAAAAATTACGATCATTAGTAAAATGATTTATATCATATTTAAAAATCTTTAAAATGAATAATTAGTGTCTGCTGGACATACAAAAGGTTTTCCAAAAATCATTTATTGAAAATATTTCAAACCACGTACTAAAGACCAAATGCTGGGAATTTTATTTGTTGTATTAGAGAACATAGAACATCGGGAAATATGGAGAAAAGTTACAAGAATTTGGAAATTGTTTAATGAAGAATATCAAAAGTACTTTTAATACTATCTTTACATAGCAATGGAATGCATGAATTATTTAAAATTTTGGAGATAAAGTAATAATTAATTACATCAATTTGGATATTGTGAAGTAAAAGTGAATTTACCATATTTAGCTTGAACAGTCATCTTGAATTTTTTTGTGTTGCAATGTGAAATGTCAGAGCATGCATAGTTTTTGGTGTCAAAAGTGTGATTAATAATGTTGTACTAGGAGAAAAAGACTCTTCCTTTAATGAACTTTTTATCGAGAAAAAAAGAACATTTCATCTCAAGAAGTTTTAATGGAACTGTTGTAAATATAACTTTAAATTATTTCTTTTACTAAAAAAATAATATTAATTCTTATTCACAGTATAGAAATAGAGTAGGAACATAGATCATTAAATTATTTACTAAACTATTAATTAAATTGTTATTGTAAAAAAAAAAGAAACTCTTTAATAATTTTTTTTAAAAAAAAAAACTTAATATATTTAAAAAGTGTGATAATGTGGAATAAATGATAATTAAAATGTATTAATTTATTAAGTTTTTTTTTTTTACCATGATGTTATCAGGTAATTATTAATTATGCTTATAGTATCATTTGTAAACATATATTATTTGTTTTAATAAAGTTATTTTAGAATAAAATGTTTTATTTAGTTCATGATCCAGAAGACACCAACTAAGTAATTGCCAGCAGAGATTACTTATGGTAATAATGTAAAGATATTGATGATTTTATAATGTATTTTATTATTTTGTGTGGATGTATGGGGACGTATATAAAACACGATACCTACACATAGTTTATCGTTTGTTTAGTCATTTTAAAGAATATGCATACTTTTATTGATATCATAAGGATATTTAAACATAAGGGAAATATAAGTATATGATTCTATTATAACTGAACTTAGTGTTCATTTTAAGTGATTAAGATATTACAATATGACATTGACGCTGATTGTTTATACTTAAGTTTGAGAGTTACCAAAGGATAAAATAATCTTGTCTTATTAGTCAGTTAGATTTTTTTTTTAAACATGAATTTATTTGTTGTTATAGAAATGTGGGAATGAGTTTAGCGATGTAAAGTGATAGATCTCTAATGATAATATCTTAGTATTAGATTAAATGAGACCAAGATAATATTTTCTGTAGGGTTTATTTATATGGGAATAAGAGTAGACTATAGTGATGATTATGCAAGTATAGATAACTTAGTCCTATAGCTTGTATATATTCATGGCAGTGTTTGTTTTCTGTGTGTTAAAGTTTAATGTGCCATAGTGCTAAATAAATTGCCTGGACATTATATTTAGTAGTGGAGGTTATTAGACAAATAAGTCATACCTCATTTTTATACACTGTGACCATGATGATTAGTTGATAAAGGTGTTATTAAGTTAAAGTTATAGTTTATTCCATATGCCTACTTGTTTATTTATTATTAAAATTTTCTTAGATTACATCGTAAAGGATGGTAAGTAAAATACGAAATAATGAATAAGTTTGGAAATGCAGAATTGTTATTGAAGTGGATAAGATAAGTTATGTTATTTAAAGTAAAAATAAATGTAAAGATTATAAGAACATGATTTTATCAGTGAAAGAATCATAAAACTTTTCATATTTAAAAATATTTTTTTTTTATAAAAATAAATAATTGATAATAAAAAGGGAGTTTATAAAGATATTATTTAATTATTAAGTATTTTTCAAAGACATACTTATAATGCATATTTTTATTTACAAGTAAAGAGACCAAACTAAATTTAATGAATATAAGTAATCATACGTTTTGTAAAAGTAATTTTATGATAACACACTAATACATACATTATATTTGAAATTTAAAGTAATGATTAGTAAGCAGTTTAGTTTAATTGTATGCTATTAATCAAGGTCATTCACATCATTATTTAGTGAGGAATGACTATATGGAATAATAGAATTTTTTTTTTAAAAGACTAAATAACAAGAATAAGTCCATATTGAAATAATTATCTTATATTTTTAGAACACATTGACTTAATAAAATTTAATAGATGTAATAAAGATCCTATAATAATATTTTTTGAAAATAAGAGATATTTAAGAAGAATGTTCTGTAGCCTATATTTTAATTCATTTAATTTGTTTTTGGAAAAGTACATAAATGTGAATAAACGGAATTCCTTAAGATTGTAAATAATGTAAATAATTTTATTGTTAAGTTTGTTAATAAAATTGTTAAACTTGTTTTATAAGTCTTGGTGTTGACTCAATTTCTCCACATCACAATTACATAATCACAGATAATTATAATTAAGATATAGTATTTGCACAGCGTAAATAAAGTTATTATTTAAGAGTTATAATGTTTTATAGATATGTTTTATTTAAAAAGTTTCATGTGTTATATCATTATGATGGTCATAGAATAACCACAGAATATTTACACTGAATTATATTAGTAATGATTGTCACATATTATCAGATTATAATATCATACCATATATGTTTGTTTAAGATGCCATATGGATAATAGAAGATTACATTACATTATTATTATGTGATATACATGAATAATATTACAAATAGAAAAGATATGAGATTAAATTATAGATTGAAGATTAATATTATTATTTTATTAATATTGGTATTAGTTAGATGTAGTTAAGAATGATATTAAATCCTTAAACAGAGCAAAACTTTCCATACAATATTGCCACCTGTGCTAAACAGAGTAATCAATGGATGCTAGAAGGCTTGTGCATAAAATCCCTATCTAATGCCTACTCATCCAATATCCCCAGACTAGTTTCTGGCTTGTGGCCTTCGTCAGTGAGGAGCTTTGATCATGTGATGCTTAATGATATTAAATCCCTTATCATACTTGATTACAAAAGTTATAATTATTTTAGAATTATTTTAAAAGAACCTGAGATAACTTGAGCTAAATTATTTTAATAGAGATATTCAGATTAATTTATTAAGAGTCATTTACTTAATTAATTTTGATTAAAGATGGAGTACTATAGATGTAGTGTTTAAGTAATAGGAGTAAGGATAGTATTCTTATGCCATTAAGGTGATATCCTGTGGGATATTGGCTTAATGTATTCATTTTGCCACTTGGGCACTTTATAGTCTCATGATTTTATTTGATATTTATTTATTTAATTTATAAAACAGAACTATATTATTATTTATTAGTTAAGCTAGTTTAATAATGGATAGTATTAAAGAATATAGTTATTATTGACTTAGATACATTTTAGATGAACATAATTATTTATCTGAGCTAGATTAATTTATTGTTATTACATATTTCCTGGAAGTGAGGGTACACTATATATATATATATTATGTATACACATGATATATGACTATATATATATATATATATATATATAAATAGTCATATATCATGTGACTTGTTTTAAGCTTGAAATATAGATATGTAATAAAGGGTGTACCAATAGCTCTGGAAAGTTCTTATTGATAAGTTCCAAAAGAGAAAGCATTTAAAATCTCTTTCTAGAATTATCTCTCTCATCAGACCGATCAGTTTCAAGATTTTGGCTCACATCAGTGAGGAACTTGGACAGTGAGGAGCTAGATCTTGTGTCTGACTCTCCTAAATCCTCACTGAGCTGAGCAAAAAGCTTAAAGCCAATTGATCTGAGGATAAAGATAATTGTTGATAGAGATTTTAAATGCTTTCTCTTACAGCACTTATCAATAAAAGCTTATGAGAGCTATTGGTATGCTCCCTATACTACATAGTTCTTTTGTATTATGAATTTTGTTTTCTTTTTTGTTTTCTTAGCAAGGTAAATGCATTATAAATACTTTCACACACTTCATTATTATTTAAAAATCTTCCATCATGGTAGAAGACAATCAGTGCATATAGCCTTATTCTAAAATAGTGTCAAGCCTTTGACTGGGCAATACATTAAGAACTCACTCTAAAATTTTGTTATATCCAGAAATCAAGAAACAAGCACCCAAAGTATGACATACTAAAAATGTTACCTTTCATAATCTATTTGAAATCTAAATCATAAGAACACTCAGGAATATAAATAAAATATTTAAGTAAATAATAAAAATGTGATAATGGACATTATGATTTGATTAATTAAAAAGCACCTATGGTTATATAATACACAGATATAATATTCTTGAAATGATGTATTAGAAAAGTAGGAGTTTCTTTTCAGATAAAAAAAAAAGATTAATTTATCAATAGTTGCATTGTGTTGCCTTCATTAATCAATTTAATTTTCCATATCTTGATCTTATACACTCAATTTTTTATACATCGGTATAAGTATTAGTACTGTAATATATATATATAAAACTTTACAGGATGTGTCATGACTGGAAGTTAGAAAATATCTTAAATCCAAGTTAAGTTTTCCGATATATATTAAAGTGACTCAGCATCCACCATGTTGATGTCAAGTTACACATATTAGAGTTATTGCAGGCATGTGAGTCAACGCCGTCAACCTTTTGAAATATATTCATGCCAATCCTATTATGCGTTATGCCTATTACATTGATAGACTTAGCAATGAAGAAAAGGAAGTTATTCTATATATATATATATATATATAAACATTAAATTAAAGATAGCTCCATGTATATGTAAACAAAGGGAGTAAATTACTCTCCCTCTTGGTTACGAATTAAAAAATACTCTAAATGTTAATCAAAGAACAATAATAGAATATATACAGTATATATATACATCACAGTAACCTCAAAAGATTATGTCATTTACTCATAACCCTAATTAATCACAACCATCGTATTTGAATTATAATGAAAAAAATGTTCCAATAAGTCCAATAATATATAGTAAGAAGGAAGAAAATAAGAATAAAATGAATTAAAAAATACTTTACAATATTTGTTATTATTATCTTAATAAAAATCGTTTAGGTTCAAGTACTTTTACATTTATATGTGTCTAAAAAACACCCCCATCAGAACTAGAATGAGATTAGTTCTAAAAATACTTTCTAGATATACAACTACTTTATATGAGAAGTTATTTTTCAGGACACAGTGACTGTCATAATGATATTTTTTTTTCTTCTCTAACACGTTTTACACCTCACATTAATTACATCCATGCAGTTTCATGCAGTCTGTAGGAATATGAAAGGAAAAGTGAATACATGAATGCTTGAATCTATCTGCCATGAATCTATGAAGGATTGATTTATATCAGTCATAACTTACAGTTTTCCTGATGTCTGATAAAGAATCATGTTTACCTATCCCTATAGCTCACATTCTTGTGTACGAACAATAATTTTTTTTAATGCTAATTGCTGATTTTTACTTTTTTAAAAGAGTTCATTTAGATACAAATTATCAATAATCTCTTAATTTTGAAACTTTAATTAAGAGAAATTAATTATAGTTTTTTTTTTTAAATTGATGTGAATTTTATTTTTTAGCTATTTTCATACAAAATGAACTTCCATATAAAATAAAATTTTCAGAATATCTTTTCCAATTCTCGTTTTAAGAATGTTCAAATTGACATTTTAAAATTTATTTACAAGTTCCATTTTCACATTTTAATTTTCTAAATATAATGTTAATCTTTTTCCATTAAATAAAATTCTAAACGTAAAACGTATCTCCAAATTAAAAAAATAAAGAAAAATCCACATAGGGTCATTTAGAATCTTAAGTACAATAATTGTATATATTAAATATTACAAAGAAATCAAGTCATATGTCTCATGAACTAATTTAACAAGCTTGTAATAGAGCTTGCAAATAAGCTCTTAACAAGCTTTGCATAATATCCCCAACTCCAGACCAGTTTCTGCAACTGGCTTCCTCAGTGAGATGCTAGGATATTCAAGCATTAGATTAAAAATACCAGGACAAGCCCAGCATTTTATCTAATGGATAACTATTAAGTAGAAAAATCTAAACTTTTTAGACATCCATATGTCTTCCAATCCAGCTATTTAACTTAAATAACCATATGCGACTGAACTAAGTTCAGATCCACCATATATTAATAATTTTAGCAATCTGATGCTTGAATATCATAGCACCTCACTGAAAAAGCCAGTAGCAGAAACCAGTTTGGGGGTTGGGGACATTCTGCAAAGCTTGTTAAGAGCTTATTTGTGAGCTCTATATATAACATATTAAATATTATACACTACATAAAATGATTAATGTCTTTATTTACAGAATTATTATTCTTAAAAACATTGTATTAATTTTAAAATTTAATATATTTGATTCAATATTTTTAATGCATAAACATTTATAATCATCACCAATAGTTGCTTAATTTTAAGTTCCCAATTATTAATGTGATTATTTATTTCTTCCTTAATATAAAGTTTTTAAATTAACTTTAAACTTTACTGAGGTCTTTGTAATTTTGAATGATTTCTTTACTGGTGTTACCACAATACAAATGCATGTTTTGACGTTGCAGAAAAAAAAGTGAATATGATGAACACATTATCAGTTAGATCTTTTAGTAACACAGTCTTCTCTATTCCAAATGCTTCAGAAGCACACATCCCAACCTACTTCTCTCTAACATATTCAAAGTATTTTCACAGATATGTCTTCTACACCATTTTTTTCAGTTCCAAAAAAAAAAAGTTTTATTCTTTTCTTTTATGAGAATTGTATATGTCCTCGATGACATTTCATTTACTAACTAAAATTGCATTTTAAAATTTTAGAATCAAGATTTTTTTTATCTCTCCTCAGACTACCTTCAAGTTTTCCACGAAACTGTAAAATGACTTAATCTGCAATAATGAAGGTTTATGTATCTATTTTCTATACCATTATTGTTATTTTATTTAGAAATCAGACCAGTGGATCTTAAAATGGAGTTTACAATTTATATTATTATAAAAAAACTTCCAATCCTGGGGACTGTCAAGGATATATCACCAGGCATACATATTATTTGAAATATGGTATATTCTTCAGGATGTTAAAGCATTATTTGGAATGACACATTATTTTGCCTCATTCATATTATGAACAAAGTTATCCATGAATCTTTTAAGATTCCCGACTGTTTTCCTTCTCAAAAAAAATATTATAAATTCCTATAATGACATTATTGATACACTTCCTTAGAGAAATCTGTAAATATTTAATTGACACAAGTTGAATTCACAGAGATAATTAATAAAATAAAAGTACATAGAAATATATATCTGGGAAAAATATTTGGAAGACCAGGAATTAATCAACTAGTATAATATAAAATGGGCATAAATTTTCTATATTTTTATAAAAACTTTTTAAAAAAGAACTAAGAATATATCATCATCATCATGATAGCTTTGTTGAATATGAAAGATCATATTCTGATAGGTCCATGTTTTGCATAAATTTTCAAGTGCATATAAAGCATTAGCTTGGATCGCAGCATATCTTTGCAAATACATCCAAAGAATACCTTTATTTTTATCTTAAATAATGAACCTCATAACAAAATAATCACCAAAATGTATACATCATCAGTATCTTTCAAGTTATTGTTTTTAGGTATCTCCTTAAAATTCCACTGCTTCATACGAAAGAAATGCTAATGACTTTATTGCTCAGGCATTCATAATAAGTTCAAGTGGCAAAAGTATGAGCATCAGAATTGATCTTGGGATCTACCGATCCCAATTTGGATGTACTATCAACTATGCCAAACCACACAGGGTTTCATACAATAATTAAGCACAATCAAATTACTATGGTAAAAATTATATTAATCAATTTCAATTATAAAGTTTGTCTTAACCAAAGGATATTTCTATCTCATTCTAATAGTTCGGGTTCAAGGTTTTGCACCATATAGTCTACTTAATAAGAAAGCATATGCTGCAAGTGTTATGCCTGCTTTAGTTTTTCATGTGTCAAAGCATCGGCCGGGAATCAAACCCGTAAACCCGGAGCAACTACTTGTAAGGGAGCTGTGCTGACCACTCGGCCACCAACGCTTTAGTTTGAACTTAATTTTACCTATGTGGAGTGATCAAGTACTTGTGTTCTGAGTCTTTCTCTACACCTATCTTGCTATGTATTGAATTAGTTCAATACATCTCTGCAATTTATGATTTTTTATTTCGTTATGTAATGCTTCAGTTCTAAATTGCAATCAATATTTAAGACAAAAAATACAGTCACTTCAAATTCCATAATCAACCAAATATCTACTATCTTTCAAATGCTTGCCATCAAAAATCAAACGTGGTGTAAAAAAATGTTTTCTTTCTCTTAAATTTTAATTTTTATATTTTCAGTGATTATACCTGGCTACACTTCAGAATAATGGTTTACCTAATCAAAATTCTCATAAATGTCTGCCAATTGTGTTCTTCCCCTAAATGACCCTTTTTCAGGTTTCATAAAAACTACCTTGTTTTCAGTGATTATATTCATTTTATGGCAGAATTCATTATCTGCATGACTTTATGTTTCTTCACAGTTTTTGCTGGTCTTCAATTCTTGTTTGAGAATCTTTTAAAATTTTACAATATTTGGAACTATTTCTATATTATACTCAGGTTCACCAGTCTCTATATCTTTCTGATATATCTAATATATACTCTTCATAAGTTTTTTTAAATTTTTTATATATTTTAAGTATCTATTGTTCATGATTAATTTTTTCATTAACACTTCATAGCATAATTAAGTGCAATATTTATAACCAACTTTCTTTTCAAGGCGAATACTTATTTCTGTGGCTTTTCTTCTAGTTCCTGTATTGTTTATTGTCCCCAATTTTTAATTTGGGCTTGTAAATGACTTTGATTATCCAGCTCCTAATGAATCCATTTTTGATTTATTATAGTATTATTGAATCATATTTGTGTTAGATCTTGTGATCATAGATAGTATTTTTCTTCTATTTCCTGCAGTTTTTATTGTTTCTAATTTCTCTTTTGAGCTTGTAAATGATTTAGGTTATTTAGTTTTTATTCCCTTCCAAAAATTTTTTTAGTCTTTTTTAAATAGTTCATTAAAGTTGACTTGCCAACTCCTTTCTTTAACTTTTTTTTTCCTTTGGACATCCAGGATTTTTCCTTTTTATTTAACTCTCCAGACCTTTTAGTTTATCCAATTTGAAATTGTAACTTTAAATTTTGTTAAACCTTCTATTTTCCCAGTTGCTACTGATGTCTTTATTCTCTCATATTCTTCCATGTGTTAATATTTATTTCCATTTATGAACTTTAAATAAAATAATCAATATTATTATTATTATTATTTTTTCTCAGAAGATTTTGTTGTTGGCTTAAATATGATGTTACTAATTTTATCTCTTTGACATAACAATAGTAATTAAATAATTTTATATTAAATTATTTATGAGATATTCTCAGGAGAATGTAATATAATTGCATATGCACTGATGCCATGATGGAGTTGAATTCTAAGCTGGCATAAAAGAAAAGCAACTGAATATATGCATTTAGTTGTAAACCTTCATATTGAGGTATCTACTTATGTGGTGGTCTCAGGAATGTGTGAAATAATTATACATTTGGGCTTTCTACATTGGAGTACCAATTTGTAAGACTAAATGTGATGGTGAAAAAGAGACCAATCTCTGCTTATCAAACCATGTATTAGAGAGTCAATTTATGATGGTTAAAAATAATGCACACAAATAAAAATAATGTAATCTATATAGAATGCTTTTCTTTTGAGAATAAAGATTATATTTAATTTAGCAATAATTTAATATATAACAGATATAAATTAACAATATTTATCACAATTAAATAAATAAGTAATTATTAGTAACTGAAAATTTAAACACATACACAGATCTGCCCCGCAAGAATAGCTAAGTATGGTAATAATTTTTTAATTTACTTCACTACTATATTGCTATATTAAGATGTGTGTGTGCCATATCCTGATTCCTATATTGCAATAAAAGAATCATTATAAATATAATTATATAATAATAAATACATCTTACAGAATTATTCAGCAAAGAAAAATAGCTAAACAAATCTGATATTTATTTTAATTAAATATAAAGCAATGGCAAGATGTGTGTGTGCATGCTACATATTGATTCAAAAATTAAATCGGTGTATATTTCATGGCAATATTTAAGAATATGATAAGTATTAGATTTTAGAGCTGAAAATAATTCTCAATCTTAAATATTACAAGAAAAACTATTCAATATTAATTTAGACATTAAATGATTTATAAAATACATAATTTAGACCATATAAAATTTGAATTCTCAACCACAGTTACCTGTAGTCCATGCATTTCAAAGGACTTTGTCAAAGGACTCAAATGTAAAGTATACTTTTCAAGTCAATTCTTTTTCTAGGTTTATACATGTTTTTCTTTATTGATGATTTCCTTAATGTTTATCATTAGAATTTCTGAGTGTTTTGGTATTCATTATCTTATGAAAGATAATATATTATAAACAGGCCAATTATATTTTAAATTTACTCTTTACAAGATATTAGCATTTTATTTGTTAGATCTTAGGAGAATCCTTTACACTTGTTATGAGGCTATATAGCTGGGAGAAAAATAGGAATCCAAAAAGAGAGTGCTCTAGTCAATCACGTTGATATATTTGTTCACTTCAGTGATGAATATCATAATTTTAGAAGTACAAAGAAATTAAAATTCTATACCTGTACAAACAATGTAATATATAGGGTATTTTTAAGCTCAGACTTTCACACGACCTCAACTCTCCACACGATCTCATACCACTGATACACTTGATCACATATATGTCTAAAAGAAAAATAATCACCAATATATGTATTTCATGCTAAACCAGCAATCATCAGTTTGGTCCAGATTATAATATCTACACACACATATATATATATAATAAGTACTCAGATTTATATTAAGATAGCCAATCTTTATACTTTAATGGGCAGGCTTCAATCCACTCCATCCTCCAACTCTTCAGCCGTCCATCATATTGAAAATCAGATGATGGAACGCTGAAAGCCCACACTGATGCCGGCCTTCACGTCACATACAGGTTGACCATAAGTCACTATGACCCCTCATGTACAGGACATAATCCATTTAAGTACATATATGAGAGCTGGGCAGACATTCAAGCGACTATTTATATTGTAATTATTTAACATGAAGTGCTATTAGATGAGAGTATATCTATATGATTAAACCTCAAGCTATCAACAATCTCACCCTGTAGTCAAGGAAACTCAGATCGCTTAACAAATTTTAATGATTTATATTAACATAATGCTTGGTTAAATTATACTTTACTTTGTATGTTTTTTTCTTCTTAATAAAATAGTAATTTATATTGGATAACTAAAAACTAATAATAAGTTTTTAATCAGTACTCAATAAATAAACTGATTTAATTTTACTGATTTTTCAGAGTAATTTTTTATATTGTATTAACTAGACTATCCTGTCAGTAACTCACTTTAACTTGGCAATTTCTGATGAATTGTTTTCTCTTTTCTCGTAATTTTTATCTACATCTTTTTGATCTGCAACAAGAAAAATGAATGGTTCTCTTTAAATTAAATCAACTGCTCATATAATCAATCTTATTTGGTAAACGTGATGTATTTTTAAATTAATTCAACTAAATACTTTACATACTTATTTTTTATAGTTAATTGCAAACAAGCATGTTTAGTTTCTTCTTCATTGAATCATATATTCCATTTATATGAAAGCAAATATTTTGAATTAACTTCTCAAATTTATAATAATTTTAATTTAAAGTTTTTAGGAAAGGATCCCTCATAATTTAACTTATACTGCATTGTAATAAATTTCATTTTGACTGCAAATGTGGTTATTAAATTAAATCATATTTATTTTATCTTTACACATTTTTGATATTTTAATATATGATTTTTCCCCCTATAGTACAGGCTGTTTTATACCGGCACTCTGATATGTAATATATAGGGGTTTGAACTCAGACTTTCACTCGATTCTAAACTATCCACACTATCTCATACTGAAGACACACTTGATCACACACAGGTTGAAAAGATAAATAATCACCAATATAAATATTTCGTGCTAAACCGGCACTCGTCAGTTGGTTCAGATTATCATCCCCACACATATATACAATCAATGCTCAGCTTATATCAAGATGGCCAATCTTCATACTTTAAAGGACAGGTTTCAATTCAAACCCCCCCCCACAACACTTCAGCCATCCATTGCATTGAAAATCTGATGATGGAATGCTCAAAGCTCACACCTGTGCCAACCTTATCCTACCCATGATGACCATAAATCACTCTGACCACTCATGTACAGATCCATTTACATACATATACAAGAGATGGACAGACCTTACAGCACCATATTTTAATATATAATTTTTTTATACCTGCACTCCAATATGTAATGTATAGGGGGTTTGAACTCAGACTTTCACACGACTCTCAACTAACCACATTATCTCATTCTGCTGACACACTTCATCACACATATGTTGAAAAGATAAATAATCACCAATATAAATAATATTCGTGCTAAACCAGCACTCGTCAGCTGGTCCAGATTATCATTCCCACACGTATATACAATCAATGCTCAGCTTATATTAAGATAGCCAATCTTTTGATATTGTAAAGACTAATATTTGAACTTAGGGAGCAGAGCATTTTTTCTCTCAATTTCTTTCTTTTGATTTTAATAAAAAATAATATTTTACTAAAGATAAATAATAAATATACTAGTTCGTGATGAACTCATATATTTATTCACAGAGGATGTAGCTGAATTTCTTAATGTTGGAAATGATTTGATATATCATATAGAGTTATGCATTGGAATGAATAAAGATAAGTATAATCTACTTTAGTTATATATAATTATATCAAATCTATTCCAAAATAATTATTGAAAAATGGGAATTAAGAGAACCATTTTTTCACACTTACACATATATCGGCAGTTAAAAATGGAATCCACACTTAATTTTTCAATTTTAACAATATTAAGCTTATAACAGCTTAATATGTTGAATATTTTATAATACTTTTCCCTCATAACACTGAATACATATCTGTTATATTAAAGAATTAGTATAAATGTCAGCATGACTAGCAGTATTTTATTTAAATGTTATCTTAGCGACATCTTCATTTTAATATGTAATTATTAATCCATATATTTTGTTGTAACATTTTCATATAAGTAGGTATTTTAATTTACTAAATATATAATATAAAAATCATCAATTATTGGAGAATGTATATTTAAATTATCATTAAATACATTATTTAAACTTATTTTTCATGAACAAACAATATGTTCTAATAAGATTCACCACTGTTATACGAATTCTGTCGCCTTCTCTCACCACTTTTTTACTGCATTTAATTAGTTAGATTATCCCAGTCACTCTCTCACCAGGAAATATGACAAGATTGTGCATTTATACAACCATACTTCCATTCCATGTATAACAGATTTGACTCTGAACTCTCTTTTCCATTGTTTTTCTATTTTTGTTTCTTCTTTTTATAGAGTGAGAAAAATCATACTTGTTCACAGATGTTTTCTAATAATAATAAAGATTAAAACAGCCAAAACTCTCCATATAGTAGTGCCACTCAGTTCAATCCAGAGTAATCAATGGATGCAAGAAGGTTTGTGCATAAAATCCCTATCTAATGCATACTCATTCAATATCCCCAGACTAGTTTTTAGCTTGTGACTTTTATCAGTAAGGAGCCTTGGATCTGAGAACATTGCACCTAGATCTTAGAATCTAATGCAACTCTTCAGCAGCCACCTTTTATCTCTACTTAACTACAAAACTATGAGTCTAAAATTTAAAACATAATAATCCAAGATCATTGGTTTATATGGTCATATAGATCTGAACTCAGTTCAGTACCCATTCAAGGCTTCTCACTGATGAAAGCCACAAGCTTAAAACTAGTCTGGGGATATTGGATGAGTAGGCATTAGATAGGGATTTTATGCACAAACCTTCTTGCATTCATTGATTACATTGGCTTGCACTGAGTGACACTACTGTATGGAGAGTTTTGCCTGTTTTAACAGCTAGAGCAAGCATAAGAAATGGTGATCATGTAATGATAAATATTATCTGTACTTATTATTTTCCAGTGAATTAAATTATTAATTTTGATATTCTAATGATATACTATCAGTTTCCACAGCGTTCTGTATTCATCTTATAAATGTTTACACATACATTCATTAAATTATTTTATATATCTTTAAGTTGTCTGTTTTTAATTTGCCAAATTAAATTTAAAAAACTGCTGAACTTAAAACAGCCACAATTTAAGTCCAAGTAAATGGAGATTTAAACAATTAATAATTTCTTGTATTAATGTTTTTGATACAGCATATCCAAATGTAATTATAAGGCTGCATACATATATTTTAATAATGCATAATATAAACTATTCATTTGTATAGAAGTATTATAGAGTAAATATTTTTTGGGATGAAATTTTATATACTATATACTTGTTTCTGTTGCTATTGTATTTATGTTGTTTAACTTTTTTTAAATTTTAATTTGTTAATAAAAAAGAAGTTTTTTTCTCTTTGATGTAATGAAGATTTTTATTTGTGTAATTACAAAAACTTTTTTTAAAATCAGTTTTTATGTAATATAATACATTTATATATATTCTTTAAAATGTATCAACAAACTTCTTTTTCTTCTAGATGTAACATTTGATACTTAAAAATTTCATGAACAAAATGGCGTATGTGGAGCTTATTTTGATATGTATTTAAAGTGTTGGATTTTTATCATTTTTCTTATATATAAAATCCCTAAATGTTTGTCTGTAATGCTATCATAAGATATTCAAGTTAAACATTTCTTTGTTAGAGGGCACATTTTTATAAAAAAACAACTATTATTTGTTTCATCATTAATAAACCATAATTTTTTTACAAAGTATTTTATGTAATAGTTTTAACAAGGCTGTAAACCTTAGCAATGATCGTCTGAAAAAATCGTCCCTAGTGACGATTTTTTCAGACGATCATTGCTAAGGTTTACAGCCTTGTTAAAACTATTACTGAAATAATAGTGAGCGTTTAATAAAATTTATAAAGTATTTTATGCAAAGTAATTTTTTAAAACAACCAATTAAAAAAAAGTATTACAAAAATGATGACCTTTCCATAGGTCATGTACATATCTGGATTCTAAAAAAATTTGGTGTTGGAATAAAACTTTTTGAAGAAAACAATGCTTAGAAAAAAGTCAGTACATGTGCTTTTAACTGCAATACAGAACTGAATAGGTATAGTATTTAAATTGCAAATAAAATGTGATTATGGTATATAAATTCATCTTTAAAATGTAATACTTAGTGAGGGGGGGAATAAAAGCTAGAGAACCATATTTACATTTAGTTTTGGTTAGCATATAATTGACGTTGTATAGTGGACAATGCATAGTTCATGGCTCCACAGTAATATCATGCATGATTGAAATTTGTTAAAGCAACCAATTAAAAAAAACTACTACAAAAGGGCCACATTTATATGCTTGTATAATTATAATTTTAAAAGCTGAAGATATGATTTTATAGCTGATTACATTTTGTCTATAATCTAAATACCTGCTATTAATATTTTCTGCATTGTAATATAGAGTAAATATCTAAAGTTATTCAACAAAACATATACTCATAGTTTCTTATAAATAAAGTATTATTTTATATAAAAATAAATTTATCCAGTTTACTTGTTACGTGGCAGATGTGCTTCCTTCACAACTTTGACACAAATCATTTAATGAAAGTACATAAATATTTGTTATTAGTCAATCATTAGACTAGAGATTATTCTGTAATATAATTTACACTACACTACTCTCATGCAAGGGTGAAGACTGGTTTCTATATGCTTTTAAAACCTTGTAGAGGGATGCAATCATAAACACATGAGCAAAGGCATGTGAAAAAGACCTTTTAATTCACAATCTAATTTTTAAGTAGCCTTTTCTTTCAATCTATAGTTTTTTCCAATACTATAACAAACTAACTCAATCCATTTCTATAAATACCTTTTTAAAATTAATAGCACAAATCAGAAACACTTTTTCATTTTCTACATATCTCTCAATAATTGCTCTAATCATCCCAAATTTCATCTCTTTTTTTAAAGCTTTTTTTAAATTTGAACTGTTCTTGAGACAGAAATATGTCTAATTCATATGAAATCAAAACCATTCAAAAATGGTAGATAAAACTAATTGTTATAAAATCTCTCATTTAACTAAATTAGATACTTTCCTAATAATAATCATAATTAATAAGAGTACTAAATTCTCCATACAGTAGTACCGCCAAATGCAAGCCTTTGTAATCAATAAAAGGTTTGTGCATAAAATCTCTATCTAGTGCCTACTTATCCAACATCCACAGACTAATTTCTAGCTTATGGCTTTCATCAGTGAAGAGTCTTGTATTGAAGAGCAATGCACCTAGATCTTAGGATCAAATGCAAACCACCAAGGCTCCTCACTGTTGAAAACACAAGCAAGAAACTAATCTGGGGATGTTGGATGAGTAGGCACTAGATAGGGATTTTTTTGTGCAAACCTTCCTGCATCCATTGATTACAAAGACTTTCACTTGGTGACACTACTGTATAAATAGTTTACTATAAAGGGGGATAGACTTTTAAATTGCAGTATTATCGAAAAGAAAATGAATGGTTAGGATATAAGAAATAAGCAAAGGGTTGCTGATTTGTATATAATTGTAGATGTAGAGAGAGAATAGGTCTACAAAATTACTGGTAAGCAAGTTATCTACAAATTTAATGGAGAAAAAAAGAATCAAAAGAATTTATAAAAGTAGATAGGAAAGAAAAAATTGTTAAAATTTGATATTTGAATATGCAAGGTGGTAGGAGACCAGAAAAGTCACTGGAATTAAACAGAACAGTTAAAAATGAAGAGCTTGGGGTATTTACCAGTAGTGGAAACACATATAAGGGAAGAAGGAGAACCTATACTAGAAGACATGGTATGCAGGGTATAAATAGAAAAGAAAGAGAAAAAAGAAGTGGTGATATAGAAGTTATGTCAAAAAATATTTAAATACTGTTCAAGTTTCAAGAACATTTGTGGTTTGAAGTAATATTAGGAAGACAATTATGGATGGTGACTGTTGTGTATATAGTTACTGGAGATAGTCAAATTATAATGGAGTTGAACAGTAGCATATGTGAATGCCTATTTAAGGATATACTAAGTTGTAAAGAAAAGGAGAAGAAAATAATGGCTAGAGGGGATATGAATGGGCACATTGAAGAACTTGATAACATAGATAACAAAAATAGACAGCTTTTGAAGAATTTTTGTCAGAGAGTGAATTTGAGCATTGGAAATTTATCACATATTTGTGAAGGATGATACACATGATCTAGAAGTAATATATTTCACACAATAGATTATGTATTAATAGAGAAAGAGAGAATTAATAAAGTATTAAAAATTAAAGTGTTTGATAATAAAGAAAGAGTATATAATAGTGATCATTATTTCTTTTATAATAGAATGAATAATAATGTGTTGAAAAGTAGTAATAAAAGTAGAAATGATAGTCAAGCATTGTTAGCTGAGAGGTCAGCACAGCCACCTTGCAAGCAAGTAGTTGGTTGCAGACAGTTGTTGCAGGTTTGTCTCCTGCCCTATGGTATAACATAAGGAAAAAAAAGTAGAAAGGGTAGTGAAAGATGTGGATGGAGAATGAATAATACAAATAAGTTAGAAGAATATAAAATAAAAGAAGAAATCATGGAAGAGTTTGTTTGGGGTGAATATAAGGACTGGTATGATGAAGTAAAAAAAAAATGGCAAATAAGATTTTAGGTAAGAATATTCAGAAGAATAAAAGTAATAAAAAGTGCTACTAAAAACAAAATAAAGTAAAAAAGATAATAATATTAAATGAGAAAAGTATTTTTAAAAAAAGTTGGTTAAAATAGATAATTATATAAAGAGAATGAAATTAAATAGTAAATTGTTGGAGGATATTAATAAAAATGGAAGAGATGGAATAATTTTTTTTGGAAATTAAGGAATATATAGGAGAGAGAAAGTAATAAGATTATTAAATGATGAGACAATAGAGTATAGCTCTAGAGAAAAATTAGAGGCAATTTTAAATAAGTATGTAATGGATATAGAAATGTAGAAAAGAATGTGAAGGACAGACTGATAAAATTGAAAGCATATAAACATCACCTTATCACAATTTTTATGCTTACTTATAACTGTTATTAAAACAGGCAAAACCCTTCATACAGTATTGCCAATCAGTGCATGCCAGAGTAATCAATAGATGCCAGAAGGCTTGTGCATAAAATCTCCATCTAGTGCCTACTTATCCAAGACTTCTCACTAAAAAAGGCCACAAGCCAAAAACTGTCTGGGGATATTGATTGAGTAGGCACTAGATGGGGACTTTATACACAAGCCTTCTGGTATCCATTGATTACTCTGGTGTGCACTGAGTGACAATACTGTATGGAGAGTTTTGCCTGTTGAAAGCATATAGTAATGGAAATATTAGGCTTACAAAAAATAAATTGAACGAGATAAGAAAGAAATTGAAAAGTGGAAAGATAAGAGATTTAGATGAATGGGCAGCAGAAATGGTGATAAATTTAGGAAATAGAGTAAAATTAAACCTATTGTCATGTTTTAGTAAAATGGCACAGAAAAAAGAATTTCCAGATAGCTGGAATAATACAAGAGTAAGATTACTATTTAAAGAAAAGAGTTATGATCACAGAAAGCAAACAATTATAAACCAGTAGTGGTAATGTTAGTGTTATATAAAATTTTCGCATATATGGTGGCTGGAAGCATCGTAAAGTGGATGTAAGAAAATAATATACTGGGAGAAATGCAAGAAGGTGTTCAATTTTATAGGCATATAGGAGAATTGGGAAGGAATGGAGCTTTAATGGATCTTATTAAGAGATTGTATGAAAATAATTACTATATTTATCAATTAGGAAATGTAGAATCAGTTAAAGTTAAAAATGGGGTGGGACTAAGGCAAGGATGCCTTGGGTCACCATTTTGTTTTTGTTATATTTGAGAGAAATTGGAAAAAGTAATAGAAAGACTAGAAAAGGGTTAGAGATGTCATTAATAGGTGGCAAGGAGAATATACATTATTGGATCTTTTATTTGTAGATAATATTTTCTAGTGCACAGAAAGTAGTGAGCATATGGAAGATATGCTGAAGACATGTGTAACAATTAGTAAAAAGATGGGGTTTAAATTTAGTGAAGACTAATAAAAAGTAATGATGATCAATATTGGGAAAAGAGAAGAGAAATAATTTTTATTGGAGAATATAAAGTTAATGTAGTGAATAGGTATAACTATTTCAGAATAATCTTAATTACATACATTGCTTTGATGAATGGGTGAAAAATTGATAAATGAAGCAAAGCAAAGAAAAGAAGGGGACTGATAAAAAAATTAACAGTTTTCATATAATAAAAATGGCATAACTAGAATTGTATGGAAGAGAGTGTCAGTAGCAGGGTTAACATATCGCAATAATGTGTTATATGTTAGTGAAGGAGTGTTAGATTATTTAGAAAAGTATAAAAAGAAGTAAAAAGACATGCATAAGATGCGATGTGTGGACAGCAAAGGAGTCAATTCAAGGAGAAATGAGATGATCAAGTTTTTATATGAAAGATGCAAAAAGCAAAATGAAAATGTTCGGTAGATTGCTGTTTATGGATAATAAAAGAATAGCCAAAATAGTATTTAATTGTATTATAAGCAAAGGACATGCAACAAGATGGATGAAAAAGGTAATGTGATGTGAAAAAGGTAATGTGATATGCAAAAAATTTGGATAAAGAATTTATATCAGTATACTTGTACAAAAAGTGAGGTGATTATGTTAGGAGAATGTGTGAGTGTTATAATGGCAAGGAATGGGATAGAAAAATAGTATTAATAGAAAAATAGGAAGTTGGAGAGATGGGAAAATAGTATGAAGAGTAAAAAGAGTTTAAATATATATAGAAGTAAACAGAATATTGGGTACAAGTTAATTTATGATAATAGCAAGAAAAGTAGTTTACTGTTTAAGGCTAGAACAGGATCGTTAATAATGAGAGAATATATGTGTAAAGGAAGAGAGGCATGGAAAATATTAGGCATCTGTTAATTGAGTATAAGTGCCTACAAGCAGAAAGGGTATAAATAATGAAGTTGTGGGAGAATAAATATAAACAAAGCAATTATATAGAAAGTGGGTTTTTTATTTTTTATTCTGGGTTTGGGGAAAAAATAAGCGGGATTTAGAAATAAAGACCATAGAATTGACAAAGATTATGTTGGGGAAATGGGATGAAGTAGGATAGTGAAGAATATGGAACTTAGGGTGAGGAATGAACAGGGAAGGAAAAGTGATTAACAGGTTTTTTTGGGCATAGTAGCTGAGAGATTCCTGACTCTGAAAAAGAAGTCGCAGTTCCTCGCATCACATTATATTTATTAACATCATTTGAAATGGTGTCATGTGAATAATCATAATTGTGAAGGAAATTGTATTGGCTGACTCTCTTTAGTCATAAATTATATATCAACTATCAATCATTTCAAACTTTTTTTTCCGTATAGCCTTTAATCATTCAGTTGTAATTTTTTTCACTTCCTGTTCTGTACTAGTTTTCATTCAGTTTGTGCTTTACAATTTTTTCATTCATTATTGCCTACCCTATTTCATTCTTAACTAAACAACATTTTTTAATAATAAAAAAAAAGAATTATTATTTTTATCAAATAAACAACTGATACATTCTTTTCATCATTTCAACGCATCTGTTTTTATTACTAACATTTTTTTCATTTCTTAATTAATCTTAAGCAACTGCTTGAGGAAAAATATTAAAATCTTTCATTTATATAATTCTTGCTCACTCGTCTATAAATTTTGACAATAAAAAAAAACGTTCTTAAAAAAATAAAATAATAGAAAATGGTATAACATATACTTTTGTGCTCTCAAATATTTACCTAGACGTACTATGAGTAAAATTTAGCAGAATGATATTTTTTTAGAGTACACTTGCATTTATATATGTAATATATGCGGATTCGAACTCAGACTTTCACACGAGTGTTCATTAAGTGTTTAAATCTATAAAGCGCATGTGTAATGTAATAATCTATTATTATTACAGTTTAAAAATAATGCGCTATGTAAATAAATAACTCATTATATATAATCAATAAGGATTGCCAATTCCTCAACAAGCTTTGTGATAAATGCTTAGCCAGAGCCAGCACTTAAAATATCTCGGTCAGGACTCCCCCCCCCCTTAAACCTCTGACCATGGTTTCATGCTATGGCACTTCTCAGAGAGGTGCTAGGATAGGTTCAGAAACTAGATCTAAAAATACCAACCAATAGCCAGCATTTATCTAGAAGTTATCTATTGAGAGGGGTTTTTCCTCTCAATAGATAACTTCTAGGTAAATGCTGGCTTTGGGTTAGTATTTTTAGATCTAGTGTCTGAACCTATCTTAGCACCTCTCTGAGGAGTGCCATAGCACGAAACCATGGTCAGAGGTTTGGGGAGGGAGGTCCTGACAGAAATATTTTAAGTGCTGGCTCAGGCTAAGCATTTATCACAAAGCTTGTTGAGGAATTGGCAATCCTCATTAATTATATCTTACAAAGCTTAAGAGAATTTGGTCATGTGATATATGACTCTAACTCATTATATATGTTTAATTTTTCTTAATTGTATATTACTCTAGAATGATATAAAACATAAAATTACTTATTCATCTACGTAAAAGTACATTTTTTTCATCTGTCCTGAAACACCAGTCATAATGATTGTGTTTTCAAAAGTTAAGTATTATACGTCATGTAATATTTTGATCTCTCTTGAATATATGTTAGTACATGTATATAACATGCTATTAATAAAGTTTATTTTATTAATAAATCACAAATTTCTATCTCAGTCACTATTTTAATCCTGAGATTTCTCATCAGATGAAAAATATTTCATTTATGACGTATTTCCAGAATATTTTGTCTGGTTAAGATAATTTCAAACATACTTTAATCATGTGTATCAGTTGTATGAAATAGTGTGGATAGTTGAAGAGTGCTTGAAAATCTGAGTTCAAATCCCCTATACTTAATCACAACTTGTAAATTTTCTTTTATGTGATTACTCTTTTTTTTATATGTCAAATGCATTGACCAGGAAGTGAACCCGGGTCAGCTGCTTGGAAAGCAGCTATGCTAACCAGTAGGTTATTGATGCTTGACATGTGATTACACTTGTTAACATTCTTTTGATATATTGCAAATATGTCAAATGCGTTGACCGGGAAGTGGATCCAGGCCAGCTGCTTGGAAAGCAGCTATGCTAACCACTAGGCCACTGACACTTGATATGTGATTACTCTTGTTAACATTCTTTGGATGTATGGCAAAAGTTAACGATGCTTCAATAGTATATATTCTTTTTATAACAATCATTACTACATTACATATATTTTGATATGTATTGTTTTTTCTACTTTTAAATATTTTTTGCTGTTCTGACTTTATAAATTGCATAATGCAAAAGATTTGCATTAAATCTATACTTTACTTCTAACAATTCTGACGATTTATTTAGATTGTATTATATCTTCTATATCAATCAATGACTAGTATTCAGATATGTTTGTATTAGTTGATTACAAAATTGTATATATATATATTGTGCCCTTTTCTATAGGCCAGTAATAGTCCATCTCAGTCAATTACTAATTTTAAATTTTAGAATATGTTCTTTTAATACATTAATTATAGTTTGTCAATTATATTTTTAAAGTACAATTTGAAGCTAAAGCAAATACGTAGTATATAAAATTATAGCGAATCATTTAAAAGTAGTTAAGTAAAGCTTAAAATATTGTTGCATATGGTTGTAAAAGCTGGCCATATTAAATAACTCAGCTATAAATATTAAAAGTATATTTAAAAAGTTCGATTTTAATAGTTTAAAACTTGTAGTAATAAATGTTATATTTTAAATTTATAAAGTCATATTTAATAAGCAAAAATTAACATCGTACATTTTAAAAATAAACTTTATGATGGTGAGAATTGTATTTAATTCTATATTTTCTAAATTGTTCTTCCAAATTTTATAATTATTTTATATAATATAATAAGTGTATCAATTTTATTAATCTGGACAGAGAAATAGATTGAAAATCGTCTGTCAAAGTTATTAATCATGTGACTTGTATACTTCATACTTTCACACACATGCTTGTTTGTATTTAAAGTAACAAAGTTTAAAATATTTTAAAAGTTATATTATAGAATTGGATGGAATTATTGCTATCATAAAAGTAAATAGTATTAAACACTAAGTTAACTATTGTATGTAATGTTTTAAATAATGTAATAAAGACGAATACAGTTAATAAAAAAATTAAATATTTTGTTTAAATAAAAATAGATAAATGGAATAGATTATTAAAATTATTTTAAAAGTTATTTTAAATGTTTAATAATTTTGATAAAGTAATAATTGATTTAAAAGTAATATTTTAAATAATATTTTTTAAATTTTATTACGTCATAAAAATTTTTATTTTTTGAAACTTGATTCTGCTATAAACTGAAAATATGTAAATTTGTTCTCAAGTTAAAGTAAGAATCAACCAATCAAATGAGGTATTCTTACAGACTATAAATATGAATTGCACGGGGGGGTATAAGAGGAGATTAATAATGTATTGAAACCAGAGAAAGGTAAATTATAACTATCAAATAGATAGTATTTTTAAATTTTTATTTTAGTCAATTTTTTTTAATACTTTCTTATAATTTTATTTGCAAAAAACTAATTGATATTTTTAAAAGTATTTTGCAAAAGAGAGTTTAAAAAAATATATATTTGGGAACTTCGTGAAAATGATTTTCTAATTTTTAAAAGTTATTTGCCAGGATTATTTTATCTGAAATTTGACCTAAACTTCGCAATGAAAAATGGATATACTACAAAATAAAATATGTTTAAATTATAATGCAGCTTTATTTATGCTTATCCGGAGGACTGTTATTATTTCAATAAAAATTTTATTAACAATAAATAGTGATTACATACTAATAAAGAATAAATAAATGAATAAATTGTACAATAATATGATTATATAATGTTTTATATGTCATCTGGCTAGATTATGTTATGAGAGCACAATGTTATACTCTTATGTGGTTAGGTATAGTGAAGAGATTCTAAGAACTTGTTTAATGGTATTAGCATTTTTAATATAGACATGAATATTTTCTTTTATAAATGACTATTCTATAATGCTGGGTAGGTGGGAATTGATAATCAGGAAAAGGAAAGAGCAATTAAAGACCAGGTGTCAGCAAAGACTTTACTGGAGGCAAGGAGCTGGTCACGTTTCTTGATTTTTTTGAGCGTTTGATAAAACAATGGTATGATTTGTGGGGGGGGGTAATTCCATGAGACTTTTGCATCTCACTATCCATATGGAATAAAGGACAAAGGTAGAAAGCCTTATTATTGAAAAAAAAACCATTATGAATGGCATTTTCAAGTGAGAAAATCATATCAGGTCTTATGTTGGAATTGATTATAATTATATCTTTCAGAGTTTTAAGTCTTGGGCACCGGTGTATAATATGGTCTATGGTTTCATCTTCACGAGCACACAGACCACATATAGGGTCAATGCTGGTAAAACCTCTTCGGTGATAAAGAAACCAATTCGTGGGTAGCGCATTAAGATTTATTTTAATGATGAAGTCAAGGAATTTGGGTTCCAGACTCCATCTTTTGAAGTGTGTAATGAGTCTTTGATTGGTTACTTTTAGGCTGGTTTTAATGGGTTGTTGATTATAGTTGATTATATTGTATGCTTCCCATAAGGTGATTTTTTGGTTAAGGTTAAAGGGTATTATCGGGTTATAAAGTTGTAGTTGTTGTATTAGGGATGCTATCCATGAACTGGAAGAGGGTGGAGGACGATCTGTCGGTGTAATTTTTTTAATAATGTTAGAGTATCCGCAGGAGAGGATCAGATTATGTAGAGTGTTGTGGGTTTTCTGTAAAATGATTGCTTGTATTGAGTGGAATGACAGTCCATTGAACCTGCGTGGTCGTTGGATACCTCGCAAGCTAATAGCAACTGTCCTTCCTCTCCAGAGAAGTTTGGTGCATAATCGGTTAATTTTATTTTGAAACTGTTTAGACATTTTAACGAATGGAAGATAATATGAGATTTTTGGCATTATGATCATGTTGAGGAGGCCAACCTTTCCATATAATGAAAGGTATACTCTAGAGAGTGAAGTGGTGATGGCTTCAGTTGAATGGAGGATTGCATCTTGAATCTCTCTTGCCATTGCAGTTGGAGTTTTGTAGATTGGAAAACCTAGGTATCTTTGGGGTTTTGCAGAAAAGGGAGAGTTAATTTGTTTACCAGACATTATCTTCCAGATGGAAGATTTGTTAAAATTTATTTGTAGGCCAAGTTTCACTGTATTTCTGTTTAATATGTTCATGAGATGAGGAAGGTATTTAATGGTGGGAAGCACAACCATGATGTCATCTATATATGCAAATACATTGAAGTTTTTATTGAGAGAGGGAAGGAAAATTCCAGGGAGGTTTTTTTCTATATCCATCAGAAGAGGGTTGATGTATGCTGTGAAGAAAAGGGCACTGAGCGGGGATCCTTGAGGGATCGACTTGTATGGCTTGAAGCCTGGTGTGATCTTGCCATCAAGAGAGAGAAAAATCTCTCTGTTGTTGAGCAGATTGCTGACCATCTGTACAATCCCAGCTGGAATGTCGCATTCCAACAGAATATCCAGAAGGATGTTTATCTGGACTGAATCAAATGCTGCCACAACATCCAGCTGGACAGCAATAGGTTTTGATTTACGATGTCCTCTGATGTAATTGAACAGTGCAGTTACATTGGACATAGCATGCGAGGTTGATGATCCCTTTTTCCGTATTGGTTTGACGAGATATGGCTAAGAATTTGAGTTTGTATTTGATCTTTAATGACTGACTCAATTATCTTGATAAGCAATGGGGTCATGGAAATTGGCCGGATACTGTTAATGTCGTTTAGTGGTTTTGCTTTTTTAATAAAAGGCACGAGTGCCACTGGGTAAAGATCTGTTATGTTTCTGTTACCAGAGGCTAGGTGATCAATCATTTTTTTAATAATTGGCACAGTGAATTGACTGAGGTGTTTGAGAAGGAAATTTGGGATGCCATGAAGGCCAGGATGAACGCCATCAGGGAGAGATGTTATCTTCTTTTTGATTTGGATTTCTGTGATGCCATGTTCGCCGGGGTCACCAGCATCCAACCAGCTGTCTATAGGAGGAACTCCATCTTTTTGCATTAATTGGCAGAATTGTTTGCTGATGTGCTGCATCATTGGAAAGCCAATAAGATTGGTTCCATTAGTATTAATGGATAAGGGAGTGATTTGTTTTTTATTGTATCCCAGTGCCCATCTGAGATAGTCTCTCGTCCAGCAGTGTTGTTGTGCTAAGAAACATTTGGCTCTTCTGATGGATATATATTCTGCAAGGGACTTTTGCTTGATTTTGTAGAGATTTTTAAGAAAGATAATTTTTTCTGTATTTGTGAAATTTTGCTGTGATGATTGAAGTTGTATATTAATGTCTGTTACGTCATTTAGCAGGCCATTAGGTCCTTTGATTTTCCTGGTGTGGTGATTTAATATGGACTGAAGTATTCCAATGAAGGAAAACCAGCCTCCTCAGCAGGCAGGGAAAGGATGTTTATTTTCTGGAAAAGAATGTATGCCTCAGACACTATTGCTTCGATCATATTTGATTGGGTGATCATGTGCATGGTTTTACCAGGTCCATCAATAGGTGTAGGGATTGCAATAGGTGTAAGTTGTAAGATTAGAGCCATATGATCAGAGAAAGCAACAGGGGCCAAGGCTGCATCAAGGTTGAAATGGAGGTCTGGGGTGTAGAAAACCAAATCAATCAGGGACTTTTTGGTTTTAGTATAGAAAGAGTAGGCTTCAGGAGGGAAGAAACCCTCTCCACACATTAATCTGCGATTTATTAGATGCAAAAATCTCTTGTTAACCGGAGGACTGTTCTAACTCATAAAAGAACAATACGGACATTATGCTGGAAGCTTAAACAGAAAACTATTTGCCGTCTAAAAAAATTTGTGATGCATTATTTTTAAGCTTATCCAGGAGTTTTTTTTTTTAAAAAAGAATAAGATATTTATATCGTATGAGTTATCATAAAATATAATGAAAGAAATAGAATGTTTAGTCCTTTTTGAAGGAAAACATTTTTTTTTTAAATATATATTTTACAAGAATTAAAAAGAGCTTATTAAGAAATAAAACCTATATTAAAAAAATGAACATATAGTAGATAAATAAAGGATGGATCCATGAAAATACAAATATTGTGTAAAAGTTTATGGGATAACTTAAGTTAAATTGAGCAGAGTGATGCATCAGAGAATATTGAATAAACTTCATGGGAATAATTCTTTAATATTACAGTTTAATAATTTTCATTCTGAATAGCAAAGACCCAGGATTATTTTCTATAAATTTTACTAAATGGATTAATAATTATTTTTATTTTTAAACTTTAACGAGCTTGGAGGAGAACATTTTAAAACTCTAGAGAAAATAATAAACATTTTTGGATTTTATCATGAACTATGGTCTAGTGAAGTAGTAATTATAGTTTTAAATTTTTATTTTACTAACTTAGTTAAATGTAAATTTTTCTATTTATAAGATTAGGAAAACATAAAACATTAATTTGTTAATAACATAAAATTTATAATATAATCTAATAATTTAGATAAGAATATTTTTAAATAAAATGTATGGATGTGTCTTTTCGTTTATGTATGCAATGTTTTTCTATATCCAGTGGATGGAAGAAGCCTACTAAAAATGATGACCAGGTAAAAAAGGTTATTCGGTAATAATAATAACTATTAATAATTTATAATGTATATTTTTGTTTTCTTTAGATCATCTATGAATCTAAGAATGAAGTGTAAAAGTTTTAATTATATGTAACGCATTTTCATACAACATTTTAAAAAAAAACATTATGAGATAGGATTGATTTGAAAATATGCATACGACGATTATTTTTTTTTATATATTAGTGATATAATCCAACATAATAACAAATAATTATGTGATTCTTTTAGAACTTTCATGTTATTGGATATTCAAATATTGTCTAAGTAGATTGTATATGATTAAACATACAGAATGATGAAGTAAGCAAACTTTTCTTATGGAACAGTGAAATTGTTTTAAACTATCAATGAATTTTATTTATTGTTTTGTAAATGCAGATAGTTATTTATCGATGTAAGATGTAGAAAAATCTTGAGAAATAATGTTGAGATAGTGGCTTGGAAGTACTATAGTTAGCAGGAAACCAAGATGATGTATTTTTTAAAAAATAGGATATGATAAGGAATAGAAATAATATTTAGTCTTTATGTGGTTATCAGCATAGTTAACAAAGCCCTATGACTGATACACATTTTATTTGGACAGTGTTTTATATGTCTTTAAATATTTGATGTTTTAAATAAAGCTGAAGAAGTAGCTTTAACATCGTTCATGTATTAGAGGTTATTAGACAGGTAAAGGTCATACCTCTTTGCACTGTGCCATGATTTTTTGAGATATATTAAGAGTGATACTCTAGCTTTCTTCCTTAAATCCTATACATCTGTTTCGCTATCTTTATTTCATGTAACTGCATCGTTCAGTAAGATATTTTGAAAAGAAATGATAAATAATTTAGAACTTAGGTTATGCTATCGTTTTGTATAAGATTGGTTTATTTGCTTAGAAGGAATAGAATTTATAACTTGAAATTGAAGGTCCAAAGTATCCTAAGGAAAGGAAAGAATCATAGAATATATTTTGAATTTATTTCGGAAATGAAATATAAATTTTTAAAATAGAGTATCTAAACAATATATTTTCTTTAGAATGTTGATTATTTTTGAATGCTTTATTTTTTGAAGAAAAATAAGTATTGCATATTTTTAAAATACAATAGTACAATGTAAATTATATAAACAATATGCATAGTATATTTTTTTTGTTTATTGAATAACAGGAGTATATTGATTATTACACTTATATCATACTAAAGTAAGCTAAATAAGAATATATTATGATTAGTAAACATCGTGTGATAAAACACTAAAATCTAGTACTGAATTTTGGATGAATATTTTATGTAACATCTTTGACTTTGCAAGATGAAATTTTTTAATATTTTGAGAAATCCATACTCATTATAAAGTTAATTTTGTTTTTCTGTAGAATGTTTTCCTATGAATTTTTTTTTTTTTAAAAAATAAGATAGTTTAATAATATTAAGGATGAAATATTTTGCTAATAAGTAAATATATTTATAATAAGTTAACCATAATGAGAAACCAAATGGTAACTTTTTTTTTTATTTTGTCTTAAGTATAAATAAAGATATAACTAAACTATAAACTATTTTTATATAACTTAGTATAAATAAGGATATCCATTGTAAATAGTGTACATAAATTGTTTATTTAATTTGTTGTTGTTAATAAACTTTGTTAAAATTTGTTTTTCAAAATTTTTGTGTCTTGATTGTTTATTTCACCACTTCACTGCATGAAGTCACGATATATTCATAACAATTGAAACAAAAATATAATTTTGCACAAAAAGATAAATAGAGAGTTATATTTAAGAATTTTAAATATTTTATTGGTATTCTTTTAATTAAATAATCATAATTTTATATTATTTTATTGATCATAAATCAGTTATCACAATAGTATATTGAATTATATGCTATCAGTTGCCACACATATTTGGTTTATCAGATTATCATATGCTACCACGTATTTATTATATTATTACATGAAGATAAAAGATTATATAAAATTATTTTATTATTTTATTATGGTAATAAAAATATAATGAAAAGAAAAGATATCCAGTAGTAGTTAAACAATGAAGAATATTATTATTATTATTTATTATTATTAGTTTAAGTGTAGTAGATTATGACATAAAATCCCTTCTCATATTTTACTACCGTATTTTTTAATTAACTTAGAATAAACTTTATGAACCTGAGATTATTTTATTTGAGCTAGATTATTATTAAATAGAAGATTAAGATTTAATTATTAGTTTAGTCTTAGTGAGTAGAAGTTATTAAAGTCATAAGAATACTATGAGTTTGTTACTTAAAATAGTAATAAGGGGGATAGTGTTCTTATGCCATTGAGGTAGTATCCTGTGGGATATTGGCTCAATGTAATCTATCTTGTCACCTGTATTTTCACTTCAAGTCTCATGAAAAATATTAAATATTTATTTAATTTATTTTTATAAACTGAACCTTATTCGTATTTTAAATTTGAGCTAGTGAAACATTTTAATTTTAATGCTGAATATTTTATTTATTAATTATTAACTGAGCTAGAACCCACTTTATTTTATACCATATACCATTCTGAAGTGAGGATGCACAAGACAGGGTCAGAATATATATTGATTAATGCCATTTAATGATTTATGTGGTGTGGTAATAATATAGGCAAGTGAATGACTTTATGCTCGAGAATTCATAAGAAATTTCAAGTTTCGAAAATGCGAGTACCAAAAATGATCCTGGGATTTCTGGATCCAAGTCAGATGATCTATGATGGCACCAATCACACAGGGCAAAACACTAATGGCTCTATTTCTCAGGAGTTTTGTAATAAGTTTGAACATCAGATCAATCGTGAGACCTCCTGCTCTACAAACTGTGCCAAACTATATAAGACAAAAAGTGCTAATGGCTTTATTGCTTGGAAGTTCATATAAAGTTTGGGCACCAGAACTGCAAATACCAGAACTGATCCTGGGACTTCCTAATCCCAAGTCAAATAAATGCTCTACCATGTCAAACCATGTAAGGCAAAAAAGTGCTAATGGCTTTATTGCTTGGAAGTTCATTAGACATTCAAGCACCAGAACTGTGAGTGCTAGAATTGATCCTGTTACCTCCTGATCCCAATTAAGATATCTTACTAACTGTGCCAAATCATGTAAGGCAAAAATGTGATAATGGATTTATTGCTTGGAAGTTCACAAGAAGTTCAAGCACCAGAACTGTGACTACCAGAATCAGTCCTGCAACCTCCTAATTCTGAGTCAGATGCTCTACCAACTGTGCCAAACCATGTGAGGCAAAAAAATGCTATTAATGGTTTTATTGCTTGGAAGTTCATAAAAAGTCCAAGCACCAGAATTGAGAGTGCTGGGATCAATCCAGGGATCTCCTAATCTCCAAGTCAGATGCTCTACCAACTGTGCTAAACCATATAACGCTAAAAAGTACTAATGGTTTTATTGCTTGGAAGTTCATAAAAAGTTCAAGAACCAGAACTGAGAGTGCCAGAATTGACCCTAAGACTTTCTGATCCCAAGTCACATGCTCGACCAACTGTGTCAAACCATGTAAGGCAAAAAAATGCTAATGGTTTTATTGCTTGGAAGTTCATTAAAAGTCCAAGCACCAGAACTGAGAGTGCCAGAATGAATCCTGGGATCTCCTGACCCCAATAAAGATGCTCTACCAACTGTGCCAAATCATATAAGGCAAAAAAGTGATAATGGCTTTATTGCTTAAAAGTTCATAAAAAGTCCAAGCACCAAAGTCCAAGCACCAGAACTGTGAGTGCCAGAATAATCTTGAGTCAGATGCTTTACCAACTACACCAAACCATGCAAGGTTAAAAAGTGCTAATGACTTTATTTCTTGGAAGTTCCTAAGAAATTCAAGCACCAGAAATGTGAGTGCCAGAATCGATCCTGGGATATTCCAACCCTAAGTTGGATGCTCTACCACTGTGTCAAGCTACACAGAATATTCTACTTATGAAAATGATTCACTCCATGATTTTTTAAATAAATCTTCAATTTTATTTAAATATGCTTACATCTCTTATTTATCATCGAGTGTGTGCAGAATGTGAACATATTTTTTAATAAAAAGGAAAAGCACTACTGTATATCATGAAAAGGTGTTTCCATAACATTACACACACAAAAAATGAGAACTGTGGTGTCTTGAATCTATCACAGATTTTGAATTTATTGCACTTTAAATATACCATGATTAATCTTGTGTTTGTCTGTTTTGATTTGAAAAATACTTGAGAAGGAGAATTGGTGCCACAATGAAATATACTAATTCACCAAGGGGAAGAAAAATATTAATTTTTAAAGTTATTTAATTTTTTTTTTTCATGTGTCATAGCATCATCCGGGAAGTGAACCTGCTAACTAGGGACAACTGCTTATAAAGCAGCTGCTGCTGACCTCTCGACCACCAATCCTTAGATTACAATCAGTTTTTTAAAAAAACATTATAATAGTATTTTCACATGTTGCAAACATTTCATATAATCTAAGCTAATGTGATATTCACCCTTATAGTTGTCATTCTAATTTACAATCCATATAAGAGCTTGGATAACAGGAAAAGTGAATTCATTTTCCAACTGCAATACTACTAACTATGATACTAAGGGCATGGCATTAATATACTAAGTGTTAAAGGTTTATTATTTTGTGTTAAACATATACAAATATTAGGAGATGATAATGTATCATATGATTTTTTTTTTTTACAAGTGTCATAATAATTTAGTGTGATTTTGATTTAGTTTGTAAAGGGAAATGATGGTCAAATACAAAAAAGATAAAGTAAAAAGCATTTGTTCTATGTTGTTTATTTTGTACTTATGCGCATAATTTTTGTATATGTAAATCTCATATATTAAACCATTAAAACATGATTATGATTTGTTAAAAAATCAAAGATACCAAAATATATAGACATGACTAAGACACCAAAATATATAGATATCGCTATACAAGAGAATTAGCTGGGATTGAAAACATTATTGTTATTGTCAGATCTGCGGAAAGCTTTATAGTTAACTAAAAAGATAAAAGGTGGGTGCTTCAGGTATGTGCATTGGATCCAAAGATCTAAGTTTTTTTACTCCCAGATCCGATACTCCTCACCGATGAAAGCCATAAATCAGAGACTAATCTCAGGATATTGTATGGGAAAACAGTGGGTACAGATTACGGTATACAGTTTTTTAGCATCTATTGATTACTAGAGTTTGCATAAGGTGGCACTACTGTACGGAAAAATTTGCTACTCAATTAAATTTTATATATTTGATTTTAGTTTTAAAATTTAACAACAATAATAATTAAATAGTTACTACTTTTTGTCACATATCCAATTGTAATATAATTGAATGGTTACTAGACTGTGACATATTCAAATATCAAAGTGACAATGAAACATTTACCCAGGAACTTTCACCTCTTAAGTCTAACATGCTACCAAAATGCTAAACTGCATAAGAATTTTTTTTATATGTTTTTGTGCTAAAATAATAATAAATTGGTTTATTGCTCAGAAATTCAAAGAGAAATTTCAATGACAGAAGATAACAGAACTGAGAGTAATCTGTGAACTGTGACCGCCAAAGTTTCCCATTCTTTCACTGCAATGCAACAAATAATAGAAGGTTGTACTTGTATTGATGAAAGAAGACTTATTGCTGGATTTGGAATGTATTAAAACAATATTTGGCAGAGAAATTTCAACCCACACAAAATACAGTTTAGTAGTGTCAGATATGCAGTCATCATCTTCATTCATTATCAGAATGATTAAGTATATTTAAAAATTTCCCCATGTATTTAGCTCAGAGGAAAAATGCCAAATTTAAGAGTTTAAAGATCCTGCATTCATTCTTAATTAAAAAATATGTTTGATCAGTCGAAAAAAAATATTATGAAAACCAGCCAATGATATGCTTATATATAACACGACTTTTCATTTATAGTATAAAATTTTAATTATTCCAAATTTAGCCATTGTTGTATATTAACTGAATATATATATATATATATATGTTAGTAAAGTGTATGTATGTGTAAGGCTGGTCTGTGTAGGTAATGTTAGAACACTCTGAAATAATAATGACATATAGAAAAAAAAAAGATTTACTGCAAAAAGCAACAGGCTAATTTGCATGTCAATGAAGTCTAACATTATACAAATTAGCAAAATGGATAAATATGCCTGCAGAATGTCAAAGGGTCTATTGTCAATTCAGTTTGGTCATTGGTGCCCAGAGAAATAGTAATGTAAAGAGAGAAGGAAAAAAGCCAAGGTAAACGCAGATCAGAAAAACTCTAAGTGTTGAGTAAAACAGTATTAGGAATCAAGAAGCACTCTTGTCATAATATAATTAGACTACCTCAAGAGAAGTGCATGAGAAGTAAGGTGCTTACAGAACTACAATTGTAAAAAGACTATATTTATTTATGATCATCAACCATTATCAATCCACTGCAGGATGAAGGTCTCTCCAAACTCAATCTATCTTCTTCAATCTCTAGCCTCTCTGCTGCATATTATCTCTGCACATTTTTTTATTTCATCCATCTATCTCACATGTGGTCTCTTTCTGGGTCTTTTATAATCTCTTGGATTCTGGTTTAAGATTTCAATTGTCGATCTATTATCATCTCTTCTAGCAATAAGTCCATCCCAACTCTAGTCTTTTAATTCTTTCAACAAGGTCAGCAAACACCTATTTGTTCTCTTACCCATGTATTGTGTTTTCGATCTTTTATTGTTACTCCTAACATACATCTCTCCATACTTCTTTGAGTGGTCTGAAGTCTCTGTATTGCTCTTTTATTAAGCATCCAAGTCTCAGATCCATAAGTGAGAACTGGTAAAACATTTATTAAAAACCCATTTCAAACTCATAGGCATATTTCCTTTTTTAATATTAAATTATTTCTATCAAAACACTCCAACCAAGTTTAATTTTATGATTAATTTCATCCATTATGTTTCCATCTGTGGTAATAATCTGAACAAGATATTTGTAGTTGTTAACTTTTTCTAACTCATCATAATATTTTCAACTTTTGAAAAAATCCATTGAACATTAATTCTTGCAGTATTTCCGAAACTCCGAAGGATTATTTGCAAAAACAACTACATCATCTGCAAAACTAAATGACTTAAATAATTTCCATTTTCTTTTACTTCTTTAGTTTCCCATTTTAATCTACAAAGTCCTTCTTTCAGATATATGAACTGTTACATGATCTAGATTGATATGGAGTTCGACTAGCAATTAGCCAATTGATTTACTAATCCTTTCTACTAATATTATTGATATTCAGAATAAATAACGTCTTGAATTTGGTATTAAACTTTGATGTTTGTTTCTTCAAACAAATTATGCAATTATCCAGCTGCCAGATTATAGTTTGGCTTTGAATATATAACTTTAAAATTTAAGCATACTATTGTTTATTACTCAATTATGTAATTTCCAATACTTCTTGATATCACCCCACAGTATTTCTGTTTGTATTATGACCAAAGCTTATAAAAAAGTACGAGAATTTTAATCAGCTGTTTCTGTTTACAATATTAAGTTGTAGTCATTTTTAAAAGGTTTAATTTAATTTATAAATTGTTAGCATATTTATGTAAATGTTAATAATTTTAATCACACGTAAATGACTTTCACTATAGATCAAATATGTAATGTTTATGAATATAAATACTTCACGGACCAATCACGTCGAAGACGTTATTAGGACAAATTGCAACGAGATTCTAAAGAACTATTTTAAAATAAACTTACAAATGTATTTATCCTTTCGTATATCATTGCCAATCCATTTTTTCGAATAAAAGAAGATATTCTAAATGTAAATAAATCAGCAAAAGGGTAAATGTATTTGCAAAATTATTTTAAAATGGTTTTTTGAAATCTACTGGCAATTTGTCCTTAATAACATATTCGGGTAGGATTGTTCCGTGAAGTATTTGTATAAATAGACAGTACTAAATCAATATAAAAAACAACAACTGCTAATATTACAAAGATAACGTAAAGATACTGAGCTAACATTTTTGTATTTGAATTTTACTGCCAAAGAAAAGAAGATATTTATTAAAATAAAATGTTTTTTAAATAAGAAAAATGAATTATTATTACTTTATTTTTCTTATTGCATTGCCAAATCCATATATGTTCTTTATTACTTTTTACAATGCTTTTTTACCATCATATATATATACAATGTAAAATTATATGTTCATGTATATTTTGTATTCATGTATTTGTATTGTGTTTGTTGTAATTCTGAAGAAGATTTCTGGGGCAATCGAAACTGTCAATAGTAGGTAATAAAAAAGCATTGTAAAAAGTAATAAAGAACATAGATGATGTTAATATTATATTAAAAATAAATTATCTAAAAAACTATATTTGAAAAAATATTTATTCATGTTAAGTCTTTATTTCTCTAAATTCTTTTAAATTAACTATCATTTTGATTACTGATATTCATCTCCCAGAAGGAATTTTAATATAATAGATGTATGATTACAAGTTGCTGGAAAGGCAGATCAATCAATGAAAGGTGATTATATGGTATTAATTTGATGCAAGTCCACTTTAATATGAAATTTTGGATGTATCAATAAAAAACTAATATCAAAACTAAAATCTGCATAATAATACCTGTGTTCATTTCAATAATGCATGGTGATCCAATATTAGATTCATGAAATTCAGAGAATGAAGGCTTTTATTTTTGTTCGATAGCCTTATTTTTCTCAAGATGTCAGTACAATAGAAATTTAAGCTAAAAATTGCTGTAAACAATTGATATTGATGCTATTGAATTTTTGCACAATATATGGATTGACTTTTACAATACTTCATTTAGGCAGAAAATTCACTTTTATATATCCACACTGAAAATTATATCTAATAGACTTCATTATAGTTAAAATATTAAAAAACTCCATATTACATTAACAGTTAAAAGTGCAGATTGTAAAATAGATCTAAAAATAATACATTCTGAGATTAAAATAACTTTGTTTATAGAATAGATCCTATTCCAATCATATTTGAATGAAACTTAATATTTTTCAGAATTATCTATTATTCATGAAAAATTTTAATTTCTATTAAACAATAAAATTGCTAATTTGGGCTTTCAGAATTATAATGTTACCAAGGTATGTGATTCTCTTGAAGAATGCGTTATAGATTCAAAGAAATCTATTTTTGGATTTTCTAAAAAAAAAAAAAAAGATATCATTAGTAGACACTTGATTGAAAGAAAATGTGACATTTTTTGCTCAGCTGAATAATAAACTAAATATAGAACTTCATAACCAGTACATAAATTTAAAAGCAGAAATTCAATAACAGATACGAATTCTGATTAAACCTGGATTAAAAATTCTGGCATTTGCTAATCATTGTCGGATTAGATCTTTTTTGAAAAATCTGAAAAATAATATCATGATTATATTAAATTATCTTTTGAAAATTGATATATTAACTAAGATGATGATTTTTAATAAGATATATTAGTAGAATTAAAACAACTCTATGTAATTATAAAGAAATCAAGTCATATATCACATGACTCAACCTAACATACTTGTATTAAAACGTCACATACAGAGTTCGCAAACAAGCTCTCAACAAGCTTTACAGAATATCCCCAACCCCAGACCGATGTCTACTACTGGATTCCTCAGTGAGGTGCTACGACAATGCTTGAATATCCTAGCACTCTTACTGAGAAAGACAGCAGCCAAAACTGCTCTGGAGTTGAAGATATTCTGCAAAGCTTGTTGAGAGCTTGTTTGTGAGCTCTATATGTGACAGCTCTACGTAAATTTAAAAATGACGAATTTGCAAGTTCATATGAGATACTGGAGAACTTTTAAACATATTAATAATTTTTATGCATTATTTATTAGACTGTAGAATCCATTTAATGAATAATATTTCTGTATAATTTTCACTACACCAATCTCACTCAATTTAGAAACTAGTTTCTGTTAACACCTTGTGAAGGAGTGTTAAAAGTGAATAGAAACCAGTTCATATCTTGTGTGAGAGTGCTGTAGTGTGAAAATTGAACTACAAAAATATTATTAATTAAATGGGTAATCTATAGTCTAACGAATGACTAATAAAAATATTAATATACTTCCATCAAGTGGTTTGTGTTAAAGTTGTGACAGCAGTAAATTTGACACCAATTAAACTGTAGTGTCTGTCTATATCATAAGAAAATGTGATCTGGACCAACTGATGAGTATTGGTTTAGCATGAAATGTGAATCTTGGAAAATAATACATCTTTTTTACAGCTTTGGTCATGTGTTTATGATTACACCCCTCCACAAGATATTAGAAACGGATAGAAACTAGTCCCTATCTTGACTGAGAATGGTGTAGTGAAAATTGCACTACAGAAATATTATAATCGTGACATGTTAGCTTCAAAAATATTGGAAATTTTTAGGAATATATGGACCCATGAAGTTGTGCCATCTAATCCTAAGGAAGTTTTTAAAGATGATAGATTTTACTCAACTAATTATTCAAGAATATAAGTGGTGACAACTATAACAATGGTAATTTTAAGAATTTTGTTTATTAAATTGTTTTATATCATCAATAATTGAGTACCATGAACTTAATGTGCTTTTATAGAATCAGGAAATATTATGATATACTTTTTGCTATAGAAAAATGTAAAAGAAAGTGTTGAAGAAAGAGGGCAATTTTTAACTTGTTTTGGTTGAGGTATTTAAATCGATTAATTGAAAAGGTATTTAGCATTATTAGAAATGACTTGATTGTTGTGTAGCATCGTCATGATGGAGTGAAAAAAAAATTGTTATTACAGAAAAAAATCAAGCATTTGAAATAGAAACTGGTGTCAAATATGAATGTGTAATTTTGCTTTCAATTTTAATGACAGAAAATTTTGGAATTGTTTATAGGTGACTTCGTATAGCAAGTATCAAGATGTTATACAGGTTTGGTATGGAATTTTGAATCTAAACTGATTAAAAGTACTCTCTGAAAATCTGCATCCTTGCCAATTGAAAACATAATCCCAGAATACCCTTAATATGGTGAATATATAAAAATTGTGGTTTAATGAGTTAAATTAAAAAATTCAAGATATAGACCAATTTACAAATCTTGATAGCCTTTTAAACAGAAAGACAGATGTAGAGATTGAGGTGCAACAGCAACTCCAATATGCAATTGTTGCTTTTAACAAAAGGTTACTACTGTATCTAAGATAAAATGATTATTTTACCCCATTTTGTGGAAATGATAATCTGGACCAACTGATGAGTGCTGGTTTAGCACAAAATATGTGTATTGGTGATTATTTATCTTTTGACATATATGTGATTAAGCATGTCAGCAGTATGAGATAGCATGGATAGTTGAGAGTCATGTAAAAGTCTGAGTTTAAATCCCCTACATATTACATATGGAGTGCAGGTATGAAAAAGCCTGTACTGTAGAAAAAATTAATTTTTTTATAGCAAATGAAACTTAGATTCTCTATCAATATAACATAAATGCATTAGAAAATTTCCCTTTAAAAGTGTTAGACCATAATACCAATAATATGTTTTTCAGCTTAGTGGATATGGTAATATAGAATCTACTAATAGAAAATAATATCTTCATTGAATTAGTCTTGTAAATGTAGGAATGATAGCAGACTTCCTCAAAAAGCATTTTATAGTGAACTAAGCATAATTCTCATGAGAGAGGCAAATTCTATTTTTTTATATAAAGATTATCTTCTTCATTCTAAAGCAAAGGTGTTCACTATTTTGGTATCTCTCAACCACATAGAAAAAAGTCATCTTGGGCCTCATCTTAAATATACAAACATTAATTGAAGGCTGATAAGCAAAGAGAAACAAGAGTCCATGTATAGTTTTCACGATATCTACCACCATAGATATGTAAAAAAAAAGTCCTTACATAATAATACTAAATATGCAGCTACTCATTTGGGCAGTATATCAAATATCCAATATAATTTATTTGTTGATAATGTTGTTACAAATAAATAACTAAATAATCAATTAAAATAAGTTGGATTTAAACAACTATTAATAACTATATTATAGTATTTGCAATTTATCCATGCTACTTTGAACATTTTTTTGCAAAAATTCTTTTATTGTACATATATGCATATACAATCTTGCATTTCAACTGTCCTGCAGGCTTCTTCAGAGCCACTTTTACTTTAATTTTTTTTAAAATAAAAAAAAACTTTTACTTTTAAAAAATTAAAATAAAAGTTGCTCTGAAGAAGACTGCAGGACAGTTGAAATGTAAGATTGTGTATTGGGTACTGTTCTATTAGCCATTGACATCACTTGATGGCATTGTTTCTGTCCAGAAACATTTCAATATAATGTTTCAGGGCTAGACATTTTTTTTAATAAATACTAAATTAGGCTGGCTAACTTTTTTTTTTGTTTTTCCCACTTCAAATTTATGTTATTCTTCTAATACTAAATTAAAAATTTAAACAAAACTTCGAATTTACGTTATTCTTCTAATACTAAAGTAGGCCATCTGACTTTTTTTTGCTTTTGTTTTTCCCCCTTCAAATTTACATTATTTTTCTAATACTAAATTAAACGTTTAAACAAAAATAAAACAAAAAGACACTTCATTAAAAAGGTAATCAGCCACCTTTTTTTTTTTTTAAAAAAAAAAAGGTATTTTGATTGATGATTGCATTACAAAGTAATCACAACAACACACATTGATTCCAATAACAACTTTATTGAGAACACAATAAGTTCTCTCTTATAATTTGAACAAAAAATGTAACACTGCATGAAACATGCATTTCAATAACACTTTTGCTAAATGTCTTTTCAAACTTCGTTATCAGTTGTGGATAGTCATCTCAGCTAGGATGGCCCTGAACAGGTCCTCACCTTTGTGAAGGAATTGCCACAAAAATTTGGCAATAGTTGTCCAGGGATTAGCAGGCTATTTTTAATTTTGCACTTCAGTAACCCCCACAGCCACTCAATGATCTGGGTGTGGGCACCTTTTTTGGGGTCAACAAAGTTGTCGGTGGTTGACAATCATGTGGCTGAATCCTACCATCTCCAGCTTGCAAATCCTCATCTCTTTTCCATACACACACATTGCTTGGCATGTGGCAGGATGTTTTGTGCATGCAGAAGGGCAGCAGTGTCAGATTCTGTGTTCAGCAACTCCCACATTGTGAAAGGTTCACTATTGCCTTCAGCTATTTTATTAGTCTTATCAAGAATGAGACATTTTGTGTGAATCCATCAAATCATTCTCTGCCATAGCCTTTGAAAATTTCTCCCAGCTTTCAAGTTGCATAGGAAAGCATGCTGACAGGCTGACAATTATCACTATGCACTATTATGTCAGTTGAAGTGGGAGACAATTACTTTGAAAGCAGATTTCAAGATTTCTGGGATATTGAAATACAGCCATCCTCAAATCAAATGGTAGCAAATTGATAATTACTGATCATATGCATAAAGTGTGGCCACACAAAGCTGGGCATATGATTTCTGTGTGTTTTCATAGAAAACAAACCATCACATGGCTCAAAATGGCTATTATGATCATAGCCATAGGTTCATCCATGTTAATGGCATACTTCTTTGTCATTGCACAGAAACAGTGCGATCGAGTGATGTACAGTGGCTAATAGAACAGTATCTATATGTATACAATAAAATGTGTTTTGCTGAAAAGTGTTCAAAGTAAAATGTACAAATTGCATTTATATAAGATATCACAGCAAAATAAACAAATTCGTGAATTTGGTAATATTATATTTATTGAACCAGTTTTCATCACCATTGAGATCTTCTCAAGAATATCTTGAAAAGGTCTCAATGGATATGAAAATCGGATCGATAAAAATTATAAAATACGTATTAATAGTTGCTTATTTCAATCTTACTTTGATTGATTATTTACTTAAAGTATTTTAGAATTATTAAGCAAAGTTTGTGGTCACTAATATAGAAAATATGTTAAAAATGAAAGGATGATATAACTAGTTGGATATTTGACATTGTATTTGAGTGCATACCTATGTATATTTTAATCACATTGTAATAATCACACATACCAAAAAAATTAATAACATTCTACAAAGTTTATGATTTTGGATTGGTTTGCATTCATAGCCATCCTGGGCCAAATCTGGCCCTCAGACCACAGGTGGGACATTCCTGCTCTAGAGAATTATAGTTTTGATTACTTTCATTGAGAAAATATAGTTGAAGATAGAACACAATGGAGAACTACAATTAGATGAGGTGATACAATTTCTCAGAAAAAAAGTTTGCTGCAGAAGAAATTAAAAGACTGCATCCCAAAATATCAAATAAATGAACTAACAGAGCAACATGTACTGTATGAGCATGTGTTTGTGTACTATAGATTGTTTGTTACTAATTTAGTTTGCACTCGTGGCCATTTTGAAATCTAAAGATCAGCTAAAACCATTGCTGACACATCCAACTGATAAATGACATTGAATAATCCACATGTGATCATAATATGACCATTCATTTTTTAATCATAATTAACATCAATAATTAAAAAATGAAAGTGCAAATTTCATACAACTATACTTGATCAAATCACAACTTAAATATACAAAATATAAAAAATAGGAGAAAGGAATAACCACATGTTGAAATAACATAAATATTGAATAATAGTAGAAACAACCAATTGAGTACTTTAGATTCATATTTTAGAAATTATAAGCTAGTAAAAATAACATGCTTTATTTTATATTTGCATATAGTGTAATTCAGGGGTCCCCAACCTTTTTGCACTTAAAAGCACATTCTACAATACCGGTCAGGTGGCAGGCACCATTTATTTTTTCAATGTAAATTTATAGTTGGATATTGTTAATAATACATGTAATGTACAAAAAAATATTTATTTCAAAAATAAAATTTTAACATATATTTAATGTTTATATTTTTACGCTGTAAAAGTATAGTATGCCCTACAATTTGATTACAATATAATACAATAATTTATAAGAAATTTTAAAAATTAAATTTATCTGTATCAGATAAATAATTTTTTATCATGTTTGGATAGTGGCGGGCACACGTAAAATGATCTGCAGGTGCCATGGTGCCCATGGGCATAGGATTGGAGACCCCTGGTGTAATTCATATTTTAGAAGTTAGAATCTTTTAGTATTTGGAAATTGTAAGCTTGGTCTGATCTAACTTTGCATCCTTTCCCCTCTCAGCATACTCCATCACTTTGCATCAGTCAAACCATCCTCCCCCCTCCCCACATACTCCATTGCTTTGCGCTATCATTATTTAATAACATTTGCATTTTAGAACTTATAAACATTTAGTATTTAGAGTATGCTCACAGCCATTTTGAGTTCTAAGGATCACCCAAAAACCATCTCTGATACATCCAAGCTACCCAATGTGGATTATTAAATGTCATTTGTTACTTGAAAGTCTCGGTGGTGGTTTTGAGTGGTTCTTAGAACTCAAAATAGCAGTGAGTGCATACTAAATCAGCACCAATTATTTGTATAATCATTGTGAAACTCAAATGTGGTGTATTATTATACCTTTTTTTTGGAATTGGAAAAGTCCACTGATGGTGATGATTTTTAGTTTATTTTTGTGCATGTGGAAATTTATTAAGATTTGAATTTTGTATTAAAAATGAAGATTTAATTTTGCTTTTATTTTCTCATCATTCACAAGGAAGAACTTCCATTGGCATATTGTCAATCACATTATTAAAATGATACATCAACGACTCTCAGAAAAACAAACCAACTAACAAATATTAATAAATCAATACTAATAAAAAGAATGTTTAATGTGTTTATGAATTGTTTAAAAAATAAAAGTTCCATAATAGTTTATTAAAGCTACATGAAGACCTCAATCATATCAATGATTCATTTCCTAAGTTAAACATTAAAAAAAAAAAGATAAACCAATCTTTAAATCAGTGGTGCACAGCCTTTTTACATTTGTGACCCTTCCTAGGATCAAAATTTGATATGATCCATTATTTGTTTTTACCATATCTAAATCATAAGTACATGTATGTAAGAGTATTGATAATATATCATATCATTTTCACCTTTCTTATAATTTCAACAATACTATTTTTTTAATCAAACTTTATTCTTACAGTTTCAACTGGCCTACAGTCATCATCAGAACTACAATATCCAAATATATAATCATAGAATTAAAAGATTTTTACATATATATATACATAATCATTATACAGTGTAACCTGACCATTATATATCATTTTATTACATTTTATTATATAATATTATATAATGGTCAGGTTAAGATGTTTTGTGTGTATATATATATATGTATATAAAATGTATTAATTGTATGATTATATATTTGGAGATTATAGCTCTGATGATGACTGCAGGACAGTCGAAACTGTAACAATAAAGTCTGATAAAAATAGTATTGTTGAAATGTAAAAGAAAGGTGAAAATGATATATGTAAAACAAAAAAACCAATACATAAGAAAAGGAAGAAGAGAAAATTGTAATATATTGATAATAGAAGGTAGTAATTTTAATTAATATACAAATTTATATTTCCTATTATTGAGTGCACATGATTTAAAATGAAATGTTTGGAACAAATCCTATGATTACAAAAAAATACAAACGACAACAATTTATGAAACTACTTTTAAAAATTAATATCTTAAAAAAAAAATTATCAGTATCCAAAACTTAGAATCTCTTAAAAATTTTGTGATCTCCAACAATTTTTCCATGAGACCCTGAGGAGTCATAACCCCTGGGTTGCATACCACTATTTTAAATAAATGATTGCAAGATAAAGATATCTCAGCAGACTTTCAGTGGGAATCCATAAAGCATAAATCTATGAAGTCCAATTGCTGATCCTGGCAGTTTGAGTAATTTTACATCTTTGATTTATAATAAACTAAAGATCAGCTTTTTCAAGCCAATGCACACGTGCTTTATGAATCTTAATAATAAATGAATACTTTCACTTCCAACACAAGATAAAGATTCATAAAGCGCATATGCATTAGTTTGAAAAAGCCGATCTTTAGTTTATTACAATTCATAAACATCACGCTATATAAAATAAATATCTCATTTACATATCTTTGATTTATCTTCTAATATTAAGAACAGCTAGATATTCATTTATTATGTTATCTAGGGGCTGACTATCTAAAAAACAAAATCTATACCTGTTCGGAAAGTTAAAAAAAATGTAAGTTTTATTGCATTGGGAATCATCTCGAGATAGAATAAAAATAGACATTATGAATTTCTTTTATTATTGATGCTTTTAAGTAAATAGAAAAATAAATTATTTGTTTTTCAGTTTAAACATAGATTCATTTTTTTAAATTGTTTTTTTCTTTTCTTTTTCAGGCAATTGCTTTTAATTTCATGGTCATTTATCATGTGTTAAAATTATCCATAACGTCTTTTATTATTTAATATTAATTATTTTTTGAATATTGAAAGAGCACATACTGATGATTGGAAATGAGAATACAATCTTAACTAAAGTATCAGCTTCTGTATCTACTAATAAACCTACGTTCAAGTGGGAAAATATAAAAATATTGGAATAGAAAGAAAGAAGTACAAAGAAGAAAATTTAAAGCTCCTCATATTGGTAAATAACATCTTAAGTCAACCCAGTGTGATAATATATAATGTTTGCAAGCCACTAATTAACCTTAGTCTTAAGAAAAAAGTGGAAAAATCAGGTAGACTCTCACAGGTAAGAATATAAAATTTTTACTGACTTTTGTCCTTGGTAGAATATCTCAATTGGTTAGAGCGTCATTTGAAAATTCAATATTCATGAATCTAAAGGCTCAATTTCAATTCCTATGTCAATACTATCACCAGATAACACCTGAAGAAGTGAGAATTATATTTCTCAAAATGTTGTGCTATATATTAACCCATGTGTTATTACTAACATTTGCCCGTATTTGGAAAGTTTAAATAACAATTAAATTTTCCTAAAGACATTCGATATTTAACAATAGATGATGGAAATATTCTAATAAATAACATTCAGATAAACTCTTTTTCTAAAGAATTTATGATAACATATACCATTCATATAAAACTTATTAAATTAAATCATTATTTAATTGCTTTTATAGATCTATGAAGTATTAAAAGTTAATAAATGCAGTACTCCAAACTGATGCAAGTTTTTCTACTATTGATAATATAACACCACTAGTGTCTCTCTGGCAATGAAACAAAAATACTTAGATCAATTTTTTGCAAGACAACATACTGCTTCATAGTAGTGTGGTTGTGTACCTGCCTATTGTGACACTGGACTGTGTTTTGATTCCAAGCATTCCAATCATGTTTAGTTTTTTCTTTCATGTCATTAATCCATATTCAAACTAGATAATCATTCAATAGTAGTTAGAAATTGGGTATCTATTTTAACTAAATATTAAAACAAGGATAAATATAAACAATGAGGATTGTCAATTCCTCAACAAGATTTGTGGTTTCTCTAGCTAAACATTTATCATAAAGCTTGTTGACGAATTGGCAATCCTCATTGTTTATAACTTACAAGCTTAAGAGAATAGGGTCATGTGATCTTTGACTTATTTTTGCTAAGGATAAATATGATCAAATAATTTCCAATCTAACATTTGATAAACTTAAATATGTAATGCATCTTCTATCAGTTTTCTATGAAGAGCTTTTGAAAATGCCTTTGACATAGTGACCTATAAGTAAGTTTTATATGTTTTTATATTTTGAATCATGGCAATGAAAGCTTCATAAAATTAAATGACCACAAATAAGTATTGCTCCATATCTCATCTTCAGAAATATTCTGTTCCAAGGCAGGTTCAGGAATAGACACTTCATCAATTCATCCATTTTCTATTCCATTCTCTTCACTACCCATATCTTCAATTCAGTATAACTCTTCCCATCTCTTATGTTATCGAACAATATAAATCTTTTACATCCTTTCCTTTTGCTTCCACTCACCATTTCCTCCAAAACATCTTTCATTAAACTATAACTTCTTCTTAATATATGTCCAATTCTGTTTATCTTTCTCTGTCTAATTTTATCAATTAATTTTCTTTTTTCATTTAACTATTTTTAAAACATCTTCATTTATTTTATTCATTCATCTGATTTTTAAAATTCTTCTCCATGTTCACATCTCAAAGGCTTGCAATCTATTCCTAATTTTATTACTCAATGTCCACATTTCACAACCATACAATAGCATAATTTACACACAGCATTTAATTAATCTTTTTCTTAATTATTTCTTCAAATGTTCACACAATAATTTCTTTCTCTTAGTAAGTGCCCCCTTTGCCAATATTTTTTTTTTAACTTCATCTTCACTTCTTCTATCCTTATTCAACCAATTACCCAAATATCTAAATCCCTTTACCTGTTGAACTATGCTATCATGGTTTTAAAATTGCAACCTTCCTTATCCATAAACACTTTGTCTCCTCAACATTAATCTTCTATTGCTTTTTATTAGATTTATCTTTCCTTGCATTTTTAATATAATATTGATATACCACAATACATTAAATATATATCTCAATTTTTTGTATATGTATATAATAACAACAGCCCTTGAAAGAAAACAAATATTTCCTGTAACAATTTTTCTATCCCATGAATCTTTATTTTTTGTCTGTGTGCAAAATTTCTTGGAATGTTTCCTATACTTCCTCAATAAAAATACTATTGTTAACATTTAAAAAAATTTTGGTTGAGATTGTTATTTATTTGTTTGTTTTTTTTAAAAAAAAAATCAACCATCCTTCAATTTTCTTTAGAAAAATGGCTTAAGGAAAATATCTGAATGACATTATAAAATCTAACCCAAATATTTAAGTCAATAACATCTGTTTTATGTTATGATAAGAGATTTAATAGTTTTTTATTTATTTCATCTTTAAACGTGTATCTTTTAAATTAATGCATTGATAAAAAGAGTTACATCAACCCTATCTATATTCAAATATAGTTTTCTATGAGATAACTTTGTTGCTCAAAACAAATGTATTTTAAAATTAACAGTGATTAACATCACCTTTATTTTCACAAACAATCGTTAAAAGACACTGGGAAAATGTAAATCACCTCATAAAATGTGTGCTAACTGTTTATAGAAATAAAAGGTAATGTCAATATCACTGATTAAAAAACACATTTGTTTATAGAGAGAGTAAAAGGAAGTATGTTTCAATTATACATTCGATAATTTATAAGTTATATCATATATTTCATCTTTAAATTTAATTATAGGGTATACCATAGATAAATAAGTTTAATATGTCAAATTTAAAGAGGGAATATCCTATGTTTAATAATAAGGCAATTATTGCATTAGTATTTAAAATTAGGCAGGGAGGAGAGTTGGCAAATGATGTTTGTAACCTGAATTGGCTATTAGATGCTCAAAGTTTTTGCCAAAACAATTGTTATATGCATCCCAATTAGAAACATATCTAAATAGTGATCATGTGATGTTTAGTAGAAACATATCTTTTTGAAAGCAGTATTTTACTCTATTGATTTTACTCTAGATTCATCTATTATAAAACTGGGTAATCCAAAATTCTTCATAGGTAAAACCCACTAAGAAGTTTAGAATGTGATTTACAGCATTGCCATCTAATATTCATTAATTATGCAAGTCTAAAGACAGCTCTAAAATAGATTAATTAGAATGAACTACTACTCCTAAAAACAGATGTTGTCAGCAGACACTTTTTTTAGATGTTTTGATTGGCGGCTACAAAAGCAATAACATTTATACCATTAATTGCACGAGAAACTACTTCACATTGAAACACCCAAGTGAAAAAAATCTTAACTCAATAATTCCATTCAATTAGCTTTGAAATTTTGTTGTAGTCACTAGAAAATTGATTTAGAAATCTTTAGCTTTTGAGTCTCTCCTATTCTATCACTGGTTGAACAGCGCCACCTTCCAAAAGTTTTAAAAAAATGCAGTTTATTAATTTCATTTAAAATAAAAAAAAAGGAATTAATTGAGATAAAAAATAAAATTTAAGTAATCACTATTTAATAACTTTTAATTGGATAATTTTTTTTTTTAATGTTTGTTATAACAAAATATAATCTTATGAATCTATTTATAGTTAAATTATTTTGTTAAGAATGTCAGAAATTTCAAGCTTTTATTATATATCTTTATGAATACATGACAAAATTTATAACCTTTTGGAAAAAAAAAACTAGCAACCTAAACCTGTTTAATGACATATGAAAATAAACTAAAGGAAGCCAGACAGCTTTATTTATATAATTTAAAGAAATATTGACGAATATCAAGGAATTACAAATTTTATTAGCTAAAACTTGATAGTAAAAGAAATTAAATTTTAGAGTTGATACTTATAAAAAATTGTATGATTAGTTGTTAATATGATGTTCAAACACCAGATGTCAGGTTGAGCACAATAATTCCATTCATTTGAAAAAATGGAAGATTATTTTTTAAAATTCTTTGACTAGGATCATTCAACCACCATAATTGCTCAAAAATACATTTGCAACAGACACAACTTAGAAGAATATTCTAAACTTAAATGTTTTGAAATTACTTTAGCAGTGAAGTGTTTGTTTGCTGTGACAGACACTCCACCAGTACTATGTTTTAAACCAAATAACAACAAAAAAAATTATTATACTTGGAATTCATTTGATGAGCAGAATTCTAAAATAAACTGTTTAATTTCAGTTTTGATTTTTCATTTAATTTTTTATCTTTTTATTATTAAAATTGATTGCTTTTATTGACTTATTTATATTTGTCATTAATTGCAAATTCGAAGATGACAGAAAAACTAACATTACTGATTACATTAAAGACTTGATAAATGTGGGTTTCAAATATGGTACTATAACTAAGAGAATTGAGAAGTTGCACAAAAGATTAACAACCAACCAGATTAAGGAAAACAAACCACACATAACACTACCATATATTTCTAAAGTAGCTAATTATCTTGTTAAATACCTTTCCAAAGAGCTTAAAGTAGGTTTTTGTAAAACACACCTAACACAAATAGACTGATCAGCAATGCCAAGAATAAAATCGATTTAGAACAAACTCCCAAGTAGTATACAAAATAACTTGCCCACCACCATGTTGTAGTGTTATATACTACAGTGAAACTTGGGCTACTATCAATGTTAGAGTGGCTCAACACACATATGTATACAAAAAAGCACAGAATAAAAATGAAGGTAGTTCAGTGTTCTTGGATCACCCAAAGGCATGTAGCTACAAGTTTGAACCCAACATTGCCAAGATTGTGTGCTCTGAGAGAAATTATACTAAAAGAAAAATAAGGGAGGCACATTTCATCGCAAATGTCCCCAATGCCATCAATAGATGAGATACATGTTTCGCGATCTCAAAGAAATGGTCATGTTAAATGATTTGCATAGATTCACATATAAAACAACTGCACTGTATCACTAACAACAAAGGCTATGAATACAAGAGTTAACATACCCCAAAAATTCTAAGCCAAATATTATTATTGTTTATTAGTTTAATAACTTCAACAATTTGCATTAAAGTGCAATATAATCATTACCAAAACTTAGTATCTTGCTTAGTTTTGAAGACTGTAATCTATCATTGGCAGGGGTTTTTGCCCTTCTCCAACTTTATTATTTTTTTATTAGCTAGATAAAAAAATAAATACATTTTTCATGGAAATGCTAGTAGTTGTTGTTTATCATTTCGCCATTCTTTTCTTTGCACAAACTATTGATTTACTATTGATATCTATTGATTACTGTAACTTGCACTAGAGGGCACTCCCATGTGGAGAGAGTTGCTACCATTTTAGTTGCAACTTATACATTTATGAAAAAAAAAAAAAATTAAAATTCCACAATTGAGATAGAGATTAATAAATTTAGAAAATATAATTCAAAAAACTTTATACTTCATTTTTTATCAAATATGAAACAAATATATTGTAACGATATATAAATATGTCGTTACATTAATTTAAAATAAAAACTTAAAACTTCGCAAATAAAAGTAAAAAACTAAATGCTAAAATTAAAATGTTTGTTAAACGTATATACATTCGCACAGATGCCAAACTTTAAAAATATTTTTTTTTAAAAAAAACAAATAAGTATTTGAACGTACTTTTTTTTATAAAAAAGTACAAGATTTAAAAATAAAAACAGGTATTAATTAATGTAATCTGTAAATGGAAATGATTGTTTGTAAATTGTTTGAAAAGCAAGCTAGCTTTGGGCTCTTGTATAATTAAAATGATCTGATGAAAGTTAGATAAGAGAATAAAGAGATTTTAGCTTGACCAATGGAAGCACCAAGCCTCAGCCCGGACCCGAATGAAAATTTGGATTAGTGACATCTTTGTTCATTCAATCTGGAGATTTACTATAAAAAGGGAAATACAGTTTTTTCAGACAGTTCCAGTGCTGTGTGTTTGAGAGGTGGTAGGATGCACATACCACACTCTATTTAAAAAGGAAAAATGAAAAGACTGTGATACCTTGAACCAGCTATTGCCATCTCCAGAACATTATCTTCCAATGGAGGCATTGTGGGAATTAAAAGCAGAAACCTGGACTCTTCTACCGTGAGCTATGAACTTTACAAATTAACAACAACCAAAAAAGTAATTAAGAACTTTCGTCATTGATTTTTTTTAAAGATTCAGCTAATTTAAATTTTAAAATGAACTCTTATTTGATTTTCAAATTAATAATTGATTGTTTAAATTTATATAGTTAAGTTTTGCTAAAATCATTTCCATTTTATTATTTTTATTTGTAGTAATATTTATTGTAGAAATTATTAAATGCATTACATTTAAGTTGGGTATAGACGTTGCATGGATTCTTTAGCGGTTGATTATGTTGTGGTTTTCACATTCGATTAGAATATATAGGTCAACAATATCACTGCGGCATCTTACGATGAATGCTAATGGGATTTGTATATTCCCTATGCAAGTGACGCTTATCGATGACTTTGTATTTTGATCGGTTGTGTTTAATTTGGAATGTTTTTGACCGTGGAATCTGTGCAGCTGATCTATACTCAACATTTTAAAACAAATTTTATAAAATTCATTTGTGCGAACGTATCTAAATGTTAAATTTAAGTCGGGCGTGAACGGCTATATACTTTTGTAAAGTTATATTAAGGGAGGGTAATCTTAGGTTATTCATTTCGTAGTTGAATTGGTTCAATGGATTGGATATATTTGTGTAATAGTAGATGTAGTATGAGATCCGCTTCAGGAAGGATTGCATATATATGCCACACACCTTCTGTTTGCCTATGGATGGGTTTGTAAGTTGGCAGAAGACCGCAGTCCATTCCTATGGAGTTTTTTGTTTATTGTTCTACTAGCCAACAGATGTCACATTCCTGTTGATGGAGAGTCAATGTCTTCTCTATTTCTACTTATTGTTCAGATGTACATTCCTGACAGTATAGTATTTTGTGTTGTCGTATCATGCTACATTGAATATATGAATGTATCAGATGGATTAGCGCCAGTTTGGTTGCGAAATTTGTTGCCTAAGGTTAAATCAGGGAAGAATATTTTCTTTTTAAATGCAGATCTATATAGTCTATTCATACTTGACTATCTAAATAAAATATTAAACTCATTGAAACTTAGTTAAATGTAAAATTAAAAGTTAATATAAAAATCTAAAATGTTAAACCTATTCCTCGAATTTAGAATGATTTTATATGTGCGTAAATAAATATTTTTATGTGTTAATTTCTGGCAGTAGCTTTTATATTTTATTTATATTTAAGATATAGATTTTTATCTCTGCGTCTCCACTGAGCTAGTGACTTGGGCTAACGATCGGAATATTTAAATAAAGTGGAATCTTAACAGCGCGTATCTGCCTACTTTATAAATTTTTCTAGGCTCAAATGCCTAGATGGCGCCCTGGTAGTTGCAGATATCGTTTTTGCGGTTAGATTCGATCTCCACTTACTTCCGATCGGTACAATACATTGATTAAAAATTGCTTATTTCTTGGATATCATCATTGTTTATATTATAAATAGTTCCTTTTAATTAATTTGTACGTACTACTTGAATATTACTTTCTCTTAAACTTTGATTCTTCCAAAGTTGTAAGCTTGTGGTTAAGACCTGTAGAGGTCCCTAATATCGCATTTTTACATGCATATTCTTGAGGTTAAAGCCTTAGTAAATATTAAAAAATTTAAATAAATAATAAAAAAAAGTTCATCTATGTGTCAAGGAAGATTTGGATCATTTATAGATTGAGTAAGACAGAACATTTTTTGTATCTCATAGCTATCTCAGTTATTCATTCAAATATGATCAGAAAGACAACCAAAACCTGAAATTTTTCTAGCTGGTAATACTTTATGTTACAGTGTTATTTTTCTTAGAGCTATTAATATGTCATTTGACATGTAAGTTATTCCATCTTTTCGTGCAATTTACACAATTAGTAGTAAAATTGAAGATCCTTTCATGATTTTGTGAGCAGTTATATTCAATTATTTAGAACTACGCAGTTTAGTACAAAGGTAAAATGACATTTACATGCTAAAGGTTCCTAAACTGAGGTTTAGGTGTAAATTCTAATACAGACAAATGTCACACGACCTTCCAATCAACTAATTTGATTATGTTTATAAAAAGAATTTTAAAAAATTAACAAATGCTTTTATTTAATTAAAGATTTTTTTTAAAAAAAAAAAAACATTAACTTCAATCAAACTTTGATCACAAACAACCATTTTTAATTCTTTTTTTATTCCAAACAGATTAATTTGAGCAAGTTTTATTCAGTGGAATAAAATGTCTAAATATGTGGAAAAGACTGTAAAAAAAGTTTTGATCCATTGCCTAAAAATTCTATAAAATGCATTGATGCTTTTTTCAGAAGGCAATCGGCCTCCGACATGAATTATTTACTCATGTTACTATCTCACAGATGTTATAGTGAGTGTACCAGACAATTTAGATATAAAAATAAGGTGGCCATTTTTATCTTTTAAAAAAGTCTCTATCTTGCATTTAGGATCGAAATTGATAATCATTATAGCATTGGTGGTCATGTGATGTTTATTGAGATAGTGTCATGAATAAACAATGCATGTCGAATGCTGATTATCTTCTGATTAAGAATTACGAATGAAAATGGGCTTGCAAATTATATTGTTATTAAAGTGCATTAAGTGAAGTAAAAAAAGTTTGAATTTTAAAACTGCATTCATTAAAATAAAAAAAATAGATCATCTAATTGAGAATGTTAAGCATTGAAGTATATGCTTTTGTTTTGTTTTTACTTGCGTAACAATGTGATTACATTTTATTCATTTTATTATTAATTTTTTTTGAACAATTAAGACATCCTATATCACTTTTCTCATGCTTACACAAGTTGTTACAACAGTAGCAACTTTTGCCACACAGTAGTGTCACTTAGTGCAAGCTGTAATAATCAAAACATGCTAAAAGATTGTCCATTATAATCCCTATCCTGTGCCTTTCCATCCAATAGACTAATTTTTAACTTATGGCTTTCATATGTCAGAAGCCTTGGATCTGGGAGCAGTGTATCTGGGTCTTTGCATCTAATGCATCTTTCTTTTACTTTTTAGGTTAACCATAAAGCTATCAGCCCACATGGAAAACACAATAATATTTACAATCCAAGCTAATTTGCTTATATAGTCAAGCATAAGAAAGGGAAATCATGTGATTTAAATGGCTCATTACCAAATCATAGCCAAAATATAGTAGTAACTATGGTTATTAAAAAAACAAAAGATACCAAAATGTATAGATTTTGAAATGGATTCAGATCTGTATGACTATGCAAATAAATTAGCTCAGATTGAAAACATTATTGTGTTTTCAGTTTGAGCTGATAATTAACCAAAAAGTTAAAAAGTTGGTGCAGGAGGGGTCCATTAGCTCCAAAGATCCAGATGCATTGCTCTCACATCTGAGGCTCCTCACTGATGAAATCCATAAACTAGAAATTAGTCTGGGGATATTGTATGGAATGGTGCTGAATTGTGATTTTAGTGTTCAACTTTCTAGCATGTATTGATTACTAGAGCTTGCACTAGATGGAACTACTGTGTGTCAAAATTTACTAATTCTTATTAATTTATATTATTAATTATTAATATTATTTACATACAAAAATTATTTTTTACCACACAAAATTTTTTTAAAGGGACTTTTTACTTTTTTTACATCTTTTTTTCAGTCCTCATTGCTTGTTTTCTTTCATGATAACTTTTAATTATTTTAATTATTTTCTTGTGTAACTTTTACTGTTTTCTATTCTGAACATTTGTGCCATGAAAATTTTTCTGTAGTTTTTTAAGTAATGATTGAACAATTATAAAAACTCTAACCAGCCTGTTCCCTAGACATATTCTTATGTCTTATCTATAAAATGTAAATGCAGTAATATATAGTCTCTGGTCAAAGACAGATTAAAGTTATTAAGCAACAGGGATCCACAATTAAGTGATGGTATATTAGCATTTTATATAATAGTTTGCTATTGCTTATCATAAAGTTCAAGTCTATAGATCAGAAGTTGTGTTCTCATTATTGGTGCTTGAACTTTATGTGAATTCCTAGCAACAAACAATTCAACCAGCCCTGTGTAGTTTAGTGCAAAGGTGTACCGATAGATCCTGGAACTTGTGGTCTATGGATTGTAGCTCCAGGTTTGCCACTGGAGACTTTTTATGGACTCCCAAAATTTGATTATTTGTTTATATTTTAATACCTTTCTTTTAGTAATAGTTCCATTTTTTCTTATTATTACAGCATTCAAAGACATCTAAAGACCTAGAAAGAGACCACATGTGAGATGGATGAATGAAACAAGAGATGATATGGAAAAGAAAGTCTAGCGATTGGAATTAATTGTATTAAACTTGGAGAGTGGACTGACTATGATTGAAAAAGATGACGATGACGATTTTAGCATCTCAATTTTAGAGTAATTATAAATATAATGAGTTGTTCTCATTCATCACTCTTGCAAAAATTTTAAAAAAGATTAACAATCGATCTTTGGCCTTTAACTATATATTTTCTAGGCTATAGATTACTAAAATTCTAAAATTAATACTACTAATAAATATTATATGTAAATTATAAGCTATTTTTATTCACTCGTATTAATAAAACGAAAGATAGATAAATAAAAATAATTAGATAATAAAGAAATAGTCATCAAATAAAGAAGAAATTAGATTTCCAACATTTAAAATTTGTTAATTCCAATAATTGTTATAATTAATAATTTATAAAGCGCATACTCATTACGTTTAAGTAATATACAGTGTATTAAAGCTATAACCTTAGGACTATGCATCTAAAATGCGACAGTAGGGACCTCTACAAATTTAAACACATAGTATAGTATTTGCTTTGAAGTAATATACATTAAGGCTACAACCTGAAAAAAGACCTATTAAAATAAAAAAAGAAGATGCAATAGATATAACTAAATGAACAATACACTTTATTAAATTATAATCCATGTAATGCATATAACTGTTAAACATGCCATTTTTTTATAAACACACAAATAATTATGATTGGGGTGAGGAAAAGGGGTGGCAGTTAAATTTATAATCGGTTCTATTTTTTAATTTCACACGAGTTCAATAGAGAATCTACGAATTCTTCAATTCATGCATGAAACGTGCCAGCATTTTAATATAATAATTTAATAACATATAAAAGAGCCTCACTGTGGAAGTAGTTAGTAAGTTTACCCTATCATGCATATGTGGTGAGGCTCAAATCAAAGTCTAATCTGGAAATTTTTTTAAGTATTTGAGTTCTTGAAATATTAAGACTTTTTTTAGGTAGCTATTCAAATCATTTTAAGTCATTCAAATTATTGGTCAGTTAATGGGTATTGGAATTAAATGAAGAAAATAACATTTTAAATACTCTTAACACATGACCGTTGATTTGTTACTAAAAAATATTTTCTTTATATATTTGTGGAGAGATGCAGAAATAAGTAATATATACATTATTTATTAGGTTATATATCTGCAGGAAGTTAGTTAGGCAATAGAGTACTATAATCACTCGATCATCATCAATAATAGTTTATCACTACTTATCATTCTCAATATATTCTAGTATCTCTATTAGAGTTATATCACAAATATTAGTGAGTTCCACTTTAATAAAATTCATGGTATATAATAACAATATTAGACATAAATATAATGTAAATTAAATTCTATGCATATACGGCAATTATTTATTGTGTTAATAGAAATGTCGTTTTTGCATGGCGATAAATCTTCAAAAATATTTATTATTTAAGTCTTAGATGCATTTTTGGTTTAGAGCATTTTCTTCGAAAGACATATACAAATAAATTTAAATTATGTTATTTCTTGTAGTATATTGTTTTTCTAATGTTGGTCGGCAATGAAAATACATTTAAGAATTTAAGTAATTAGTATTTTTTTAATGTTCACTCAATGCAAGAAGTATTTATATCAATGAACAAAATTAATGATCACATTAACATATAATTTTAATACATAGTATACTAAAAGTATTTTTAAAAAATCTATACAGCAAATTTGTAAACAAAAATAAACAAAAAGTAGCAATTGATTTATTTTTTAATATAGATATTCATTACTTCCGATAATTTTCAAACAAAATATTAATAAAACTAATGGCTTCTCTTTATATAATTTTAAAACTACATATCTAAATAACTGACATCTTTGATGAATTGATAAAAAAGTATTTAAATGCATATACAAAAAAAAAGGGTGCATATAATGTAATCACATAGAAGCCAGAAAAAATAATACATTGTTAAAATGAAAAACAATAAAAAGGATTTAACATAAATCATAAACCAAGATAATGTAAGACAGCATATATTGATAGTAAACCATGATATAATCTTAGTGAGTTAGTTATGGGACTGCAAGAATTATAGAGGCAAAACTCTCTATATAGTAACGTCTGCCATCCAGTGCAATCCTTCAATAGATGTATTAATTACTTTGGCTTGCCCTAGAAGGCACTATTGTAAGGAGAGTTTTTTTAAAAAAAGGAAAAGAAAATAATGGTTACACAGGATATGAATGGGCATATAGAAGAAATTGTTGTCATGAATAACAAGAATGGACAGCTTTTGAAAATTTTTTGTCAGAGAGTGAATTTGAACATTGGAAATTTATTAAATGATTTATAAAGGGCAATACACACGATCTAGAAATAATATATTTCACACAATAGATTATGTATTAGTAGAGAAAGAGGGAATTAATAAAGTATGGAAAATTAAAGTGTCTTATAATGAAGAGAGAGAGAGAGAGAGTACATAATAGTGACCATAATTTCTTTATAATAGAAATGGTTAGCAATGTGAAGGAAAATAGTAATAAAAGTGGAAAGGATATTGAAAGATGTGAATGGAGAATGAATGATAAGAATAAGTTAGAAGAATATAAATAAAAGGAAGAAATGAAAGAGTTTGTTGGGGATGAATATAAGGACTGGTGTGATGAAGTAGAAAAAGTGGCAAATAGGGTTTTAGGTAAGAATATTCAGAAGAATAAAAGTAGTAGAAAGTAAGAATTAGTAAAAGTGTAGAGAAGAAAAAAGCATGTAGAGAATATAAATGTTCTACTAAAAACAAAGAAAGTGAATGATGTTAACATATAATGAAAAAATTATTTTTAAAAAAGAAATTGGCTAAAATAGATAATTATATAGTGTAACGATATATAAATATGTCGTTACATTAATTTAAAATAAAAACTTAAAAGTTCGCAAATAAAAGTAAAAAACTAAATGCTAAAATTAAAATGTTTGTTAAACGTATATACATTCGCACAGATGCCAAACTTTAAAAATATTTTTTTTTAAAAAAACAAATAAATAAATATTTGAACGTACTTTTTTATATAAAAAAAAAAGTACAAGATTTAAAAATAAAAACAGGTATCAATTAATTCTTGTAATCTGTAAATGGAAATGATTGTTTATAAATTGTTTGAAAAGCAAGCTAGCCTTGGGTTCTTGTATAATTAAAATGATCTGATGAAAGATAGATAATAAAATAAAGAGAAATTAGCTTGACCAATGGAAGCACTAAGCCTTGGCTCGGACCCTAATGAAAGTGATGGATTAGTGACGTTTTGTTGATTGAATCCGGGTGGATAATATAAAAAGGGAAATACAGTTTTTTTTCTGACAGTTCCAGCATTGTGTGTTTGAGAGTTGTGGTGGGATGCACATACCACACTCTCTATTTAAAAAAGAAAAAGGAAAAGACTGTGATACCTTGAACCAGCTAATGCCATCTCCAGAACATTATCTTCCAATGGAGGCATCGCGGGAATTAAAAGCAGAAACCTGGACTCTTCTACCATAAGCTATATTGACATGAACTCTAAATTTAAAAATAATTAAGAACTTTCATTCAAGCTTATGAACTTCCATCTGACTTTTTTAAGTTTAAAATCAAATTAATAATGTTAATTTTATATGTTTTCCGATTGATAAAAATCATTTCCATTTTTTTTTCTTATTGTATAAATTATTTATTGTTTAAATTGTAAATGATGAAATCTAGGTTGGGTATAGACGTTGCATAGATTCGTTAGCGGTTGATTATGTTGAAGTTTTCACATTTGATTAGAATATATAGGTCAACGATGTTAATGCGGGCATCTTACGATGAATGCCATGGGGCCTTGTGTATTCCCTTTTGCAATTGACGTTATCGATGATTTTGTATTTTGATCGATTGTGTTTAATTTGGATGTTTTTGACTGTGGAATCTGTGCAGCTGATCTATACTCAACATTTTAAAAACAAATTTATAAAAATAATCTGTGAGAACGTATTTAAATGTTAAATTTAAGTCGGGCGTGAATAGCTATATAGTTTTGTAAAGTTATATTAAGGGAGGGTAATATTAGGTTATTCATTTCGTAGTTGAAATGGTTCAATGGATTGGATATATTTGTGTAATTGTAGATGTAGTATGAGATCCGCTACAGGCAGGATTATATACATATGCCACACTCCTTCTGTTTGCCTATGGATGGGTTTTTAAGATGGCAAAGGACCACAGTCCATTCCTATGGAGTTTTATGTCTATTGTTCTACTCGCCAATAGATGTGACATTCCTGTTGGTGGAGAGACAATGTCTTCTCTAATTCTATTTACTGATCAGATGTACATTCCTGACAGTATAGTATTTTGTGTTGTCGTATTTTCATGCTACATTGAATACATAAATGTATCAGATGGATTGGCGCCGGTTTGATTGCGAAATTTGTTGCCTAAGGTTAAATCAGGGAAGAATATTTTCTTTTCAAATGCAGATCTATGTAGTCTATTCATACTCGACTCACTAAATAAATATTAAACTCATGGTTGTAATTTACTTAAATGTAAAACTAAAGATTAATAGAAAAATCTAAAATGTTGAATTTATTCCTCAAAATTTAAATGTTATTTTATATGTGCATAAATAAATATTTTTATGTGTTAATTTCTGGCAGTGGCTTTTATTTATTTATATTTAAGATATAAATTAAGATATAGATTTTTATCTCTGCATCTCCACTGAGCTAGTGACTTGGGCTAACGATCTGAATATTTAAATAAAGTGGAATCTTAACAGCACATATCTGCCTACTCTATAAATTTTTCTAGGTTTAAATGCCTAGATGGCGCCTTGTAGAGCAGATATCGTAGTTTGCGGTTAGATTCGATCTTCACTTGGCATTTCGATCGTTATAATAGAGAGAATGAAATTAAATAGTAAATTATTGGAGGATATTAATAAAAGTGGAAGAGATGAAAGTAAAAAATAAGAAAATATATTAAAAGAAAAAATGTAGGGGAGAGAAGAAATAGTATTACTAAATGATGAGAAAAAACAATATAGCTCTAGAGAAGAATTAGAGACAATTCTAAATAAGTATCTAATGGATATAAAAAAGATGTTAAATGTGAAGGACAGAGTGATAACAAACATAAAAGTACATAGTTATGGAAGTAATAGTTTTATGGAAAATGAATTGAATGAGGCAGTGAAAAAATTGAAAAGTGGAAAGGCACGAGATGGTTGGACAGCAGAGATAAGGAAATTTGGGAAATAGGTCAAAAATTAAACCTATTATGATATTTTAAGAAGATGGCATAGAAGAGAAAATTTCCAGATAGCTGGAATAATATAAGAGTAAGGCTATTATTTAAAGGAAAGGATTAAGAATCATAGAAAGTTAAACAATTATAGATCAGTAGTGATGATGTCAGTGTTATATAAGGTTTTTGCATATATGGTGGCTGGAAGAGTGGCAAAATGGATGGAAGAAAATAATATAGTGGAAGAAATGCAGTGATGTTTTAGATTGGATAGTCATATAGAAGATAGTCACACAACTTATAGATATGAGTAGAAATACAGGTAGGTATCAATTAGAAATATAGAATCAGAGTTAGAAGTGGGGTGGAACTAAGGCAAGGATGTTCTGTGCCACCTATTTTGTTTTTGTTATATTTGAAATGGAGAGAGCAATAGGAAGACTAGGAAGAGGAGATACCATTAGTAGATGGCAAGGGAGTGTATATATTATCAGGTCTTTGATTTGCTAATGATAGTTTTCTTGTGCACAGAAAGTAGGGAAGATATGGAAGTTGTGCTAAGATGTGCACAGGGGTGGATAAAGAGATGGGGATTAAATTTAATTAAGAAAAATCAAAAGTAATGATGATAAATGCAGGGGTAAGAGAAGAAAAATAATTTTTATTGGAGGATACAAACATAAATGTGGTGAATAAGTATAACTATTTGGGAATTATCTTAAGTAATCAGAGAAATTGTTTGGATGAATGGGGGGAAAATAGATAAAGGAAGCAAAGAAAAGAAAGGGACTATTAAATAAATTAACAGTGTTTTCATATAATAAATATGATTTAGTAAGAAGGGAATGACAGTAGCCAGATTAACTTATGATAATGATACATTACATGTTAGTGAAGGGGTATTATATTATTTAGAAAAAATACAAAGAGAAGTATGAAGACATGCATTAGATGTAGATGTGTGGACAGCAAAAGGGGCAACTCAAGGAAAAATGGGATGGTCAAGCTTTTATATGGAAGATGCAAAAAGCAAAATAAAAATGTTCAGTAAATTGCAATTTATGAATAAGAAGAGCGAAAATAGTATTTAATTGGGTTATGAGTAAAACTTATGCAACAAGATGGGCAAAAAAGGTAGTATAGTATGGAGAAGATTTTGATAAAGACTTATGTCAATATACTTGTACAAAAGGTGGGATGATTATGTTAGGAGAATTGTTGAGAGTTATAGTGGCAAAGAACAAGATAGAAGAATAGATGTATTAATAAAAATAGAGAGCTACAGAGATGGAGAACTAGTATAAAGAGTAAAAAGAGTTAAATATATATAGAAGTAAACAAAATATTGGGTATAAGTTAATTTATTATAATAGCAAGGAAATATTTCATGAATATTAATGTTTAATAGAAATAGTGGACTTAATCAGTGAAGAATTTATTAGCTTCATGCTCTCAAATCAAAATGCTTTAGATTTGCCTATATAATTAAGAAAAATAGGTTAGAGATAAGATGGTCCCTCTTATCTTTATAAAGTCAAATCTCGGTTATGATTTGTAGAGGTCTCTCTTGCTAAAAATTAAGCACTCAAGGCGCATGCACTAAAGCTTTAGCTTTATATAAGTATTACGTGCTGACATTGCGCTTAATAAGAATTAATATTTAGTAACTAGGAAAGTAATTTATTGTTTAACTCAAACAGGATCATTAGCAACAAGGGAATATACACATAAATGGAGAAATGTAGGTGATTTAGTTTGCAAGTTATGTAATAAAGGCATGGAAAATAGTAGACATCTGTCAATTGAATGAAAATGCTTACAAGCAGAAAGGATACAAATAATGAAATTGTTGGAGAATAAATATAAACAGAGTAATTATATAGAAAATGGGTTCCTGGTTTTTATGCTGGGTTTGGAAGATAAGGGGGATCTAGATATAAAGGCCATAGAGTGGACAAAGATAAGAATTGTGGAAATGGGATGGAGCAGAATAGAGAAGTATATGAAAAAAATAGGTTGAGGAATGGAAAGGCAAGGCAAGGTATTAACAGGTTTCTCTGGGCATAGTGGCTGAGATATTCCTGACTCCAATAAAGGAGCCATAGTGCATCGTATCACATTGCACCTTTGTTTTAACAGCCTAGAAAATAGTGCTCATGGGATGTTTAGTGCAACATTTACCACTTAGTAGTTTCTTTAATGAGATTCAGACTATTCTGTCTTAATCTTCTATACTCTTCATCACTGACATGGCTCTACTTTTAGATAAAGTGGATATGTTATACTCTAAGAATTTTGAAGACTTCGCTTTTATTTTGCTCAGGTTTACACTGCAATTACTTGGGGTTTTTTTCCTGTTCATTATTTAACATTTTTCATATAAGCACAAGTTTTAACTCTTTCTTTCCATCAAGATGTTACTCAAATACTTTACTTCATTATTCTTGACTTTTACTGATGGTTACATAGTTGTTTAACTTCAAGATTCTACTTGACAACACACAATCACAATTTCCTATGATTACGTAAACTGTTAAAATAGAGGCCAAACTCTTCATACAGGAGTGACACTCCTTGCAAGCTAGAGTAATCAATGGATGCATTTTTGCCTCTGTCTTAAGATCCCACTTGGGGAAAATAAAATATCTTAAAGAATTGTGATAGATACAAGGACAAGATAAACATCTCCATTTTACCAAAGTATGTAGATGTAAAACGATTCTTACAGTCATACTATTTTGAATACAATGTCTTTTTATCTAATTATCAACGTCATATTAATTGTATGAATTACTATCTAAAAACACAAAATTCTCGATGCCCAATGCAAGATTAGAGAGGCATTTCAAATAGCTAGTGACTCCAAGTCCATAAATAGAAGAGAAGCAGGCTTTGCACTGTCTCTGAAATGACAGTTATAACTCATTTGCATCAATTTGCATAAATTTTCATTTCCATTTCTACAACGCAGTTATAACAACAGCAGCTATGAGTATGAGAACAAGTAGTCTTTTGAAAGCACTAAGCTTTATAATTTAATGGTTTTATATCTTAGTAAAATTTCATTTTTAAACACATATTTTCTAGCTTCATTATCTGTGCATACAGCACATACATATATTAGTTTAATCTTATAAGGTAGGTAGGTAAATTTAAAACATTTCAGAAAGTAATGTATAGTGCACAGTAATGTATAGTGCACCCATCTACTACATCCATGAGCTGAGGTTTAAACCTCAGGCCAAGTGAATCTCAAACATTTTTTTATATCAAAGTAGACTTAGGACCATTGTTTTCAAGTAGCTGATTCATAATTAACCCAGCAAGCCATCCAATCATCAACTTCATTAGTAAGTTTGCTTTTTCAAATGGCTTATTCATAACTGACCCAATTCATTATCATCATTAGTATGATTATTTTTTCAAGTAGCTGATTCATAATTAATCTTACAAGCCATCCAATCATCATTGTCAGTAGTTAGTCATGTAGAAATGGATATACCTAATTTTCCACTAGAAGAAGAGTATAAAAATGGGAAGATAAAAACATAACACATACAAACAATAACAAAAGATTATATAGGAATTGATTTGCATATAATTAAAGGAAAGGAATGTGTTGCATAAGTGTAGAAATACGAACACTGAAGTGAGTGGCTCATGATGAACAGATTCAACACTAAACTAAACAATTAAATGAGATAAAAGCACAAATAGAAAAATGATATAGCAATTTCAAAAAACTTTTAAAAAAGGATATTAAAAATAAATAGTTGTGACTTATATATAAAATATTATTAAGATCAAAAACCATATATAGAAAACTTTGTACTTAAGTCAATCAAGAGAAGTTGGACCTCAAAAACACAATCAGATTCACTTATTAATAGAAAAAACCCAATGAACATGATTGATGTATGACATTGGGTTAAAGTGGGATTTGACAGCAATAACATGTCATTAAAGATATGGAATATTGTGATAAAGGCCTAAATAATATCAAAATCTAAAAAATATCTACTAAAATACGACAGATTAATATTTCCAAGAGGAGTTCTTTGCACCCCATCATAAAGTGATCTATTATAAGTCTGAGTAATCATTGAACATTGGATATTATACTGATAAGACCATTTACATGTCCAGATTGGTATTTACTTTCATCAATGAATAATTAGGGTTCAATGGAAGAACTCATGAAAATATACATCTGGCAATTAATTTTTACTTTTTTATACTATTCAAATTAAAAGTTCGAAATTAAAAAAAACAACCTTAAAATTCTAAATGCAAACCAGTTTTCAGTGCAATGTAGATTTGATACTATATCAGTTTTTATATATTTTTAGAGACCTCACTGCAAATCCTTTGTTTATTGTTAGATTAACATTTGCAAACTAGGCAACAAAGTGCTTCCATCTTTTAAAAAAAGCTTTTTACAACAGTTTTGCAGAATGTGTTTAATGAATTAAATTGAGGAATTAAAAAAAAACCCTAAATATTAATTATGCCATTTAGGATTTTTCAAATAATTTAAATGGTTTCATAAATTAGGTTTAAAAATTACAGGAAATGTAAAACTAAAGATTAAATTACAAAGAAATCAAGTCATATGTCACATAACCTAATTTAACAAGTTTGTATTGCAAACGTTGTATATAGAGCACGCAAATAAGCTCTTAACAAGCTTTGCAGAATATTAAGATAAATATCAAAAAGTCTAAAAGTAATGCGAATAAGTGTAAAAATAGAAAAAATGAGACACCAATCTTCTAATTTATAAAATATATATTCATATTTTTTAAAATATATTAATATCATTGAAAACTGATGATCAAAATAGTCATTTGGAAGAAATAACTTGCTATTGAAAGAAAACGTGCTTTTATGCTTTCGTCAAGCATTGTTAGCCGAGAGGTTATTGCAGCCGCCTTGCAGGCAAGTAGTTGGTTGCAGACGGTTATGAGCTCGCGTCCCTGCCAATGCTATGACATAGTGGACCAAAAAAAAGGCTTCCAAATAAATGTTCTATTAATAATTAGTTTCAAATATGATTTAGATATTTGACAAAAAAAAAATAAACAATTCAGAAAATATTCTGTATGTAGGCATAAAGAAACTATTTTAAAACAAGTGATCAAAATAAAATGTATAAGGGTGAGAAAACTATAATGTACCATTGATACTATTTAAAGAATTAAAAGCTTAAAATGGAACTGAGCAGAAAAGTGTTAATATATATTTGAATATTATAATAATGATGTAAGAGAAAATAGATAGGAAAAAAAAAGAAAAGAAAATAATAGTTATGAAATGTTGGTCATCAAAAATTTAAAAATCGTATATATAGAGAGATGGAATATGTTTATTTTATTATTATTATATATTTTTGTAATGAAATATAACAAGTAATTATATATTAAAACAATATGCGGTGCGATGTACTGTGACCTCCTTTTTCGGAATCTGGATTCTCTCAGCCATTATGCCCAGAAAAATCTGTTTGCCACTTTACTTTCCCTTTCAATTCCTCACCTTGCCCTAAATTTTTCCCATATTCTTCTCTATCCTATTCCATCCCATTTCCACAATATAATCTTTGTCAACTCCATGACATATAAATCTAAATCCCTCTTATCTTTTCCCAAAAACCAAGAACCCACTTTCTGTATAATCATTTTGTTTATATTTATTCTTCCACAACTTCATTATTTCTACTCTTTCTGCTTACCAGCATTTACATTTAATTAACAAATTCTTAATATATATTTTTTTCATATGTCAAATGCATTGACTGGAAAGTGAACCCGAGCCAGCTGTTTGGAAGGCTAATATTTTTCTATGGCTTCCTTACACAACTTGCAGACTAAATCACTCACATTTTTCAATTTAGGTATATATTCCCTTGTTGCTAAAGATCCTGTTCGAGCCTTAAACAGTAAACTACTTTCCTTGCTATTATCATAAATTAACTCACACCCACGATTCTGTTTACTTCTATATACATTTAAACTCTTTTTACTCTTCATACTAGTTCTCCATCTTTCCAATTTCCTATTTTTTATTAATGTTATCCCATTCCTTGCCACTACAACACTCGACAATTCTCCTAACACATTCAACTCACCTTTTGTATAAGTATACTGACATAAATTTTTTATCAAAATCTTCTGCATACAATATTACCTTTCTCACTCATATTGTTGCATGCCCTTTGTTCATAACCCAATTAAATACTATTTTGGTTATTCTCTTATTATCCATAAACTGCAATCTGCTGAACATTTTCGTTTTGCATCTCTTACATTAAACCTGACCATCCAATTTCTCCTTGAATTTCCTCCTTTGCTGTTCACACACATGCATCTAATGCATGTCTCTCTACTTCTCCTTGTACTTTTTCTAAGTAATCTAACATCCTTTTACTAACACATAATGCATCATTACCATATGTTAACCCTGCTACTGCGCTTCCTTCCATACAATTCTAGATACTTCATATTTATTATATGAAGGCACTGTTAATTTCTTTATTAATCCCTTTCTTTTCTTTGCTTCATTTATCAATTTTTTCTCACATTCATCCAAGCAATTTCTCTGATTACTTAAGATAATTTCCAAATAGTTATATCTATTAACCATACATAATTTTATATCCCCCAATAAAAGTTCTTTGTCTTCTCTTTCCCATATTAATCATCACTAGTTTTGATTTTTCTTCACTAAATTTAATTCCCATCTCTTTATTCATCCTTATGCATGTCTTCAGCATAGCTTTTATATCTTCCCTACTTTCTGTGCACATCCACAACTAGCAGATTCAATAATGTATATAGTCCCTTGCCAGCTATTGATGGCATTTCTACCTCTCTTCCTATTCTATTATTCTATCCATTTTTCATTTCTCTCAAATACAGCAAAACTAGAATAAGTGACATAAGAAATCTTTGCTGTAGTCCCACCCCATTTTTATCTTTAACTGATTCTATATTTTCTAATTGATACATATAGTAATTATTTTTATAGAATCTCTTAATAAGATCCACTAATGTTCCATCCATTCTCAAAGACCAATAATCTATTTCTATTTACTCTATCATATCCCTTTTCGGTATCTATAAAAACCATATATAATTGTCTACCTATATTACTACTCATATCTATAAGTTGTGTAACTACTAATAAATTATTTCCTATACATTTCATATATTCAATTGAAAACCTGTTTGCTTTTCTCTCACTGTATTAATTTCTTCCATCCATTTTGTGACCCTTCCAGCTACCATATATGCAAAAACTTTATATAATTCTGTCATTTCCACTATCAGTATACAATTGCTTAGGTTTGTATAAGCCTTACCCTTTCTTTTAGATACTAGCCTTACTCTTGTATTACTCCAACTATCAGGAAAATCTCTCTTCTATGCCATCTTATTAAAACATGATAATAATGTTAATTTTGCCTTATATCCTAAATTAATTTCCATCTCTGCTGCCCATCTATCTAAACCTCTTACATTTTCACTTTTAATTTTTTTCCCTGCCTCATTTAGTTCATTTTCTATAACCTTAATATTTCCATTACTATATGCTTTTATGTTTGATATTCTGTCATTCATATCTAACATCTTTTCTATATCTATTACATACTTATTGAAGATTGTCTCTAATTTTTCTCTAGATCTACATTCTATTTCCTTGTCATTTAGTATTACTATTTTTTTCTCCCCTACATTCCTTCTTTTAATGTATTTCCAAAAGTTTTTACTCCCACATCTTCCACTTTTATTAATATCCTCCAACAATTTACTACTTAATTTCATTTTCTCTATATAATTATATATTTTAGCCAATTTCTTTTTTTAAAATGCTTTTCCCATTTAACATTAACATCTTTTGAACTTTCGTTATTCTTAATAGCACACTTATAATATTCATATGCTGTTTTTCTCTCTTTTACACTTTTACTAACTCTAACTTTTCTCTTACTTTTATTCTTCTGAATATTTTCATCTAAAACCCTATTTGCTACTTTTTTATTTCACCACACTAGTCCTTATATTCATTCCAGACTAACTCTTTCATAGATATGATATGTTGGACTATTTCCATCATTTATAGAAAATTTTAAACTTTATTTAAACTTTTCCAAATTAAAACAACTTGTTAGTAATGACACACAAATAGACAATACAGGTTAGTAATTGCACAACGTTTCGAGTAGTAGTATTCTCCATTCTTCTTCAGGTGTTGTTGGCCTATATGCACAGTGATAATATTCACTTAGAAGTTGAACTCACACTTTTAGATTCTTGAATATCGAATTTAAGGTAAACGCTCTACCAACTCAGCTATTCTGTCAAGTTGGTAGAGCGTTTGCCTTAAATTCAATATTCAAGAATCTAAAGGTGCAAGTTCAACTTCTAAGTGAATATTGTCACTGTGTATATAGACCAGAAACACCTGAAGAAGAATGGAGAATACTACTACTCAAAACATTGTGTAATTACTAACCTGTATTGTCTATTTGTGTGTCATTACTATTTGTTTTAATTTGGAAAAGTTTAAATAAAGTTTAAAATTTTCTATACATTCAACATTCACTCATAAATGATGGAAATAGTCCAACATATCACATCTAATAATATTCCATCATTACTAACCTTCAGACTAACTCTTCCATAGTTTCTTCAAGTTTTATTTTATATTCTTCTAACTCATTCATTCTACATCCATATATTCATTTTCCAACCACATCTTTTACTATTCTTTCTACTTTTATTACTATTTTCCATAACATTACTAATCATTTCTATTATAAAGAAATTATAATCACTATTATACACTCTCTTTTTATGATCAAACACTTTAATTTTCCATACTTTATTCATTCTCTCTTTTTTTACTAATAGATAATCTGTTGGGTAAAATATATTATTTCTAGTCCATGTGTATTGTCTCTCATAAATATTTGATAAATTTCCAATACTCAAATTCACTCTCTGATAAAAAAAAAACCTTCAAAAGCTGTCCATTCTTGTTATCTACACCATCAATCTCTTCAATATGCCCATTCATATTTCCTACATTATTTTATTCCCCCCTTTTTTTGAAACTCTATATATTCTTAACTAGGCATTCATCTATGCTACTGTTCCACTCCATTATTGTTTGACTATTCAGTGGCTATATACACTATAGCCAATATCCATTCCTGTCTTCCCAACCTTATCTCAAACCACAAATGTTCTTGACATTTAACAGTATTTAAATATTTTTTTGACATAACTCCTTTTTTCTTTTTCTTTTCTATTTATACCCTGCCATATCAAGTCTTCCAGTATAGGTTCTTCTTCTTCCCCTATGTGGGTTTCCACTATTTCTAGTACCTCAAGCTCTTCATTTTTAATTGCTTTGTTTAATTCCAGCCGATTTTCTGGTCTTCTACTATCTTGCATATTCAAATATTCAATTTTAACACTTTTTTTTTTCCTAACTATTCATTTATAAATTTTTTTGACTCTTTCTTTTTCATTACACTTATAAATAACTTGCTCACAATTAATTTTACAGGCCCATTCCTTCTTCACATTTACATTTATATCTAAATTAGCTATCTTTTTTTTTTTTCATTTTTTTTACATCCCATCCATTATTCATTTTGATAACACTGCACCCCCCCCCCATCTATAAGTTTCTGAACTATATTTTTAACTCAAACTCCCTAAAACTTCACTTCCTTGTTTTGTTAAATGCAATCCATCTTTACTATATAGATCCCTCTTACTAATAAAAAAATCACACACACCCTCAAACATAATATTTCACTCACACAATTTTTTCAATCTCTCATTTATAGAACATGCCCTATCTAACATTTACCTATTGTCAAATCTTGGTAATAATCCAACTATTCCTACTCTTCCTTTAATCTTGGTCACATTACTAAACAATTCTATTAGCTTACTTTTCACATAGTACTGCAACCTAGTGTAAGCTCTAGTAATTAATCAATTTATACTAATCCTGCCTATAGACTGATGGTGACTGTGATTTTAAAAAAAAACCAATGACATTAAAATGTGTAAATATGGACTGGGTTCAGATCTATATGATTATACAAGAAAATGAACTCGGATTGAAAAAATTGTGTTTTTATTTTGGACTCATAGTTTTATAGGATCCAAGGCTGATGAAAACTACAAGCTACAAGCTAGTCTGTGGATATTGGATGAGTAGGCACTAGATAGGAATTTTATGCATAAACCTTCTAGCATCCATTGATTACCAAGGCATGCACTGTGTGACATTACTGTATGGAGAGTTTCCTAATATTTCAACAGCTTATGTAAGCATATGAAATGGTGATCATGTGATGTTTTAGTAATTATATATTACCATCTCTTAATATTCTAATTACCACAAAGTGATTATTATCATTTTCATATAGCTTTGCGCATTTAGTCCTGTGTCATTAGATTGGCTAACTGTAAATTTACTGGGGATGAGGGATCTCACTTTGACTAATTATTTAGATTTTCTATATTTGCCTCTTTTTTTAGTACTTAAATATCATCTGACCAATAAATGATCAAATGAATTTCTGTAGATGTTACAACTATGTTTATAAATTAATCTTGTTGTTTTTGTGACAACAATTTAATCCGTAACATGCAAACATGATTAAATTTATGATATTCTTTTTTCTTACACAATGTTATTTTAAAATTGTTAAAAGAAATGTAAACTCTAATACACAGCATGTATGCAATTAAGTCAACATAATTCTGTTGATTTTTTGTAGTGGTATAATGATGGACTCTGGGTATCAAGGTCCCCGGATCATAATTTCTGCTTGTCACTTTCATTCAAACCTCTAACGAAGTCATGAGATATAGGCTATACAATTATTTTATCCTGCATGATTTAGTGTCGAAATGAGGAGCCTAAAGTGGATTGATTATGTCCTTGTCATTTCCGGTACCCAAACCCCTTAGTGGCAAACTATTCAATTACTTTTTCATAATTAACAACAAGCCATTGAAAAGTGTATCATTGCCTTGAGTTTATGGAGTCATCTCATAATAGATAATAGTCTTGAGACCATAATTCATTTTTTTATATTATTTAATACTTATAGTTGAATGCACGCACACACACCTAAGCATAAGTATAAGCCTAAAATTCAAAATTAAGTCGCTGAACAATAAAAGGAGGCAAAAATATATTGATATCAAAGATAATCAAGACAAAAATATCCGGTTAAAATTAATAATGGTAAAACAAAAATAGAGATGTATAAAAATATATCAACAGAAAAGATTATACAATAAAATATAACTAATCTTGATTAGATAAAAAAATATTTTATAATATTTTTTTTTTTTTAGATTATGTTACACCACATCTATTGGTAGACAACTTCTGGTTAATGAGAGTTACGAACTTTCTTGTTTACTTTATCAGTCATTGAAGAATTACTAGATAAATATTTATTGATTTGATAATATGTTGAATGTATAGAAAATTTTAAACTTTATTTAAACTTTTCAAATACAGACAACTTGTTAGTAATAACACACAAACAGACAACACACACAAATAGCCAACATAGTTACAAATAGACAACACAGAGCAGTGTGTTGTCTAATTGTGTTATTACTAACAAGTTGTTTGTATTTGAAAAGTTTTATGGCTATTAAAGAACCAAAGACACCAAAATGTAAGGGTACTGAACTGAGTTCAGACCTATATAACTACATAAGCTGATAAGCTTGGATTGGAAATATTATAGTATTTTCAATTTAAGTCTCATAGTTTTGTAGTTAAGTAAAGATAAAAGGTGGCTGATGGAGGGTTGCATTAGCTCCTAAGATTTAGGTGCAGTGCTCTCAGATCCAAGGCCCCTCACTGACGAAGGCCACAAGCCAGAAACTAGTCTGGGGATATTGGATGAGTAGGCACTAGATGGAGATTTTATGCACAAGCCTTCTGGCATCCATTGATTACTCTGGCTTGCACTGAGTGGCAATACATATAGAGAGTTTTGCTTGTTTTAATAACAGTTAAGAGCAAGCATAAGAAATAGTGATCATGTGATGTAAAGCTTTCTAGTTACATTCTCATTTAGAATTTTGGATATTGATTAATAAAAATATATTTAGCTTTATGAAATAATGACTAAATATCCTAGATTAATGTAAGCCGGTTTTTTGAGAATTAATATTCTGTCGGTAAAAACAAAAATGTGATTGTAAAAGGCGTGGCAGATAATAACACACACACACACAGAGATAGAGAGAATTATGGAGTGAAAGAATAGATGGGCACATTAATTAAATAAATAGTAAAGTTTAATTAGCAATAATTTTAAAAAATGATGCTGGTTGGGGGAATTGTCATATTCTTACGAGTAACGAGTCCCTACGTTTAGTTTATAAAATATGTATATATAAATTTACAACAGCCCCCATTTCTTCTTATTTATTTATTCAGCCTATTTAAGCACAATTATTCCAGAATTAACTTATACTCAGTAATTCAGCGTTTGTTTTTATCACCAAATTCTATGATTTTTATCTTTAAATTTGAATTTTCATACAAATACACCTACCTATATTTAAGGTTTCACCATAATTTTAATGACAGTTTGTAAGTGCAATCGATTATGCAAGATTGGAAAGTAAATTATATAAATGTTTTATCATTGTTTATGGAATATTACATCTATTTATTCATTTTTGTGCAAAGAATGTGAACTGGCTGACTTTCCCTCCAAATAGATTGACCATATGGCCAGATTCCCATCCATGATGCAGGTAATCAGATTCAATAAGCATTATCATCTATTGTTTCGTTTTTCATTGGATGTATGTTTGATCCAGAGTGGACGAATGCTCAATCCATTGAAGGCAAGATGGAAACTGAACTAGTTCATTATTTGAAGGCAAGGTGAGATATAACAGAGAACTTGTGCATTGTATCTACAGGAAAAATGCAACAATATGGAAATCAAGATTTTAAATATACAAAAAACTTTATATTACCTATAATGTGTTGAAATCATATGAGATCAGCCAAAAAAATTACCTTACTATATGTTGAAAGGTAAAGAGTTTGAACCTAGGACACATTACAGATTTTAAAAAAGTTGAATAATAGAATAAGATTAAAATTTTAATTTAAAAACTAGGTAAAGGGTTTGAACCTAGGCCACATTACAGGTTTAAAAAAAGTTGAATAATAGAATAAGATCAAATTTTTAATTTAAAAACTTGTAATCATTGCAAGTTACAGCCTAGAATTTATTATTAATCTTTATTTATTGATTTAACACAGACGTTAATATTAACCAAGTAAAAAATATTTTCCTAATTACTAAAGACAATAGTTTAATAATTAAACTATGAAATTGTTTTTCAGATAATTTATATTCACATCCAGAATTGGAATTATCATGTATTATGTATAGATCATAAAAAAACAAAATAAAGACCTAATAGCAATAATCTTTTACAATTTAAAAAATATACGTTAAAATAATAAACATACATACACTTCATATACCAAAATCTCAGTGAACAGCTGCCTCCTAGTAACAAAAATGTGAAACAGAAAGCTTTTTTTAGCTGACCACGTGAAGTTACTTTCTCACCCCACCCCTTTATTTTTAATCTACATTAAAAAAATAACTTTATATTTTATGAATAAAGATTTTTATATACTGTATATGCCTTCAGCATGTATTAGGATAAGCAAATCCAAATTTAAAATCATGATTTTCGCAATGTTTTCAATACTTCTACATATATAACGCACAAGTTATACTTATAAATAATACCAAATACATTTTTGTTACATAAAGTTGTTACGATTACTATATACACATATTTTGCTTTACTTTAAAAATTAAATATGTACAAATAAAAGAAAAACCAGAGTTTAGACTCAAAAGGAGACTAATGTAAAGCTTAAGTCAATTGATATTAAATATAGTATATATAATTCGAGAAAATGATAAATTTATAACATTTTAACGCAAGGCTAATTGATACTCCTGGATAGATTCAACCAAAAGTTGAGAAATCAATATAATCAATAAATGAGTGATTAATAAAAAATATTAAAAAAAAAAAAATTGAGGGGCCGAAGAAATGATAAAAATTAATTACACATAAATACATAATGGTTTAAAAATAGGTGAAAAGAATTTAATATTAGAATTAAAATTATCCATAAATAAACAGTAATGAAGAGAATAGAAGAGGGAGTGAATCAGCATTTTAGAATGGCTCCTAAAATCGTTACCCTTCACGGAGAATATATAATAACCAGCTAGACAAGTAAAAAGTACTATAGTAGAAAATACTAGAAGATAATGACACATAAAAAAAAACAGAAGAGAGATAATGTGTAAATATTATGATATAATTTCATCCCTGTGAAATTACACCATTAAATGTTCCTTCATATTGGGCAAGAAGTTAGGTTTCTTATATTCATAGGTTTCTTCATATTTGGGCAGGAAGTTAGGTTTCTTATATTCGTGGGTTTTTAAAGAATGTAAGTAAAAAGGACAGTAATCTTTTCTTTTTTTTTGGTTCTAAGAACAAAAATCTTAAGTGAGATATCATTGTGAACTTAAAAAGCTTTGCTTTACTATTAAAAAAAGAAATTATGTGCTTCTCAGAAGTTTAAAGTTTCAAGTCAAAAATTACATCAGGATAAAAATTCAGTTTGCGGAATGTGGTTTTACAGTATAGATGCTAATAATGCCTCTTTTTTTTTTAAAAAAAAAATCGTATAAAAGGTGGCAATATAACTATATAATTAATGCAATTAACTTATTCACAGAAACTTGATGTAGATTGATAAAAATCAAGAAAAAATATGCTCAGGCAATAGCAGATGTGACTACCCAATGTGAATATAGAATAATATACATTCTAATTTGAACTCTAATGTATAATTAAGTTCTAAACCTTGATATTAGAATGTCAAAGTATTGTTCATAATCTTGCAACTTTTGATAGGAAAAAGAAACATTAAGCTAATATGAATCCTGAGTAAAATAATTGATGATTTTCTACTTTCATAGTGATAATAAAAGATTCAACTCATCCTTTTTAAATAATTACCAGAAGAATGCACTAAATTCAACTACAAAATGTTTTGTCAACTGTTGGTGGCCTAGCGGTTAGCATAGCTTCCCTCCGAGCAGCAGGCCCAGGTTCGCTTCCTGGTTAACGCATTTGTTATATGAAAAAAAAAATGAAATGTTGCTGTTTGGTAAAATTTAAATTATTCACTAAAGAAAGTCAAAATAAATAAATAAAAAAAGTTAGTCTGTGATTGGTCAATTAATTCAATAAGAATAATTATGAAAATCTAGAAGCTAATAGATTATTGAAAGCTTTTTTTCAGAGATGAGCATATTGCTGAGAAGTGATATTAGTTTTAGTTAAATCAAAACAATGTGGGTAAAATTACTCATGATAATATGAGTGAGATTTTGAAAGTCACCACTATTACAACATGTTTTATCAGAAATGGTTTTATTCAATGGTATTGACGTCTTGGTTTTTTTTTTTTACTAGCTATTGTTCAAAAAGTAAACTTAGAAATTGCATAGTAAATGACTTACAAGTAAGGATGAGATTTGGAACAAGCTTGTGTATAGTTAAATGTATGCTTAATGTTTTATTATTAACATATTTTAATAAAACTTTAAAAGATTTTTTTTTTTTTGTTGGAGAAAAGAATAAAATTGGAATTAGTATTTCAAGTTTAAAATTCAAAAAGGATTATCTGCAACAAAAATAAAGGCAAAGATTACTACAAAACTCACAGGAATATAACACTGACATCATCAACGATGCAGGAGATGTTATTACAAAACTGTATTTTCCATTTTCATAAGCAACATAATGTTATTCATCTAATAAATAAACATTAATAGGTTCTTTAATTTAAAACATTTAGATGCCCATTTGCTAAATGGTTTTTTTTGGTTGATTTTTTTTCATATGTCAAAGCATCGGCCAGAAAGCGAACTCACGACAACTGTCTGCAAGCAATTGCTTGCTTGCAAGGCGGCTGCACTGACCTCTTGGCTACGGATGCTTGACTGGTTGATTTAATGTCTATAAACAATTTGAAATGACCATAATAAATCCCTAGTATAGATCGGACCAAAAGATTGATTAACATTAGTATTGCAGTAGTGTTGTATAAAAAAATATTAATGCATAGTGTGTAAAATTGACCATTTGAATAAGATTTCATTTAATATTAAAAAATGTGTATCAGGGTGAATAATGCGAATGTAGAGTTAGTTCTGTTGATGATGATTATTGTTGCACTATGTTATCATGGTCATCTTATTCTGCACTAATTCAGTGACTGCTCATACCTATATAAAAAAAACTTTTAAAATCCCCAGTAATAATTTCATACAGATATATGCTTTGAATAAGAGTGAACCATAAATTGTTAACATAATGCAATGATTGTTTTGATTATTGATATATTTTAAAGCTTTAATATGTGACTTATTTTATCAATTTTATTTATACATGGGACAAAATTTCTTTATGATTTTGCTTTTCCACTTCTGTTTTATTTTTGTGTTTTTAAATTTATTCACTGAAGTTTTTTAATTATCTTTTTTGCCTAAACACAGGAATGTTTCATTATTTTTCAAATGCTATATCTTGATTGGAGTCTCTCTTATAATACACATCCAGATAAATATATCTATATAGTATTTTCTTAAAAGTTTGGGATGGTGGTGCTTTAGTTGTATTTATATTGGACTATTTCCACCATATAATATGAGTATTGAATGTCTTTAAAAAAATTTCACTTTATTCCAAATACATTGAACTGTTAGTAATAGCACACAGGTTTGCACAACATTTCAAGACATATTATTCTCTCCTCTTCTTCAGGTGTTGCTGGCTTGACCAGTCACTATACTAGCATGGGAATCAAACCTGGATCATTAGATTTTTGAATATTAAATTTTAAGGTAATGCTCTGAGCAACTGAGACAGCTATAGTTGCTTAGAGTGTACCATGGCTGGCTCAGTTGGTTAGAGCATTACCTTGAAATTTAATACTCAAGAAGTAAGGGTCCAGGTTTGATTCCCATGCTAGTACCATCCCTTGTCAGGTCAGCACAACCCGAAAGAAAGAAAAAAAAACCTTTTAAGATGTTATGCATTTAGTAATCTGTGTGCTATTACTAACAGTTGAATGTATTTGGAATATTTAAATAAAGTGAAATTTTCTAAAGACATTTAATAGTAATATTAGATGATAGAAATAGTCCAATATATAAATACAATTGCATATAGTAGCATATCGATAAATAAAATAAAATAATGAATAGGTAGCGCTTGCATATAACATCTTACTAGATGTCATTGCAATATATATAATATGAAAATTTTTAGTAGATTGCACTTTAGGGTTAGTAAGAGAATAGCCAAAATAGTATTTAATTGGGTTATGAATAAAGGGCAGGCAACAAGATGAGTGAGAAAAGTAGTACAGTATGCAGAAGATTTGGATAAAGAATTTATGTCAGTATACTTGTACAAAAGGTGGGATGATTGTGTTAGGAGAATTGTTAGAGTGTTATAGTGGAAAGGAATGGGATAGAAGAATAGATGCATTAATAAAGAACAGGAAGTTGGAGAGAAGGAGAATTAGTAAGGAGAGTAAAATAGTTTAAATATATATAGGAGTAAATAGAATATATAGGTGCGAGTTAATTTGTGATAATAACAAGAAAAGTAGGTTACTATCTAAGGCTCAAACAGGATCTTTAGCAACAAGGGAATATATGCATAAATGGAAAAATGTGGATGATTTAGTCTGCAAGTTGTGTAAGGAGGGCATAGAAAATATTAGGTATCTGTTAATTGAATGTAAATGTTTTCAAGTGAAGTTATAGGAAAATAAATATAAACAAAGGGGTAGGGGGGGGTTCTTGACTTTATGCTGGATTTGGAAAAAGATGAGGGATTTAGATATAAAGGCCATGAAGTTGACAAAGATTATGTTGTGGAAATGGGATGGAGCAGGATAGAGAAGAATATGGGAAAAACATAGGGAAGGTAAAGTGGCTAATAAGTTTCTCTGGGCATCATAGCTGAAAGGTTCCCAACCCTGGTAAAGGAGAAGTCACAGTGCATCTCATCACCATATATATAAATATTTGTATCAAATTTATTTTTTGCATTGATATAGGTCACTAGTTTTACTTTACTTATTTATTTAACTAAATTTAAATATATATTTAAAAAAAGTGTTGAAATATATCTTGTGTAGGTTACTTTCTAGGATGAACTATGGAGAAGGGATTGCCTCATGGGTAGGTACAAGGACACCTCTGGATGTATTTGACAGCTTTCCACATGTCAGTCTTTGATTCTAAAGGCTTTCAATCCTGAATGTGGATGTCTCACTGTGCCAACCATATTGCTTATCAGCAATTGTCTGGAGACTGTGGATTCTGTCTTTCATCTTTGTGACAGTAGTTTTTTAGAGAATATATAAGAGTATACATGAATATTGCCAATCAGCTCCATGACTTGTTTTCTTCTACAGTAGTTCTCTGATCCTACCTTCAAAAAGCTTGACTATTTATTACCAGATCCCTATCCTTAATGGAATTATTCAGATTCAGTGAACATCCTTGCCCATTGGCCTGTTCTTACCATCGGCTATGTTTACCTATTTATCTATGCATTGATTCTAGGCAATGAATGCTCAATCTGACTTATATGGGATCTGAACTACTCCAATATTTAAAGAGAGGATGAGATATGGCAGTATAAATCCACATTTCTATGACACCAGATAAAAAATGATCAAGTTCTTTAGTATGTTGGTATGCTGTTAAGCATCGGAAGAAAAATAATACTGACATCTTCTTGTTTAAAATAACATCAAAGATATATTTCATCCAGTGCAATATTAGTCAGTAACTAGATCATTGCCTGAATCAGCCATCATCTTTGACTTACGTAATGCAATTACTTAAGATATAATCTTAATTAAGGCAAAATGATGAGCTAGTTATGTTTTTTGTTTTAATAACCACTCATTGATTCTTCTCTACTGACCATAAAAATATTGGTTAACACAGACAATTTTATTTGTTTTGAGGGCAAGTATATTTTTACATCTTCCAGTACCACACTTTTAATTGAAGGACTGATTTTGGTATCTTTTTTTTTTTTATTATTATAAAATAAATTTTATTAATAGTGAGTTATATACAACTTTAAGACCCAGAAAAAGACCATATGTGAGATGGATGGATGAAATAAGAAACTGTGCAGGAGTTTGTGGAGAAGAGAAGCTAAAGATCGGAGAAGATGGATTGAACTTGGAGAGACCTTCATCCTGCAGTGGATTGATAATGGTTGATGATGATGACATACAATATCTATAGGAGACAAGATATAATTTACATGACATATATATAACTTATGAGAACATACCCATTATGACTGGTATTTAGGGGCAGATAAAAAATGATTCTGTTTTACACAATTGAATTTGTAATTTATTTGGTTAATGAACGAACTTTATGAGAATTTCACAGGTTTACTATCTGATTAATCTCATGTCTATTCCTTCCCAGCATAATACCAAAGCAATCCTTAGGTAAGGTCTCAACACCAAACTTAAATAACTCTTGTAGACATAATTATAAAAAAAAAAAAAAACTAAGGGAATTATAAGAAAAACTGATTTGTCATTGCCATTTGTGTCTAGCAACAATAAGTGCCAGCTGAATCTCATTAAATGAATATGTCTACTGCTTCCTCCTCACTGTTATCACTATAATGATCTTAGCTGATTTGGAAGAGTGCTACTATTGACCCAGTACCCAGCCAGATGATGACTGGTTTAATGTTGGTCAACACTGACTATCATACATCCACCATCATATTATTCTAAAGTAACAAACTAAAAAAAAATATTCTACTAAAATTTTTCTCATTGTAGTTCTGGGTAAATAGGAGCATATATATATATTATCTATTAAGACATTCAATACATATATTAAAATGATGAAAATAGTCCAATATAAAATACAACTAGAACACCATCATCACAAACCTTCAGGAAAACACAATATATTATGCTACTCTTTATTCCTTTTTTTAAAAAAGAATGTTATATGTTTTGTAGCCAAAGATTTTAAAATAGTGAGCAAGTCACATGATTCTGAGAATATAAATAAATATTGTGCCAATTCTTCTTACTCATTAAACATTTATTCTCACTTACTAAGTTATCCAAATCCAGGAAATTTGGTCACTCTTAATCCACAATCGCACCTTCAAATACAATGTATGGTATGCAACTAGATTGAGAATAAATTAAAACTGGATATATTTACTGCTCTTAAATTTTAAAGTAATACTTTAATTAAATAACAAATTATAAAAACTGATAAAAAATTTGAAATATTAAAACAAATCATCATCATTAATATTCAGTCCCATGGACAGGTTTAGAGAGTAGTCACTTAATCAATCATCAATTTTTCCACTCCATTCTCTTGATGGCTCAGTTCTTCAATTCCATGTAACACCATCTCTTAAATCATCCAGCAATGTCAATTTTTTTCCATTTCTTTTTCTTGCTTCCACTAACCACTCATCCAAAACATTTTTAATTACATTACATTTTGTTCTTAATCTATGGCCCACTTTTTCTTTCTCTTTCTAATTTCTTCAATAAATCTTTTTTAATTTGCTCTTTTCAAAACTTTATTCTTATTCATCCAACTCATTTTTTTCAGTATTTTTTTTGTCCACATTTCAAAGGCTTTCAATCCTTTCCTAATTTTTCTACTCATTGTCCACGTTTACAACCATACAATAGTACACTTCACAAGGTCCACAAAATATTTTCTATCTCTTAATAAATGCCTTTGCTAATGCTAGTCTTCTTTTAATAATTCCTATCTTCATACGTCTCCATATTGTAATTGCTATCTATTTAATTCTGTTTAAACTTTTTCAAATATTTATGCACTTACTGTATAAAAACACTTATTAAACATAAACAAGAAGTTTATGAGACATCTTTTTAAAGTAAAAAAAAAATAAATATTTAGTATCTCATATAACAAAAACATAAAAAATTTACAAATTCTTCTATTTAAATAAATCAATTATTTTATATAGCGCGAAAGTTTTATAAACTGTAATAGCTAAACAGCATTAAGCTGTTGCACATGCGCTTTGCAGATTTTAACTCTAAATTACTGAATACAAACACTTCAAACACATGATAAAAGTGCTAGCATATAATCATTGAAGATTTTATAAATATTGAGCTATTACCAATAACTGCACTACATCATCCTTTGATATTACCTTCAATACTTTTATATTCTTTTATTTCAACTGTGTAACGGTAATCTTTTCAGAATTCAATTTTTGACAGTGTTTGAAATAATGTTTCCTGTGAGGTCTCATATTTCTGTATCAGCAATTTTACTGAATTTATTTAGGTTTAATTTCCTTTATAACATTATTCTTATACTAATACCTTTTCTGAATTTCACGATCTTTTATTGTAGATGAGTTTTTGACTTATAGATAAAATTATTTTGTAGATATCAAAAAAGCTAGAATACATTTTAAGTCTCTGTATTCACTTACCACATAGTAATTATATCTTAGTAACTAAAATTTGAATTTAGCATATTATTTTATAATATAAATTCTACCATTTTCTGCCTAATCTATTTTTATTACATGCAAACAGCCATATGATTAGATTTGTATATCTGTTAAGAATATATCCATTACCTACCATGCCCACACCTAATCTACATTATTACCTACCATGCCCACACCTAATCTACATTATTGCAAATAATCATTTTAAGCTTTGGTGTAAGTGTTGTATATTTCTAGGAAGTACAGTCCTAATTATAATGAACTAACTCATACATTCTTGTAAACCCCACAAGCACTTATATGCGGTGATTGGCATTACTACTTAATATAAGTAAGGACAATTTATCCAGCGAACTAACTCATACATTCTTGTAAAACCACAAGCGCTTATATGTGGTGGTTAGCATTATCTACGTACTTCTTAATGTAAGTAAGGACAATTTGTTCTACTAAAAATAGATGCTAACTTACACTCACATTGTCTTCTTTAATAGTTTAAATTTATTTTTTTTAGGCACCAGGATTTTACTTAGACATCCCTATTAAATTGACAATGGAAGGTTATTAATATATATATATATTAATACCTTGAATAATAAACCTGAAATACAATAAAGTGGGTTGACAATTAACAGTTGAATTTTTAAAGAAGATAGCTGAGAGAATATCTTTATGAGGCTTAAACAAATGACACATTGTAGTTCTTTTTTTTTTTTTATTAAGAGCATATTTATTTTAATTTCATGAATAAAAAAAAATTATAAAAGATCCATTGACCATATTTATAGTTCATTATGATCCATTAATTTTTTTTTATGGTTTATGTAATATGTGGAATATCTTCAAAAGTTACTTCAATAAATATTATGAGTTCAAAGTTTAATTTCTTACTGGTAAGATTGTCCAGTAAAATAGTTCCTTGGTAATAAATATAATCCTCAGGATTTTACTCTGCAATCCGCATATTAAGTTCTAGCTTTGACACAATGCTTCTATTTCAGGCAGGTGATGACTTCATTCTTCTAAATCATTATGATGAAGTCCAAGGGAAAGGGAAGACCAATGATGTACAGGAATTATAGCCATCCATCTGCATATCAGCAACTATCATTGGCTAATTCTGAATCTTGCAACATATCCATTTCTTTTATATCTTCCAGAAAACTCATCACTCATGGGTACATTGAACATCTCATGAATTCCTTCTTCAAACTTTTATCTTTCATTAGATTTTTGTTCTCAAAGTTCTTTTTCTTGTAATTATTGTTGCCATATTTAATTACCAATATCACACTTTGCATAACTTTTATCAATATTTAAAATCAGTAGTCGCTTTTATTATTTAAATTTGCTATTTTCCTTTTTTATTGAAAGTAAAAAAAAAAAAACACAATGTGTATTGCCTCAAGGAAAAGACATTTTTTAAAGTTTAATCAAATAAAATATTTATTTTATATATTATTTTATATACATACAAAATTCACCTAACATATATTTTTCTTTTGTTTTTCATATTCCAGTCGCAGCAAAATCTTCAAATTCAACTGCCAACACAACTTGCACAGTTGCCATATTCCCCCATGGTTAATCATGAGAATAAACTAGATGTTTTGGTTTATTCTATCTCTTATTTATAGTATATTTCTGTTTGTTAATTATCTCCTCCCCAACCATGATTTACTGTCTTGGATTATATGGTTTTAAAGCCCTTGCATTATATGTGCTCTTTCTCTCTTTATCATTGGCTAGGGTAAAAGCGTTTGGCTTGTTCCCCTTTACTATGTGATATGAACCTTGATATATATTTTTTGAAATTTCTTGAAAAGGTGTCTGTCTGTATGACTCACTGAACTAACTAACATATACTTGATTCCCTACTCTAAACCTAATTGATCCTGTGTCCTATCTTTATGCCCTTAATCTTCACACAATGTGCAAGTCATTTCTGTGCTTTTTTCTGGTCCACCTCCTAGTCGATTTGCTCTAGAACAATTGGAAATCTCTACTTGCATAGTACCAGCATGGATTGACCAAAATGAAGCTGAATTGGAGCAAAGCCTGTTGATTCATAGTTTGTCCAATTCATATAATTTACAGTTCATGAAAGTTGTCTCACCCACACTATATGGTCTGTTGAAGTATAAATCCTGAAAAGCCATCCCAATTCTCTCATAATTCACTCACATGGATTAGACACAGTTTTTGATAGATGATAGAACATGCCATACTCCAATGCTTTCTGACCAGTCTTGCCATTCTGCAGATATAAAGGGGTGCAATGATTGGACAATATGGCCTTAGATTTTTTTGCTTATTAAAGTATTGGGTTTCTAATACTTTAATTGCACTCTTAGCATTTGGCTTGGGCTATTGGGTATGCAGTTACCCATTTTAAGAATACATCATAAGCTACCAAGATGTATCTCATTCTTCAATACCTGGGTAATGGATCATAGAAATCCACTGCCATCAGGTCATTTGTCTTTGAGAAACAATGGATTGCCATGGACCTTCATAAGATCTGTTTGGTGGTTTTGTCTTCTTACAAGTTTCACACTCCTTTATTACTTGTATCACCTGTAGTCCCATCCTCTCCCATTGAAACCATGTCTTTAATAGACATTCTACCTTGTCTATCCCATAGTGCCCATATATTTATTGAGTAAGTCTAATTAATCTTTCTTGTAACTTCTCAGGTACTATTATTCTCCATGAGTCTTCCTTTACATCTTTCAAATACCATAATATCCCACTGCTCAAATGATATCTTGTATCCTGGTTCCTGTTTATTGTTTTTCCTGTTTCCACCATTGTTGTGTTCCTTTTCCTAGAGCCTATCCATAATGTGCATGTAAGTCACATCCTGTCTCTGTTGATCCCCTAAATGCTTTAAGTCTTCTTCTACCAACTTATTCTCTATCATCCCCATTGTTTCTATACTGACATCACTATCTGTAAATGGTTTGGCAATGTGGAGCCTGATTCTTATTCAATGAGTCTGCTACCACATTTTCTTCTCCTCTACAATATTGAAGAGAGTAATTAAACTCTTAAATAAAGAGGCTCCATCAGATTAACTGACTATTTGAGATGTAACTGTGATTCAAGAACTCCAGACTTATAATTCAATCTCACAATCATCTCAGATCCAACATGAAATTTCCTAAATTTGTGGAATGCCCAACCACAGCAAAGACCTCTTTCTCAGTTACTGAAGAATATTTTTCTGGATCTCATAGTGGATGGTTGCTAAAATATAATACTCCATGTCTACAATTTTCTTGCTTCTGCATTTTCCAGACTGTATCCACTACTATCTGTCTGTATAATGAATGGTTTATGGAAATCTGGGTATACAAGCATGACTTTACTTAAAAAAATTTTTTTGATCCTCCTAAAACTTGTTTCTTCATTTATTCCCATTTCCATGACATATATGTCTGTAGTAATTGTATCAATGGTTCCATATCTATGGTAAAATTCTCATAGAATTTATTATAGAATGTGCATAGACTTAAAGAATGATCTGACTTGGTTTTTATTATTTAGGGGTGGGAAAGTCCCCAATGGCCTGGATTTTTTTCAAAGTGGCTTAATGCCTTTATCACTAATCAAGTGCCCTAAAAAATTTCACTTCTGTAGCTGCTATCTAGCTTTTCTGCAGATTAATTCTAATGTTGTTATCATGACATTCTTGCAGGAATAATTGCAGATGCTGTATATGTTTTTTCACACAATTATAACCTCATCCATACACATGGTTACCATGTTCTTTATTTCATTATTTAGTACATGGTCCAAGCATTTTAATAATTCTGCTCCACTATTCTTCAACCCAAAGGGCATCCTATTAAAGTGACATGACTTTTCATTGTATCAAAGGTTGTATATTTATGATCTTCAAGATGATGCCTTATATGCCAAATCTGGCAGTTAGATCCAATGTTGAGAATACTTTTTTGTCTTGGAATATTGTTAACAGATCATTAACTGGTGGAGGTACATTTTGGTCAGGCCATGAAATTTTTTAATTGTCTAGCATCTAAGCATAGTCTTATTGAGTTATTTTTTTTTACTATTATCAAAGGTTATTATATGGGGATGACACTTTTGAGATAACCCCACCCCCAGTCTTCCATTTGATCAATTTCTTTACCACAATCCTATATTGATGGGGCACCAGATAAGATTGTGTCTGATATGGTGTTCCTTTCATTACTTTGATATGGTGTTTATAACATTTTACTGCCCCCAGTTTCTGTGAGAAAACAAACTTATATGTACCTAGAAAAACTTCTATATCCCCTGCCTGTTTCAACTTTTTTATTTGTTTTATTATCAGATACTTCTCTTTCTCTAATGGCATATTACATACCCCCTTTTATATTCTCACTTTTTAATCCAAAATGTACTATTTCACCACACATATAACCTTCCTGTGTTCATAATCTTTTAAAAACCCTGATTTGTACATGTATTCTGAACTCAAAATGGCATCATGCACTACCCTTTTAAAATCAATATAATATGATATATATATATATCTTCCATATTTTTAACTGTGCCAATGTATGTTTAGTCTCCAACTGTGCTCTCCTCCCATTCACCATCATGACCTGTGCTATGTTTACTAGCAAGGTTTTGACATTTGTTTGTTGCTGAATCTCTTCTTGAATACCTTTTCTGATATTTCTGACACTTGATTGCCAAAATTAAATAGCACCCATATATGTGCATGTCAATCTTAAGACATTCCTGTGATATGAAAATTAATAGTTCCTCCATTCCATTCACAGATGAGGTTATCCTTTTTTTTTTCATGTATGGTTCAACCTTGCTTCATGTTCTTGTAATATATATATATATATATATATATATATATATATATATATAATGTTACAAGTTATTAGACACTTTTCCATCTTATTTTCTTTGAACTGCTATCTATATATTCGATGTATTGAAAAAAAACTACATATAGTTCCTTTCTTTTACAAACTCTTTAACACTATTAATTTTTACTGTATATTTTATTTTACTCCTTAACATATATTGATCCCCCCCCCCCTTTCCCTATCATCACTTTAGATTTCTGCTTGAATATTATATTGCCACTTGCCCTAATAGAGAGAAAAAACTCTTATTATATTTCTCTATAGTTATGATGGTATGTTATTCCCACCCTATTCTTACTTAACAAAATGATAGAAAAAAACCCTTCAATATCTGTTCCCTCTCTCTTTATTCAAAATAACTTATATATTTTATTTCAATTGAATAATCTAATATTAACAAATCATATTTTCCTTGTTTGCTGCTTGAGAAAAAAAACCCTGTCACTTATATGTTATCACAATATATTGTGTTCACAATCCAAATTGTAAATATATTAATAACATTCTATTTTTTCCCATTGGTTACTCCTAACTCAGCTCATGGTTTCTTCGAGATGCATTGTTTGGCAGCCATTGTACCATTTTCTGCCTAATCTATTTTTATCAGATGTGAACGGATGTATGATTAGGTTTGTAGATCTGAAGAATATATCCATTACCTAACATGCTTACACTTAATCTACATTATTGCATATAATCATTTAAGATTTAGCATAAACATTGTATACTTTGAGGTAGTATTGTCCTAATTATAATGACCTAACTCATACATTCTTGTAAAAACCCACCATCATTTATATGCTGTGGTTAGAATTATCTATCTACTTCTTAATGTAAGTAAGAACAATTTGACCTACTAAAAATAGATGCTAACTTACACTCGCATTGTCGTCTTTAATAGTTTAATTTTTTTTTTTTAGGCACCAGGATTCTACTTAAACATCCATACTAAATCAACATTGGAAGTATATTATATATATCTTAATACCCAGAATAATAAACCTAAAATACAATAAAGTGGGTTGGCATTAACAGTTGAATTTTTAAAGAAGATAGCTGAGAGAATATCTTTACGAGGTGTAAACAAATGACACATCGTAGTTCTCTCTTTTTTTTTTTATTAAGAGCATATTTATTTTAATTTAATAAATAAAAAAAAGTAATATAATAATTATAAAAGATCAATTGACAACATTTATAATTCATTATGATCCATTAAATTATTTTTTTATGGTTTACATGATATGTGGAATATCTTCAAAAGTTACTTCAGTAAATATTATGAGTTCAAAGTTTAATTTCTTACTGGTAAGATTGTCCAGTAAAATAGTTCCTTGGTAATAAATATAATCCTCAGGTTTTTACTCTGAGATGTGTATGTTAAGTTTTAGCTTTGATGCAATGCTTCTATTTCTGGCAGATGACTACTTCATTCATCTAAATCATTATAATGATGTTCAAAGGAAAGGAAAGACCAGCAATGTACAGGTGTTCTAGCCATCCATTTGCATATTGGCAACTATCATGGATTCTGCACCTTGTGGCATATCCAAGAAAAAATATCCCTTTATTCATATCCATCCCTTTTATGTCTCCCAGAAAACTCAGCATGGATGTGTACATTGAACACTTCCTGAATTCCTTCTTCAAACTTTTATGTTTCATTAGATTTTTGTTCTCAAAGTTCTCTTTCTTGTAATTATTGTTGCCATATTTAATTACCAAATGTCACACTTTGCAGAACTTTTATTAATATTTAAAATCAGTAGTTACTTTTTTCCATAAGTCATAGTATCGGCCGGGATGCGAACCCACAACCGTCTGCATGGCGGCTGCGATACCTCTCGGCTAACAATGCAAGCTCTTTTTCCTTTTTTTTTATTGAAAGTAAAAAAAAAACCACAATGTGTATTGCCTCAAGAAAAAGAAATTTTCTAAGTTTACTCAAATAAAGATTTATTTTATATATATATAAAATTCACCTATTTTTTCTTTCCTTTTTTATATTTCATTCTCAGCAAAATCTTCAAATTCAATTGCCAACTCACCTTGCACAGTTGCAATATACATACTGACGGTGTTTTTGGTAGAATGCCATCTGTTATCATAAATACAAGCGTTAGCAAGTTTTTTTTTTTTCATAAATATACCTTTGAGGTCTTTCTTGCAATGATGTATATTGCAGAGGCTTCTACTATGTGGTGATGCTGAACTGAGATCAGACCCATGTAGCTATCTGGCTTGCTATGCTGAGTTTGAAGACATTAACGTGTCTAAAAGATTCATGCTTGCAAGCTGAATAGAAACTGTTTCATAAATGCTCAGAGTTTGTGTTTAGATCTAATTTCTTATTCCCGTCTTTCACTGACGATAGCAAATAGCTTGAAATCATGATCTGAAAGTGGAATTAAAGTTGAGATAGTGAATGCTCGCTCTGACGTTTATGTAAACAGAAAACTATGCTTGACGGTATTTTTGGTAGAATGCCATCTGTTATCATAAATACAAGTGTTAGCAAGTTTTTTAACTTGTGCTTTTTTTATTTTTCATATATATATATGCCATTAATATCTTGGTCATCGTGATATCTAAAAACAATAATGAAAATTTATGTTTTTTCAATGTTAACTTAGCTTTATTTCACTAGTAAACTTGATGTTAGCTACTCTTTCCTTGTAGTCTCTTTAACTCATTTTTTGAAAAGTTACCTACACTTGAGGTGTTTAAATACCAAGTTCTCCCTCTTCATGAATATTATCAACCAAAATGACGGACGACTATCAAGTGAATTTCAACTAACTTCATTATAAGTAACTAATGTTGTTTTTTTAACTCTTTATATATATTTATAATCTTCCCATATAACAAATTATGCTGGTCTTACTAGATGATAGTGTCTTGTTTTTCAGTCCATTTTTGTTAATAATTCATTTAATAAATAAAATTGCACATATACACACTGAGGAGCGAGACAAAACCTTATATTGCAAACAAATTTTTTTTTTTTTAACTTTGAGCAACAAGCCTAATAGGTTGGACATAGTGAAATTAAGGCGTGATTAGAAACCGTAGATTATTAAAATTGTAACAAAATCTTAAATTATAGTGCATCAGATGAGTTCCTGCTATTTGCTCATCATTCTTTACACCTGCGTGTGTCTTTTAATGCACTCTTGTTTATTTAATTTATATTGATTAATTAAAATATATTAAATTATAACAACTGTATTGAGTTTCATTTGTAATCCATCCCAAATCTTAATTAAACCACTTAATCTTAAATCTTAGCTAAGTTTCTTAATATTGTGTTACTTATTAATATATGCATTATCTAGCCAGTCATAAATGTTGTGTGTGTATTTAAATATTAGTATTTAGTTAATATTCCCAGAGTCTCTTGCTCCACCCATTGCTACTGCTGGCATGTGAACTAAAGAATTCTGAATGTAGCATAATATATGTCATACATAGGGTAGTAAGTCATGAAGGGTTGGTGGAGGAGCTGAGATGCAATCAGATTCGAGGCCTCAACTCCTCATCTAGATCAGCACATTCTAACTTTAATTATTTTTTGACCTTGTAAAATTTAAGCTTACACTATAGCATCAATGTAATTGTTCTTATGTACTTCATACTATAATAAATAGTAAATTTAATTTTTATTGTGATGTAAGAAATTAATCATTTTCATTCAACAGTAATTTGGTTTTAAATCCACCAACCCATTCATCCAATTTATAGACTGATGTGTTAGCCATTCAAGTTGTGGGACATTTTAAAAATACAATTGCACATATAAATAATGTTTAATACAAAAATGTACATGTTTGAATACCATTATAAATGTAAACAGGCAGTTTTTATTTTACAATATCACTTTTCATTACTTTGAACAATTATACTCAATTAGCAACAACTTTTAATATGTTCACACACAATCTCTTACTCTAAAATAATAGCCATTATCTCCATACAGTAGTACAACTCAGCTGAAACCTTAGTAATCAATGGATGCCAGAAGGTTTGTGCATCAAAATCCCTATCTAGTGCAGACTCTTCCAATATCCCCAGACTAGTTTCTAGCTTGTGGTTTCATCAGTGAGGAGCTTTGGATCTGAGATCACTACACCTAGATGTTAGAATCTAATTACCAACCCTCAAACAGCCACCTTTTACCTATTTAGCTAACTATTAAGCTATGAGTCCAAAATGAAAACAAAATAATGTTTTCAATCCAAGCTAATTCATTTATATAGTCATACAGATCTGAATCCAGTTCAGTATCTATACATTTTGGTGTCTTTGGATGTTTAATAATCACAATCACCATCACCATTTAAACAGGATTGGTACTAAACCACTAAAATATTACATGATTGCTACTTCATATGCTTACACAAGCTGCTAAAACAATAGCAATTCTCTCCATTCAGTAGTGGCTGATAGAGGATTGTATTAAATCCAAAGATCTAGGTGCAGTGCTCTCTGATCTAAGGCTCCTCATTAATGAAGCCTGTAGTGAGAAACTAGACTGGGAATATTGGATGAATACACACTTGATAGGAATTTTGATGCATAAACTAGCATCCATTGATTAGATCGCTTGCACCAGGTGGGATTACTGTATGGAGAGAGTTGCTACTGTTTGAACAGCTTGTGTAAGCAATAAGAAATGGTGGTCATGGAATGTTGTAGGCTTTTATTTTTTTGTTTGTTGCATCATTTTGTTCTTTCAATTTACAAACTTTTTTGCTTTAGATCAATTATGTAAGTTTATCTTTTGATATTTTATCTCACTACTAGCTCAAATAATTCTACTGTTATAGAATATATATATATATATATATATATATATATATTCTATATATATATATATATATATATATATATATATATATATAATGATTGATAATCTGGTTTATATATATATATAAATTTATTATGATTGATAATCTGGTTTTGAATTATTTTAACCCATTTTTGATGCACTTATTGATTATAAAGAACAAAAATGTGATGTAACTAGCGTATCTTTATATTACAGACATTCTCATTCTAAATATGTTCTTCAGAATTATTTTGCAGACAATCTTTTAATAAATCATTTTAATAAACTTGCAAACACAATTTTACTTTTCATTTATCAATGCCCATTCATTCAGTCTGATGTGATTCTGCCTGCAAAATAGTTCTGGGTAATATATTTGGAATAAGAATATCATGTGACATGATTATAATCCTAAACATTGCATATTTAACAAGCAGTAAAAGTTATGTAAGTGCTGTTAAATTAGTAATAGTTTACCCTTTTTTTTTTTTTTTTTTTTTTACAAATGTTCAAAATTGGAAACGATATCATCAGTAGATTGCCTAATGCATATTTTGGTAATTTTTAAATAATATATTCTGCATAATTAAGCTTAATAAATCAAGTAAATTTGATCGATGCAAGTCACAGGTACAAAGATTTTACTTTTTGGAGAAATACAACAAAAGTGTAAATTATCTCCAGAAAATGGTCATTATAAAATTTGCATAAAATTTTACATAAACCTCAACTAAACTTCAGTTAAAAGTAGGCTATGATTATGGAGACTCAAGGTCTCTGAAAGTGCTAAGCCATATAACTTTATAAGATTTAGACAAGCTTCACTTTTTTTGTGTAAAGCGTAATCTCAATTAATTAAGAATAATTATATATGTTTTAGCTCAGGAATGCCATACTGGTATCTAGTTTACCTCAGGTGACATGTGATATATATTTTCGATGTCCATAAGAAAAAAGATGCATGTTGTAAGGTCTTGAAAACTATTTCACCCAAAAAGAAATAAAACGTACCCATCATTTTTTTCAGATATATTACACAGATACCATGACGACTAGTCAAATTGAACCAGTTTAGACACATGGTTTAGTGCTTTGTTGCACAGTACTCAATTATAGCAGCATCAGTTTTGAAAAATGTAAGAATATAATGAGAGTCAAAGAATCATGATTACAAAGAGATAAGCACCACCCATCATGACCTTTATAACTCTTCAGTATTTTACTCATCACTTGCATATCCATGATCATGATACAATTGATAACAGAGATGTACAGCAAATTGTGAGACAATTGGGAAAGAAACAGAAAGAACACATAGTAGTAGACCATACATAGCACAAGGCTTTTGGTCATTTGTACTTTAACGTGGAGCATTCCAATTGCTTTTTTCTATCAGCCCACTGTTATTTTCAGATATTCTTCACCAATATGCTGCTTTTGATCCATTTTTCTTTTTGTAACTCAGTATAAAAAATATTTCAAGGAAAAATATAAATATCACATGATCACCACCTCTTATGCTAGCACATAACTGTTATTAAATAGGAAAAACTCTCCACACAGTAGTGCCACCCTGTGCCAATCGAATAATCAATGGATGCCAGAAGGCTTGTGCATAAATTCCCCATCTAGAAAAATACTCACCTTATATCCCCAGACTAGTTTCTGGCTTGTGGCATTTGTCAGTGAGGAGCCTTGGGGATTATGTGATGTTTAATGGTTTAACACCAATCATGCCTAATAGGATAGTGGTGGCTATAGTTGTTAAAGAGCCAAAGACACCAAAATGTATGGGTGCTGAACTGTGTTCAGACCCATATGACTATATATGTTATTGAGCTTAGATTGAAAATATTATTCTCATTGTTTTGTAGTTAAATAGAGATAAAAGGTGGCTGCTGGACGGTTGCATTAGATCCTAAAATCTAGGTGCAGTGCTCTCAGATCCAAGGCTCCTCACTGATGAAGGCTACCAGCCAGAAACTATTCTGTGGATATTGTATGAGTAGGCACAGATGGATATTTTATTCACAAGCCTTCTGGCATCCATTGATTACTCTGGTTGGCACAGGGTGCCGCTACTCTAAGGAGAGTTTTGCCTGTTTAAAATATAAGTAATTGATGTTCAATTGCTAAACCATTGGCAATTATTTAACAATTATTTAAATTTATAAATTTTATATTCAATAAAGAAACACTTTCAAACCAACAAGAAAAAGAGACCAATGAGAAGGGGAAAAACATAATTCTAATTTTGCAATAATGTAACAAAAGAAATTAATATGAAAGAGCTGTGAAATATGAAAAGCAAACCGAGAAACATACAATTACATAACATGTGGCTTGTGTGAATTTAACTATGGCCCACACCTGAAATGAGTTTGACACCCATGTTCTAACTCAATGAAGTCAGTAAAAGCTTTGGACATTTTAGGTCAAGACCATTATGATTCACAAGCAACCTTGTAACACTGAGAGAAAGTATCTGTTAAAGAGGTGTCTTAGATGGAAACTAGAGCCATGTGACCATATTATCCTTATTTTAGAGTAGTTTCAACGAAAGATTATTGTAAACTAATAATCTATAAAAGTACAGTGATTAATAGGTAAATCAACTGTGAAGAAAGTTGTTTTAATTTATTCTATAAAGTTATCAATGATCGTTTTGATGAGATGTTGTTGAAAGTGGGGTAAATCTGTTGATGAATTAACAAAGTGTGAAAGAGGCACTTTATGGTCTAAAGGTATCATGTGTTCAATGGTTGTCAGATTCTATAATTATTTAATGAATGCTGAGTTACATAATATAATTATTTAATAATGACTGCATCAAATAAGTAAATAATTATAGATTTATGCAAATGTGAAATCCTTTTCTTAGTTGATGCATTATATGATTTTGTAAATTTTACAAAAGATTCACTTTTTTATGATAACATTTTGTTAAATAAATTAATATCTAGAAAGAATTAATAACATCACATGATCACCATTTCTTATGCTTGCTCATAACTGTTATTAAAACATGCAAAACTCTCCATACAGTAGTGCCACTCAGTGCAAGCCAGAGTTTTGCCCATTTTAATAACAGTTATGAGCAAGCATAAGAAATGGTGATCATGTGATATTTAGTGGTTTAATATCAATCATGCCTTATAGGATATTGGTGGCTATGGTTATTAAAGAACCAGACACCAAAATGCATAAGTAGTTAACTGAGTTCAGACCTATATGACTATATAAGTTAATGAGCTTGGATTGAAAATATTATTGTGTTTTCAATTTTAGATTCATAATTTTGTAGTTATGTAGAGATAAAAGGGGGCTGCTAGAGGGTTGCATTAGATCCTAACTTCTAGGTACAGTGCTCTCAGATCCAAAGCCCCTCACTGATGAAAGCCACAAGCTAGAAACTAGTCTGGAGATATTGGATGAGTAGCCACTAGATAGGGATTTTATGCACAAGCCTTCTGGCATTCATTGTTTACTCTGGCTTGCATTGAGTGGTACTACTGTATGGAGAGTTTTGCCTGTTTTAAAGAATTAATAAGTGACAATAGTAGAAAACTTTGGTTGGAGAAAGCAGAATGTTCTGTAGATCTACTTTCCGTTTTTACAAATCAATTCTATGTGTGACAAAAATGAAGCATGTTATAAAGTATTGTTTTAAAATAAAGGAGATGGGACAATATTAGAAGACTGAATAGTTAGTTGTTCAACAAACATTTGGAGAGTTGTTTTTTAAGCAAGACATAGTATTATGGATGTCCATGTGGATATGGATTTGAAATGAATTGAATACAATGTGTTCTAAGAATGGCAAACCATAAATTTATAGTAAAGAAGAATGTATTGGTAGATAGACAAAAAATATACTAAGTAAGGAGTCTACTGAACTAGAAAATATTGACTACAATAGAGCAGCAAGGTACCTTTAAAGACAATGGTAATAATTAGCAATTGTCACTTGGGCAGCTTAAAAAATATAAGAAGTTTTATCTTATAATGATAGTTCCAAGAGTTGACATTACTTTGTAAAATATAAAAAGAAGTCATCTTATTTATGAATTTTTAAAAAATATATTAATCATTAATCACAAATTCAAACTTTAATAACACGTAATGATCAGATTATGCTTTAATTACTTCATGTGATATTAATTTATGGATTCAAACTAAATATATCTAAAAAATAATTTTGCTGTAAAATTAAAATTAATACAAGCTTGTAGTAATTTTAATAATATTTTTGAAAGTTTTTAAATAAAAATAGTAAGCTTTTTTCCCTTTACTGATGTCTTGGAGAAGTGTTTTACAGTTTTCACTTTTTATTAATAAAAGATACTAATAATTTGCAAATTTAGTTTTTTATTTATGATTAATAAAGCTCTATAAAAATATCAGCCGTACATCTCATAAGATTGTAATCTTTGAATTATAGAAACCTGGATTGGGTTATATATTTTTGGTAAAACCTTTGCAACATGAAATTGTTCTTATTGTCATTGTGAGTTGCATTATTAAATGTTTTTTAAATTGAATTCAGTTATAAAGTTTCAATTTCAATTAGGGAAATCATATAGATGGTAAATATAAATCAAAATGAGTTTTACTTTGGTTAAATGATGCAATATTACTAAAGGTATAATAGATGTCAGTGATCTATATTTTATCATCATCATCACTGTCACTCCAATACAGATGAAATTTCTTCAACATTAATCCAGTTGTTTCCATCTATGGCTTCTTTTCTAATTATTCCTTTGGAAACGCATACATCTCATTTATCCATACATATGATCTTTTAATAATAACAAATAATTTATTTTTTTAGCTTCCACATTACATAATGATACTACTATAATTATAACCACTATTGCTACTACTACTAATGATAATGAGGAGCAATAGAAAAAAGACGAATAGGAAAATAAGACTGAGAGGAGAGGAAGTAGTAGTAATAGTAGTAGTAGTAGATACATTTTAAAAGCAGTAAATTTAGTAGATCAGCTCTTTTTGTATTTCTCTTTTTACTGGAATTTCTGACAAATTAAAGCTCAAAATAAATAAGCAGATAGAATAAATATAACTTAACTCAAGAAGATAAGCTATTTTGGGGCTTAAATATATAATAACAATACCCTTGATTCAAGTTGCACTTGATGGGAAATTGACATTCTGGGATGTTTATAAATTAAAAATTTCAAATTATACTCCTCTTTTGACTTCATTAGGTGTTTCAAATAAAGTTCTCTTGCATAAAATGAAACTTCTTTTCATTGAAGCAAGACATGTTGATTTTGTATTTAAACTGAATTTAAATGCGCGCCCAAGAAGTTATTTTTTAGTGACCAGCAGAGGCTTCATTAGGATTTCATCTCAATGTCAGTTGTGTAGATTATATGATGAGACAATACTCCATATTTTCTATATTTGTCTTGCTCTTAAGTTGATTAGGGACTTTATCATTGCGAATGACTCTCTGGATCTTAGGGATGCTCTTTCTGTTTCTAATACTCTTAAGAAAGGATCAGCAGCAATAAGATTATCTATCTTTATAACATTTTCTTTATTGCAGGCTCATCTTTGGTCATTCTCAGGACTCAGCTCTAAGTGTCTTTATTAAGCTTCTTGACCAAGTCAAGCAGCAAGACTCTCTGCTTTCGCCTGTGAGTCTACATGATGATACTTGGGTGAAAGTTTTATTTTCCTCTTAATCTTATTAATATACCCTTTTCTCTGCATTGACTTTTTCAAGTTTCATTCTGAATGCTATGTAAATTTTTATAAAGCTTAACTGTATATTACTATGTTACTATGTTTAATAAATTTATTTTAAAACAAATATATAATAACATAAAATAAGGAAATATTAGGTTTCTCTTAATATATTAAAAATGTCAAATATTTCTAAGGAAAATTTTAAGTATAATAATAGATCAGTAAATTTCAAACAACATTTTAATTCTTTTAACTGTAGTATAATTGTTAAAACTGTTGTGGAAAATGCTGATAATAATGAATCAAGAACATGAAAATTAAAAAACTGACATATTAGTAAACTTTGATGTGGAAAGTTTATTTATAAATGTATCATGTGAGGACACATTGTCTATTGTAGAAAAAGTTTAAATAATTATAATAGCTTTCAAACCAGAACAACTCTTCCTATTGATAGTATAATGGAACTATTAACATTCAGCACAACAACTACTTACTTTCAATAGAACACAGAATTATTCCAACAAAATCAAGGAATTCCTATGGGTTCACAATTGTTACTCCTGATTAGCAATATTTACATGGAAGAACTTTAATCCATAGCCATAAAGCTTACTCCATATCCTTCAAAAGTTTGACTTTGCTAAGTTGATGATACATTTTTTATATGGTGACATGGAGGACACTACTACAAACTTTCTGGAAGCACATCAACAGCATATTTTCTTCAATTAAATTCACAATAGAGTTAGAACAAGAGCTAAAAGTGGCATTCTTAGATGTTCTTATGACAAGACTCCTTCTTGCCAAAATCAAAACTACAATTTATAGAAAACTCACACATACAGGAAAATAACTAGCATATACACCCAATTGCACCAGAGATACAAAGCATGGAGTTATATTATCACTATAGAATAGAGAGAAAAAAAGTTGCTTCAGAAAGCAGTGATTTCAAAAAAAGAAAAGAACTATATAGAACAAACTCTTATGAAAAATAGTTATCCATCAGCTATTATTAAGAAAATGTTAAATAAACAACAAAAAGAAACATTAAAGGAAAACACAATTACTACTACTGTAGTGTATCCATTCATACCAAAAATGGCAGACAAATTTAGGAAAATCTGCAAACAATTTTAAATCAGAACAGCTTTTGTTAAAAACCTTCCTTTTCAAACACATAGGCATATTTCCTTTTAGTATCAAGTTATTTCTACCAAAAGCACTCCAAACAAGTTTAATTCTATGATTAATTTCATCCATTATGCTTCCATCTGTATTAATAATTCGACCAAGGTATTTGTAACTGTTAAATTCTTCTAATTCAGTATAATCAATCTTTATTTTCATATTTTGAGTAAATTGATTAAACATTACTCAAGTCTTTTTAACATTTATCTTTAGTCCTACTTTCATCTGATAACTCCTGCAACATTTCCTGCAGCTCTGAAGCATTATTTGGAAATACAACTACATCATCTGCAAAATCTAAATGACTTAAATAATTTTCATTTACTTTCATTCCTTTAGTTTCCCATTTTAATCCACAAAATACTTTTTGCAGTACTGCTGTAAAATGTTTTGGAGATATTGAGTCACCTTGTATTATACACTTCTTAATGTTGACTTTCCCAGTATCATTATGTAATCTAATTGTTGCTGTTGCATTTTTATAAATATTTTTTAAAATATGACAATATCCTGGATCTATATCTCGATGATCCGATGCTTTAATCACTGAAGAAATGTTTATAGAATCAAATACCTTTTCATAATCTACAAATCCAAAACCTAATGGCAACTCATATCCATTTGTCCTTTCTATAACTTCTCTCAATACCTGGATATGATCTAATGTACTAAAACCACTTTTAAATCCAGCTTGTTCTCTTGGTTGGTGGAAATCCAATGTTCTCTGTAGACTAGTTGTAATTATCTTGGTAAAAATTTGGTATAAAACTGATAAAAGACTGATAGGTATAAAACTGATAAAAGACTGATAGGTCTTTAATTTCTAATATCTTCTTTATCACCTTTTTTAAATATTAATATTAGTACTGCATTCTTCCAATCATCTAGTACATCTTTATCATTCAGACATTTGGTATATAACTCTGCTAAAAAAAAATTCTATTTCTTCACCTGCTTCTTTTAATATATCAGTTATAATTCCATCATTACATGGAGACTTTCCTTTTTTCATACATTTAATTGCATGTCTCACTTTTTCATTTAAAATTTCTGGGCAATTTAAAAGATGATATAGAAGGTAATTGTTCTTTATTACTATATAATTCTTGATAAAAGTCTTCTACTCATTTTATGATGTCATCTCTCTTTTTAGTAATAATTAAACCACTAAACATCACATGATCACCATCTCGTACTAGCACATAATTGTTGTAAACAAAGGCAAAACTCTCCATACCGTAGTGCCACCCTGTGCTAATGAGAGTAATCAATAGATGCCAGAAGGCTTGTGCATAAAATCCCTATCTAGTGCCTACTCATCCAATAACCCCAGACTAGTTTCTGGCTTGTGGCCATCATCAGTGAGGAGCCTTGGATTACTCTGGTTAGCACAGGGTGGCACTACTGTATGGAGAGTTTTGCCTTTGTTTACAACAATTATGTGCTAGTATGAGATGGTGATCATGTGATGTTTAGTGGTTAAAGACCAATCCTGCCTAATAGGATAGTGGTGGCTATGGTTGTTTAAGAGCCAAAGACACCAAAATGTATGGGTGCTGAATTGAGTTCAGACCCATATGACTATATAAACTATTGACCTTAGATTGAAAATATTTTTGTGTTTGCAATTCCATTTTCATAGTTTTGTAGTAAAGTAGAGTTAAAAGGTGGCTGCTGGAGGGTTGCATTAGATCCTAAGATCTAGGTGCAGTGCTGTCAGATCCAAGGCTCCTCACTGATGATGGCGACAAGCCAGAAACTAGTCTAGGGATATTGGATGAATAGGCACTTGATAGGGATTTTATGCACTAGCTTTCTGGAAGTACTCTGGTTAGCACAGGGTGGCACTACTGTATGGAGAGTTCTGCCTTTGTTTACAACAATTATGTGCTAGTATTAGATGGTGATCATGTGATATTTAGTGGTTTAACACCAATCCTGCCTAAATTCTATTCTCATAGTTTTGTAGTAAAGTAGAGCTAAAAAGGTGGCTGCTGGAGGGTTGCATTAGATCCTAAGATCTAGGTACAGTGCTCTCAGATCCAAGGCTCCTTACTGATGACGGCCACAAGACAGAAACTAGTCGGGGGATGATGGCCACAAGCCAGAAACTAGTCGGGAGATATTGGATGAGTAGGCACTAGATAGGGATTTTATGCACAAGCCTTCTGGCATCTATTGATTACTCTGGTTAGCACAGGGTGGCACTACTGTATGGAGAGTTCTGCCTTTGTTGTATGTGCTAGTATGAGATGGTGATCATGTGATGTTTAGTGGTTTAACACCAATTCTGCCTAATAGGGTAGTGGTGGCTATGGTTGTTTAAGAGTCAAAGGCACCAAAATGTATGGGTGCTGAATTGAGTTCAGACTCACATGATTATATAAGCTATTGAGCATAGATTGAAAATATTTTTGTGTTTGAAATTTCATTCTCATAGTTTTGTAGTAAAGTAGAGTTAAAAGGTGGCTGCTGGAGGGTTGCATTAGATCCTAAGATCTAGGTGCAGTGCTCTCAGATCCAAGGCTCCTCACTGATGATGGCCACAAGCCAGAAACTAGTCTGGGGATATTGGATGAGTAGGCACTAGATAGGGATTTTATGCACAAGCCTTCTGGCATCTATTGATTACTCTGGTTAGCACAGGGTGGCACTACTGTATGGAGAGTTTTGCCTTTGTTTAGTAATAATTCCAACTTTTTTTATTTATTGCAGATATAAATTTCCTACCAATACCAAAATATTGTTTTACATTCTTGAGACTTTTATTTTCTTCTATAGCTTTCCTTGCTAGTTCACAGTTATACTTTCTTATATCATTTTCAACTCTTTGCCACACCATTTTACAAAATTTGAGATATTTAATTCTTTTTAATGCATCATTTTTGTATATCTTCATATTCCTTCTTTTCTTCATAAATTCTCTAGTCTCAATAGAAATTTTATTGGTCAATTGCTGCTTTTTTTTTTACCAGTTATCTTTGTTGCAGTTTTTAAAAGTGTATCAGTTATTTTCATATTAATTTCATTCAAATCTAAATCATGTTCAAAATCTACTAATACTTGAAACCGATTTGGAAGTTCTAATTTAAATTCATTAGAATGTTTCTGAAGATTAGGAATATCAATTGTAAATTTTGTTTTTTTTTAATAATTTTTGTCTCTCTAGTTTTGCATTAACATGTATCTTACATCTTACTAATCGATGATCACATCCTGTATTAAATTTATTAAGAACATTACAATATTGAAATATGTATTTTCTGTTGCTCAAAATATAATCTAATTCTGCTGTACCTTTATTTGAATGCTTCCATGTCCATTTTTTTTTAACATTTTTCTCAAAAAAAGAATTCATAATATAAAGTTTTTTTTTTCTGCAAACTCCACAAGTCTATGTCCTCTCTCATTATTATTGCCATAACCAAAATTATCTATAGCACTTATATATATATATATATATATATATATATATATATATATATATATATATATATATATATATATATATATATATGCACACACATTACTATGGTGTATGCCATGAGACACATTATGATTTCAATAAATTAAAAAGTGAGATAAAACAATATACAAAATAAAGATGAATTTAGGATAACTATTAAATCAAAGTAAAATTGTTATATGGATAATATGAATGGAATATATCCACCAAAAAGCACCAATATAAAAAGAAAAACAAGTATGTAAAATACATTGGAACTGAGAATATATTAAAAACATGAATGAGTCAGAATTCAAATTGTAAAAATTCCAGGGCATATTGTAATGGTCAAGATTGTATAATCAGTCAACAAGACTGAAAAATTATGCAGCGACTCTCAACCAATAGACACAGGATTACTCCCATGCTCCTAGTTTAAACCACTACCTAGGCTTCCTTGTCTCAACCACTTATTTAACATCCTTGATATCATACAGCTTCCCTTCTTCATACAGCACAACATAGCTCAGGGTTCGAATATGAATCAACTTGCAACCTTACCATATATTAGGACTTAAAATATTTTACCAGCAAGGTGATAGTGATGTTTTGGGACTTCTTCTGTGATGGATTCATGGTCTTCAGACTTGCATGAAGATTGTATGACTAGGTGGATCATATTCATGCTGACGGAACTTTTCTGGGCACCAACTTCACTGATGACTGCAGAGAAGCCAGTGCCTGACTACTCACTTATAAAGGCAAGTGTTTTTTTACATTTTCTATTTTTTTTCTTTATGAATAATGAAAAAGTAACTAGCCAAATCTTAAGCAGGATAATTACTTTAAAACTTGCATCAAATATATCAGGACTTAAGTGAATATATCAGGTCTTATTAATCGTCAAAATTTTATATATATCTCTTCTATATATCCCTCTATACTATTTTACACATCTCGGCACACAATTCCCCCTTGTACCTGCTTATATACTAAATTTTTATGCCTGGGGTCCACTTTCTAATTCTTAACGAATTTAGTCCTGCTTTTGCTTTTAATTGACATTCCATTAGTTTTCCACTTCCTCATGCCTTAGGTGCAGCCGAATTGGTTTTCTTTTATTTAACACCTTCAAATGTGTAAGTCTCTGAAGGTGTTCAACTGTAGCTATTACAGACAATTGTATCCATACATAGGGAAATACAGAACTTATACTCCCTTCTGTAATGGCTTCCTACCTTCCTCCCATTATATAAAATATTTTAACATTTTTTATTTAATTGATTCTGTTTTTAACAAGATATTTTTTTCTTAAAATAATATAGCATGTCTTAGAACAATCAGCTTTTAACTTCAAAATGTGAAATTATATACCCCCCCCCCTGCATAATACTAATGTGTGTGGATATTAAGAAATAAATTTGTGGATATTAAGAAATAAATTATATATATATATATGATGGGAGATAGGCTATAATTCAAGCAAACATGAAGCAAGCATATAAGCATGCAGATATGTACTGCTTCAATATGTACATACAAAACATTATGACTATAGCATTAAAATAATAGAAAATATAAAATTGTCAAGAAAGATTGATTAAGGAATAGTTATACATATATAAATAATCTTAATAAATAAATAAATGTAATATATGTTTAAATATTTGCAGGTAAAATTGAACTCTGCTGTTATCAATTATATATTAATTATAAACAGTACATATAAGATAAGCTAAAAACTCTCTTACTCTCGGTGTAGCAGTATTGTATCCATCTACCACACCTATGACCTGGATTCAAATCTTCTGATAAAACTTGTATCCTCCCACACCCACTGATCAGCTTAAATTTTTTTCAGATTGTCAACCCTTGAATCAGTTTAAATAGTCATATAATATTGATCAGTAAATGAATAATGATTGAAAATGGTTCAAACTCACCACTTAGCAGTCTTGTGAGTAATAATATATTTACTTTCACTATTGCTCTCTAGGAGGAGAGAATATAAGGCAAGATTAAACCTGGTTCAAAACATTTTTGTATTGCAGAATTGTAATAAATTAACTGCTCATTCTTTTTAGTTAGTTTAAATATTTTGACAAATAACTTACCAAATATATATAATATTATACATTTTTACAGCATAATATATTATATAAACATATTTGGACCAAAGACATCTTCAAATTGCTGCACCTAAAAAACAAGCAAAATCTGACAACAATACGATCTACTTTGGCTTACAGTCAAACTGTGAAAATAAAATTCAATTTGCAGATGTTATCAATGCTTAGGATAATGATTCAGCATGAAATACGTATATTGGAAATCATTTATCTTTTTCACATGTATGTGAACATGTGCATTGGTTGTACAAGATGGAGTGGATAGCTGTAGATACCTTGAAAGTTTGAGTTCACATCCCTTCTAATTAATGTACATACAAAATTAAAAAATCATATTATGTTTGAGTTGAATTTAATCAACTATGAACGGATTTTTGTCCTCACACATAACACTGCCTAGATTAGTTTCCTATACAACACCTACAAATATGAGTGAAAATCCACTCTTGACAGGTACAAGTAGATATTACTGCTGCAAGACTGTGCATTATTTTAGAAACAGTATTCAGAGATGTCTTTACTTCAAAAATAAATACACAAATGCAGCTCATGAAGAATATTTAAGTTTAAAGCATGACTTACAGCAGTGGATCTCAACCTTTTAGTATTTGGGATCCAACTTTTCATCTCAGGTTTAATCACACACCCTTCTAATGGTTTTTGGAGCGATAATATATTTTTCTATATTTATCTTTACTCTGATGCTGATGCATAGCAACGAGGCTAAAATTTTGCTCGTTTAGCAAAATTATGGCACACTTGGCACTACTGCTTATGTCAAATATAGCACTTTCTTGTGAAAAGCTTTGCTTAGCATGACAGGGTTAAGGAAGCCATTAATTTGTGGAATTTTAAATAATTAATATCATAATATCTTTTGTGTTATATATATTTACATATTTTTAAGAATGACATTTTAGTCAAGCATTGGTGGCCTAGTGGTTAGCATAACTGCCTTCCAAGCAGCGGGTCCAGGTTCACTTCCTGGTCAATGTTTTGACATATTAAAAAAAAAAAAAAGAACAACATTTTATTTTTATATTAACAGAATTTATCTTTTCTTATTTTGTTTTCAACAATTAGGATTTAAAAAAATTTTTTTTGTCTATTTTTCTTTTGCTTTCCTTCATTTTTATTAATGTGCACTCTCCTAGAGGTATGTCTCACATGTTGATAATCAAATCAGTAGTGGTAACATTGGTGTTATATAAAGTTTTTGCATATATGGTGGCTGGAAGGGTTGCAAGTGGATGGAAAAAAATAATATAGTGGAAGAAATGAAAGGAAGTTTTAGAATAAACAGGAATATAAGAGATAGTTTATTTGTAGTCATATAACTTATAAATATAAGTATGAATATAGGTATATATGGCCTTTATAGATATAGAGAAGGCATGTATGTGATAGAGTGAATAGAAACAGATTATGGATACAGTTAGTAAATTTAGAAATGAATGGAGCTTTAGTAGATCTTACTAAGAGATTATATGAAAATAATTATTATATATATCAGTTAGAAAATATAGAAACATTAAGAGCTAAAAGTAAAGTGGAACCAAGGCAAAGATGTCCTATGTCATTTATTTTGCTTTTGTTATATTTGAGAGAAATGGAGAAAGCAACAGAAAGATTAGGAAAAATGGTAGAGATACCATAGTAGATGGCAAGGTAGTATGTACATTATCAGGTCTTTTATTTGCTGATATTTTTTATGAACAGAAAATAGGGAAGAGATGGAAGCTGTGCTGAAGACTTGTGCAGACATGGGTAAAGAAATGGGAATCAAATTTAGTGAAGAAAAATCAAAAGTAAGGATGGTAAATGCTGGAGAAAGAGAAGAGAAAGAATTTTCTTGGGCAATATAAAGTTAAATGTGGTGAATAGGTACAACTATTTGAGAATTGTCTTCAGTAACTAGAGGAATTGCTTGGATGAATGAGAGAAAAAATTAATAAATGAAGCCAAGAAAAGAAAGGAATTGATAAAGAAATTATCAGTATTTTCATGCAATATATATAATATAGCAAGAATTGTATGGAAGGGAGTGGCAGTAGTGGGGTTAATCTATTGTAAAGATGCATTATTTGTTAGAAAAGGGATGCTAGATTACTTAGAAAAAGTATAAAGAGAGATAGCATGCATTAGATGCAGATATGTGGACAGCAAAGGAGACAATTGAAGGAGAAATTGGATGGTCAAGTTTTTATATAGGAGAAATCAAAAGCAAAATGAAAATGTTTAATAGATTGCAATTTATTGATAGTAAGAAAATAGCCAAATAGTATTTAATTGGGTTAGAAATAAAGGGAAGCAACAAATGGGTGAGAAAAGTAGTAGGGTAAGCAGAAGATTTGAATAAAAACTTTATGCCAGTATACTTGTACAAAGGATGGGATGATTTTGTTAAGAGAATTGTTGAATGTTATAGTGGCAAAGACTGGAATAGAAGAATAGATGCATTAATAAAAAATAGAAGCTGGAAAGAGGGAGACCTAGTATGGAGAATAAACAAATCTTAAATATATATATATAGAAGTAAACAGAATATTGGATGTGAGTTAATTTATGATAATAGCAAGGAAAATAGTTTATTGTTTAAGGATTGAACATGATTGTTAGTAATAAGGAATATATACATAAATGGAGAATTGTGGGGGTTATGAAAGAAAAGCATGGAAAATATTAGCATTTGCAAGGGAATGTAAATGCTTATAAGGAGAAAGAGTGCAAATAATGAAGTTGTATGAGAATAAGTATAGACCATTATACAGAAAGGGGATTCTTGGTTTATATGCTGGGGTTGGAAAAAGATAAGAGGGATATGGATATGGAGTGGACACAGATGATGATGTGAAAATGGGATAGAGCAGGATAGGGGAGAATATTGAAAAAAACATAGGGTGAGAAGGGAAAGAGAAGGTAAGGTGGCTAACAGGTTTTTCTTAGGCATATTGACTGAGAGATTCCTGACTTCGATAAAGAAGTAGCCATATCACATCACATCACTGACTGGTGGAGATTAGTCAATTTTTTATCAATGCAGCCTGAGATAAATGTTATATAATTAACAGAAAATACTTTGACATTCACTTTATTATAGTATCTACAATATAACAGTATTTGTTTATTTTATATTTAGATAAATACTTAATATTTAAGTTGCTATGGGAGAATTGAGTCTGTATAGCTTAGCTTTGTATTGTATGCATTATAGTAAAAGTGATATAATAAAATAAAACATAAAATTAAATATTCAGATCTTAATATCTACATGTGATGTGGGAATTGGATCTTCTGTTATCTCAGTTCAACAAAGACTATTAACTTCAAAACAGGCGTCCTGCAAAAGTTGATAGTTTTTTCATCCATGTAGCAATTCTTAAATTTTATATAATTAATAAGTGGGAATTTGAAATTCTGTTAACACTCAGATTTATTACAGATTGTGTTATTTACGTATCAATCCAGTGGTGACATGTTTATAATAAATATATGCATAGACTTTATTGTATATATACACCTAATAAGAAAATAAATTTGTTTTTTAGAAAAGCAAATTAAGTATATTTCAAATGTAAACAAGATTCTGAAATCATGGGGGAAAAAATCTTTCAGATCAATTAATTAAATTAACTAAAACGTCTGAGAAAAGATGCAAAACAAAAGATTTCACAGTATATTAATCAGATTTTTTAATTTTTAAAGAACCCAATCTGTCTTGGATTCAATAAGTCTTAACAAAATAAGTTTGAGAAAAAGCATGTTTACAACGTACATATATGAGATTATCATAGAATAAAAAATAAATATTCGTTATTTCTAATACTTTTCACTCTATGTTCTATGCTAAATTCATTTTTTTGTTCTATTTAATCTACTAGTATTAAGAAAAAAAATCTTTTCTAATCTTTGTCCTTGGTTTAAATTCTAATTCTTGTTTGTTATTCTCCTCATAAATAGTGAGATAGAAGGTGGGTTCAAACAGGGATTGAATTTAAAAGCATCTTTTACGCTAAAGTGCTTTAAAAATATCCGTTCACAGAAAAAAATTAATTCATGTTGGTTTTTTTTTTGCAACTTGAATTTAAGCTGCGTAAAGTCTTAGTTTTATTTATTGAAATAATAAAAAAATAAGATATCTCGACCTACATATCAATCTCGAAGATAAAGAAATTAAAAAAACTCTGAATTTAATATAGTTTAAACGTAGCAGATTTATAAAAAAAATTAAAATACTATCTATGCCTGAAAAATTAATTGTTAATCAGTTACTGAGTTTGAATCTTAATACTAATGCTACGTCTGAAAAATAAAATGTTAATCAGTTATGAGTTTGAATCTCAATACTAATGCAAAAATGATTTGCTAATCAGTTATTGAGTTTGAATCTTAATACTAAAAGTTTACTATTTATATTATCAATTTTGACTCTCAAATTGTTCACAAATATTTGTTCATTTCTGAAAAAACGCGCAAAATTATAATCAAAATTTGTCATGCGTTGGTAGCTGAGAGGTCAGCGCAGCCACCTTGCAAGCAAGCAGTTGCTTGCAGACGGTTGTTGGGGGTTCACTTCCCAGCTGATGCTTTGACATATGAAAAAAAAAATTGTCCCTTTGGAAAGTCATATGACGTTTGGGTACCAAAGTAAAGAACTAATCCCAACATTTTAATTTAATTGATCAAACGGATTTCTGAAAATCTATTTTCAAATCTTCAGTTTTAGATTCGTAAATTCTGTCATTCCACTAAGAGGTAAATAACCGGAACAAATTAAAACCAGATAGCAACAAGAAAAAAATGCACTAAGAGCATTTCTATTATCTGTAGTCTAGCACTGTCTCCTCAGCCCAGACCGGTTTCTGGCATTTGCTTTCATCAAAAAAAAAGTTAGGATTAATTGGAATAAATGCAGTTATATATCTTGCAGCCATCTTTAACTCCTTTTTAATTATAAAGCTTTTGCTTTAAAATTAATAATCCTAAGGTATTTAAACCTAAGCTAAACCTACTTATATTGTTGTATAATCTGATTCCATATCAATAATTTTACTTTTTAGTAGCCTCAATTCTGTTCTAAATATAATTTTTTTTATCTTTCTGGCTAGTCAAGTGGTGTCATATTGATGAAAACTTATATATATATATATTACATACATACATATATTCGTGTGTCTTGTATTAATAATTTAATGGTATTGGTAATATTTAGCAGAGCACATACTTAATTATGTGGGTGTGTTTAATTTACATAATAGACAGAGTTATTGATATATTATATATATGGCTGTTGAAAGGAATTTGCTGTTAACTGAAAAGAGACACTTTGATCCCTTTTTTGAGATCATATAAAAATCAAGCAGGGCAAATTTTTGATGTCAACACTATATGTTTTTGTAGTTTCAGCTTTTGTTGTTATGTGATTATTCATATGGTATATGAGCATGAATGGGCTGCTCACTAACATGCATTAGCAAGTATGGTGAGTTTATTATCTTTTATCTTTGAGTTTAAGATAAATAAAAAAAAACACCATGAACTTTCTTCTCAGTTGTCTGATAGCTCTTAACTGAAATATTAGTTGAGTTCTTTTAAAGGCAGAATGAATGTGTATGTAAATGATTTTTTTTCCTAATAGATATTTATAATCATGACAAATAAAACGAAATCATAGCCATTATTTCAAGAGGGCTGTAGTAAGATCATCAGACAAGGCAGCAGTTGTGGCTGAAGGTGAAGGGTACTATAAATCTTCTGATTGCAGATCTAGACTGCCATTGGATGATAATCTTTTATTTAGGTACTTACAACTGCAGATCACTTTCAAGTGAAGGAAGATTACAATAACTGAAAGAAAGAATTATCTAATATTAAATGGGACATTATTGTACTTTATGAAGTTAAAAAAAGTGAAGGAACAATTAATTTAAAATGTGGACATGAACTGTACAACAAATGTATAAATATAGAAAGTACAAGTGCATTAGAATTCATTATAAATAAAAAGTGGAAAAACAATATTGTGGATATTGATGGCATTTCAGACAGTATGGTAAGATTAGTCATTCAATTTACTGGTAGATACCACATACAGATAATTCAGGTATATGCCCAACAAGTTCTCATTATGATGAAAAAGCAGAGGATTTGTATATGGGTGTCCAAAAGGCTTTTGATCAGACCAAACATCATTCTAAAATTGTCATGGCAGACTTTAATACTAAAATTGATAAACAAGTGAAAGATGAAAGTGCTGTAGGTAAATTGGGTTATGGTGATAGAAATGAAAGAGGATATAGATTTAGAGGGTTATCAGGAAAAGAAAAAAAATTATATTATGAGTAATTTTTTAGAGTAAAACGCTAAACAAAAATTGGCATGGAAGTATCAAAAAAAGAATAATATTATCTATGCTTTTAGTTCTGCACATTAACCTATATATTTATTGACATTTTATACCACTTCAATAAATGAATACTTAAATACTTATCAGAGCTAAAAGAAATGGTTGTATTGGCAGGTAAATATTAGTTAGACATAGTTCATGGGAGTGCAATTACTTCTGTTTCAATTTTTATATGATAAGTTACAATTATTTATATTTACATTTACTGAACAAGCAAAAATCTCCATACAGTAGTGCCACTCAATGCAATCCAGAGTAATCAATGAATGCATTAAGGTTTATGCATAAAATCGCTATCTAGTGCCTACTCATCCAATATCTCCAGACTAGTCTCTAGTTTGTGGCTTTCATCAGTGAAGAGCCTTGGATCTGAAAGGACTACACCTAGATCTTAGAATCTAATGCAACCCTCCATCAGCCACCTTTTATCTCTTTACTTAACTACAAAACTATGAGTCCAAAAATTGAAAACACAACATAGTATTTTCAATCCAAGCTCATTAGCTTATATAGTCATATAGAGCAAGCATAAGAAATGGTGATCATGTGATGCTTAGTGGTTTAATACATTTACTAAACTGGTGTTTTATATGAGGTTTAGGAGTTGGATAAAATTGAAGCACTGTCTTTGTCTTCTGAATGTAATATCAGAATAGTTGCACCCCATTTATATCAGTTTAATATACAGAATTCATTCCGTGTGTTATAACGTCAATAAATAAATGCTTAAATACCATCAGAGATAAAATCATAAATGGTATCATTCTAGTCTTTTCATTTATTGACATGTGTTGAATATTTTATACATAGCTTAGAGGCACTGTGTTATTTCTATTTCAATTTAATATGTATTTTACCTGAAGGAGCTTTATTACATACAGAGATTAACAAATTCTACAGTTTTAAATTTCTGATTTTGTTATTACATATATTCTAACTAAAACAAATCTGACAGCAGATTGGATGTAGTTATTTTACAAAGAAGCATGACAAAAAAAATGTTTAATAAAAAAACTCATCTTCAAAATTGAGAAATAAATATATAAACTGCCTAAAAAATTAAATGAGAACTTATTTTATGCATTTGATTATATTATTAGATATGTTATAAAGTTACTTTGTAATGCTTGAGTAACAATAAAATGATAAATTGTAATGTAAAGGAAGAAAGAAAAGTAGTGGTGATGTGCATACGCATTTTGAATTGCTTGTAGTTTCTAAAAAAAATTCTGAAGCATGTTGAATTCTTTTTAGTTTCCCCTTTTTGAATTGACTTTTAAATAAAATCTTCCACATTCTTATAGTATATTGAATTGCAAAAACTAAAATAATACTAAAATAGTGGAATTATTAATGTTTTAAAAGTTGTCATTCGAGGGTTAAATGTTGGCAACAATTATTTTTTACTTCCTATTGGCTAACTAGTATGAATAAAAGAACAAACGATTTTTCTTTCATTTATTTATGTATCAAATCATAATATAATATCTGTAAATTTGTTTTCACAACATGTTGAGAATGGAATAAAGAAAATGTTTTCCAAAAAAACATGTTATTGTAAGGAAACAGATCAAATCTTGTACCTCGCTGGTAATAAATTCATTTTTTGGAAAACATGTTGTTGAACAACATCAAATTGATATGAATAGGTCTGAAACAAGCAACAAAGGTATTCCATTCCAGTTCAGTCCAGGTAATCTTGTTTACTCTAGTCTATTTAAAGATTCAATTTAAGAAGCAATGTTACAGTCACCTAATGCTCAGGATAGAAACAGCTGATTAAAACTATTTCCATTGCAATTTGGATAACCATATCTTGCTGACTATTTTTTAGTATTTTTCACACTTCACTTATAAAAACAAGTATGATGATTTTATCCAGCAAAAATTTATCTAGATAATCAGAAATCACATCAGCCAAAATGCCTGAAAAATGTAATTGGATCCAGGATCCATAACTAGCCTACCTCAATAATGTTGTGAATGAAGAAATGGACAATGCTATAAGAATGTATCCAAGATCTACTGAAACTATACCCTATGGAATGTTACCAATGCTGCTGTCTTAATCCATTAACATCACCAGTGCCCAAGAAGAAAAATTATTATCTTTGGAGAAAATAATGAAGAAATCCAAAAATTGATTTAAAAAAACAAATATCTACAGAAAACCATTGTTTGGAATTGTTTATTTATTTCACATGGTAAGATTTTATCATTATAGATATTATAAGACTCTAAACTTAAACTGAAATTAACAAATATTTTTATTACTATTATATTTAATCTTTTGTATACGTATTAATAATTGCAAGTATATACACAGTGATTTTATATATATCCCATGTTAATAAATTGTTAAGTTCCTTTTTAATAATCTATTTTGTTTGTGATTTTAACATCCAATATGCTAATAATATCTACAACCTCAAGAAATCATGCAATCTACTGGGGGACATATGATGATGATTGGGCCTTGATAAGTTTTACAAGTAAATTTTCTAGATAAAAGATTTGGTGCCTGAGAGTTTCATTTTTACTTTTTTTTATTGAAATCAAAAAACGAAATACTTTTGGGTGGACTAGTACTTAGTTACAAATCACCATCATTGTTTGGCTATAATATTATTATATACCTGTGAATTGGATAATTTTTTTTTAATCCACATTCAGCCATTCAACTTTCACCATATTTAATATTTATTTGAATCGAAATTTACAGTACATATTTAATATATCATTGTATATCTTGGGTGTCTTGGTTCAAACCCTTATATTGTATAACTGAACTGGGGTTTCCACTCCCTCTGGTGGTTAATTTATTTCCTGATGAGCATATTGTAGGAAGAAAAGAATGATTGATGTTACTCAATACTGATGTTACCCCCCATAATATTATTTCCTGCTCATCAGAAGATGTAGCATTAAAAAGACTGAAAACATTTATATATTTATCTGTTTGGTTTGCCTAATGGCACTTCTAGAGTTCCAGCTCACTACAACCTGACTTACCCAGATCAAGTTATGCCAGACAAAGCTCAGGAAACATGAGATTCCAATGATCACATGCACTGATTGATGAAAGACGTGAAATGAAACTGATAACATATGCTGATTTTATGTGACTATAATTTATTTAACTAACAGTATTTGGATAATTTCTTTTTATAGTTCAGTGCAGTTCAGATTTTGTAGATCGGTTAGCTCATTTTATTGGTAACTTCTCTGATACTGGGTTCCATCATTGATGATTTTACAGCGTCAATCATTTATATTCCCTCATTCTGTTCTGCCAGCATTCACATAGTAGGGATTTATCTAGATATCCATGTGTACATCATGGATACCTTCCCTATCATTTATCAAGTTTAATTTATCCTTTTATAAGTCTAGATTTTCGTTACATATTCATAGATCTAATTTTGTTGACATGTTTATTAATCCGTATTGCAAAATATTCTCAGGCAAGGATTAATCCCTTTTATTTAATCATTCAGAAGTCAATAATTCTATTTCAATATATTCACATATTTTATTCCTATGTACAGATGCAGACTTATTTCATGTATTTAAGCACATCTTTAATTCAGGTATATGGAGTTCATGTATATAAACACATATTTACTTCATGTATATAAGTACATCTTTAATACAGGTATATGGATGTAGATTTGAGTTATTCATGTATATAAACACATATTTAATTCAGGTATATGGACGCAGATTTAAGTCATTTATATATATAAACACATGAATCTACGCATGCGCGAGCTAGAGTAGAAAGTAAATTTTCTCATCTGCTAAATATTTCATATCTTGGAATATTTAGACGTTAAGAATTAACAAAAATGCCACCAAAGAAAAAAGAAAGAAGTTTTCAAGATATTAAAGTAAGTAAAGATAATAGAGTTAATGATAAAGTAGATATTAAAGAGAAATCTAACCGCACTGAAAAAAGTAATTTCAATATGGCTGAAAAGAAATATCAAAATACAACAGTTAATAACGAACCCAAAATAAGAAAATCCTCAAGTAATCCTGAATTAACGTGTTTAATTAATCAAAATAAAAATGTTAGTGTTGGATTGGGTAAAAAAAAAACACCCTTAAATCGGGGAATGATAGTGTTGATTGGGAAACTTCTTCTAAACGGAAAAAAAGAAAAACTGACCATCAAACAAATCATAATGAGTCTGATATTACACTTCCTTTTGAATGTGATAATCGTTTCGACAAGATGAAAAATGGGGTTAAAAAAAATCAGTTTATCAATCAGGAGAACTCAAAATCTGATAATAATGATACTTCAGTAGTTTACTCTAATTTAAATGATAAAATAGATTGCCCTCAGCAAATACATAAACCTATTATAAAAACCTTTACTAAATTAAATGCATACTGGAGAAAAATATTTAATAATTGCATGATTTCTAATATGTCGATTTTTAATTTGATAATTCAGAGTAATGAAGAAAATGAGGATCATATACTGGATAAGCCTGATATTAGTGAATATCTTAGATTATTAAATATTCACAATTTGCTGGGAGCAATTAAACATACTGCCTTCTTCCCTGCTAGGGGTTTTATATCTATAGAATATAATAATAAGGATCAAAAACAATTGTCTGAAAGCTTAATTAGAGAAATGCAAAGTCATAAAATATATTATGTCTCTAAAGAGCCTAACCCCTTTGTTCATGGTAGAATTCTACATACGCCACCCACTTTTGATGAGGAGTTTTTTAAAACTCAAATACATAGACTAGCTGAAACAGTTTCAATAGAACGGGAAATGACACCAGATATTCCATTCAAAATGCCCTCTAATTCATGGAAAGTGCTTTTGAAGTTAAAGAAAGGTGTTCTTAAAGAACAACTGCCACACAGGCTGTATAAAGATCACATGCCAATATCTGTAATATTGAAAGGCAGACCCCCACTTTGTTTTAGGTGTAATAGGGTTGGACATATAGCAGCAATGTGTGAAGCTAGTATCTGTCTTAATTGTAACAAATTTAATAGAAATGAACACCTATGTAATAAAGATGAGAAAAGAACATGGGCTCATATTGTAGCAAATCAATTTAACAAAAGCGATGTTGAAAGTGAAATTGAGCAACAATTAATAGATGCATGCAATATGCAAGAAAACATCATTGAGGAAAAAAGAGTAGTGAATGATGCAGATGATAAGGAAGAAGACCAAATGGACCACCAAAAATAGTAATAAATAAGGTGGTTAATGAAGATAAAGAGATAAATCCAACTGGAAAAAATGAAGCTAAAAGCAGTAAAGAACTTGAGAATAGCACAGTAATAGAAATTGTAAATAATAGTAAAGTGTTTAAGTATACAAATGAAGGTTTTGCAGTGATAAATCATGTGGGAGATGATATAAAAGATTGTGAAGCCAACATAAATAGACTGCTAGATAATGTGTAAAAGTCTAAGTATAATAACACTGAATGTGAGGGGTATAAATGGCCAAAATAAAATGGAAAAAGTTATTGATTATATGACTCAACAAAAGTATGAAATATTAATACTAACCGAAACGAAGATAAATATTAATACACCAAAGTATATAATAGACAAGCTGTCACAGCACAACAATGTTTTATATAAAGCCAATACTAGACCAGCACAAGGAGTAGCTGTCCTAATTAATATTGATTCATCTATAGAGAATATACAAATATTATATTTTCAGGTGAATTATATAGTAATGTCCTTTAAATATCAAAGAGAATTGCATTATTTAATTGCTGTATATTCTGTTGCAAAGGGTTGTGATATTGTTAAAGTTATACATGCAGTTCAGGGCAAGATGTTACAAAAGCCAGGTATAATCATTATGGGAGGTGACTTAAATAGCACTTATAAAGATTTACCAAGAACACTAGAGAATAAGATCAGGGAGATATTGCTATACTCTCTGTTTAATAAATATCCTAATGACGCTTTTTCCTTCTTTAGTAGTAGATTTAGGTCTCTGATTGATCTCTTTTTTATATCTGGGAACAAAATTAAGAATTCTCAAATCAATACCTCATTGGTGGGGTTTTCGGATCATCTGCATGCTCAGCTGATAGTCAATGATTATATTAAGGAACAAAATAAATATACCTTTACCATTAGGAAAAATATTGGATGTGGACTGCAATTTACCACTGAACAACTCTCAAATGTATTAATTATTCTGAATTATTATACAAGAAATACCAGCCTACCCCCATGCATAGCATGGTATAAAATAAAAAAGATTATTTCTCAATTATGTAGGAAGATAAATAAACATAACCTATCCCTAAATCAGATGAAAAATAGAATTGCAGAGATTCAAAAAACATTAAAATGTCTATCAAAATACAAGCCTAACTACTTACTAATTGACAAACTACAAGATGAATACAATGATATATATTCCCATATGCAACAAGAATCCCAAACTAAATGGATTAGAAAGTTAATACCAAGATTAGGCAATTTATCTAGACCAATGATTAATTATGGTAAAGTTTTTATACAACACACAAAAGGAATAGATTCCATTAAAAATAATGATGATGATATTGTGTCAGGGATTAGAGTTGATGAATATATCTATAATAATATAAAAAGAAAATTTGATGAAGTCAAAGGGTCTATACACGATTATGATAGTGAAGTGTTGGAAGCTACTAAAGATTACACCACGAGGCAAGAAATAAAAGAAGCAATATTAAAGTTAAAAAAAAAAATACTAATGCTAATGATTCAATTCCAGCTAATATTTATAAACTAATAGATTATGCTCTAATAGAGCCAATGTGGAAGTTTTTCAATCAAATGTGCTGTCAAAAGATAAAATGGCCATACATTAATGATAGGTTTTGTTTAGTATTAAGAAGGCTAAAGAAAAACAGACACCAACATTAGAAGAGCTAAGACATATAGCAATAGAAGACATAGACTCAAAGATATTAGCAAGGATACTATTGAAGAGACTTCATTCTGTGGTTTTCTCTAAGATTTCGAAGGCACATCATGCAGTCAAGGGTAGATGTGCTATCAATGCAGCAATGAAAATTCAAGAAGCTGTGAAATATGCCAAAGAGCTGGGATTGACTCAGTATTATGCTGTGAAGATTGACTTTAGATCAGATTTTGATTTGGTGAATTGGTCCTATTTGATAAATAATTTATTGGAATTAATACCTGAACATGGTATGTTGATAAACGCAATTGAAAACTACATTAGTAATAACAGGATTTCAATTAAAAATTATATGAGGCAATCTGATTTCTTTATACCAAACAAAGGGATTCCCCAGGGTTCACCATTGGCTGCATTGCTTTTTGCAACATATATAGATCCTCTAGTAAAAGATATAGAAGGTAAGGTTACAGGTATATATTTACCGCATCTTGGGGTGAAGGTAGGAGTTGTTGCCTTTATTGATGATCTAATTATAATTTTTCAAAATGCCTACAACATCCAAGTTGTGATGAGCATACTCAATAAATTTCAAGAACAAACTGGATCTTCTGTTCAACTGGCAAAATCTGCGGCGTGGCAATTGGCCACAGGAAGAAAAATGCCCTGTGAATTCCTTGCCACACCAACAGATTTTCTAGGAATACCATTATATAACCCAAAGACCTCAATTAACTGATATTTAAATAAGTTAATTATAGAAAAGATAGCCATGAGGATAAACAATTTCTCATCATTAAAACTTTATGAAGTTACAAGGGCTAGAGTATTTAATGCCATAACAATGGGTATATTGAACTATTACGCCCCATGGATTGACTTCTATAACACAACAACAAGTAAGATCTATAGAATGGCAAAGAAATATATATGGGGAAGGGCAACAAGTCTAGTTTCGATCTCAACATTACAGCTACCTATTAATAAGGGAGGTCTCAACTTAATTGTCCTAAAAGAATATATTATGTTTATCAAAGCTAAGACATATATAAATGTCATTAAAGATAAATGCTTTGACCCTCCACTGATTGAAGTTAATGTCTACCATGAAATAGGGAAAGAAAGAAGATCCTTTTTTGCCGATCTGCGGATAGCATATAAGGATTTACAGGACAATCTAGGCTTGATTAGTTTGGAAGGGGTTAAATATAGAGAGATAAAAAAACAGGGAAGTAATGCATGAAGTATAGAAGGATTTTTACCTGGGTTAAATATAAATAATATATTGAAGAAATTACAACAGATATATGCACCACAATTGTACATTAGGTTTACGTTTAGGTTACTAAATGGGCTCCTTCCTACTAAGGCCATGCTGAATAGTAGGCTCCATATGAACTTGGAACCAATATGTGTATTATGTAAAATAAAGGAAGATAGCTTGTTGCACTTATTTGAGGAGTGTAAAGCCCTCTGGCACATTAGAAATAAAGTGTTTCATAAACCAGTAATAAACTTAAATAAAATAGTAAAAAGAAACTTTGTGAACTTTAACCCGCATAACACATTGGCAATAATACATACATTGAAAACAATATGGTCCATAAGATGTAATGTGATCTTTGATAATAAAAAGTATAACTGGTTGAAAAAACTAGATAAAGATTGGAGCAAATATTTTAATCAATGCCTAAGATACCTACCGAAGAAAATTATGGTCAAAATATGGTGTGGATGTATGCTGACACTATGTGAAGTGTGGGATTGATAATCTAAATCAAAAATATTTATAGAAGACCTGGATATATAGTGATGCATTTCTATAGGGTAGTGTTTTTAAAGTAGAGTAAAATAATTATTATGTATATCTGATAGTTAAACCATATGGTTTATTTGTAAAAAGTGTATATAAAATTTGTGTTATTAATAAAGAATATACTTTAAATAAATAAATATATATAAACACATATTTACTTCATGTATATAAGCATATATTTAAGTCATTCATGTATATAGAGATATACTCTTATTCTTCTCCTTTACTTTTTTTTGCATATCTTCATATATATTGCTTATAATAACTTTTTTCATATATTTAATGCCAAAAATTTTTCTTAATAAACCTTTTTTATTTTCCTGTCAGTTTCAACTGTCCAGCCAAAGTCAGGATAGGACCAAATTCTGAAGAATTGCAAAACGTGAGCAGTTTTAGGCAAGTGTGGTGACAGTTAAAAAAGTCTATAAAATGAAACTCTATGTATCCAAATCCTATTACAATCTTTTTCTGGGAAGTACTTTGCTGATTAAAATGAAAAGCTAAAGAAATAAAACAATAATTAATTTATTTAACTTATTAAGATTTTACTGATACTTAATTTACAGATGATGTTTTTGTTTTTACAATTAATGCTTCACGCCTATCAGATAATAGTTAAAAGACTAATTTATTGATTTTTCAAAAATCGAGAGAAGAAAACTGATAATAATAATAATAATAATAATAATAATAATAATAATAATAATAATAATAATAATAATAATGATGATGATGATGATGATGATGAAAAAGTAGCAAATTTTTTTATATAATAATGACACCTAGTGCAAGTTATAGTAGTCAATAGATTGCAAAAGATTATACATTTTAACCCATGTCCAGTGCCTTCTCATTCAATATTCCCATATTAGTTTCTAGTTTATGACTTTTGTCTGTGAGGTGTCTTAGATCTGGGAGCAATGTACCTGAATCTTTGGATCTTATGCATCCTTTTACTTTTCTCTTAACTATAAAGCTATCAGATACAAGGCTCTTCACTCATAAAAGGTATAAGCTAGAAACTAATCTGCAGAAATTAGACAAGAAGATACTAAATAAGAATTTAAATGCACAACTTTGTAACATCTATTGAATTCTATAGTTCTCACTAGGTGGCATTATTGTGTAAAATTTGCTCATGGTTCTAAAGTGGCATGTGATGTTTTAATGGTTTAATAATAAAAACGTTAATAATTGTGAATACCTTTTTCAGATTTCTCACTAGGTGGCATTATTGTGTAAAATTTGCTCATGGTTCTAAAGTGGCATGTGATGTTTTAATGGTTTAATAATAAAAACGTTAATAATTGTGAATACCTTTTTCAGATTATTAACACAGATGGATACGTAGTGGATAAAATTAATCATTAAATTTAATTTGCTTGAAATAAAATTTTTTAAAGAAATGTATTTTTCAAGTGCTAAATACAATCTGGGATTTGGTTATTTAAAACAAAAACAATACAAGGACTGTAAATTACATAACAAAGTATATAAAGTGTTTTCTATGATTAACAAAAAAAAAATTAAACGCAAAATAAATGGGTTTGAAAACAACAAGTATCATTGATATGAATGATAAAAATTAAGATGATGAATCTAAGCTTCCATAAATTTACTATACATTATTAAAAAATAAAAATTATATAGATAAAAACATTAAAATGTGATGATAAATAGTAAAAATCTTGACAAATTAATAGGTAATTATAAAACAAGAGATATGAAATAAACAGGGAATTGTAGGCAAAATTACTTGTGGAAATTGCAGTATAGTTTGCTATGGACATACATACAGAGAAACAATTAAATGAAAGAGTAGAAGAACATAATAATGCTATTAGTAGAAGAGATGATAGATCTGCCTTATATATTAATTATCTATATATTTGAAAACCAGGCACTCTTCACAAACCTGAAGTTTAATTGCATATATATAGGGGATTTGAACTCAGATTTTCAAGCACTCTTCAACTATTCACACTATCTCTCATACATCTGACACACATGACCACACACATGTAAAAAAGATAAATAATCACCAATATACATATTTCATGCTAAATCAGTACTCATTAGTTAATCCATATTATCATCTCACACATACACACACACACACACACATATATATATATAATCAGTGCTTAGTTTATATTAAGATAGAAAATCTTCACACTTTAATGAATAGGCTTCAATTTATTCCAACCTCCAACTTTTCAGCCATCAATATCATTGAAAATCTGATGATGGAAAGCCCCAATTCCATGCTGACCATCCATATCATTGAAAATCTGACGATGGAAAGCCCAAATTCCATGCTGATGCCAATATTATTGCCATGCCTATGTTGACCTCAAATCACTGATCCCTCATGTATAGGACCTTATCCATTTAAATACATAGAAGAGGGATGGACAGGATACAAGCTTCATGTGTAAATATTTGAAAACCAGGCACTCTTCACAAGCCTGGAGCTTAATTGTAAATATAGGGTATTTGAACTCAAGACTTTCAAGCACCTTTCAACTATCTGCACTATCTCATACAACTGACACACATAATCACACACTTGTAGAAAAGATAAATAATCACCAATATATGTATTTCATACTAAAATGGTATTCATCAGCTGGTCCAGATTATCATCTCCACATATATAGCAAATCTTCACACTTTAATGGATAGGCTTCAATCTACTCCAACCTCCAATATTGGCTTCAGCATGGGATTTGGGCTTTTCATCATCGGATTTTCAATAATATGGATGGCTGAAAAGTTGGAGGTAGGAGTAGATTGAAGCTTGTCCATTAAAGTGTGAAGATTTGCTATCTTAATATAAACTGAGCACTGATTATATATATATGTGTGGGAGATGATAATCTGGACCAACTAATGAGTGCTGGTTTAGCATGAAATATGTATATTGGTGATTATTTATCTTTTCTACATGTGTGTGAACATGTGTGTCAGTTGTATAAAATAGTGTGGATAGTTGAAGGGTGCTTGAAAGTCTGAGTTTAAATCCCCTATATTTACAATAAGCTCCAGATTTGTAGAGAGTCCCTGGTTTTCAAATATTTACACATGAAGCTTGTATCCTGTCCATTCCTCTTTTATGTATTTTAACGGATAAGGACTTATACCCGAGGGGTCAGAGTGACTTAAGGTCAACATAGACATGATGATAATATTGGCATCTGCATGGGATTTGGGGTTTCCATCATCAGATTTTCAATGATATGGATGGCTGAAAAGTTGTAGGTTGGAGTATATTGAAGCCCATACATTAAAGTGTGAATATTTGCTATTTTAATAAAAAGTGAGGATTATATATATATATATATATATATATGTCTGGGGAGATGATAATCTGGACTAACTGATGGGTGCTGGTTATTGAAAACTGTCCATAATGAAGATTTGCTATCTTAACATAAACTGAGCACTGATTATATATATAGGAGATGATAAACTGGCCCAACTAATGAGTGCTGGTTTAGCATGAAATACCTATATTGGTGATTATTTATGTTTTCTACATGTGTGTGGTCATGTGTGTCAGTTGTATGAGATGGTGTGTATAGTTAAGGGTGCTTAAAAATCTGAGTTCAAAATCCTTATATTTTATATTAATTATGTGAAATATGGACATAAAATGGATTGTATAAAAAATATAAAAACTTTAATATATTAGAGAATCTAATAGAAGGAAGATATATAAAACCAATTGCATTAATTATAACAAAACAATTATATGAACATATATAAAACATCAATTAATTTGACTAATAATTGGCTAATGAAAAATGAATGGAAGATTATATTATATACATTTTTACAAGTTTTTAATGCATTTTGTATGATTTTAATAGATTGTAGTTAATTTTATATAAAAGAGATAGATATCGCTATGTATGCAACATAGATCATAATTGTAAATTAATTGAAGCACATTGAAAAGGGCAAATATTAATATTTGGTGAAAAGAGATTTTATGTGTATGATTATTATTATATATCTTATGGCTGTTATATAAAAATATTTTATATTATATCATGTGATTTATTTAAATATACATAAAAGCAGCACAATAGATTAAACTCTTTCCATTTTTGACGATACTGATCTTTAACAGAGCTTTAAAATTTATATGTGGGCTAGAGATAATCTCTAGTTTAATAAAAGATTAGTGATAATCATTACTATATTTGTCTAGAGTAGATCATGGCAAAGTTGTGGGTGGAGTAAATTTAACACTTGTGAATCAAAACATAATAATATAATATTATTACTTTTAATTTTTAAACATTCTGGTATGAAAAAATTGCATTTCTTTTCATGCTTTTTTGCCTAATATTGTAATATCTCCTAATTCTTCAAATATATACATAACACCAATGCTGGAACTGCAGTTTTTGAGTAACATAATTTTATTGAAAAACCATAACATTTCTAGGATAGTAATAATTAAATAGACCACTAAGAATGGTATTAGTGATATGCTTCATTAATACAATATAATGGATTCAAGTGATTTGAATTTAATATTTGAAAAGTTGAATAACCTTAAAGATGAATAGAAGCTCTTTATTTATACTAAGTTGCCACAATGTTGGCTATAAATGAGAGCCTACTACAAATTGACAGTAATATAATATTTTAGAAATAAGAATAGTGTTCAGTAATCTTTGAAGATTACTAAGAATTATTAGCAATTAATATGGAGCAGATTGTGATACCAAAATGTGGCAAAGAAAGACCTACTCTGACTCATTCTAATTTTGTAATCAATAGGTCAAAACTAACAAATATTGGGATCTGCTGATTAAGATGATGATGTCACAAATCACTCTAATTTCTTTGCTGATATTTATTGATTTTTACAAGCCTCATTAACATTTCATTCATGATTTTATGTGTTACTTATGAAAGTTTTGTCAGTATGCATTGCCAAAATATTTAACTACCCAATGATATAAGACAAAATTCTAAATGGATAATGTGAGAAATAAAAATTGATTGTGAATTCTATATATCTGAATAAATTAATAATCTGATTTAGTCATAAAATGTATAAACAGTAGCAAACCCTCCATACAGTAGCGTGAAAGCCTTAGTAATCAATGGATGCAAAAAAGTTTGTGCATAAAATCCCTATCTAGTACCTGCTCATCCAATATCCCCAAAGCAATTGCTAGTTCATGGCTATCATCAGTAAAATGCTTTGGATCTGAGAGCAATGCACTTAGATCTTGGGATCCAAGGCAACCCTCAATGTGCCATTTTTTCCTATTTAGTTAACTACAAAGTTATGATCCCAAGCGGAAAACACAATAATGTTTTAAATATAAGATCATTTGCTTGTATAATCATATAAACCATTTGCCTGTACAGCCATATAGATATAAAATCAGTTCAGTATCTATACATTCTGGTGTCTTTGATTTTTTAAAAGCATCAGTCACCATCATCCTATGGGCAGGATTGGTATGAAGCCATAAAACATCACATGACCTCATTTTTTTATACTTACAAAGCTGGTAAACCAGTAGCAAACTTTCCAAACAGTAGTGCTTCCCAGTGCAAGTTGCTCATATAGTCATATAGCCATGAAAACACTTCAGTATCTATACATATGGTGTCTTTTATTTTTTAAAGACCACAGTCACCATCAGCCTATGAGAAGGATTGATATAAAACATCATATGATCCCCATTTCCAATGCTTATGTAAGCTGTTAAAAGAGTAGCAAACTTTCAAACAGTAGTGCCATTCTGTACAAGTTTTAGTAATCAATGGATGCAAGGTTGTTTGTGCACAAAATCCCTATTTAATGCCTACTCATCTAATATCCCCAGCTACTTTCTATCTTGTGACTTTTATCAATGAGGAGCCCTGGAATTAGTAAGGCATGCACTAGGTAGCACTACTGTATGGAGAGTTGGGTATTGTTTTAACAGCTTGTGTAAGCATAGAAAATGATTATCATGTGATGTCATAAAATATATGATATACAAATCAAACTAATTATTAATGTACATATATGCAAGCACACACTCTTTTTACATGAGTATTAACATATTATTCAGAAGCTTTATTAAAATCAAGTAAATTTTTAGAATTGAGTAATAAACTAATAATCAGCTTTTTAAACTAATGCACATGCACTTTGTGGATCTTAACAATAAATGAAGGCAAGATTTTATTACATATTGCCATTGGAGAAGATTGAATGGTTGATATCTCAATGTTTTTTATAACTGCTGACAAAAATACTCCTAAAGACAAATATTAATAGTAAAAAATAGTTAAAGTTACAGATGGAAGGGAGGGCGAATATAAACCGAAAAATCATAAGTTCAAACCCCTCTATTTACTTATATAAGAAAAATATTCAGTACACCGAATGAATAGGTTAATTATAGAAATTTCATTATAATGAATATTTTAAAAAATAATGCTGTTTAATAAATTAAACACTACATGATTCCATTATGAATAAGTAGTCTAGGGTTTTTTCCAATTTGGCTTTTTTCAGTATATAAAATAGGGTAATTGTGGGGAGACAGTACTCCCACCACTAGGGGTGCTGTTTGTGCATAAACACACAGAAGTATCCACATTACATCACATCACATCAAGGTAATGCGGTATGCAAAAGATTTGGATAAAGAATTTATATCAGTATATTTGTACAAAAGATGGGATGATTGTGTTAAGAGGATTGTTGAGTGTTATAGCAGTAAGGAATGGGATAAAAGAATAAATAGATTTAGTCATAAAGAATAGGAAGTTAGAGAGATGGAGAAATAGTATGGAGACTAAAAAGAGTTTAAATATATATAGAAATAAACAGAATATTAGATGTGAGTTAATATATGATAATAGTAAGGAAAGTAGTTTATTGTTTAAGCCTTGAACGGGATCTTTAGCTACAAGAGAATATATATGTAAGTGGAAAATATGGGTGATTTATTTTGTAAATTATGTAAGGAAGGAATAGAAAATATTAGGCATTTGTTAATTGAATGTAAATGCTTGAAAACAGAAAGGGTACACATAATGAAGTTATGGAAGAATAAATATGAAAAAACGTGATTATACAGAAAGTGAATTATTGGCTTTTATGCTGGATTTGGGAAAAGATAAGGGGGAATTATATATTAAGGCTATAGAGTTGACAAAGATTATGTTATGGAAATGGGATGGAGCAGAATATGGGAAAACTTAGAGTGGGAAATGGAAAATTAAGTGGCTAACAGGTTTATCTGGGCATAATTGCTCAGATATTCTTGACTTCGTTTAAGGAGAAGCTACAGTACATCACATCACATCAAATCAAGTATGCACACTTTTTTCTTTTTAAATTTTGTTTAATTTTTTATGAAACATTTTTAGTTCAATATTGGAATTTTTTTTATATAATATATATAACTAAAAAAACGTAAACCAAAACAAAGCATTTAATTATGAATAACCACTCACAATTGTAAATGGTAAATTCAACTCCAAAATTTAAAAAACAAAAAAATAGAAACACATTATGTATAAATACATTCGAGATAATTTTGTCACGATGAAACCAATCTGTGAAAGTTAGACATACCCACATGTATTATTTTCCAGTTCAGTGGTGCACAATCTTTTTAAACTCGTAACCCCCATCCTCGGACAAAAATTTGACAATATTTGTTTTTATCATGTCTAAATTATAAGTACGAACATATGAGAGTATTCATAATAAAGTGATAGTAATTTTATTACAAACTTATATTTCCCAATATTTTAATATGAAGCATCTACGATCTGAAATGAAAATTTTAAAACATATCGAGTACAAATAAAAAATTAAGATACATACAAGACAATTTATTTTCATGTGATTTTTATTTATTTTCACAATTAAATTCTTTCCAAAAAAAACCCCAAATGCAGAGCCGGCGCTGGGTACTAGGCGCCCGCATGCAAATTTGATTTTGGTGCCCCTGTCAGGGATAACGCCTTCTTTTTCAGATGCTAATCTCTCAGTGATGGCGCCTCCTTCTGCCAGCGCCCGCATGCCTAGCATGCTTTGCATGCCCGCTTCCGCCGGCCCTGCCCAAATGTATCATTATCCCAATATAGTACTTACAAATAAATCCGGACAACAATATTGATTACGAATAATTCAGGACAAAAAAATTCATTGATTATATAAAGAAAAAAAAAGAGTATGACAATAATATTGGCATCATCAAGAGATGTGGGCGTTCCATCATCAGATTTTCGATAGTATAGATGGCAGAGTTAGAGGATGGAGTAGATTGAAGCTTATCCATTAAAGTTTAAAGATTTTCTATCTTAATATAAACCGAGCACTGACTATATATTTGTGTGGGAAATGATAATCTGGACCAACTGATGAGTGTTGATTCAGCGTGAAATACATATATTGGTGGTTATTTATCTTTCTCACATGTGCGTGGTCATGTGTATTGATTGTGTGAGATAGATTGAATAGCTGTAGAGCGCTTGAAAGCCTGAATTCAAACCCCCTACAATTACATATAAACTACAGGGATATAACGTATATCTGTATTTAAATATTATATATGTATCAAATATATATACATATAAGATTTTTAAAAAAATTATAATCCTATCTAATAATTAATTTATTAATAAAAAAATAAATAAATTGACATTCAATTGTTTAAAACACCTTTGTCTTTCAATTATTGCTAGAAAAACTAAAACAAAAATCTCTAATTCTTTTTAAATTTATAGGAAAATGAGAAAAGATAGAGGGAGAGGGTTAAGTTTATATATTTAAGAAAAGGGGTGTGTGTGCTTTCCTAGCTATAATAGAAAGACAAAAGTGTCATAAGCAATTAAATGACAATTTATTTATTTATTTTATTCATAAATTAATTATTAGACAGTATTATACATTTTTAAAAAATATAATCACTATATAAATGTGAGAGTAACTCTTAATTTTTTAATATACAGTAAATATATAATTGTTCATATATATAATGCATTTTATTGTCCGGAATTATCCGTAATCAGTGTTGGTGTCCGGGGTTCTCCGTAAGTACCTCAAATATTTCTTAATTTTTTAAAAAATTTGTAATCCCCTGAGAGGTCGTGATCAATGTGTTGCGCATCACTGTTCTAGTGGTTTAAAATCTGTTTATTTGATATCTTGCAAAGTCTTTTAATTTCATTTATAATAAATCCTATTATCTAAAATATTTTAATAGCAATCCGTTGTATTCTATTCTTAATCATATCGTTCAATGAAACAATCAATATTGCAAAGTTAAACAGGGGTTACCTACCATGAAAATCATACATAATTCATTATAATCAACTTTTCCCCATTTATTGGATTCCCATAATCCTCTGCGCTGTTTGGTGTAGTTGATAGAACGTCCGACTTGAGATAAGAAGGTACCAGGATCGATTCTGGCAACTTCTTATGAACTCCCGACCAATAAAACCACCACCACCATCAATTATTATCAATCCACTGCAGGATGAAGGTCTTTTCAAGTTCAGTCCATCTTCTCCAATCTTTAGCTTCTCTTCTCCACATCACTCCGAACACTTTCTTATTTCATCCATCCATCTCACATATGGTCTCTTTCTGGTTTTTTTACAATCTCTTGGAATCTATACGTGTTTTTATATATATCTAGTAACGTGAAAAATATAAAGATCACTCTTCGGGTGTTCTAATCATAGCCAAAACACAAAATAAAAATCCTAAATATATTAAATAAGAAAAATCATAAAAATATTAAGCCCAATTAAAAAAAAGGAATCAATAATATACTAATAAATGTAATCAGAAATAATAACAATAAGTTTAAAATTATATTTTGTTGCTAAGGTAATATAAATCTTGTCATTTAGAAGATGATTTGAACGTACATTTAAAAAAAAAAGGAAAAATTTCAGTTTATTTTCTGTCATTTGCATTTTACTTTAATTATAAATTACTTCAAAAAATATAATAAATACATACAATTATCAAGTAAGTATAATTTGATATATAAATGCCAGTTTTTCTATATTCAACATACAATTATCAAGTTATATATCCATTTCTTTATTAAAAACTTTATTAAAACTTTATCTCCTTTCTTCAAGCTAACCCCCTTCAACCAATAGATTAATTAACAATTCAAAAGATTGCCTACCCTCTGATCAGGCTCCTTACACAGTATACTCATGCCCCTAAACGGGCTTCAGTGCCGTATACTGTGGCGAATCACTATCATCTTTCTACACTCATGTCTCTCAGGATTGTTACTTGTACAAAAAAGTTCTGAATAAACCCAAACGTAATTCCATCTTTTTAGAGCACCAAAAATTCACCGGCCATATATTTGAACCATCTTCTGTTTTTTTCACATGCATATAACACCATGACTCTAAATGTAAAATCAGAGAAGCATGGCTTATAGCTAACAACACCTACTCTAGAAACTGGAAGGAAGCATACTTCTCTCTCTCTCTCTCCAGAAAGTGGACTTTCTAATCCACTTTGCATATATTTAAATATTTGTTGCATACATTTTCTATCATTATGAGAAAATAAAACTTCTTAAAAACTCTTAGCCAATTAATATTACAATGTATACTTAACGTTACCACTGTCTGTGTTTTAGCACATTTAGAGATATATTACTTGTTTAATTGGGAAATCTACATTTTTCTTATTCTTGAATTATAAGTTAGTGTACAATTTGATATATAAGTGTCAATTTTTCTGCATTCACAACCTTGATATTCATTTCAGATAAATACATTAATGATTATTATTAATTACATTAGAGATTATCTCTTCTAGTTCAAGTATAAATATTAAATCTCAGTTAAAGATTAATATGTCTACTTTTTAATTAAGCTCAAACATATGTCATCTCTTTTTTATGTGTAATATATATATATATATATATATATATGAATATATTGCAAGGATATATATATATATATATATATATATGAATATATTGCAAGGAAATCAAGTCATGCATCATGTGATTTAATTTAATAAGCTTGTACTACAAATGTTATATAATGAGCATACTAATAGCTCTTAACAAGCTTTTCTGAATATTCCTATTCTCATGCCAGTTTCTAGTTCTGGCTGCTATCAGTGAGGCACTAGGATATTCAAGCATTAGATTTTAAAATACCAGGTCAAGCCGGAGCATCAGTCCCATATGGCTATTTAAGTTAGATAACTGAATTTGAAGACATGTGGATGTATGAGAATTTCAGATTTTCTATTTGATAGAACTATTAGATAAATGCTGGGGCTTGACCTGTTATTTTTAAATCTAATGTCTGAATATCCTAGTGCCTCACTGATGGCAGCCAGAGCTAGAAACCAATCTGAGAATAGGGATATTCAGAAAAGCTTGTTATGAGCTATTAGCATACTCATATATATATATATATTGTAACGGAAAGAAGACATTTGTAACAGAAATAATAATAAATTGATAGAAAATGATCCATTATTAACATATATGTTTATCTAATCTGTTATTTGTAACAGTAAGTAAACATTGTCACAGTATAGATAAATAGATGAGTGATGAAATGATAGTTGCCATAATTCAATAACCAAACACTAAACAGGATAATGATATGCTGCAGCGGTTCATCATTTGTAACCAACTAAACTAAATGAGAAATGAATTCACTGTGTTAGCCAAAATACAATTTATAATTAAATAAGGATGATACTAACATATAAATAAGAATATATGCATATCATGCTCTATCTGGGTGTCTACTTCTAATTAATTAAATATAACATTATAGCCTGATTGCAACTATCCTAAACATTAATTCTGTTACGCTAATAATGAAATAAATAAATTATCTCATTACTCAATACTTAAAATAACAACAATGAAAATTAAAATATCATCATTAAAGATTTAATAATATCTAAATATTGGGAATGTCATTTGAACAATAAAACATACTGGCCATTGTCATCAAATAAAAGAATATTAAATATAGCAACTGAATAAAATTACCCACTTTGAGATTCCTGGAGTGCATTATGCTTATCTCCCATACTAGGTTCTTTTAACAAAGAATCCTTCCTATTCTTCTTTCCAACCATATAAGACCATTCATGGTCACATGCACACACTGGTGCTATTCATGACAACTATAAAATATATATTATATAAAGTTAATATTATGAAGTTGGAAAGGGATTATATCACTCTTTATTCAGTTTAGCTAAGTATATGTGTTTTCCCACGAGCGCCACTAGATTGTTTTAAATCTAGATAAATATCTGTTTAGAGTGTACTGAGTTCAAACTCATTCGGTACATTTTTATCACACATGACTTGGATGACCAATGAAAAAATGACATTCTTACATTTTATCTATATCGATAAAATTACAAGATCCCAATATTACCAAAATTTATATTATAGATCAAAGACTCTTATAGACATTGCTAGCTCATTTTATGTATATTGATGAACAGACAAGTATCATCTTATTATGGCTTCTAAACAAGCATCGTGAAAACCATTATTAATATTGATGGCCATTTAACTAGATTATTTATCACAATATAAAGGTGATAATGATGATGATAATAATGATGAATGATAATAATAGTGATATCATAATAATAATAATGATAATAATAGTGATGATGATACTAGCCATAGCTTATTAATAAACTCACAACAATAAATTAATCTTTATAAACTCATATGCATTTATTAAAAATTATCCTATTTCAAACTGAGATTTAAATATTACATTTACTAGCATTTATATAAGTTTATAGTTATTTACTAAAATACTTTTATAGTTAAAACTAGGATTTAATAATACTAGTGATGATGACTGATCATCATGAATCTCTATGCATGATATTCATCTTTCTATAAATCTTTATTTACTACATATATTAATTATGCTAAACATTAGATTTAATGATTATAATTTATTAATGATGATGATGGCAATCATAACTCTTGTATAGTATTATTTGAAACATTTTAATCAATAATACAATATCCATCTTTGATGAGGATGTTCATAATTCATGGACACAACTCAATTTTAGCTTTTCTACTATTGAACTATAATTATTAAAACTTGGTTATTATCAAGCTTAACCCTTAAATACCTAAATGTAAATCAACATTCTAGTTTACTTAACATTTTGCGAGCGCTTAATATTAGCAAGTGATTGCTCAATATTTACGAATGATGATTCTTAATATCTGTGAGCGATGATGATGATGATCATTTAAAATAATAAAATCAAGACAAGAAAAATACAACAATATTTTTTAATAAGAACTCGAAACCAATTAAAATATATAATTATATTTGATTAATATTATTACTCTTTCTTTCTTTAAAATCAAATTAATAATTAGATAAATGGCTTATTATTACATTAATTCAATACAAAACTAATACAAAAAATTTATATAAGCACAACCAAATAAATTCAATATATAAGTTTGTCATTTTGGATATTTTAAAATAAGCTGGCTTAAAATGACATTTAAAAAAATATATTTCATGGAATGCTTACTTAAGACTTTCCTAACTTATTATATTATAAAAATAAATTTCATATGTAACTTGTGTGTTTTATTTCACTTCCATTCAAATGTGATTCCTGCTTTATAATTTACTATATTTAAACTAACTAGGTATAACCTATTCTTTTGACGTGTTTGTATAAGCAATTACACATGCACACACATTCGGTAATGTTAACATATATGTTTAAAATGTATACCCCTATATTAGAGATTAATACATAAATTACATATATATAAAAAATATCCGTGCAACCTTTTAGCAAAATAAAATAAAATACATTATATCAATTTTAATATGCAACAAGATAACATAAAAAAAAAACATTATAAATGCATATATTTATAGGTTGCTCATTATCATAACAACTGAAGAACAATTAAAAAAAACATTTCAATATTACAATATAATAAAAAAAAATGAACATTTAAGTTTAAAGATTTAAACTGTATTTGTGTTATGTTATGTGATATTGAGAATAACTATAGATAAACAAGCCCTTAATGTTTCTGTATCAAAAGAAAAAATAATGCTTTGAACAATAAATTAAGGTTTACTTTTAATAAGCAATAATAAAAGATCTGTTAATGAAAGTTCATAGTTACCCGATCACTTTCACTTCTTATAAATGTCCTGAGTTTGAATTTTCAGACTGCTTGTCTTTGCTCCATTTAAAAAAGAAAGTTCTTGCAGAGACTTTAAGATAAACATGAATTAATTGACCTGCTTATTTCTTCAATTTTAAAATTATTTATTGTTGATACTTTTGATAATGCTGAATTCGTTGATTGGCTTCATTCTACCATTTCAAAAAGAGTTATTATAAATACTTTTAGATAGGTATGAACTGGTGGATTTTCTTGTCTCTCCCATTTAAAAAAAAATCATTTTAGACACTTTAGATGACTGAGGAAAACTTTAACAAAAATTTGATTCATAGCTTCAAATTTGGCTATATATGGCTTTTATACATTTTCTTTTCCTCTTCTTTCCCCTTCTCCATCCATCCAAAGGTAATGAGCCTAGAATAGACCAGGAGCCAGAAAAGAAGCATTTCATATAGCTTGTGTGGTTGGCTTCAAACTCTATCATTTTGTTGGTTAATATTTGATTGGTATATGAGTCCACAGTAGATTAGTGATTTTAACCCATTCTGTATTAATCCAGGAAGCAGAAAAAATGGTTTTAGCAATGCAAATTCATGGTATTATGCACATCAAGATATATTAATATCATTTTTATATAATTGTTAATAATTTCTTCCAAGTAATTCAATTTTGTTCCATTCTTTCTTCTTTATCTTAATATATTGCTGGAAATTACTTATATAGATGCACATCTTCGTCTATACTGGTTTTAAAACAAGAGTCATTTCCTTCCTTTTTTCAATTTTTAAAGAGTGAAAAAAAAATCAAATTGCTCACTTTCTTTTTCCAACATTAAAAAAAAACTGATCGTTACATATTTTTTTAATAATAATGACCGAGTGATCTTTAAACATTTCTGTTTAATAATAATAAAAAACTGAGTCATTACATCTCTGATTAATAATACTGACTGAGTGATTTCTCAATATTATTTCATTTATTTATATTGCCAATCTTTGGTCAAAGAAACTGACCATCTGCATATCTTATCTTGAAATAAAATATCAAAAGCTTCATAAGTTTGATGTCTGTCGTAATTTTACAAGAAAATCAATAATCATGTTTTATTTCCTCAAAGCACCTCTCTCTTTTAAAAAAAAATCTTAGATACAGATAAAAACAATACAACAAAGCTGGCAATCTATAGTTATCAGAAATAGGTGTAAAGGCATTTTTGTGTTTATACAGACGTTTTCATTCTTTCACACTCTTTTGCACATGTACATTTTTTTTATCTCCTGATCTTGATCTGATCACCTTATTTTACACTTTCTTTCTGATCTACTTTATTTTAACAAAAATAAAGCTAAATAACTGAATAACTACATTATTCAATAAAAATATAATAAATCAATATTAAATATTATTACACATTTCTCTCTACAACTGCTTAATTTATTAACTATTTATATAGACTATATAATAATAAATACACACATAAATCTATATATATAAAAGAAATAAATTTTTTTTAAAATTAAATAATATGTATGTGGGTGAAATGAGTCATATATATCTACATTTGCCTCACTCCCAAACAAAAAAAAAATTTTGATAGTCTCTCATGACACTATCTTCCTTAAAATACCAACCAACTACTTAATATATATTTGTTTGTTTTTTTTTCAATACAAATTTGACTATGGTCTATTATTGATGACTATCCTCATGAACTATTAAACAAGTGTTCTTCATGTATCATTACTTACTGATTCAGAACAACTTGCTATTGGATTTTCCTTGATCATGGGTCTACAATTTTCACTTAGATCATTGAAGTTATTCCCAGGCCTACTTATATTTGGTTTGCTAGGTTTTGTGGGATAGGGTCAGCCTAACTGATTATTCATAATCCTAATGGTGGAGATCTTATAACTATATCTCTCCTCCCTTCTAGAATAACCTTCAGCTTTACTTTCTATAACTCCCAGGGCATCCAACAGGTCTGCCACTCTTATTGGGGAGTACACATCATCCGCTACCATATATATATTCCCAGGCATTCCTATGTTTGGTTTGCCAGGTTTTGTGGGAAATTGTCGGCCTAACTGGTTTGTTCCCATTCTCATATTGGAGACTTTATAGCCATAGCTCTCCTCCTTTCTATGATAACTTTCAGCTATCCTTTTGGTAGCTCCCAATGTCTCAAACTTGTCTGCTACATTTACTGGGGCATATACATCAGCAGCTATCTTCAATTCTAAGAAACTAGCTTTACTGACTACATCTTTCCTGAGGTCAATTTGTTCCTATACAGTGGCTATCTTTATTTCTAGGTTATGGATCTCACTATATATATCCTCTTTGGGATTACTCTGTTCGTGAACAGTAGCTACCTCATCATTTTCATATGGCTTGATTACAGTCACACAACTCTTGACTTCTATCATACATATCTTTACATCCCATTTCTCTTGACTGGCTGTCCATGCCTTACATATATTTCTTCCTAGGTTTTCTATTTTTTGAGTTTGTTGACTTATATCTAGCTTCATTTCCTGAGCTTGTTGGTCTAGTTTATTATCTAACCTTTGAGATTGTTGATCAAATTTCTGATTTATCTCTTGTTTTATTTCCTTCATCTCTTGTGATTGTTGATCTAGTTTAGTATCAAATCTTTGAGATTGTAGATCAAATTTCTGATTTATCTCTTGTTTTATTTCCTTCATCTCTTGTGACTGATGATCAAATTTCTGATTCATTTGATTTATCACTTGTGATTGCTGATCGAATCTCTGATTCATCTGATTAATTATAACTTGCAACCACTCTGGAGGGCCTTGCTTCTCTACTTCCATTCCCTCAATAGTTAATTCTTTTTCTTGCTCCATCATAAATTTATAAAATATTTATATTACTTATTTCTGTTCTGCTTTATTCTGTTCTGCTCTATTTTGTTCTGCTCCCTGATTTCCTATACATCCAGAGTTAAACACCTTTATCTATCCCCATATACTTTAAAATTTCCAACCACTCTTTCTCAGCCATAATTCTCCCCATCAATCTATCTATATCTTAAGTGCCTTTAATTAACTTAACCTCCATCATCACTCTTTTTCCTTTACCTATATATGATTGATAAAGTATGAGGTCATAGTTCTATTTAAAACATTTATTTAAGAAAAAGCTATCTCTGCATATGTGTGTCCTTTTTATGCCATCATTTATCTAGTTCTTAATGCTTTTATAAAACTTAACTCTCTCTATGCCCTATTTTAATACACTAAGCAAAAAAAAAATTTACTTATATAACATATGTGCCTATATTTATAATAGAGTTCACATCTCAAGTTATATATATATACTCATCCATCCTTCTAGAGATCCGACAGATATTGACAGCCAAAAGAATGATTAGCAATTCACAATCATGAGATAGATAAAAGAATCCAATCACTGCACTTAGAGCACACAATGCTCCATGAACACTCAGATGATCACCCCAATTCAATCACTCTAAGCTACTACAACCCATAATAGTTTATTGCAAACACTGTTGCATTGCCCTGCTTACTTCCAAGTCTTAGGGGCTTTAATTCATAAAATACTGCCTTGCTTATCTTTAAAGTCTTAGAGGCAACAATTATATATCAGTAAAACAAAATACTGCCTTGCTCTCTCTGGAGTCTTAGAGGCGAAATATTATGTATCAGAAAAAACTATGCCTTGCTCTCTCTGGAGTCTTAGAGGCGAAATCATGGCAGGCCTACTGTTAACTGCTTCATGATAAATAATAACTGATATTATAATCTGGGTTGGAGCAGTGAATGAGATAAATCAATCACCAGTGGCATGAACACATCACATCCTCAAGGCAATGACAAAAATTCTCCATCCATCATCAAAATTGTAACACAACCAACCAAACTCCAACAATCAAATATCCAATCCAACCTCCAAAATCATAGATTTTCTATTACACAAACTTTTCAAATATGAACAAAATTATTATTCTACAATTCAAGGCTATTAATATTTTTATGCTTATCTAGCAGCAACTCTATATTTCACTGATAAGAAAAATATTTAAAAAACAGTGCTATTAACTTTAACACTTATTATAAGTTGTGATATCTTTATATTTTAAAAATTGAAATTAAGCTGTTTAATGGCTGTATTTATTTATCATCGTCAAAAATGCAATAACAGTAATCATCATCATCTAAACATCAGGCCAAAATATTTGTATCTAATAATAAAAAAAAATCTTTTTTTTTCAAACTATACATCTGTCATCATTATATACTACACATCTCTCAGGTATGTGGTGTATTTCAAGCCCTTATTTGGCTTATTTCGAGCCCTAGTTGGTGCAACATTTGTAATGGAAAGAAGACATTTGTAACAGAAAGAATAATAAATTGATAGAAAATGATCCATTATTAACATATATGTTTATCTAATCTGTTATTTGTAACAGTAAGTAAACATTGTCACAGTATAGATAAATAGATGAGTGATGAAATGATAGTTGCCATAATTCAATAACCAAACACTAAACAGGATAATGATATGCTGCAGCGGTTCATCATTTGTAACCAAGTAAACTAAATGAGAAATGAATTCACTGTGTTAGCCAAAATACAATTTATAATTAAATAAGGATGATGCTAACATATAAATAAGAATATATGCATATCATGCTCTATCTGGGTGTCTATTTCTAATTAATTAAATATAACATTATAGCCCGATTGCAACTATCCTAAACATTAATTCTGTCACATTAGTAATGAAATAAATAAGTTATCTCATTTCTCCATATAAAATAACAACAATGACAATTAAAACTATCATCATTAAAGATTTAATAATATCTAAATATTGGGGATGTCATTTGAACAATAAAACATACTGGCCATTGTCATCAAATAAAAGAATATTAAATATAGCAACTGAATAAAATTACCCACTTTGAGATTCCTGGAGTGCATTATGCTTATCTCCCATACTAGGTTCTTTTAACAAAGAATCCTTCCTATTCTTCTTTCCAACCATATAAGACCATTCATGGTCACATGCACACACTGGTGCTATTCATGACAACTTATAAAATATATATTATATAAAGTTAATATTATGAAGTTGGAAAGGGATTATATCACTCTTTATTCAGTTTAGCTAAGTATATGTGTTTTCCCACGAGCGCCACTAGATTGTTTTAAATCTAGATAAATATCTGTTTAGAGTGTACTGAGTTCAAACTCATTCGGTACATTTTTATCACACATGACTTGGATGACTAATGAAAAAATGACATTCTTACATTTTATCTATATCGATAAAATTACAAGATCCCAATATTACCAAAATTTATATTATAGATCAAAGACTCTTATAGACATTGCTAACTCATTTTATGTATATTGATGAACAGACAAGTATCATCTTATTAACGGCTTCTAAACAAGCATCGTGAAAACCATTATTAATATTGATGGCCATTTAACTAGATTATTTATCACAATATAAAGGTGATAATGATGATGATAATAATGATGAATGATAATAATAGTATCACCATCACTATTATTATCATTATTATTATGATATCACTATTATTATCATTCATCATTATTATCATCATCATTATCACCTTTATATTGTGATAAATAATCTAGTTAAATGGCCATCAATATTAATAATGGTTTTCACAATGCTTGTTTAAAAGCCATTAATAAGATGATACTTGTCTGTTCATCAATAAACATAAAATGAGCTAGCAATGTCTATAAGAGTCTTTGATCTATAATATAAATTTTAGTAATATTGGGATCTTGTAATTTTATCGATATAGATAAAATGTAAGAATGTCATTTTTTCATTAGTCATCCAAGTCATGTGTGATAAAAATGTACCGAATGAGTTTGAACTCAGAACACTCTAAACAGATATTTATCTAGATTTAAAACAATCTAGTGTCGCTCATGGGAAAACACATATACTTAGCTAAACTGAATAAAGAGTGTTATAATCCCGTTCCAACTTCATACTATTAACTTTATATAATATATATTTTATAAGTTGTCATGAATAGCACCAGTGTGTGCATGTGACCATGAATGGTCTTATATGGTTGGAAAGAAGAATAGGAAGGATTCTTTGTTAAAAGAACCTAATATGGGAGATAAGCATAATGCACTCCAGGAATCTCAAAGTGGGTAATTTTATTCAGTTGCTATATTTAATATTCTTTTATTTGATGACAATGACCAGTATGTTTTATTGTTTAAATGACATCCCCAATATTTAGATATTATTAAATCTTTAATGATGATAGTTTTAATTGTCATTGTTGTTATTTTATATGGAGAAATGAGATAACTTATTTATTCATTACTAATGTGACAGAATTAATGTTTAGGATAGTTGCAATCAGGCTATAATGTTATATTTAATTAATTAGAAGTAGACACCCAGATAGAGCATGATATGCATATATTCTTATTTATATGTTAGCATCATCCTTATTTAATTATAAATTGTATTTTGGCTAACACAGTGAATTCATTTCTCATTTAGTTTACTTGGTTACAAATGATGAACCGCTGCAGCATATCATTATCCTGTTTAGTGTTTGGTTATTGAATTATGGCAACTATCATTTCATCACTCATCTATTTATCTATACTGTGACAATGTTTACTTACTGTTACAAATAACAGATTAGATAAACATATATGTTAATAATGGATCATTTTCTATCAATTTATTATTATTTCTGTTACAAATGTCTTCTTTCCGTTACAATATATATATATATATGTATTAGTAACTTTCATCTAACACTCATTCTTGAAACATATGAATAAAGATATCTAAAAAAAATAAATGGCCATCAAGATGCATTCAGTGCTAAATTAACATTCGTCAATTAACTCATGTCACAACAACTTACACTCGGCTTCATCATTCGTTCTGTATTTATTAGTACAAAATTATTGTGATTTGATTTATAAGTGCAAAACTTTCTGCATTTGCAACATTTATTAATGTCTACTTCTAATCATTTGTTTATCTAGAGATTGCTATATTATTCCTAGCTTAGATATAAGTTTTAAATCCTAGTTAAAGATTAATATATATGCTTTTTAAAAAATTAAATTCTGACTATTTTTTGTACAAAAATTATCAAACTTTCATCTCTCACATGAAGTCATCTGCAACTTTACATTACATGATCACCATTTCTTATGCTTTCTCATAACTGTTATTAAACAGGCAAAACTCTCCATACAATAATGCCACTCAGTGAACGCCTGAGTAATCAATGGATGGCATAAAGCTTGTGCATAAAATCTCCATCTAGTGCCTATTCATCCAATATGACCATACTAGTTTCTAGCTTGTAGCTTTCATCAGTGAGGAGTTTGGGATCTTAGAGCACTGCACCTAGATCTTAGGATCTAATGCAACTCCCCAGCAGCCACCTTTTATCTCTACTTAACTACAAAACTATGAATCTAAAATTGAAAACAATAATATTTTCAATCCAAGCTCATTAGTTTATACAGTCATATAGGTCTGAACTCAGTTCAGTACCCATAAATTTTGGTGTCTTTGGTTTTTTAATATTCATAGCCACCACAAATCCTACTAGGCAGGCTTGCTATTAAAGCACTAATCATCACATGATCACTATATTTTATGCTTTCTCATAACTGGTGTTAAAACAGGCAAAACTCTCCATACAAAAGCGCCACTCAGTGAAAGCAAGAGTAATCAATGGATGCCAGAAGGCTTATGCAGTGCTCTCAGATCCAAAGCTCTTCATTGATGAAAGCCACAAGCCAGAAATTAGTCTGGTGATATTGGATGAGTAGACAATAGATAGGGATTTTATGCACAAACCTTCTGGCATTCATTAATTACTCTAGCACTGAGTGGCACCACAGTATGGAGAGTTTTTCCTTCTGCAACTGTTATGCAATTTAATTTGCAAATAATAAAGAAAATTAATATATCTATTTTTGTTAAACATACTATATGGTATATCAATAATTCAACTTCATTTCTTTTTTTCATATGTAATATCTTATATGTACTAAAAAGTGCTCCCCCTCCCCAACTTCCATCTCATGAATAAAGACATCTAGAAAAGCTAAATGATACTAAAGATGCATTTCTGCCCGAACAAGCACTTTTCTGTTGATACAATCTCTCACATTCCAATAATAATTCTTTTTAATCTACTTTAGAGCCTTCAGTTCTAAGCTTAAATACTCAATGGACAACAGATAATATAATGCCATAATAACTATATAAATCTCTTGTATCTTTATTATTTTTGATTAGTCTTTATCAATATCAAATTGTATCTAATTTTTTGTACTCACAACTTCAATTACCATCCATTTTTAGACAAATTTAATGATTATTATTAATCTTTATTATTCTAGAGATTATCATTTTTAACTCATGGGATATCTTTAATCAACGTCTATCACTACTTGTTGCCATGTGTAATATCCTATATATATTTAAAATCATTAAAGAAAAGATTATGTGTGCAATAATCCATGTGATGAGAATACATTTTAATGAAGTTATATTTGACTCAAATTAGATTTTAAATGATTATTAAAACTGCATGCGAATATTCTGATGCAGATTTAATAGTTGTTGATAATGATTATCTTTTAAAAGATTGAGATAATTAAAATGAGAAATAATCAATTGATACATTAAATAAAAAATATTACGACAAAATTTTGGGATCAAATTGAGACGAATTTAAGCATAAACATTGGGAAGTTAATTGATAAAATAAATTAAACAAAAATTGGGAATTATTAAAATAAAACTTAAATAATGTTGAAATAAAAAAATATGAAATTAATACGTTGAGTTAACAATAAGGTAAAAAAATTATAAATTTTGTAGAATGTATAAATATATACATAAGATTTAATAATAAATTGAAACGGGAAACAGCTAGAAAGGAATTGTAAGCAAATGAAAAAAAATCATAGAAGAGGTGGATTTTTTTTTAATATATAAGAAAACAGATGGTATTGATAAGATTAGATATTTTTTGGACAGAATAAGTGTTTGGTTTAGTTATGGTCAATATTTTTAGATCATTTTATGACTTTTAAACGAGTAAGCCATTTGCTATATCTTTTTGTCCCATTGTTAATGAAGTGTAAATGTAAGCTCTTATATTAAATTGTCCCTAAATATTTTTTTTTTTTATGCTTTGCTTATAAATGATTTCATGGGTAACACTTAGTATGTACTGATCTATTAATATATCTAGATCAAATCCTATTCTATTCTCTGGAAAAGTACTGTTTTGTATTCATTTGAAAACCCCCCAAAACACATTAACATTGGTTTTAAGAGACCAAAGAAGGCAGAGATCTTAATTATTTCTTGATTACGACTGTACTCCTTTGGATAAACTATTTTGCAAACGAAATTTCTTCCGAGTCTGATAACATTCCAACATCGATTAATCTTAATGTTCATTTGTAGAGTTTGATCCCATAATACAATGTGGGAAAGCAGAAAGACAGTTATTTCTAAATGATTATTTTTTAGAGTTGTGGCAACATCGGCCCAAAGTTTCTGAGGATTAATTAATACTACAAAAAGGACATAGCTTGTTAACTTCAAGCGATGTATTAACAATCATTCCATACATGACTGGATTGGAGTCTATGCACAATATTTTTCATTGTAATCTCAACAAATTGTTTTTATTCTTCCACATTTTATCTGTATAGATAAAGTATGTGAGGGAAATTTTGTCTTTTACTTTACTGATTAGTTCTACTTAAAATTACTTAATCACTTTAAATAATAAATTAGATTTACTTTGAAAAGAACAAGTAAATTGGTTTATTTAAGGCATAATATAAAAAATTGAGAAAAATTGATGAAATTTTCTTAAAGTTGTTTAGTTTTGGTTCCATTTTTATTAATTACTCTATGTTTTATGATAAGATAATGGTAAATGTAGCACATATAAATATGTAACATTATTTTTTACAATTTCAGTGAGTTTATTTATACTCATTTGATCAATCCAGATTAACTTTACTTCGGGCTAAAAATAACTAGATACCAATTACCTATAAATGGCTAGCTAAGTTTGCTATTGGAAACTGCTAGAAAAAAGTCCAAAACTTGTCAAGGTTTATCTGATTGGACTTGAATTTTTGGTATTGACATGGAAGGTGAATGTCTTAACCACTATTATATGAAGCTCTTCAGATAAAATAGTAACAGTAGTAAAAGATATAGTAATTGTATTGTTTCTTAGGTAATATTTAATCTTCATATGCTCATATAGAAAAACATTTTTTCACCATCTGTATTCAATTTAATGTAAACTTTAGTAATTAACTGATGTAAGATGATAGTGCTACATTAAATCTCTATCTTAGCTGTCCTATCCAATATCCCATACTAGTTTTAAGATTATGGTCTTAATCAGTGAGAAGCTTTGGATCTTGAAGCAGTGCATGTGGTTTTTTAGCTCTTTATTGATGAAAGCCATAAGCCTGAAACTAATCAGGGAGAAGTTGGATAAAACAACGCTTGATAGGGATTTAATAAGCACTATCATATAGCATCTATTATTACAAGCTGACCATAGGTGGCATATATGTGCGATAAAAGTACACTGCTATAACAGCAATGTGTAAGCTGGAGTCATGTAATAGGCCATGTTGTATTTTATTAGTTATCTGTTGTACCACTTTCATTATCTAGTTAAATTTGTATTGCAAACTTTATTTAAATTTTGCAAATGCATTTAATTGCTACTAATAACATACAGGTTATGCTTTCCTCTTCTTCAGGTTGTTTCTGGTCTGATCAGTGACTTTTAGCATGAAGATTGACACAGTTTTCTTTAAATTCATGAATACTGAAATATATTATATTCCACACTAAGTATTGTTACTAACAATTGAATGTATTTGGAACTAAATAATGGGAAATAGTTCCAAGTTTAACATAAAATGCCACTTTTACAAACATTCAGATAAACAATAAGTCTTTAGATTTTAAGCCAATAAACATCACATGATCACTATTTTGTATGCTTGCTCTTAACTGTTATTAAAACAGGCAGAACTCTCTATACATATTGCCACTCAGTGCAAGCCAGAGTAATCTATGGATGCCAGACAACTTGTGCATAAAATTCCCATCTAGTGCCTACTCATCCAATATCACCAGACTAGTTTCTGGCTTGTGGCCTTCATCAGTATGGAGCCTTAGATCAGAGAGCACTGCATCTAGATCTTAGGTTCTAATGCAATCCTCCAGCAGCCACCTTTATCTTTACTTAACTACAAAACTATAAGACTTAAATTGAAAACACTATAATATTTTTAATCCAAACTCATCAGCTTATATAGTCATATAGGTCTGAATTCAGTTCAGTACCTATACATTTTGGTGTTTTTGGTTCTTTAATAACCATAGCCACCACTATCCTATTAGGCAGGATTGGTTTTAAGTCAATAAACATCCCATGCTCTTAACTGTTATATATGACTATATAAGCTGATGAGTTTGAATTGAAAATATTATATTGTTTTCAATTTAAGTCTTATAGTTTTGTAGTTAAGTAGAGTTAAAAGGTGGATGCTGGTGGGTTGCATTAGATCCTAAGATCTAGGTGCAGTGCTCTCAGATCCAAGGCTCTTCACTGTCCACAAGCCAGAAATTAGTCTGGGGATATTGGATGAGTAGGCAGTAGATGAGGATTTTATGCACAAGCCTTCTGGCATCCATTGATTACTCTGGCTTGCACTGAGTGGCAATACATATTTAGAGAGTTTTTCCTGTTTTACTATGTTTAGATTGTACTTTAAGACTTTTTTTTTTCCATTTGCCTTTTATCCTCAGATGTCCCTTTTAGGCTTTGTAATACTGAATTTATTATACATTTGTTCATTTCTCACTGGTACAAATTTGTTTTGCTCTTATCTGAATTTACATTCACTTTCTCATTATCATTTTTCGATTTTTCATGTTTAAGATCTTAATGTTTTACTTATTTATTTTCACCTTTATCATAAAATTCGTTTTCTGTGTGTGTGCGTGCCCACACTCACTTTTCACAATAAAAAATCTAAGTGAACATCTTTTTAAAAATTGTATAAAACATTATATTAGATAATTCCATGTCTTAATGCTAAGTGCATTCATCTGCCATTCCTGTGATCTGAGTTTAAATTTAGATCAGATCGTGAAAATATTGGAATTTTTTTTTGATCGTAAACCGGCGTAGAATTTTTTTTTCAATTAGCTAGATTGTAATCAATACAACTAATCAACCAGTATTGACTGGTAAATGGTATTAGTATTAAGTTATTTTAAAAATTATAGGTTTCATCTTAATCTGGAATGGTCAGAAGCATTGAAAATAAAACGAAAATTATATTTATAATATGGTGCTATTTGTACAGTCTGCCTAAGGGTGCTGTACTCTTACGTGTTTCAGCTCAATAGTTTACCTTTTCCTTTATTACATATTTGTATTACATCTTTTAACCCCCCCCCCCAACGTCTACCTTTTCATTATACATTTTTATTCCAATATGCAAAATATAATTTTAATTAATTCGTTTTTATTCTTTTTTAATATATATACTAGTGCCATCTTCTATTGTTTTCAGTTTCGTTTAATAAAATAACATTCAAGGAAGAAAACTTACAAAAACTACATTCTAAAAGAAGGCGTGGGCAGAAAATGAAGGAATGTATATATTGTTTTATCATGCTAATTAAAAATAAGTTCTAAGTTCAGCCAAAGGAAATTTTTTTATTTTTACAAAAATGAAGTATGTATTCTTGATTTATTTTGCTTTCAACTTCTTTACTTCATATACAAATATTCATTTCTATAAGTAATAAAATACAATTTATTAAAATCCAGTGATTTCATCACATATTACTAAGATATTTTGTGTTTAGATGTCTTTTATTAGCATAAATAAATATATTCACAAACACATTGTATACGCGCACCGCTCATCTTATTTATAGATGATTGCGGAAGTTTTATTAGTTAGAGGGTAAACAAAAAAGGAACAACTGCAAAAAATCTCTCTCTACTCAAAATTTGACTAGAATGGTTAGCTTTGATATCTCTTTCGCTATTTCTCTGATAAAGGATTCTGAAAAGCTTTTGGTTGAATTGTGAAGCATCATACTGTATTGTAGTTTAATACTTTTGGTCAACCGTTCTAATTTTCCCAGTCTGTAGTTTCTTAACGTTATCACCAATTTTGTCATTTGTATTTTATTTATTTAAGTTTAAAACAAGTGAGATTTTGAACAATACACACACACCTTCAATATTTGTCATAATAATTTTATTATATATAATTTAAAAATCATTTATTAAATTTCATACTTCAATTAAATGAATATATTTATTTTGACATTTTTATTGTAGGGTAGTTCATTACTTGTGTGACCCGAGTTTAATTTCTAGTCTCGACTATAAAAAAATAAGTTTAGTATTATTATTATTATTTTATCAATTATATGTATTAAACGTAACAAATTTTAATCCGGAAGAAATTACATCCTATACACATGCGCTGTAATATTGTCGAAATATTAAAAAATAGCGCATGTGTATAGGAAGTAATTAATTCCTTCTGATTAAAATTACAAACGATTACTGCGCTAAGTAAATAAAATAGAGTTACATAATAAATTAAATCGGTAATTTATTATTTATTCACAAATAATAAAATCACTTTTCTTAAATAATAGAAGGAAAAAACTTGTAATAAAGACGTCCTCAGTTCAATCCCACACTACAGTTAATAGATCTTAATTACTCATTTTATTCCATTACCGTTCTGGTATTTGTCAATTTGGTGTTATACTAATTATACTGTTACAGATTTTAGCTTACTCAATTTGAGGTGGGTGGGTTTATAAGAATAAATGTCTCCATTCGATCAATTTATGTATTGCTTTATAAATTTTGGCGTCCAAAGTTTGAGCATGTAAATAAAGCCTCTTTTTTCTTTTATTCATTTTATACCTTTGCAATATATAAAGAAGGCACAATTTTTATTATTTATATAACAAATATTGTTAAGATTTATTAAAAGTTGACAATTATTTATATATTCCGTTAGAATATATTCTTACATATTATTTAAAGTATATACATGCTATATATTTTTATATAGATTTCAGTTAGCGTTTTTGCATTATTTCTATTTATGTATGTATATTAAGTAACCAAAGTAAATATTCTCTGGTTTAGAAGTCTTAATATAATCATAGACAAATTGATAATAATAAAACCTTGTGGTAACAAAAAAAAGAAAATAAATCTATAAATAATTTATAGTTCGTTAATTTGGAGCAGTAACCAAAATTATGATGTATTCCATATTTATAAGCATAATCCTTTATGAGCTTATTTTATATGTAATGGAGAATATCGTTAAAATTTCTGCTTTTAACTGGAGTTTATGGACACATAAAAATAAATGTTTAATGAAGTTTAAGAAAATAATTGTATTAAAGTATTGTTTAATTAATGCATTGCTAAATTGACAATTAAGCGTATATACGGCATCAAAATTGGAAATTAATAAAATTGATTATGCTTTTTTTCATATAAATTACTTATAATAAATAGCAAAAATACCATACATAATAGCTATATATATATATTATCTTTAATATTTTAAATAAATTTTAAATAATATTTTGAATAACATTTAACTTAAAAAAGACTTTATATATTAAAAATTATACATAAAAAGACATTTTTTTTAAAAGTCTCATAGCATCTGCTGGGACGCGAACCCGCAACCCGAGCAACTGCCTGCAAACTCGCAATCTGGGCAACTGCCTGCAAATGCAAGGCAGTCGCGCTGACCTCTCGACCACCAATGCAAGACATTTTTTGTAACATCGTTTTGAACTTTTTTCAAATGTTAAGCATCTATTTTAATGTTAACCAATAACTGCAGATAGAGCACCATCTAGTGTTCTATAATGGAAGTAAAATAACCATAGCAAAATAAAACAATAAAATTTTGATATAGAGATTCAATAAAAGTTGAAAGAATTGACTATATAACATAACAATATGCAGAATAAATAAAAACACACTCTATATAACTTTATATATGCTATCTTAATATATAATTTTCCATTCATTGTTAAGTGACTAGTTATTAACTAAGTTTATTGAAGTTTTATAAATATTAATACAATTATATAAAGCATGCTTATTATAATATTTTTCATAAATTTGCTTGTTTTTGGATCTTTAATGTAATTTAAAGGTTTAATATTTTTTGTAGCATATATTTTATGTCCATAAGTTAAATAATGAATGTATAAAGAAGATTTATCACCTCACCCATTAATTGCATAGTTATATCCTTTGACTCTTACATCTGACTGCTTCCTTATATGACTATAATAAAGCATATTGCAAAGATTGCAATTAATTTTATATACAATTCCTTTTTTGTATTTAATATCTCTTATTTTATAATTACATTTTTTTTAACTTTTACTATTTGACCATCCAATATTTATATATTTATCAATACAATGTATCTAGAGTACTATAAATTTTGGAATTTGATGTATTTTTTGTTTGAACTATTGTTATTATCATCATTATAATCAATTTGCATAGAAATGTTATTATTTAATATATTTGTAATATTTTTTAGAATTATATCCATAATCTTTATATAATTTAATGTATTATATTTATCATTTTTATATTTAAAATTTTTAATAACTGCCATTCTTTGCACCCATGCTTGTTGTAAATCTATAGGAATATTTTTCTACTTTAATAAAATGTTTTAATATAATTTTGTTATCATTAACTAAATAAATTTTTATATCTAAATATTTTATTTTATATTCAAATTCTATTTTTGTAAATCTAATATTATATATTATAATGGTCGAGGATGTTGATGAAGTTTACAGTCTTACCGTATCTGCTGGCAGGGGTGCCATCTAGACATTTAAACCTAGAAAATTTATAAAGTAGACAGATACGCACTTTTAAGATCACAACCGCCAGCCCAAGTCACTAGCTCAAGTAGATGCAGAAACTTAATATATTTATTATATATATTTTTAATAAAGATTAAAAAAAAAAATCACTAGATCACTGCCAGTATTAATAACACAAAAAAGATTTTATTTATGTATATAATTAATAATGCACAAACTTAAAAAAAAAAATTTTATAGCAAAAGAAGAAAGTTGTTTTATTCTGTTTCATTAGTTATTATTTTATTTATTTGTTTTAACTTTAATTTTAAATTTTAAAATGTTGAATATAGATGAGCTACCCAGATGACGCACTTAAAGATTTTCAAACATTTGATTCCAGGCTAAAAGCCCGCAGCCACACCAACACTTGCTTCAGATATATATCAGCAACCAATGCAATGTGAACATGTTAGCATAGAATCACGCTGACAGGAATGTGCATCTGAACAGTTTGATATTATTGGAGAAAACATGAGCTTCAACCAGTATAGGAATGTACTTCTATCTGGAGAAGGAATCATGCATATAATAAAAAGAAAATGCTACGTATGGATGAGAGAGCGGTCTTATCTTGCTGACTTATCTTCTCAATCCATAGAACTGGAATGGGTCAATGGTGCAGGAAATACATCTGCATCCATTTCTACAATATGACTACCTCTCTTTGGAGTCATACATTCAGTTGGACTTGTCGCCCTAGGTGCTAACACATTTCACATTACATTGATATAAACGTCCATATATCTCTCCACCAGCATTGACATAACTACGAAACAAATAGTCTGAAATCAAAACCCTCTTTAAAAGTAGCATATTTAAACTAGTCTAGCAGCAATCTACACTCAACTAATATTAAAATCATTTTATTAATTTAATTCTAAAAAAAAAATCTTTAGTTTAATTAAGGTTTTAAAATCATTTTTAAGATAGCATTTATATTTTAACTTATTTTTTTACTACAAATATTATATAACCTACTTTTCTTTTAAATTTAATAATGCACAAATAACGATGTGTTTCTATTTTTAAACTTAAGTTTGCAATCGCAAACCCCGCCCTACCACAAACAGATCTTTTTAGCATGAATAAACAAAAATAAAATACAATACATTTTTTAAGAGATTATGTTGAAAACTTTAGCTAAGAGTTTAAAATCGCAAAGTTTATAGAAAGATAAAAGTTCAGGTTTGCTCCAGAGAGAAAGTCTATAATTTATTTTAAAGACAAATAGAGTTCGAAGTTTTAAGTTTAAAAGAGTTTATATTTAATTTTATCATTTAGAAACTTATACCTTCCTTTGTCCTGTGCTTATTCCTTCACGATGAAAATCTAATTTACGCAAGGGCCCTTTTCTTGCGGACGATTACGATTTATAAAGCTTGATGAAGATTTCTGCATACGGCACCAGTGGTTTAATCCTGGGATCCGTGAATAGGAAAGCTGTCTTTGGCCAGCCACACCGAAGGAAGCACGATGAAGCTAATTACATTTTTGGTGACGACAATAACTTTTAAAATTATTTTTACGGATGAATTCAAAACTTTAATTTTCTGGTTCTCTCTCTAACTAATTATTGTTTTGGATTTTCCTTTTATAGTTCTTAGGCACCTTATCTCTGGAATGCAGGATTCATCAAACATACTTCATGTCTGTATTTTATTGGTTTATTGGGTTTGTGTCCAAGGTAAGATTTTGGGTTTTCACTGAGGTCTGTGTCTCTATCTCTGGGCAGGAACTCTTATCTATTTCGTAATCACTTTTTTTTAATTGTCATTTTGCCTAAGGATCTGTTTGTAATTTTTATATTTAAAAATTAAAAAAATCTTCGCTATTATTAAAAAAGTTTTTATTTTATACTTTATTTAAAGATTAGAATCTTTGTTTCGATTCTATAATTTTTTTAAAGCTTATTTTAATATTTAAATCAAACACATAAATTAATAATTCGTTATTTGTGCATTTTGAAAGTTTGTGATTTTAATTCAGTATTAGATATTTATAAAAACATTAAGTATTAGAATTTAAATGTAATGCATATATATATCCCGTTACAATATATTATTATTAAAATCATTATAGATATTATTCATAGTTCTTTTATTACCAATAATCAAAATATCATCAACATATCTAAAATAATGTATTATTTCTTGACTAATTATTCTTCATTATAATAATAATTTCTGTTTCATTTATAAATATTGATGACATTAAACCACTAATTACAAACACATAACCCATCCTTTATGTATATTCCAAAATTCATTATTATATTTAAAATATAAACTATTATGTACTAATGTTAAACTTACTTCTGTAATATTTATTATGTTCATGTCATTTATATATTGATTTAATTTTTATTAATATTTGTAAATTTTTAAGTCTTTGAAAATTTGGATACATTTTTGTCAATATCCAGTGTAAAAATGCTTTGGTTCCTTGTCAATATCTGTATTTTTATAGAAAATTCTCTATATCCTACAATGCTTGTTATTCATTTATTAAAAAATTTACAAAATTTCTTTAAAGTAAAATAACTAAAATTAAATAACAATTTTAATGTATTATTATTTTTATGAATTTTAACTTTTGTAAAAAGATATGGGTTTTCATAAAAAGGATACAATAATTTATACTAATTTATATTGTAATTTTATAATCTTTTATTTTATTAAGCTATTTTATTTACATTTGGTTTTTATTGTAGTAATAGTCTTTTAGTCATTTATTATATCCTTGCTTATTTATTTTACATCCTATTCTATTTATATGATCTTGATAATTAACTTATTTAAATAACTGCAAATTATACAAAGTATATTCTCATACTTGTAAAATTACTATTAAAAATGAAATAATATTAAAAAAAGATTTTATCAAAATAATACTGTCATGTAAATAGCCCTCTAAAAAATAGAAAAATAACAAAGTAATAATCCATCTCATAAAAGCATTTGATCAAAAAAGCTTCAAATGCTTTTATGAAATGGATTATTTTGTTATTTTTTAATTTTTTAATGGCTATTTACATAAAAGCATTATTTTTAAAAAATCTTTTTTTAATATTCTTTTATTTTTTAGGTTTTTAGTTATAAATAAATGATATAATTTCAATTTAAATAAAATAATTTCCTTCATGAGTCTTTTTTTATGTTTCTTGTTTTTTCCACAAGAAACTTGCTATCAATGATTTTGATAGTTGTGTTCATTTTAAATTTGGAAATAAATAAAAAAAGTTGTTAACCCTTTTTTAAACATTTATTATTTTTTTATAGAATATTTATGAAATATTAATTATTTCAGAAGAATATTACAGATGTTATCAGGAAATATTTACTTTTAATTAATTAAGTAAACTATCAATACATATAAATAAATATAACAAATTTTTTTTTAAAACTTGATTTTTATATAACTATTATAAAAATATTACCACATACCAACATTTTGACTATTTTATAATATAGTCTTTTTTAAAGAAAACTGAAAAATAAACATACAACTCAAAACTTTCTATTATAAACAATCTCACAACATTAACAAAAAACTATATTATAAAATAGTCAAAACAGTGGTGTTTAGTAATATTTTTATAATAGTTATATAAAAATCAAGTTTTAAAAAGAAGTTTGGTGTATTTATTTATATATATTGAAAGTTATGAACTATTTTTGAAAAGAAAACTGTGTAGACATATTTTAAATTTGTTAAGTAAACTAATAATAACCAATTTTTACTCTAAAAATGTAACATTAAAAAGTAAAGTTATGAATTCAAATTCTAATCAGGTACTAGATTTCATTTTAATTGTTAAAAATTCAAAAATGTGGACATCCTGACAGAAATACAAACAACACAAGTTAATATAAAAACATTTAATAATAAAAAGATATCTAGTAATTGGAAAGTAAAAATGCAATTAGAAATTTATATTTAAATTTTTCTAGATGAAAAATATGCTATTTTAAATAAGAATATTTGTCATTTAAATTTTTAAAAAAGATGCCAAAGTGATATTAACAAACATAAATAAGTGGGAAGATTTCATTGCATTTTTATATAACTGTATAACCAAATGGAATCATTGAATAGCTCTTAAAGATAATAAAAAATGAACCTGGATTTTAAATAAATATTGGATCAAAATTCATATCTCAATTTTAATGATCAACAATTTTATAAATACAAATGCTATAATGAAAAAATACATTTATTTAAACTTTCTAAAGATCAAAACATTTTACTAAGTAAACTGCTGTCATTTACACCTTTAATTAACAATGAAATAAATAGGATCATTGATGATATTGAATTATCCCATATCTTACTAAATGACATGAAAAGAAAATTAGTAATAAGGACTATAAATATAGAAGATTTATTAACAATACTAATAATATCTGCAATATTGAAAAGATTATTATGTGTAAAGAAAATACAAGCAATAGATTTGTTGTTATAAATTATCAAGATTATGTCCTGCACGGTTTAATGCTATTGGTAGAACATCTGACTTGGATGTCCCAGTATTGATTATAGTACTCGCAGATCAACACTTAAACTTCTTATAAACTTCCAAGCATTAAAGCTATATGCGTTTTTTATATCAAGATTATATAAATAGAATAGAATGTGAAATAAATAAAGAAGAATATAATAAATTACTAAAATATTCTATTACTGCATAAAACCAAATACATAAAATCGTTTAATGAGATATTATTTTATATAGCGCTATGTTTTTTATGTAATAGTGAAATTAGCAATTAAGCCAATGCACATGTGCTTTAAAGATAAATTATAAATGAATACTCTTGATATTTCCAGACACAAGATATAGTATTTTAGAAAGAATGGAATGAATCCACCCATTCTTTCTGATCCAAACGTTTATGTATGGGAAAATCTTAAGCGTGTGGAAATGAGAGCTGAAGGTGTTAAACGATCACTTTAAATTACATTTGTTATGTTTGAATGAATGACACTTGCGAAATCTTTACAATTTACATGTCATTCTTTAGTTGAAATTAAACACATATAATGAGATATTATTTTATATAGCGCTGTTTTTTTATGTAATGGTGAAATTAGCAATTAAGCCAATGCACATGTGCTTTAAAGATAAATTATAAATGAATACTCTCGATTTTTCCAGACACAAGATATAGTATTTTTGAAAGAATGGAATGAATCCACCCATTCTTTTGACCCAAACGTTTATGTATGGATAAAGATTATAAAATTATAAATAAATATAAATTGTTGTATCCGTCTTCTTATGAAAACCCATACCTTTTTAGAAAAGTTAAAATTCGTAAGTTAATAATCCATTCAAGATTGTTGTTCAATTTTAGTAATTTTAGTTTACAAAAATTTTGCAAATATTTAAATAAATGGATAACAACCATTTTAAGAAATGGAGAATTTTGTATAAAAAATATAGAAAGTTTTATAAACAAAGTAATCAAATTAAATAGAAACCATAGCATTTTTACAATGGATATCGAAAAAAATATATCCAAGTTTTCTATGACTTAAGATTATTCAAATATTAATAAAAAATTTAAATTAATGTACAAATGATATAAACATATCTAGGAAATAGAATACTTGAATTTTACATAGATTTGCATAACATTAGACAATCAGTTATTTCACAAAGAGCAATGATTATGAGAGCCGTGACTCTCATAAGCGCTCAGCCTATGGTTTAATAAAATATTAACTATTATCTTTGTGTTTATGCGTTTATAGCGCTAGTGTTGAATTATCGAATATTAACCAAACACGCAAAGTTTAAAATTAAGTTTGTATTACATAATAAATATTATAGAAGAAAGCTTAACAATAATACATAACAGTTTATATTTTCAATACAATAATGAATTTTGGAATAAACATAAAGAATGGGTTCTGGATTATGCAATTAGTGGCTTAACGTCATCAATATTTATAAATGAATTAGAAATTATTACAATTACAAAAGGTAATAATTAGTCAAGAAATAATATATTGTTCTAGATATGTTGACAATATAATTATTGGCAATAAAAGAAATATGAATAATACTTATAATGATTTTAATAATAATATATATATAATATTAAATATAGCTTTACTTCTCAGTATATGTAAAATATATAATTGTTAATTAGAGAAGATATTAATTAGTATTAAAGTTTATCGGCTTAACGTTTTCGAGGATCCATGCCTCATATTCATAGCCTTCATAAAATGTATAATAAAATATGCAAATACAAATATTCAAATAAGCTAGTATTACGTAGCCCATTTCTTCGAGATCTCGAAGCAAGTATCCTTTCTATTAATGGCATGGATGTTTCCATTGATGTAAAAATTCACATAGTTAATGATAACAGAATTATATTAAAACATTTTATAAAGGAGACAAATTTAAAAAAAACATATTCCTATAGATTCACAACAAGCATGGGTACAAAAGATGGCACTCATTAAAAATTTTAAATAAAGAAATGATAAATATAATAGAGATAAAAATGTAACTGATTTACAAATTAAACAAATTTACTACATTTTATAAAGATTCTCACAGAGGCAAAGCTCTCCATACAATAGCGCCACCAGTGTAAGCCTGAGTAATCAATACTTGCAGGAACATTTGTGCATAGTGCCTATTCATCAAATATCCCCAGACTAGTTTCTAGCTTGTGGCACTGCACCTAGATCTTAGAATCTAATGCAACTCTACAGCAGCCACCTTTTACTTTTTTTAGCTAACTATAAAGCCTTGAGTCCAAAATGAAAACACAATAATGTTTTCAAGCTAAGCTCATTAGCTTGTATAGTCATATAGATCTAAACTCAGTTCAGCATCTATACTTTTTGGTGTCTTTGGTTCTTTAATAACCACAGTCACTATAATCTTATTGGGCAGGATTGGTAATAAACCATTGAACATCACATGATCACCATTCTTTATGCTTACACAATCTATTTATTCAACTATTTATTCTTACCATTAATGTATGCACATATCATTCCATCTATCCATTATCTATCTTAGCCAGTCACTTACTAATTCACTCAACCTCTAAATTGTTATACCTGTCTAACTATATAATTTACATTTATCTTGTTATCTGGTCACCAAACTTTCTACTTATCCAATGATCTAATTATTTAATCTGCCATTCATCTAACAATCTAATGATGCACCTCTTCTGCTTATATACCAAATGACTATTCTTTCTAATCATCTAATTCAATTTAGTACTCATTTATCCATACAACTAATCACTCATTTATTCATCCAATATCTTTCATCTACCTATTACTTCATCTACCTGCCAATATTTATTCATCCAGTTATCCACTTACTTATACACACATCTATCCACCCACATATATATTTACCCATTTATCAACAATCCATCCATTAATATATTAACATATCTGATTACTCATTGATTATTTCATCTATCCTTCATTTATTCTCTTATCTATTCATCTATCTAGCTACATCTATCCACCATCCATCCATGTTTAATCAAATCCAACCACCTACTTGTTGATTAAGCTATTATCCTCCTATTCAGTATTTTATTCATTTATTATTTTAATCCTTTGCTTATTTACCTATTCATTAATGTATTTATCTTCTTAGCTACCCATCCATTTATTAAAATATATATTCATCTATTCATAACCTAATTATCAATTTATCAATGTACTTTTTCTTTCATTGTTAATCCACTTATTCTTCCTCAACTTCTTATTTTCCTGTTTTTGACCATCTGCCACTATCTACCCATGTATTAATACAACTATAACATTCATTATATCATTAACTTGGCTAGAATCATTAATCATCAATCCCACCCATATCCACTCAACTTTTTTTATAACCTCACTCAAACATAGTAAATGAAACATTTGACCAAGCATCTATCTTAGTAACTACCCATCCATTAATCATCCATTTATACATCCATATATATATATATTTCTGCTTCTATACTAATCTCATCACCTATTTAGTTATATATTCATTTAGATTTCCATTCAACTTTTTATATATCAATCTATTCATCCGTGTATCTATTTATTAATTTGTCTACACATCCACCCATCTATATATTTTTATTTACTGATCCAGTCAAATATTCATCTAATCATGATCTTAAGTTGTAATTCCATTCACCCATATATTCACTTAATTTTTTATAATATATTGATTTATTCATCTAATTATCTATTTATTTATCCAATTATCTATAAATTCATCCATCTATCTATCTATTCATTTATTTATTCATTTACATATATACTATTCACCGTGCAACTACTATCTGCCCATCAATCAACTCATCCATCTTTCTTATCCCATCCATTAATCTAAGCTATTTATCCATTTGACTATCCAGTCATCTAACTACAAATTGTCCATATTTATCTGTCTATTTACCTATATCTACATATTCATTATTTATCTTTTTACTTATTCTAGTATATAATAGACATCTTCAGAAAACTTTTGCACATTCGGCTAAATTTTTTATTAAAAAAGGTTTGGACATAAACAAGGCAAAACTCTCCATACAGTAGTGCCACCCCGTATCAACCAGAGTAATCAATGGATGCCAGAAGGCTTGTGCAAGATCTAGGTGCAGTGCTCTCAGATCCAAAGCTTCTCACTGACGAAGACCACAAGCCAGAAACTAGTATGGGGATGTTGGATGAGCAGACATTAGATAGGGATTTTATGCACAAGCCTTCTGGCATCCATTGATTACTCTGGTTGGCACAGGGTGGCACTACTATATGGAGAGTTTTGTTTATAAACAATTATGTGCTAGTATAAGAGATGGTGATCACGTGATGCTTAAAGGTTTGGACATAATAAATAACTTCTACTATATAACAGAAATTTAATATCAGTGTAGTTTTAAATTAGTGCAAAACACATCAAAAGGGCAAATCTACTGATCAGCTATTAAATAGGTTTACCTAGAAATAAGTTTTCATATTCATTCAGGAAAAAACATTCTTTGCTTTGAAAACAGAAAATTGATTGTCATTAATGTTAATTTATCTATTAATTGCTCTGTTATTGATTTTACCTTGGTTAAGTTATCAATCCTCTATAAAAAAAAGTTACAAGTTTGAAATTAAAATTATAGAAAACGATGACCCCAAGTGAGTATATTATGCAGATCCTTAATCCCTAAGATAAATCATATATTTTTCTTTGAATGCAAAGATGAATATAAAGTAAATTCAGCCTTCAAAATTTACAATAACACATTTCAAACAGTGAGAATAGGCTCTGAAGATAACGATGAATATCGTATATTCATCTAATGTATAGAATATATAAAATTTCATAAAAATAAATATAGAAACATTCAGTTATTTTTCGTGCATAATTAAAGTTGGATACATTAAACAGACAACGATTAACTGTAAAATTAATATTGGCACAAGTTCTATATTTCTTAAAGAATAATTCAAACGTCACATTTATCTCTATGGAATCATACATGACAACATCTCTTTGGTTACTGATAGAGTAAACATAGGCTATATATAATGTATTATTAAATGTAACATCTTAAGTATGAGGATAACTTTACTGATCTTTTATTTATATTTTTTCATATTATTTTTTATATGTTTACATTCTATTCATTCAGAAATTGCTATATATCTCAACTTACCTTCAACTAATGGACTAGTTCAGATTCGAATCTATCTCAATCGGATTGAGAGTTGATAGATAACATGATGCTGCTCATTGAATCTTGATTGTTTTCATTGTGGAAGGTGATCTGGTTTTAAATATTTAGTTCAGTGGAGAATAAAGGAGACAACAATTTATTCAAACTTAAACAGCTGTATGCATATGGTGCTATATCAATAAAGCAGTAAGGCAATTTTACATTAGAACTGGAAACTGCTATAACCTAATCAGATATGAAGCAAGTTGTCATAACAGTCAAAAGTGTCACAATATCTTCCTATGAGGCAAACTGCCACAGTAAAGCTCCTGGAAGTGGTAAGTAAATGTAGAAGAGTACCTGAAGTCCTTTACCTTAATAGTTGCATGGCAACAAAACCCATCAGATGAAGGTATTATATATATATATACTGAGGTGAGCCAACTAGCTCAAAACCATGGTCTAAAGGTTGGTGACAATGAAAGAGATATTGAATTCTATCTCTCTCAGCATTTATGTAAACAAAAGCTTGTTAGGAACTATTGGTAAAGCTCCATCTAGTGATCATAAAGTGCAAGCTATGAGCAAGTTACGAAATTTATAATTTGTTTTGTTTATCATAAATATACTCTTGAGGGTTTTTGCAATGATATATATTGCAGAGGCTTTTACTATGTGGTGAAACTGAACTGATTTCAGACCCATATAACTGTATGGTTTGTTTGGCTGGATTTGAAGATATTTACGTATCTGAAAAATTTGTGCTTTCAAACTGATAGAAATGTGTTTCATAAATGGTGATTGTAGAGTTAGTATTTAGATCTAGTTTTTGGTCTTCCTATCCTTTACTGAGGTGAGTCGACTAGCTAGAAACCATGGTCTAAAGGGTGGAGACAATGAAAGAGATATTGAATTCTATCTCTCTCAGCATTTATGTAAACAAAAGCTTGTTAGGAGCTATGGGTAAAGCTCCATCTAGTGATATATATATATATATATATATATATATATATGTATTTGTACATTTACTTTTTTATGAAGTATTATAATTTTATTTTTCTTATTGTATTGCCAAATCCATATAATATTAATATCATCTATATTCTTTATTACTTTTTACAATGCTTTTTTTACAATCCACTATTAACAGTTTTGATTGCCCCAACAATCTTCAAAACTATAACAAACACAACACAGATGCATGAATACAAATATACAAATATATATATATAAAATGTAATATATGTTCATGTACATTTGTATTCATGTATTTGTATTGTGTTTGTTATAGTTCTGAAGAAGATTGCTGAGGCAATCGAAACTGTCAATAGTGGATTGTAAAAAAGCATTGTAAAAAGTAATAAAATGTAGATAGTATTAATATTACATTTACTTTTAATTAATAAATATTTAATTGTATTTTTATGAGTTAGTGTTTATTATAAACTTTCAAGAAACACAACAAAAAATAAAATTGAAAATATTTTTCCCAAATCCACACAAAAGAACATCATCATTCAAGTATGTGGTTTATTCTTATTAATATCTTCATTTCACTTAAGATGATCTCCATCCTTCTTTCATGAGTTGGTTAATAAAGATTTTACATTATTTTGTTAAGAACGCCATTATCATCTTTTTATAATACTATCAAAATGTTCATCCACACAAAAGAACATCATTCAAGTATGTGGTTTATTCTTATTAATATCTTCATTTCACTTAAGATGATCTCCATTCTTCTTTCATGAGTTGGTTAATAAAGATTTTACATTATTTTGTTAAGAACGCCATTATCATCTTTTTATAATACTATCAAAATGTTCATTTTACACTTTTTTTAAATTATCTGCTTTCTAATGTTAATATTTTCGCAATATCTTCATTGTATTCTCTGTTCACCTATGCATTCAGCTCTTTAATGAGATTAAAGTGAAGCTAATCCTTTTTATATAATTACAGATATATTCATTAAAAAACAGTCAACACTTAGATAATCCCAATGTCAATAACAATCAACAATTTCAAACTGTTGTCAAGGCAACCTCCTTTTAACAATAAAGGTTTAACAACATATATTGGATAACATTGTGTATACTTGACAAGTTGACAAACATTTTAATAGTAATAAACTATTCATCCTTTTCATCATTTTTATTGACTATCAATCTACAAGTCTATTCTTAGTTTATCTTGTCCACATTCATTTTATTAAAGTTCCCTATTTCATCCAACTGTATCCCATATTTACTTTCTAAATTCTAAAATTTTTTGGGTTACACATTTAAACTTTAAATGCTTCTCCATTATCATTTCTTCTGGCAATATTGCCAACTGAATCCATCCCAGCCTTTTCATTTTTTCAGTGATATCATTAATGATTGTTTACTCACTAATCCTACTGATTATTGCTCATTTTTCCAACTGGTGTTATTCTTTTGAGTATGTTTAACTTTTTACTTTTCATCTCAACACAAAATAAAACATGCAATTAATGAATGACAGCTAACTAGAGCAAAGTTAAATGGAGTAAAGCCAATCAACCTTCATCAGTTCACCACTAACTTTGATATCTTGTGGGAAGAATATATTTTTTTAATTGAACATATTATCTAAAATTAACTAAAAAATATTGATCATATGTGGCATTAGGAGAGGAATAATTCCTGTAGACACAAACTTTTAGCCTATTCTTGATTTGCATTCCAATTAATTCTACCTATGTGCAGAAAAACTTTATAATCAGGGCATGAATAAAATCACATTTTCAGCATAATAAAGAATGATTTAATACCTAAAACTATAACATTACTAATGTCATTGACTCAAAATTGTTTACTATAATTTTTTAAAAATAAATTTAGGTCTCGGGGGGTATTCCTAACTTTTCAAAACACAGTCATAGGCAAAAACAAATGGTTTATATAACCTTCAATCTTTAATATTAGTTTTGAACCCCCCTAATCTTAACAGATTAATTAATAATGCCAAAGATAAACTGCTATTGGGAGGCATGCAGCACATATAAAATTAAATGCAGCAACAATGCCTGTACAGATGTATACTACAAGGAATCAAGGGCAAACATTGTCACAAGAGTAGCTACCACAATAAACATGCAAAACGTAATCCTGAATATAAATCTATTTTCTGGGAGCATGAACAACTATTTTGTCATGCTTTCAATCCAAAAAATGTCAACTTAGTTTGTATGGAATGAGATGATAGGAAAAGAAAAGTTAAGGAGGCATGATTTATTGCCAACCACAATTACGTCATCAATAAGAAAGAAAACAATATTCCACTTTCAACCAAATGAAACATGTAAAATCTAATTTAAGTAATTACTACAATTACTTCTCAATAATAGGGCAGCACACCTAGCCAATCAGTGCGAGATATGTTTCTGGAGGAACATAAAAATCACTGGACTAGTAAAAACGTTTGACTAATTTATTATGATAAACTGTTAAATAATTGACAGTGATTTTAAAATCTGCTTTTATCTTGTTAATTGGTTGTGCAAAAGCAGGTACTGTGAAACAAAATATATTTGGCTCAAGTCTTGAACAAATTCTTATTCAAGTCTTGAACAAATTCTTATACAAACAAAATTACATTGAAAAGTTATATTATGGTTTTTCTTTTAGATTGTATATAAAAATTGTTCAGAAGTCATATAAGTTTACCAGAGTTAATAACTTACACTTCTTGAAACTAAACAGTTACTATTGTAACGATCGAAATGGCAATGAAGATTGAATCTAACCACAAACTACAATATCTGCTCTACAGAGCACCATCTAGGCATTTAAACCTAGAAAAATTTATAGAGTAGGCAGATACACGCTGTTAAGATTCCACTTTATTTAAATATTTAGATCGTTAGCCCAAGTCACTAGCTCAGTGGAATAGCAGAGATTATAAAATATAACTTTATATCTCAAATATAAAAAAAATAAAAGCCACTGCCAGAAATTAACATATAAAAATATTTATTTACGCACATATAAAATCATTCTAAATTTGAGGAATAAGTTTAACATTTTAGATTTTTATATTAATCTTTAATTCTACATTTAAATAAATTTCAATGAGTTTAATATTTTATTTAGATGGTCGAGTATGAATAGACTACATAGATCTGCATTTGAAAAGAAAATATTCTATCCCTTATTTAACCTTAGGCCAAAATATTCGCAGTCAAACTGGCGTCAATCCATCTGATACATTTATGTATTCAATGTAGCATGAAAATACGACAACACGAAATACTATACTGTCAGGAATGTACGTCTGAACAGTAAGTAGAGTTAGAGAAGACATTGTCTCTCCACCAACAAGAATGCTACATCTGTTGGCGAGTAGAACCATAAACATAAAATTTCATAGGAATGGATTGCGGTCCTTTGCCATCTTACAAACCCATCCATAGGCAAACAGAAAGTGTGTGACATATATATGCAATCCTGCCCATAGTGGATCTCATACTACATCTACTAATTACACAAATATATCCAATCCATTGAGACAATTCAACTACAAAACGAATAACCTAAGATTACCCTCCCTTAAACTATATATATAACTTTACAAATCTATACAGCCATTCACGCCCAATTTAAATTTCACATTTATTATGTTCGCACAGATGAATTTTATAAAATTTGTTTTAAAATGTTGAGTATAGATCGGCTGCACAGATTCCACGGTTAAAAACATTCCAAAATAAACATAACCGATCAAAATACAAAGTCATCGATAATGTCAATTGCATAGGGAATACAAGAAACCCAATGATGTTCATCATAAGACACTGCAGTGACATGATGACTTATATATTCCAATCGACCATGAAACAGCAACATAATTAACCGCTAATGAATCTATGCAATGTCTATACCCAACTTTAAATTTCATGCATTTAAATAATTTATACAATAAGTATTAATACAAATAAAAAAATAATAAAATGGAAATGATTTTTTTTCAAAGCAAAACATATAAAATTTTAAACATTATCAATTGATTTTAAACTTAAAAGTCAGATAGAAATTCATAAGCTTGAACGAAAGTTCTAAATTATTTTTAAATTTAGAGCTCATGTCAATATAGCTTACGGCAGAAGAGTCCAGGTTCCTGTTTTTTAATTCCCGCAACATCTCCATTGGAAAATAATGTTCTGGAGGTGGCATTAGCTGGTTCCACTCTGGTATCACAGTCTTTTCTTTTTTTTTTTGTTTAAATAAGTGAAAGAGAATGACAAGTGCGTCTTGCCGTTCGTCTCCCCAAATCAAGTTCGAAAACTCACTGGAACTCCATATTTTTCTTTTTATAGTCCTCCTATGGATTCCATGAACAAAGATGTCACTGTTCCATTTTTTCGTTATGGTCCAGACCTTTATTTGCTGCTTCTGTATTGGACAAGCTAATTCTTTATTCCTTATCTAATTTTGATCTGACTTTCTGATTACACAGCTTTTGGATAATTAATAAACAATCATTTCCATTTACAAAAATATTTTATCTTTAAGTCTTGTACTTTTTTTTTTATAAAAAGGTACGTTCAAATATTTATTTATTTGTTTTTTTTTTTTTAAAAAATATTTTTAAAGTTTTGAATCTGTGCGAATATATGCGTTTAACAAACATTTCAATTTTAGCATTTAGTTTTTTTTTTTTTAATAGATTTTATTTTTATTTGTGAACTTTAAGATTTTATTTTAAATTAATGTAACGACATATTTATATATCGTTACACTATATATATATGTTAATTCTAATATTTTCACGGATAAAAGATGTCATATTATTATTACTATTTGCGAGATAGTCCGTGCAGTGAAAAAGCTAAATGCTGATGTTTCAGTACAATATCAAGTACCTTCCTCAGAGCGTCCTCTATGATTTGAGAAAGAGGACGCTCTGAGGAAGGTACTTGATATTGTACTGAAACATCAGCATTTAACTTTTTCACTACATGGAATATCCCGCAAATAGTAATAATAATATGACATATATATATATGTAGAAAATAAAATCACTATTTTTCAAGACCTATTTAATCTTTAATATTAATCACAAATCATTGTTTTTGAGTGGGTCAATTTAATCTAAACATCACATGATCACCATTCTTTATGCTTACACAAGCTGTTTACACAGAGGCTAAACTCTTCACACTGTAGTAGCACTTAGTACAAGCCAGAGTAATCAATGGATGCAAGAAAGTTTGCGCATAAAATCTTTATTTAGTGCCTACCTTATCCAATATCTCCAGACTAGTTTCGAGCTATATAGAGAGTTTAGCCTCTGTGTAATCAATTTAATCTAAATAACCATTAATTAAATCAAAAAAACTTTTAAAATTGTGCACACATACTCATCTACAAACATATATTTTAAATCTAATATTATTTTTGTTTTTACAGTTTTTTTGGTTCTGTTATTAAAACACTGAATTTTATAGATGTTTTATATAATTTTTTAGAATAAACTTCCTATAGAAACAAAACAGTGAAAATAATATTACATTAAAAATATCATTTAAATTGAAAAAAAACAATAGTTTGCAGCTTAAAGAGACTTTAAACAAACCATTGCAAGAAAATTTTTTTGACATCAGGTGTTAGTCACTAGGCTTGCTATCTACCAGGTGATGAAAATTTAAATGTTTTTATTATTAATTTATAACTAAGAATAGTAGATAATTATTTACTGATTTATAATGAGTGCTTACCTAACTTTAATAGAGGATTATTTATTAAAAGAAAAATTCTAAGCTTTAAGGGAACCAGCAAAATTTTTAAGTTTTACCTAGATGAATTTTGAATCTGAATTTGAATCTAGGTTTTGAGCATAGGAAAAAGATGCTTTTTAACTACATCATGAAGTCTTACATATATTTTTTTCATTGTTTTTAGTTTGATAAAGAATGGAAATTAGGAGATTATATCAATGTAAACAGAGATAACTATAGCTTTTGATGTAGCCAAAAAATTATCAATTAATACTAATTGACAATCCTCCTGAAGTTACCAATTTTCCCCCATTAATTTATAATATAATGTCTGGATGTTAAACTATTAATACATATTATATTTTATTGTCCTGACTCTCAAGTTAAAATGTTGCCATGTAAGTAAAATTAATCATGTTCTATAAAACTTTACTCTGATCAATGTTACATTTGAGGATAATAAAAAAGATAAATATAATAAAACAATTTCTGAATCAATCTATTCTCAGTAATGTTATGGACTTGAGAATTAGAGGTTTTTGGAATGAAGTTCATTGTCATTTTCAATACTCAGACATCACATGACCCCTGAATGACTAAGAGAATCTTTTAATTCTATTAAGAGAGATCAATAATCTCTCATTACTTGAACATCTGATTAATCAAATCTCAATACTAATTGGATTTCCCCATCTCATTGATCCGATCCTCAATTTGGGAGTCGTTTACTAGGAAATTATTAATTTCACTTATTTCCAACATTTTTTTAAATTTTTTCGGAATTCATAAACATTTTAAATAAAAAATATCCTTTAACATCATCATTATAAATCAAATTAATTTTTTTCAAGCCATATAACTTAAATATAATAACAGAATCAGAATAACAATCACGTTTATAAAGGGATATCTAATCTTATATACACCATGACTGAATCTTATAATTTTTGTAGTTAAGAAATATATAAAGCAAAATTTTTGTGAGCAGAAATCACAGATTTGTTTAAATTCTGAATAATCTTTGATTAATTGACTCTAAATACTACAGATTTTGGGAGAAAAAATCTTGTTAAAATTATACCTTTGCTCTGCATGGCTTAATACAGTGAAAGAATGGCAGAATCTAAAGGATAATGTTCATGGATAATAACTCAACACTGCCACTTAAAACAGTAAAAAACTTTTTGTACAGCAGCGCCACCCTGTGCAAAGCCATAGAAGTAAATGGATGTGTTTACTTCAATAGCCACATATTAGTTTCTAGCTTGTGACTTTCATCAGTAAGGAGCCTTGGATTTGATACCTTTTCAGATCTAATGTAACCCTCTAACACCCACTATTTACCTATTTAGTTAACCATAAAGCTATGAGCCCCAAATTAAAACACAATAAATGTTTTCAATCCAAGTTAATTTACTTGTATAATCATGCAGATCTGAACCCAGTTCAGTATCTATACATTTTAATGTGTTTGGTTTTTTAATAAACATAGTCACTATAATTCTATAGGCAGGATTATGGATGCTTTGTTTTTTTTTTTTTTTACTAAACATAGTCACCATAATCTTATAGATAGGATTGGTTTTAAACCAATAAAAGCATAATATGATCATCATTTTCCATACTTACAGAGGCTATTGTTTTAACAGCTTGTGTAAGCACAGGAAATGGTGATCATGTGAGTGTTTTGTTTTCCAGTGTTCAAATGTCATAAAATCTCATGCATGACAAACTATTCAATTATTTTTACTTATTTGTGGCATTTATTTACACATATCTATTTTCACAATTGTGATGTATTACTAGCAAACTAGTTTATAACTAATAACATGGGTGTTTATATAAGTTGACACAACAAATCTTTTCACACCAGCAATTTAATATAGATAACTGTGATTATTTCAAAATGATTTGAATTTATCAGTGTATCCTCCAGCTTTAGCTTAATCTTAACATAACCATCTATCAGTTCAGAAGTCAGATCAATCTGTCACATTATAGAAATATTATGAACATACACCTTTTCAAGCAAGCCATCCAGCATGTTACAATTCTAATTTTATATATATACACTATTTTTAAAATACTTCTTATAATATGTATTTAAATATATTTAAAACTTCTATTCCATCATGCATTACTGAAACATATGATTCAAGACACGTGAAAAGGATAAATGATCTCCAAGATGCACATTTCATGCAGAATCAGCACTCATCCACTGGCCCTGAAGGCTTTTATGCATATATTCATCATTTGTTCAGTATATATATATATAATTACTATAGTTTAATTGACAGTTTCTAATCTTTCCTATAGCAATTTACGGTACTTCTTGGAATGCAATCTGTCTTATATATAAAGATTGAGATTATTCAGCAATATACTGCTTTTTTATTGATGTTTAATGCCGAAGTGATCTTGTTTTTCTTTTCATTAATGATATATACTTTACATTAATTCCTTTAAAAAATTTTTTATATCTTCATTGATCTATGCAATAATTACCAAAATGTGTGTTAAAAAGGATATCTATCTTTGAATTCATCTATTGCTAGATATCCTCCCTCTCTAAAAAAACAACAAACTTTGATTATCTTTATGTAACTTTTAAAAATCAGTACTGTGCTTAGTTAATAATGTCAAGAATTTTGAATATAGGATTTAATATATGAATTTTTTTCTACAATACAGGCTTTTTCATACCTGCACTCCAATATGTAATATATAGGGGGTTTGAACTCAGACTTTCACATGACCCTCAACTATCCATGCTATCTCATATTGCTGACACACTTGATCACACACATTTTGAAAAGATAAATAATCACCAATATAGGTATTTCATGCTAAACCAGCCCTTGTCAGTTGGTCCAGATTATCATCTCCATACACATATATATACCTCGTAAACAGTAATTTAAAGTGAGTGGTCTATCCTAACACTTTCATTTCCAGTACTCAAGATTTGCCCATAGTAAGCATTTGGGTTGGAAAGAATAAGTAGATTTATTTTATTCTTTCATAAATACTATATCTTGTGTTGGGAATGAAAGTATTCATTTATTATTAACACTCGTAAAAAGCGCATGCACAATAGCTTGAAAAGGCTCATCTTTAATGTATTACAAATATATATATATATAATCACTGCTCGGCTGATTTATACTTTTTTTTTGATTGGTAATGTTGTGTTTCCATCTTGAATTTTTATTGACATACAGACTAGATAACTTTGTTGGCATTGGCATTCATTTGGGAAAGTTTTTGTATTATATTCAAATGTTTAGTTGCATATTTTTTATATATAATAATGTCCACTTGTCTTGTGCAATTTAATACAGGATAAATATTGTTATATTGGTATTAACCTTCATAACCAGAAAAAAAAGTCGTGACAACGATTTGGAATAGAATTGAGGTCATTAAAATATGTATTTACTGATTGAATGTCAGATCTATATAACTGTGCAAATAGATTAACTTGAGAGTTCAATACTTTAGATTTTTTTTGAATTTCAGAACTATTATTTTGGATATAAAAAAGAAGTTAAAGATAACTGCTATATAGTTGTATTAATTCCAGACTTGAATACCAAATCTTCATTGATAAAGGGTCTAAGTCAGAAAGTAATCTGGATTTAAGCTGTGCCGCCACTCTGCAATTTCTGATTATTCAAGCTTGCAACAAATGATATTAGAATAGAGAAAGGAAAACTCTTGTTTAGAGTGCTATAGAATTAATTACGGTTTTGAATCAAAATCCAACCTGTTATTTTCAGCACTCAAACACGTCATAACTATCCAAACAATCAATCATTAATGTTTTTTTTTTATTTTAAAAAAATAATGTTCACTTGTCAAGCATTAACATCATATCCTAAATCAAGAAAAGATTGATTTTTGAAAAAAAAAATGGAACCAAAAGATGAAAAAAAAAGGGTAGTACTGCAAAGGCAAAATCTTTTCAATTGATCTTTACAGAAAACGAGTGAAGAACAAAGCAATATTTATCCAGTAATACCCATTGCTGAATAGCGAAGATTTGAATGTTTTTCCATTCCTGTTTTAATTCTCTAATTAAGAATAGCTGAATATCTCTTTACTGACCAATATTGGATGATTAATTGAGTTGGTAAGTCAGTCTTGCCAATTAGTGAATAGTGAGGATTTGAATGTTTTTCCATTCCGGTTTTAATTCTTTAACTAAGAATAGCTGAATATCTCTTTACTGACCGATATTGGATGATTAATTGCGTTGGTAAGTCAGTCTTGCCAATTGGTAAATAGTGAGGATTTGAAGGTTTTTCAATTTCTGTTTTAATTCTTTAACTAAGAATAGCTGGATATCTCTTTACCGATCAATATTGGATGATTAATTGAGTTGGTAAGTCACTCTTGCCAATTGATGAATAGTGAGGATTTGAATGTTTTTCCATTTCTGTTTTAATTCTTTAACTAAGTACAGTCGGATATCTCTTTATTGACCAATATTGAATGTCTAATTCAGTTGGCAAGTCAGTCATCTGTAAAAAAAAAAAAAAATTCTAAGCACATTGAAAAAAATTCTTACCTAGTTTAAATTCGAACCCAGGTCATAGGCATAACAGGTAGATGTGCTATTTGTGTACTAGGATCTATATTAGATAGTAACTAAAAGTCTTTCACCAAAAATTTTGAATAACTATATATAAAAGTATTAAAATATTGAAGAAAGTGTTAGATGTGATATGTTGGACTATTTCCATCACCACTAAACATCACATGATCACCATCTCTTATGCTAGCACATAACTGTTATTAAACAGGCAAAACTCTCCATACAGTAGTGCCACCCTGTGCCAACCAGAGCATTGATTACTCTGTTTGGCACAGGGTGGCACTACTATATGGAGAGAGAGAGAGTTTTATCTGTTATTTCCATCACCTATAAGTGAATGTGGAATGTATAGAAATTTTAAACTATATTTAAACTTTCCAAATACAAACAACTTGTTAGTAATAACACTTAAATGGACAACATAGATTAGTAATTACACAATAGTACTACTATTCTCCACTCTTTTTCAGGTGTTTCTGGCCTATATGCACAGAAGTTGAACTCGCACCTTTAGATTCTTGAATGTTGAATTTAAGGCAAACACTTTAACCAACTAAGCCATTCTGTCAAAAGCAACATATAGTAGAAGTTTGATATATTTATATATGGGGGTTGGTTCAAATCCTCCTGAGTCCTTCAATTTTTTTTATATGAGTAAGGCTAATAGTTTTTTTATTATTGTTTAAAATTTTTCCTAAGAACAAAATTCATTAGAGGCTTCCATACATTGTGTATTGCCACACTCAATTGACTTATAGCATTATTCACCATTTTCATATGAGCAGCTTCCTTGAATTTTCTTCTATGAATTTTTTCCTCTTTATCCAATATCTTTGTATTTTCCCAATCCTCAGGCTTAACAACCATCTGCTAATCAAAAAATTTAAGCGATGGTTTCTTGAACCCAAATATTTTGATTTCCTGATGAAGATAAATATTAACGCCTTGCCTACTAAACACTTTCTGGTGCAACACCGAGGATTCTCAAACATAGAGTTCACTTGCTCACTATGCCTCAGAGAGGATGAAACTTGTCTTCACCTCCTCTGCCACTGTGTTTCCCTTCACCCCTACAGAGTCCTTATAGCCTCCATGTTAAATAACAATACGCCTGCCCTGTTGACTCTCATTGACAATATACTATGTGGATCCATCCCAGAGATACGAATAACAACATTTGTACTGTTTTTGCTATGGTACACACGGTGCTGGCTCACCTTTAATCATGGACTAGAGCATCCACTTGAACTTTATATTAACAAAATGGAAAAAATTTGGAAAAGGGATCAGAATTTGGCCCCCTCTTATATCTATGACTCCACATGGAGGTTATTGATCTGGCCCCCAAAGCTGATCCCTTTCATTCCTAAATAGAAATCTTCCCTGGAGAGTAATTTGAGGCTGAATGGCCTGCATCCCTTTGTGATAACTTACCTTGCTCTGCATGATTATTGCCCAGATTCTGAGATGTTATGGAAGTAGCCTCCGGTATAAAGGGTCAATTTGGTCATGTGGAGCATGGACAAAGGATTAGACCTATCGCTGAACTAGATGAGACATGCAAGCTTGGTCATCTATATGAACAGGATACTATTCCAGACTCGTTCCTTGCCGATATGCTTCATATTAGTCCTTTTAGCTGGTGTCAAACAAGATATCAATACTGAGCTTTCATCCCACTGATTATCATGTAATATATCCTATGTTTTACTATTATCATATATTGTATCTATATTTTATAATAAAAAAAATATATATGGTCATTAGTACATACATGATCTTCCATGGTAGACATATCTGTTTTTTCTCTTTTAACCATTAGTTTCTGCTCGTTCAATTGCTGTTCAACAGGACAATAGTATTTACTTCCACATTCACGTGGCATTTCATAGATGCAATTTTTGTTCTTCAGCATTTCCAGTTTAGGCTTAGTAGAAGTAAGAATTTCTCAAAGTGTGGTATGACTTTGAAAAGCTTGTTCTAATGTTATATTGACTACAGATTTTCTTTAATTTGTCTGCCATTCCTGGTATGTATGAATATACTACCATACCAATAATTGTTTTCTCTTTTGGTATCTCTTTGTGTTGTCTATTTGTGTGTTATTACTAACAAGTTGTTTGTATTGGGAAAGTTTAAAATTTTCTATACGTTCAACATTCACTCATAGATGATGAAAATAGTCCAACATATCATATCTAATAATATACCATCATGACAAACCTTCGGACAAAAAAAGAAAGAGTTAATTAACTAAATAGAAGATACTTTCCAAAAGTGAGTTTAAATACAGCGACATTTACTCTCTCAATAATTTATGCATCGTTATTTCAAAGACAAATCAAATAAACATAAAGAATATAATAAAAAAGGAGTAATAATGCGTTTACATATATGTTATGCGTGTGTGCGCGTATATATTTGCTCCTTACTAATTATTTTATTTTATGCAATTTATATTCTATATTAATAACTTGATTTACTGTTACTGCGTTGAAATATGAATGTTTTACAAACTCATTTATTATTTATATGTAACAATTATGTTTTATGTACATATTTATTTTTATTGTATATAAATAAACTTGTTTTTAAATATGTCATCATGCATTTAATATTTTTATAAAATATTATAAATAGATTCGCAAATTCTTTTTCTCATTTCTTTCTGCGTGAATTCATCCAAGAGAAATTTAATTAAAATATTCAGAAAATTTTTATTATCCCCCCCCCCCCCTTTCAGAATACTTTTGCATAAGATAATCCAACGTTATTTAATTAAATTAGTCATTACATGTGATATATCAATATTCGCTGAAAACTCACAATACGCCACTAAGCATTGTTATCAACAAATTATGCATAATTATGTAATTATGACAAATGTGATCTTCGTATTACTACTCTGTATGCATAAATTTACATAGGCGTATTTTTTTTCTTTGAAATACCATCTTTATTCTTTTAGTTATAACTTTAAACACTTTATTAAGATGTTCTCTGCAAGCTGAATTATCATGGGAAAAAAAGGGTTAGAGGTGATTTTGTGATGCTTTCTTTAGTTTATGTGGGAAACAAGGAGTAAGCGCTGGCATGCAGTTGAACAAGGGTGCAGCTTATTAATAAGACAGGATATATGACCACAGAAAAATGTTCTCAAGACGTTGAAGTTATCAAATAAGGAATTATTGTTTTCAAAAAGTATGGAGAAAAAAATAAAGATTGAATAAAACAATAAATTAATATTGTCAAAGGTAAATGTTAAACTAAATTAATAGAAAAAGAAAAAATTCAAGCAAATATGAAGATATATTGCCCATCGGCTCTCCCTGAGGTTAAAAAAGAAAACTGTATAAATAAAATGATTTACTTAATATGTTAAAATGAGCCAGAAGAAATATATTTAAATTATAGTATTTAATTATAAAATTTTAATTAGATTGAATTTTTTTATTGATTATTTTTCAATTGTATTTAGACACATCAGTAATTGTTAAATATTGTGGAATGAGCGTATTAACCCACGTCACGTGATGCGATAAACCGGAAATTATATTATTGACTGCTATTAAAGATCCACAGACAACAAAAAAAAAAGCTGTTTTCCTTATTGTAATTCTTTTCATCTTAAATTTTTGCCTATAATTTAAGAATTATAATTCTAAAATTTGTTACATAAATTATTTTCATACGCGCGTGTATGTAAACATTTTATTATTAATAATAAATAATAAATAATAAGGACGATTACATAATACGCGGTTTACGACAATTTAGGACAAAATGATTCAAAACATAGCCTCCCATTTTTGGCACTCGAATGTCACATGACCTCCTGAAAAATTAATTAAACAAACGATCACTTTTAGATATTAATATTATTATTGATTTATATAGAAAATTAATGAGATTAAATTTATAATTTAAAAAGATGATTCGGATTAAATAAGTATGGTTTAAATTATCATTAATCCAATCACTATTAATTCAAAAACTTTTATTATCTGAATAAAATTATTAAGTACTCTTTTGATTTGTTTAATTATTGCTATATCAAATTTTTCGGCTAATATAAAGAGCTTGAAAGTCTGAGTTCAAGTCCTTTTTAATGATATAATAAGTACACAACCATTCAAAAAAAAAGGTCTTTCCAAAAACTACTTTAGAAATAAGGTTTGTGATGAATATAGAAACCAATGTGTGAAACACAAATACGTCTACATATAATGGTTCATTTTCTGTTTCCTTAATATTTTATGATGTTTTCCTTTAGATTCCTCAGCAGAAAACCTTTCTTTGAATACTTCAAGACCACTTTTAATTGTAGTTTTCCAAGGTATTCTATTCTATGCCAAATCTTTGCAATGGAAACAATTGAGATTTGAACGTCATTGGAATATCTTTGAAATAATCCTTACAATGTAGATGGAGTCTATCTCTCTCATTAGACTCATGCTCAAGTTCACCATAAAACATCCTTTTAAAAAATATTTCATTGCTCACCCATTTTATATATCCAATCCAGTAAAAGTGTGATTTTACAATAGTTAACTCAGTAGTATCACATCTATCAAGTTGAAAAACATATGGATTGATTTTACAATCCTATCCTTGTATTTTAAAAATTTTACAGAGCATGTTTAAATGAAACTGTTCTAATGCCTTATCATATGTCCAAGTTGGATATAAATCTAAGAATATTTGTATTGTAAAGTGTTATTTGATTAATGTAATAAATTTATACAATATATAAAAACTATTTCAATATATACCAACTAGATTTTCAGCAGAGTTTGGTTTTATAATAGGGGGGGGGGGCTTTCCTGTTGAAATCTAAAAAAATCACAAACCCAAATGAATTCTAGAACAAGGGTTAATTAATTGTAAAGAAATTTTAATTATTTGTTTTCAAAGCGCTAAACAAATGAGTTTAGATTCAAAATGGAAAGTTTGCAAGGAATGGATTTGAAATGAAATTCTTGGCGATAATTATCTATTCATAGAGAAATAAATTCAAGACTTAAATTTAATGACTATTCGTCAAATGATTTTTCAGGATAGAATGGCATAAAGAATCTAAAATCATTATTATATGTCTTAATCCATTTTAGAGCATAAATATCTAAGAACATTCTGTTTGCATTCTATCAACCATATTTTTGAAAGCCAAACCTATGGACTTTTTAATTCTTCATTGTGACGCTCAATGTGGTTATGTTTGATATGAATTTGCACTTAGAAAAAAAGGCATGTGGCTTTATTACTCAGAAGTTCAAAAGAAGTTTGAGCACCACAATTGCAAGTGTCAGAATCAATCTTGGAACTTCCCAAGTCAGAAGCTCTTCGAACTATGCTAAACCATACTGTGGAAATAATGTTATGTGGCTTTATTACTCAGGAGTCCATAAGAAGTTTGAGCACCAGAATTTCAAGTGCCAGAATCAATCCTGGAAAATCCCAATCCCAAGTCAGAAGCTCTTCCAATTATGCTGAACCATACAGGGGAAAAAGGCATGTGGCTTTATTGCTCAGGACTTCATAAGAAGTTTTGAGCATGAGAACTGCAAATACCAGAATCAATCTTGGAATCGTCTAATCCCCAAGTCAAAAACTTTTCCAACTACACAAAACCCCACAGGGAAAAAAGAAGTAGACAGCTTTATTGCTCATGAGTTCATTAGAAGTTCAAGCACCAAAATTTCAAGTGTCAAGTTAATCCTGGAACCTCTTGATCCCAAACCAGAAGCTTTTCCAACTATGGCAAACCATGCAGAGAAAAATAAGGTCCATGAATTTATTGACCAGGAGTTCATAAGATATTCAAGAACCAAAACAACAAGCTCTGGAATCAATCCTAGGACATCCCATCAGACATTCTACCTACTGCATCAAACCCCATATAGTAGTAGTTTGCACTTACAACAGGTGTAACAGAATAATGCCTAAGAGATTTCGCCAACTGTCTCCCAGACACTTACAAAAATATTGAAATATCTTTAAAACATAAATATTGACATTCTAATCAAATGATTTGTTGCTCGAGAGGTCATGTGATGCCTGAGCACTAGAAGTGAGAGATTGAGATTTGATTTATACAAGACACAAGCACTAGCAATAGACACAATAAAAGTTACCCTGAATGTTGATTACGACAATGTAAATCTGTTGGGGAGTGAACAAGAATATTTACATTTTTCAAAATATAAAATGTGTAATGAACATGAAGTTAAAAGCTTTTTTATTAATAAAAAGCTGCATAAAACTCTGTCTTTTAATACTTTATTTATGTTACATAACTCATTGAAAGGTATAATTAATTCCATATGCATAGCACTAGGTGAATTCTCTATAATATATTTTAAACACCCCATAGTTATATTACTTTTAGACCCACTCCCCTTTTAAACAAAAAATGCTTTCTAATTAGGAGCCTCCTTTAAATACAATCAGCCTGTCAGTTTTACTTTAACGTTTGGCCTGGAGTATTTCATAAGCTACTGTTTTAGATAAAATGCTTTCTAAATAAGTAATTATAAATACGTAATTCCACATATTAAATATATATGTACAAAAAATCAAAATATAAGCAAATTAATTACACGTAAGACTACTTTTATATCTCAACCAGAGAACTGTTTTTTATCTGGTTGAAAGATAAAAGTAGTTTTACAGTTAAATAATTTTGCTTATATTTTTTTTTTGTATATGTTTCTTTTTATTAAGTCTTTATGTATATTTTTTCTATATATATATATATATTTAATTCTAATATTCTCACACACAAATGAATTTATAGCATTATTTTCAGGAGCTTCCATGTAATAAAAAGTACTTGTTATTGTACTGAAACATCAGTTATTTAGCTATTATATTTTTATTACATGGAAGTTCTCAGAAATAATATTAAGAATATATATATACACACACCTGGGTCTCATTTTATGTGATAGATAGGTTCATCAGAAAACACACGCAAAAGAAATCGCATAAAAATAGACGTAACTTACCTGGAAAAAGGGGGGATACGGACTGTGATTTTTCAAAAATCGCATAAAGCAAAGCACCAACATAAAATTACTTTAAAACTCACGCAAAAAAAAAATAAGGAAATAAAATATGACTAATAAAAACTTTCAAATTTGAAAAAAATTGATACAAGACAAACTTTTTTTAAGTATAATATTTAATTTTATTCAAAACAATATATTTTTATGCATAATTTACAGTACAATACTGTAATTTACATTTTTTCATACATGTTTTAATTATTATCGTTATTTGCCAATAAACAGATTCATTTGCAAACTGGTAAAAAATCAGATTCTTCACAAGAGGAAATACAACGTGCCAACTTCACTCTCATGTTGTGCTAATGGTTTTCTGGTGACAACGGAATTAGTAATTAATCTTTGAGACGATGATTTTATTAATTGTTTATGAAGCTCGCGATATCCAGACATACAACCATTTAGCTCTCATTGGAATTTAAGAGCACATTTGTGATTAGTGTCATTAATAAGAAAATAATTTGCCAACTGATTAGAAATTAACACGCATAATGTTTGAACAAATTTACATTATAATCTTGTAAAATTTAATGTGTGTATACATAAAATGTGGAAATCATGATTTTAATTTTATTATTGCATAAAATCTTACCATTATAAAGCACTGAAAATATTGAAATTACTAAGATGAAAGTCAAATTCCAATAATGTGCTATTACTTTCAATATGACATAAGTGCACGAAATTTATTATGTAAAATAATAGCGCATTATCGGAGTTTGACTTCCGAAGAAACATGAATCGCTTAACTTCAAAATCGCATTAAATAAATCCACGTAAAATGAGACCCAGGTGTACATACAAATTCTACTTCAGTTCATGCTGTCTGTAAGTACCAAAAATTGTTTAGAGGATGCTATAAATCATCCAAAATTAATTATTTTCATTGTAATTATGTACTAAACATAGCAATGAGTGAATAGTAATTATATTTGTGTATTTAACAAAACTTTACAATATAAACTTTTTGTAAGTTCTGTAACCAATCAACTTTTTACTTGAGTATACACCTCGGTCTCATTTTACATGACAGTAGGTTCCTCAGAAAACACACGCAAACAAAATCACGCAAAAATAGATGTAACTTACATTGAAAAAGGGGGGATGCGGTCTGTGATTTTTCAAAATTCACATAAAAGCAAAGCACCAATGTAAAATTACTTTAAAATTCGCGCAAAAAAAAAAAAATAAGGAAATAAAATATGACTAATAAAAAATTTTAAATTTGAAAAAAATTGATACAAAACAAACTTTTTTTAACTATAATATTTAATTTTATTCAAAATAATATATTTTTATGCATAATTTACAGTTCAGTAATTTATATTTTTTTATACACGTTTTAATTATTGTAGCTATTTGCCAAAAAACACGTTCGTTTGCAAACAACTAGCACCAACTTCACACTCATGTTGTGTCAATGGTTATCTGGTGACAACGTAATTAGTAATTAATCTTTGAGACGATGATTTTATTAATTGTTTATGAAACTAACAACTAAAAATCAAATTCTTATTTTTGTCTTTAATTTTCAATTCCATTTAAAAATCAAATTTCACATCACATTAATTTCAAGTCGCCATAAGTAATTTTTAAATTGTTAATTACAATTAAAAATCAGATTTTAATTTTTAATTGTCAAATTTAATTGTTTTCACTGCTATTACTGACCTTTTAAAAATAAATTTGTGGACACTAAATGATTAATAATTGATTACATTCTTTTTTAAAAAGCAAAAACAGAATGTGATTTAAAATGCAAAATTAACACATACAATGTTTGAACAAATTTACATTATAATCTTGTAAAATTTAATGTGTGTATACATAAAATGTGGAAATCATGATTTTAATTTTATTATTGCATAAAATCTTACTATTATAAAGCACTGAAAATATTGAAATTACTAAGATGAAAGTCGAATTTCAATAATGTGCTATTACTTTCAATATAATGTAAGTGCGTGAAATTTATTATTTAAAGTAATAGCGCATTATCGGAGTTCGACTTCTGGTGAAACACGAATTGCATAACTTCAAAATCATGTTAAATAAGTCCATGTAAAAAGAGACCCAGGTGTATTTATTTATAGAAATTTTTTTAATTATATTTTTTAAATTTGTTTTTAATTTCTAATATTGTGAGAAATTAGATTTTGTAATTCTGTTGATTTCTTTTTAAAAGTTCAACTACTTGACTTCATTTCTATGCTATGATATATATATATTGTTTTTATACATGATATCTTGTGTAAAGTGGCTAATGTTGTACCAAGAATAAGAATAATTTTATATCTCCTAAAAATATTCTGCCATTTTTCTTTACATTTAGATATACATATAAGATTAATATAATATACATTTTCAAATATTGCTAAAATTATCAAATATTGTATTTAACTCAGGTTTATAAGCTTTCATACTCATAATAATGATTGAATCAGTGAATCACCAATCCTGTAACAAAGCCAGTTATCCACTTATCTACATCAAAAACTCTATTATCAGCATAAGTTAGATACAAGTCTCAAACAAATACCCAACCAAATTTCTAATGCAGATGTTAAAAGAAAGCTGGAAGACTGATGGAATACTGTCTTCATTAACAATTGAGATATTTTTTCAAATAATTATATTTTAAAATATAATCAATATACATTCTATACTTAAATAGAACTGAAACTTATCTGCAGTACAAAAATTCTTGCATAATTAACTTGGAAATACTTTAATATACAATTCATACAACGATGAGTTTTTTTTGAGAAAAAAATAATAATTAATGTATAAGGATGAGAACAAAATAATATAAAATTTTTCATTTTCTGGAATAGTTATGATTCTGCATTAGGAGCAGTAATACACTTTATTCCAGAATTATCTATCGCAAGTATAATTATCATTAGATAGTCGTCCCCAACAAATTATAATATTAGATTCTAATAAGAACAGATGATGATGAAATTTGAGAGCATATGTGATGCTTTGTTATAAAAATAGAATATCATTAAACAATGAGGATTGCCAATTCCTCAACAAGCTTTGTGATAAATGCTTAACTAGAGAAAGCATTTAACTCTGTCAGGACCCCCCCTCCAAACCTCTGACCATGGTTTCATGCTCTGGAATTCCTCAGAAAGGTGCTAGGGTGGTTCAGAGCATGAAACCATGGTCAGAGGTTGGGGGGGGGGCTGACAGATATTTTAAATACTTTCTCTAGCTAAGCATTTATCACAAAGCTTGTTGAGGAATTGGCAATCCTCATTGTTTATAACCTATAAGCTTAAGAGTATAGGGTCATGTGATCTATAACTCTTATTTTGACTATTTATAGAATATCATTAATCTAGATACTTATAATTTGAAAATGATCCAGGTACAATTTACATAAATTATAATATACTTTTTTCTGTTTAATTTTGAAATCCACTCGCATTAAAATATTATGCAAGTAAGCTAGAATGTACAGCATATGAACATATGTGAAAATAAAATTACAAAAAAACCTCAAGTTCATTAATATTTATAAACTCAATTCCAATTGCAATTAGCTGGCTATTTTATTATTTCTTAAATCAGTAGCTTTATAAATTCATAATCAATGTTGCATTTAATCTTTAACTTAATCACTCTCACATTTATTTAGAATCATTGCATGATTCTCTTAAAAAATCATGGTAGTTCCATGACTTTAGATTACTGTTTTACCATTATTGTAACTTCCATAGGATGTTTTTCTAGTACTTGCTTTTATTGATTTTTTTAGTTGAAAAAAAAAAAAATCTTAAGAGATTACTAATATATGGACAGCCAGTCAATTTTAATTGTTTTAATACTATTGTTCTCTAAAGGAATGATTTATTTTAAGATGTTCTTTTTATCTTGACAATACTTCTTGTGAAACCAATTGCTGATGACATCTGCTGTCTAATTTGGGATTTCTCCACCCAATTTTTCCATTCATTGGATAGGAAAGGTGTACCATTATCTGTTAAGATAGTCTTAGGATTTCCTATCACCATGAACTGGAGGGTGTCTAATACTCTGATGGTATGTGTAGTATTAGCTTGGGGTATTGAGTAAGCAGAAACATACTTAGAAAAGAGATCATTTGTGACCAATAAGTGTTTCTGTTTATTGAATGAGAGCAATGGCACATAATAATCAATCGCTAGGAACTTGTTTGGTGTTTCTGGTATTATAAACTTTATGGTGTTACTGTAACTTTGTTTCACTGGTTTGGCTTACAAGATACTAAATAATCTTAAAGCAATCTCAAGATGCCTCTATACATTCTTGGCCAGTAGAACCAGTTCCTTAGAGTGCATTCTGTTTTGTGAGCACCATAATGTCCATACAAACAGGGTATATACTTTATGAGTGAGGTTCACAATGTTTTAGGTATTACTATCCTTCATTCATCTGTATATATTGTAACAGGATATATATATATATTCATTACATTTAAATTCTAATATGTAATGTTTTGCAAATATCTAATACTGAATTAAAAACACAAATGTTCAAAATGCACAAATAACGAATTATTAATTTATTAATGTTTGATTTAAATATTAAAATAAGCTTTAAAAAAAATTATAGAATCGAAACAAAGATTCTAAATCTTTAAATAAAGTATAAAATAAAAACCTTTTTAATAATAGCGAAGATTTTTTTAATTTTCAAATATAAAAATTACAAACAGATCTTTAAGGCAAAATGACAATTAAAAAAATGATTACGAAAGAGATAAGAGTTCCCGCTCAGAGATAGAAACACAAACCTCAGTGGAAAACCCAAAATATACTTGGCCACAAACTGAATTAACCAATAAAATAGAGATATGGAATATGTATGATGAATCCTGCATTCCAGAGATAAGGTGCCTGAAAACCATAAAAGGAAAATCCAAAAATATAATTAGTTAGTTAGAGAGAGAATCAGAAAATTAAAGATTTGATTTCATTCATATTTGCTAAAAGTAAAAATAAAAATTTTAAAAGTTATCGCAGTCACCAAAAATGTAATCAGCTTCATCGTGCTTCCTTCAGTGCAGCCGGCCGAAGGTAGCTTTCCTATTCATGGATCCCAGGATCGAACCACTGATGCCGTATGCAGAAATCTTTGCCAAGCTTCATAAATCATCATTGTCTGCAAGAAAAGGGTCCTTGCATAAATTAGATTTTCGTCATGAAGGAATAAACACAGGACAAAGGAAGGTATAAATTTCTAAATGATAAAATTAAATATAAACTCTTTTAAACTTAAAACTTCGAACTCTATTTGTCTTTAAAATGAATTATAGACGTTTTTTCTGGAGCAAACCTGAACTTTTATCTTTCTATAAACTTTGTGAATTTAAACTCTTAGCTAAAGTTTTCAACATAATCTCTTAAAAAATGTATTGTATTTTATTTTTGTTTATTCATGCTAAAAAGATCTGTTTGTGGTAGGGCAGGGTTTGCGATTGCAAACTTAAATTTAAAATAGAAACACATTGTTATTTGTGCATTATTAAATTTAAAAGAAAAGTAGGTTATATAATATTTGTAGTAAAAAATAAGTTAAAATATAAATGTTATCTTAAAAATGATTTTAAAACCTTAATTAAACCAAAGATTTCTTTTTAGAATTAAATTAATAAAATGATTTTAACATTAGTTGAGTGTAGATAGCTGCTAGACTCATTTAAATATATGTTTTAAAGGGGTTTTGATTTTGGACTATTTGTTTCAGAGTTGTGTCAGTGCTGGTGGAGGGATATATGGATGTTTATATCAATGAAATGTGAAGTGTGTTAGCACCTAGGGCGACGAGCCCAACTGAATGCATGACCGCAAAAAGGTAGTCATATCGTTGAAATGGGCACAGACGTATTTCCTGTGCCATTGACCCCTTCCAGCTCTATGGATTTTGGATGATAAGCCGGCAAGATAAGACTGCTCACCCATCCATATGTAGCGGGTTTTTTTTATTATTTTATATGCATGTTTCCTTCGCCCGACAGATGCACATTCCTGTGAGACGAAGGCCATGTTTTCTCCAATAATATCATGCTGTTCAGATGCACATTCCTGTCTGCATGATTCTATGCTAACATGTTCACATTGCATTGGTTGATGATATATATATGGAAGTGAGTATTGGTGTGGCTGCGGATTTTTAGTCTGGAGTCAAGTGATTTGAAAATTTGTGAGTGCGTCTAGGAGCTCATTTATACTCAACATTTCTAAGATTAAAAATAAAAGTTAAAACAAATAAAACTAATAATAGTAAATAATAATGAAACATAAAATATAATTTTTCTTATATAATAATTTTAAAATTTGTGCGTTATTGATTATATATGTAAATAAAATCTTTTTTGTGTTATTAATACTGACAGTGATTGTTTTTTTATTCTTTATTATTAAAAATATATTTTAATAAATATTTAAGTTTCTGTGTCTACTTGAGCTAGTGACTAGGGCTGGCGGTCATGATCTTAACAGCACGTATCTGCCTACTTTATAAATTTTCTAGGTTCAAAGTAGCCTAGTGGCACTCTGTCGGCAGATGCGGTAAGACTGGATACTTCATCATCATCCCCAACCATTATAAATGGCTGCCCAGTGTGTGGCATGATATTCATTAACCACGAATGCCCTGATCAAATAAAATAGTTTAGGAGATAGTGTGAATAGCACCCTGAACATCAGAATAGTTATAGTAAGAATAGGTTAGGATAAGATTTGACTGTCAGGTATAAAAATGATCATTAAGTAACTTTAATATTTAAAAAAAAAAAGAAAATGAATGATTTAGTAACTTAAAAAATACGAATACTTTGAAAATTAAGCCAGTAATATTTTTTTTTTAAATGAGTATATATATTTTGAATATTGTGCAAAAAAAATACGTCCACGAAAAAAAAAAGAACTTTAATGCATTACTATTATTAATTAGTAGAAACTCTAACTAAAGTCTTTTTTTTTTATCATTTTTTAAAAATAAGTTTGGGAATATGTAACGGGATATATATATGCATTACATTTAAATTCTAATACGTAATGTTTTGCAAATATTTAATACTGAATTAAAAACACAAACATTCAAAATGCACAAATAATGAATTATTAAATTATTAATGTTTGATTTAAATATTAAAAAAAAAATTATAGAATCTAAACAAAGATTCTAAATCTTTAAATAAAGTATAAAATAAAAACCTTTTTAATAATGGCGAAGATTTCTTTAATTTTCAAATATAAAAATTACAAACAGATCTTTAAGGCAAAACAACAATTAAAAAAATGATTATGAAATAGATAAGAGTTCCCGCCCAGAGATAGAGACACAGACCTCAGTGGAAAACCCAAAATCTACTTGGCCACAAACTGAATTAACCAATAAAATAGAGATATGGAATATGTATGATGAATCCTGCATTCCAGAGATAAGGTGCCTGAGGACTATAAAAGGAAAATCCAAAAATATAATTAGTTAGTTAGAGAGAGAATCAGAAAATTAAAGATTTGATTTCATTCGTATTTGCTGAAAGTCAAAATAAAAATTTTAAAAGTTATTGTCATCACCAAAAATGTAATTAGCTTCATCGTACGGCCAAAGGCAGCTTTCCTATTCACGAATCCCAGGATCGAACCACTGGTGCCATATGCAGAAATCTTCATCAAGCTTCATAAATCATCATCATCTGTAAGAAAAGGACCCTTGCATAAATTAGATTTTCATTGCGAAGGAATAAGCACAGGACAAGAAGGTATAAATTTCTAAATGATAAAATTAAATATAAACTCTTTTAAACTTAAAACTTAGAACTCTGTCTTTAAAATGAATTATAGACTTTCTCTCTGGAGCAAACCTGAACTTTTATCTTTCTATAAACTTTGCAATTTTAAACTCTTAGCTAAAGTTTTCAACATAATCTCTTAAAAAATGTATTGTATTTTATTTTTGTTTATTCATGCTAAAAAGATCTGTTTGTGGTAGGGTGGGGTTTGTGATTGCAAACTTAAATTTAAAATAGAAACACATCATTATTTGTGCATTATTAAATTTAAAAGAAAAGTAGGTTATATAATATTTGTAGTAAAAAAATAAGTTAAAATATAAATGTTATCTTAAAAATGATTTTAAAACCTTAATTAAACCAAAGATTTTTTTTTTAGAATTAAATTAATAAAATAATTTTAACATTAGTTGAGCATAGATAGCTGCTAGACTCGTTTAAATATATGTTTTAAAGGGGTTTTGATTTCGGACTGTTTCAGAGTTGTGTCAGTGCTGGTGGAGAGATATATGGACGTTTATATCAATGAAATGTGAAGTGTTTTAGCACTTAGGGCGACGAGCCCAACTGAATGCATGACCCCAAAGAGGTAGTCATATCATTTAAATGGACACAGACACATTTTCTGCACCATTGACCCCTTCCAGCTCTATGGATTTTGGATGATAAGCTGGCAAGATAAGACCGCTCTTCCATCCATATGTAGCGTTTTCTTTTTATTATTTTATATGCATGTTTCCTTCGCCTGACAGATGCACATTTCTGCGGGACGAAGGCCATGTTTTCTCCAATAATATCATGCTGGTCAGATGCACATTCCTGTTGGCATGATTCTATGCTAACATGTTCACATTGCATTGGTTGCTGTTATATATCTGGAAGCAGGTATTGGTGTGGCTGCGGATTTTTAGTCTGGAGTCAAGTGATTTGAAAATTTGTGAGTGCGTCTAGGTACCTCATTTATACTCAACATTTCTAAGATTAAAAATAAAAGTTAAAACAAATAAAACTAATAATCATAAATAATAATGAAACATAAAATATAATTTTTCTTATATAATAATTTTAAAGTTTGTGCATTATTGATTATATACGTAAATAAAATCTTTTTTGTGTTATTAATACTGACAGTGATTGTTTTTTTTATTCTTTATTATTAAAAATATATTTTAATAAATATTTAAGTTTCTATGTCTACTTGAGCTAGTGACTAGGGCTGGTGGTGGTGATCTTAACAGCGCGTATCTGCATACTTTATAAATTTTCTAGGTTCAAAATAGCCTAGTGGCACTCTGTCAGTAGATGCAGTAAGACTGGATACTTCGTCATCATCCCTGACCATTATAATATATTTACTCTTTATAATAAGACACTTTCCTCTTGCTTAAAATGAGTAAGATCTTATGGTGCATTTCAAAACTTTCTTTCCTTTTAAAATATTCATAATTGAGTTTTTTAGACTGTATTTTAGGCAGGTTCTCCAAATCTTTCTGAACATTATTATCAATCATTATATTGACCTTAGTAATGTAGATATTATCTACTGATATGGTTCTGTTCTGACCTACATGGATCTTGACTAAGCACATCAGCCACAATGTTCTCAGATTCCTTACAGTATTGCATGGTGTAATTGAATTCCTGTAACAGCAGATTCCATCTGACTAGATGACTGTTGATCAGGTAGCTGTAATACAGGAATTTGAGAGTTTTGTGGTCAGTAATCATTTTAATCTGAGAAGCATTTGTCGAGGAAGGCCAGTGCGTCCTTCTTAGTAACTGTGTAATTTATTTTTGGATCCTTCAGGAGTTGGTTGATGAAGTAGAGAATCCCAGGTTGGACATCCTCCTGGATATACCCCTAATCCATAATCACTATTGTCTGTTTGGACAATGAATGGTTTATTAAAATTAGGGAAGGATAACATTGTTTGCTCTAAGAACCTTGTTTTAATTTTTTCAAATGCCTTGTTATGCTCATCAGTCCAGTTCCATCTCTCATTTTTCCTAATGAGTTTTAGCAATTGTTCCATATGGTCAAAAAACTTCTGGTAGAAATGATTATAGAAATTGCTCAAACCTAGGAATGATCAAATTTGTTTTTTTATTAGTGAGTTTTGGAAACTTTTGAATGGCACTGACCTTGTCTGGATGAGGTCTTATCCCATTGCAACTAATGATCTGACCTAAGAAGACTACCCGGTTACAAACAAAAGTACTCTTCTTGAAGTTGACATTTATCTCTTTTTTGTAGCACTCCTCAAAGACTAGAGTAGGGTGTTGAAGATGTTTTTTCAATTGTGTGGAGGATTTGACTATTGTATCATTCATATAAATAGTTGTGATCTGTTTGACCTCAGGGTACAAGGCTTTGTCCAAACATCTTACTGTACTGGCAGCACTACTGATCAATCCAAAAAGCATTCTATTAAACTGATAGGTAAAACTCTCATATTGAATGGCAGTGTATTGGCAATCTTCTGGGAAGTTCAATCTGCCAATAGCTGGAGGTTAGATTGAAAGTGGAAAATACTTTTATTTCCAAATTTCACTAATAATTCATGGGTTGTTCCTGTCAGGAATGGTAATTCTGTTTAGTTGCCTAATATCCAAACAAAAATCTCATTGACCCATCTTTCTTGTTCACAGTTCCAACTGGGTTACAGTAGCATAAAGAACATTTAGAAATGATCCCCCCATTCAGCATTTTGTTAATTGGCTTGGATATCTCTTTTTGATACTGATATGAAATAGAGTATGATTTGGATTAAAATGGTTGATCATGGACCAATTTAATTCTTTGTTGGAAACCCTCTATTACTTCTGATATGTCTGAGAAAATTTAGACTGTATTCATTGATAACCAATTGCAATTTTAATGCATCCTCACTTCCAAGTAGATTAGATTCTATGATTTTGTTTTCTATGAGTGCCTTTGGGAGGGCAGGTATTATACAGTCAACTTCATGTAGGTAATTTCTCAGAAGCAATGTCATCTCCAAGATCTCATCCTTTATCCTGACTGCCTTATCAGACAAATCAATAACAAGTTTTCATGTGTAGGAAGTCTCCCCCCAGGATGACCTTATGTATTAGGTCGTTTAGTATGTGAAACACATTGTTTGGTCTATTTTTATTTGAACCCATATCTGTCTCAGTGCTAGCTTAGCTTTCCTGCTGTTAACCATGGTAACTTGAATCAATTTCAGTGACAGGAGTGATGTTAGGCGTTTTGGTCAGAAATTTTATGATAGAACCTATCTGACACCACTGATATCTGGCTACCAGAATCTAACAGAGCTTTAACCAGAAAACCCTGAAACAAAATCTTTATCATGGGGCAGCTTTGTAAGGTGAAATTAGGGACTTTGTCTTCCAACAAACACATCATATTAGTGATTTCTCGATTCATGATTTGGTTTATGTTACTCTTTGTAAGATTAGTGATTTCTCACTTATGATTTGGTTTATGTTCTTCTTTGTCATTTTGGTCTCTTGAGGTGAGAAGCATAGCCTCAAGTATCATTCTAGTTTGGTTTCTGCTGGGCCTTGGTTGTGTGGTTACTACACCCTGGTTTCAGGGATTTCTCAGGGTTATTGGGAGGACTTGTCCCAATTTTAGCATTTGTAGCTCAGTTTTTATTGGGTGACCAGGTGGACAGAGAATTTCATTGTAGACATTTTCCCTTTCTAATTGTTATTCTTCCTTTTTTTGTAAAAATATGACACTGACAGTCATCTCTTCTTTTCTCTTTTCATGTACTAGAGTGGTCATATTAGTATTATTTAAATAAATGCTGTTTAATAGCTCAGCTACCTGTTCAATGTTTTTTGCATTTGTACACAAAAGTGACTGTTCAATCCTCAGAGGTAAATTTCTTTTAATAATTCTGATTATTTCTCTTTCACTCAGGCAGTTCATGTTCAGCAACTTTAATTTAGTGACCTGGTGGAAAAAGAATTTGGTTATATTTTTTCTGGCATCAACTGATATGTTTCTTGAAACAACTGGTAGAGCAGGGCTTCTTGCTTGTCTCTATTCCAGAATTTTGTTTATTAATAGTGTTTGACAATCATTAAAGGTGGAGGGAGTTTGAAACAATGATTCCCTCCATGTCAATGCATCTCCTTGGAGGTGGCTGTAGACGATGATCAACTTTTCATCTTCTTATAAATTGCAGTTTATGAAGAAGCAATGATTGAGACTCATAATGTGTTCTATAGGGGCTTCGTTGGTGGATCCCTTGAATATTTTGCACCTTAAAAATCAGTTGATTGCATTGAACTGTGTTGTATGACTGTGCATCTTATTTGTTTCCATGGTGTTTATTTGTGAGGTCAATATTTGGTTATCAAGGTTGATTTGATAGGTTCTTGGAATTATCTCTTCCCAATTAAAGTTGAAAGGATAATCTTTTATCTCAGGTATTTTGGTGTTTATTTGTGAGGTCAATATTTGGTTATCAAGGTTGATTTGATAGGTTCTTGGAATTATCTCTTCTCAATTAAAGTTGAAAGGATAATGTTTTATCTCAGGTATTGTTTGACATGGGAGAGCAGATTCCACACATGGGTCATTCATCCTATGAAAATCTTGATGGCAATCTTCATGTTGTTTCCCACATTGTTCCATCTCTTATTATTCTGGGTCCTTGGGTCTATCTTAGTCTGCCACATTCCAATGGCTTGGTTCTTTTGGCATAGCTGGGATTCAATCACTATAAATTTTCTGGTTCATCTCATTCACATTTCCCACTACTTTCTCCAGAGTCGCTTTGTCCAAGATTGTGTCAGTTTCTCTGAGGCCATCCTTGTCATCAAAACATTTTATATTATGGTCCAGAATCTCTAGTGCCTTGTCACATATTTCTGTCTTGATATTTTGTTGTGTGCAAAGTTGGTCCATATTTGAGTGGATGTCCTGGAATTCTCTCTCGCCCCAACTTGGAATTTTTCTTGGTTCGCATGTACTTTGTCCCTATAAGTTTCATGGATTCTGTACACTTCATCATACTTACTGTTTAATTGACTATCAATGCTACACTTAGAACTCCTCAAATTTCTTATTGGCATTTTATATCCTTTCATCTATTTCTTTTCTCATCTCACCCAGTGCTTGCTTCAGTTCAGTGTTGTCTGCTTGGACACAGCTTGGATTTAATGACATCTGTTCAATGTTAGCAGACAGTCTAGTCTGTACATTCTTTATTTCTGTCTTTAAGTCTGCTCTTATGTTATTCATATTTGCCTTTAAATTCTCTTCCATACTACTCTTATTATGATTTCTTCTTTTATAGTGCTCATATCATGGCTTTGTTATTCTTTCAAAGTGTTCATATTGTGGTTTATTTTTTATTTCATACTAATCATACTATGGTCCAACTTTACTTCCATACTCTGGTCTATTTCCATAATTATTTGGAGCATTTGTTCTATGTTCATTTGACATCTTGTAGCCTGTGCAACTTTGACTCTGGATACTTGACCCATCTCATTATCAAGTCCTCCTTGAGTCTGGGATATTGCTCAATCTGTGATGTGTACATACTTGTAGAGGGTGATTAACCCCGATCATAGACTCCTAGGTATTAGAGTATGGGAAAAACTTTCCCCACTGCTAGAAGCAGCATCTTCTACTTCACTATCACTATTATTTTGCGATTTTTTAAAATGTTTATAAATCCATGTTTAATAATTGGTTTTCCACTTATAGTTATCATTAAACTTTTTTTCAATATTTGAGTATAAAGTTACTTCTTCTTTTAGAGATATAAATAAATATGTATTATAGGGCCTTCTGCCACTCCTTTTCATTCAGTGCTTATTTTATTTTTTTGTGTATGTGTTGTTTTCAATGCCAACTTTTTAGTCTATTCTTTTATTTGCCTAACTCACCTATTTTAATTTTGTTTATCAATTTATTTATTTGTTGGTCTCAGTTTATCATTCCATTCTCATTAGTTAACTTGTATTCAATGTTTCACACAAAGTTTTCCTTTTTTTTGGTGTGTTTATTTGGAAATGATTTAAGTTCAGGAGGCTCACTTTTTTTAAGGGTATATCAATTGTTTGCTATTTGTGTAAATTCATTAGGGTTATATACTATGGAAGTTTGATAGAAGAAGAGTTCAAGGCAAAGAGAAGAAAATTTTACTTTTATTTAACTAGTCCAATGGCTGGACATCCTTATAAAGTTTGGATGTCAGTGATGGGCTGAAGTTTTACCACAAGAGAGGGGATACATATCTCACTATCATCAAACCTAGGATCTTCTGGTAGGATGCTGTTAATAATGTGATGAAGTACCTAATCTATGATTGTATCTACCTCCAATGGTCTAGCTATATGTTCCACATTAAATTTAGATACAATTTGGGCTATTTCATCCATACCTCACCCCTTCTTTGGGTTATGTTACACCTTAGTATTCAAACTCAAGGAGAAATCTGCCTTAGCGATGAACTTATATGAGATAGCAACTACTGCACCTCTATATAGGTTACAATTGATTTAATCCTTCATCCAACATATCTCTAATTATTATATACCAGAGAGATAATACATGTGTGTATATCCTCAGTTAATGGTTGATAAGTGAATGCATAAATAATTTTGATAAAATAGAGACCAGTTAAAAGTGAATAAATTTCACATCTTTTATTAAACAGTAAGATAAAGTAAAAAAAAAAATTGAAACTTTTAACAAGATAAAACAGTATAATTGCATGTATCCAGGATGGATTTCTACCATATCAAGAATTGGAAAATATTCATGGTTCTGAACCATTACTCAATGGTACAAATGCATGACATGGCACTAATTATTTACAAAGCAAATAAAAATATAAACATTTTTTTTTATTAAATTGATTGTGAAGCTAACTAGCTAATTTACAATATTATGCAGGTATCATTGTAGTAGCCTCATTGTCCAATCCAATTAGTGATGTTCCATCTTCTTTCAGGACTCCCCTATCTATGTACAGCCTCTAAGAGTTGACAGGAAAGAACATCCACACTAGAATATTAGTGATTTATACTGAAAAAAATAAACATAAATTTATTATTAATTAATGACAAACAAATAACATGAACTCTATTCTGTAATAAGTGTATGTGATTAATATGGAATCATCTCAAAGATCTTACTTTATCACATATCATGATGATCCATGTCAAGTCACTATAGAAGGAAAGCTGATCTAAATTTTTATTTAACAAAAAAAATTAACTTAATGACCCTCCCCTCACATTATGTTGCTTTCACTTAAAATGGACTTTTCCAAATTATAGACACACTATATATAAATAACAAGAATTTCTAATGTTCTTGAGATTGGCCAATTTTGTTGTATTTGAGAAAAATGAACAGAGCAATAGAAAGATTAGGAAGAGGGATAGAAATACCATTAATATGTGACAAGGAAGTATATACATTGTTGGGTCTTTTATTTGTGAATATTTTTTGTGTGTAGAAAAAAGGGAAGATATGGAAGTTGTGCTGATGACATGCACAAAGGTGGGTAAAAAGATGGGGATTAAATTTAGTGAAGAAAAATCAAAAGAAATGATGATTAATACTGGGGAGAGAGAGAAGACAAAGATTTTTTTATTGAGGGATATAAAGTTAAGTGTGGTGAATAATTATTTGGGAATTGTCTTAAGTATTCAGAGAAATTTGTTTGGATGAATGAGAGAAAAAATTGATAAATGAAGCAAAGAAAAGAAAGAGATTAATAAAAAAAATCAACAGTGTTCTCTTATAATAAATATGATGTAGCTAGAATTGTATGGAAAAAGAGGGGCAGTAGCAGGGTTAACATATGGTAATGATGCATTACGTGTTAGTAAAGAGGTATTAGATTACTTAGAAAAAATACAAAGAGAAGTAGGAAGACATGCATTAGATGCAGAAGTGTGAATGGCAAAGGAGGCAATTCAAGGAGAAGTGGGATGGTCAAGTTTTTATATGAGAAATGCAAAAAGCAAAATGGAAATGTTCAGTAGATTGCTGTTTATGAATAATAAAAGAATAGCCAAAATAATTATTTAATTGGGTTATGAATAAAGGACAGGCAACAAGATGGCTGAGAAAGGTAAAGGACAGGCAACAAGATGGATGAGAAAGGTATTTTGATATGCAGAAGATTTGGACAGAGACTTTATGCTAACATATTTATACAAAAGGTGGGATGATTGTGTTAGGAGAATTGTTGAGCTTTATAGGGTTAAGGAATGGGATAGAAGAATAAATGCATTAATAAAGAATAGGGTATTGAAAAGATGGAGAACTAGTATGGAGAATAAAAAGAGTTTAAATATATATAGAAATGGAAATATTGGATATGAGTTAATTTATGATAATAGCAAGGAAAATAGTTTACAGTTTAAGACTCGAACAGTAGCTTTAGCAACAAGTGAATATACACATAAATGGAAAAATATGGGTGATTTAGTCTGTAATTTGTGTAAGGAAGCCATAAAAATATTAAGCATCTGTTAGTTGAATGTAAAGGTCTGAAAGCAAAAAGGGTACAAATAATGAAATTTAAGAATAAATATAAACAAAAGTAATTACAAAGAAAGTGGCTTATTGATTTTTATGCTGGGTCTGGAAAGAGGCAAGAGGGATTTAGATATAAAGGCCATGGAGTTGACAAAGATTATGTTGTGGAAATGGGATGGAACAGGTTAGAAAAAAATATGGGAAAACTTAGGGTGGGAATGGAAAGGAAGACAAAGTGGCTAACAAGTTCCTCTGGGCATGGTTTCTGAGAGATTCCTGACTCCGTATAAGGAGAAGTCACAGTGCATCACATCACATCATATCACTTTTTTTTTTAAAAAGTTACAGGTTATATTTTTAATAGCTATAGGTCCTAAAGTTTGAATTATAAAAATTTTTTGTTCAGAGATATAAAAAATGAAATGAAATAATAATAATAATTATTTGGTTAGCTTCTCAGGAAGTCATATGACATTTGAATACCACAGATTTTTAAAAAAAAAAATTGCTGAAAACTGATTCAAAGATGTTTAGTTCCAAACCCACATTAAACTGTACTAGGCAAACATTCCAAGGGTATTTATTCTTGAGTTATCAATTGGTTTTGTATATAAGTAGTTGTAAAGTATCTTGAAGTAAAAGTGTTTAATGACTGTAACTCATTCAGTAACTGAAGATTGTTCACATAATATACCTTTAATAAAGAGTTTTCTGAATTTTTTTTACTCATGAATAGAAAGCATATAGTGGAATTTAAGATGAGGCTTGCACAACTGTCAGTAAACATTTACTAGCTGTTAGTTCACATATGGCTCACTGGGGTTTTTCAAATTTTCTAATAATTTCATCTATACATATATAAATATATATATATGAAAAACAAAAACAAGTTATAATCATGTAACTTGATATCGCTTGTATTTATGATCAATAGATGGCGTTTTACCAAAACCACTGAATAAAGCATATATTTGTTTACATAAATGACAAAAGAGTCAGAATTCACTATCTCTTTCATTTGCCCACCCTCAGATCAGCTGATTTCAAGCTAATTTGCTATCATCAGTGAAGGATAGATCTAGAAACTAAATCTAAACACGGACTCCGTTTATGCAAAAAGTTTCTATCAGTTTGCAAGCATGAATTTTTCAGACCGGTAAAGTCTTCAAACCCAGCCTAACAAGCCAGATAGCTACATGGGTCTGATCTCAGTTCAGTTTCATCACATAGTCAAAGCCTCTGCAATATATATCATTGCAAAAACCTTTAAAGGTACATTTATGTGATTATAACTTGTTTTTGTTTTTCATAAATGTACTTTAAAGGTTTTTGCAATGATATATATTGCAGAGGCTTTGACTATGCGGTGAAACTGAACTGAGATCAGACCCATGTAGCTATCTGGTTTGTTAAGCTGGGTTTGAAGACTTTACTGCTCTGAAAAATTCATGCTTGCAAACTGATAGAAACTTTTTGCATAAACACTTGGAGTCAGTGTTTAGATCTAGTTTCTAGCTCTATCCTTCACTGATGATAGCAAATTAGCTTGAAATAAGCTGATCTGAGGGTGGTCAAATGAAAGAGATAGTGAATTCTGACTCTTTTGTCGTTTATGTAAACAAATATACGCTTTGTTTGGTAGTTTTGGTAAAACGCCATCTATTGATCATATATATATATTATAACGATCAGGGAGAATGGGGACTTAATGTATCTACACTACAGGGGCGCCATCTAGGCATTTGAACCTAGAAAATTTATAAAGTAGGCAGATACATAAGTTTAAAAAAATTTTTTTTTTTAATTTTATATATTTTGATTCCGACTGTTAGCCCAATGTCACTAGCTCAGTGAAGATACAGAGATAATAAAATAATTCTTATCCAAAACATTTTCAAAATAAAGGAAACCACTGCCAGAAATAACACACAAACATTTATTTAAACATATATAAGATTTAAAATTATATTAGTATCAGTTTTACATTTTAAAATTTAACTTACATTTTTAACTTTGATTTTAGATTTTAATTTACATTTTAATTTTTATATGTTCGCACAGATGGATTTATAAAAGTTTGTTTTATAATGTTGTGTATAGATCAGTTACATAAATTACATGGTTAATAACATTTCAAAATAAATGTAAACGATCAAAATATAAAGTCATTGATGGAATTGCAGAGGGAAATTTATAAGAAACCCAATGGCATTCATCATAAGATGCTGCATTGACACCAATAACTTTAAAGACATCTGAATAAATACATTGTAGATACTCACCATAAGGTATCATTATTTACTGAATGTCTATATATTTTGATCAAATATGAAAACCAAAAACATAATTAACCGATAACGAATCCATGCAAGCGTCTATACCCAACTTAAATTTAATGCATTTAGAGTGTCAAGTATGAATAGACTATAGATTGCATTTGAAAAGAAAATATTTTATCCCTTATTTAACCTTAGGCCAAAAGTTCACAGTTAAACCAATGTCAATCCATCTGATATATCGATGTATTCAATGTAATACGAATATTACAACACAAATATAGGTTAAGAGAAGAAATTGACTCTTGTCCAGATAGAAATACTACATCTATCTGATGAGAAGAGCAATAAAAAAAACTCTATAGGAAAGGGACTGTGGTCCTTTTTGCCACCTTGCGATCCCATTCCATAGGCAATGGGGTGTGGGGTGTGCGGTATATACAATCGATTCTGCCTGTAGTGAACCTCATACTACATCAACTAATTACACCAATATATCCATTCCATTGACCTAATTCAACTATGAAATGAATAACCTAAGATTACCCTCCCCTAATAAAACTTCACAAATCGATATAAACATTCATGCCTGACTTAAGTTTAATATTTATGTAATTTAGTTTAACGAAAAACAAAAATCATAAATAAAACTTAAAAGAACAAAAAATAAATAAATTAAAATGATTTAAAAAAAAATACATCAAATAAAAAGAATTAATAACAATTTAGTTTGGTCCGATAGAAAATACTATTGTGATAATTTCTGAAAGGTTTAGAATTTAGAGTTTGTTTTGAAAATGTTCATAAAGTTCTTACGATTTTTAAAACGTTCATCTTTATCCATTGCTTGCAATTTTGAACACAAATTCCCACACTGTCCTGAAGAGATTTCTATCCAGTTAAACCATTTTATTTATTCATCCAGAGGTCTTACTTTAGCTGGTTCTCAATGTAGAAAATGATATCATTTCTCTTTCTTTTTTTAGCAGAACTGAAGGGATTGAAGAGTGCAGCTTTTCAATGCCTTCTCCTTCAACTCTACACTAACACATATCATCACCGCTATCACACATCTCTCCCAGCTCTTTCTTCACTCACTTTTTATACTAGACTTTCAGATCCAGTGGACATTACGTCATGACGATGGTGATGGTCTTTTCACTGAGGTCCGGTTCCATGAGTGATTTCTTTTATTGGCCATTCTGATCCCATTGTTTTTCTCTTCTATCTGACCTTTGCTTATACATTTTAAATGCCCAAGGGCTAGTTTACATTTAACTAATTAAAACAATCATTTTCATTTTATGATTAATTAATGTGTTTTCCAAACTTAAAGATATATTTTTATCTCTAAATCTTTTTAAGTTTTTGCTGAAAATTTAGTTTTAAAACTTTTCCTTTTTTTTTTTTTAATAAAGTTTCTTTTTTAATTTCTCATCTGTGCGATTTTATATATATATATATATTATAAAGTTTAGATGACTTTAAAATTTCATTTTTTTTTAAAAAACAAATTTTTATTTGTGAACTTTATATTTTGATTTCATGTTTAATAAAAAAAAATAATGTAATGGCGTATGTGCCCGTTACAATATATATATATATATATATTGTAAGACTGTGCCCCTTAAAACCTCCAATACCATCTGTGGTCTAATTCGAATCCAAATGATATTAAAGTTATTTATTAATCACTAGATTAATAAATATTAAAGCATTATAAGTGACAAATCATTAATTTCAGCACACATTTAAACCCCAATTTAGTTATTCTATAAATACACATCTCAATTAAATTACAAGACAAATACATGATAACTAACCTTTAGTAATTATTACCTTGTTAAGTGTGATATTAATCCAACACCCTAGAACAAAGCATGATAATGATAAAATGAACACAATCAAGAAATGAAAATCAATATTAGAGTAAAGAAATATCAAATAAATTTTTTATTGTTATTAACACATTACATATAATAATGTTTGTCAGTAATGATGTCAACAAAGAACATAAATGATAATCACGGACTTGCTGTTTTTCAACACTGAGCTTCTTTATCAAAGACAAATAAAAAATTTCTCATTTGCTGAATAACCTACAAAAATTTAAGTAGAGAATTTGAATTTACAATTCAAATAGAAACACCAACCACATTTGAGTTGAAATAATATTAAAAACTAATATCTGAATATCTGAGAAAGCAATAACAAGTATATAGAATTAAAATTAGCCAACTGAGAGAATTTGAAATTGAAATCTTCAAAAGTAAATTCAGATCATTCCAATTTCCAAAGTGTTGTAATTCTAAGTTATATATCGAATTATCTAGATTTGAGGATATCTAATAATATAAAAAATATTGCTATTGAATCACTCAAAATAATTCATTAAAGAAATATATAAATATTGATATAGACAAATGTGATGTGATGTACTGTAGCATCTACTTAAATGGTGTCAAGAATCTCTAACAATTATGTCCAGAGAAACCTGTTAGCCACTTTATTTTGCTAAGTGCAAAAGTGACATTAGGAAAAGAAAGTCATTGCTCATGGAGTTATAACTGTTGGAACTAGGATGGAATTGGCCTAGCACTTTACACCTGTGATAAATCTCCACTTCAAAGCAGAAATCCCAAAGGTGTAAAGGATAAATGACTTCCTGGATGTTCTAGAGCACTCACAATTTACCATTCTATACCTGAAATGGATTAATGAGGCTTACTAGAATGATTCACCAAGACATTTTTCCTTATGAATTTCAAAACTAAATTTAGGTTGACATCATTAATTTTATTTATTTATATATTTGATATAAATGTTTTTGTTCTTATCTTTAATATAGATACAAAAAGGGAAAGATAATTGTTACTACATAACATAATGGAGAAATATTGTTGCCTTTAGTTTAAATAATATAAAATATAGTTTATGATGACTGCTTGATTGCATACTAATCCGATCATCTTTAAAAGGTAAAGGTAAGATTTTATCTTGCATGACTACAGTACATAACAGGGGAATGCCTATCACTGATGACAAATAGGAATCTAATATATTAAGTTAATTAATATAGAGAATTTAAACTCAGATTTTCAAGCATCCTTCAACTATCCACCCTATCTCATATCACAGATACACATGATCACACACATGTAGAAAATATAAATAATCACCAATGTATGTATTTCATGCTGAACCAGCACTCATTAGTTGGTCCAGATTATCATCTCACACACACACACACATATATATATATAATCAGTGCTCGGTTTATATTAAGATAACAAATCTTCATACTTTAATGGACAGACTTCACTCTACTCCAACTTCCAATCTTCAGCCATCCATACCATTGAAAATTTTATGATGGAAAACCCAAATCGGATTTTCAACGATATGGATGGCTGAACAGTTGGAAGTTGGAGTATGAAGATTTGCTATCTTAAGATAAACTGAGCACTGATTATATATACGTGTGTGGGAGATGATAATCTGGTCCAAGTGATGAGCAGTGATTCAGCACGAAATACGCATATTGGTGATTATTTATCTTTTCTACATGTGTGTGGGCATGTGTATCAGTGCTATAATATAGTGTGGATAGTTGAAGGGTGCTTGAAAGTCTGAGTTCAAATCCCCTATATTTACAATTAAGCTCCAGATATATGAAGAATGCCTGTATTTCAAATATTTACAAATTAATTAATATATTACGAATTATGATTTTCAAATAAAATATAGAAAGCAAAGATAATAAAGGTAACCATAAACATATTACACATTTCATTTAAGTTAATAGAGACATCAAATGGCTATTATTTGTGGGAAATAAGGGTTTGGAATAATAGTTAGAATCAGTTATAAGCAAAGAATAACCATAAATATCGAATTAAAGGTTTATAATTTTGTTATAAATTTTCTTTGTTTAAAATGTTGATCACTGTAAATATAATTGTTAAATATATTCAAATGTTTAAACTAAAAACTCTTCAATGTAATTTTTCATACTCGATTTTTCAATTGGTTATGCCTTTTCACATACTTATAAATATTTTTTGCACATCTACATATAGTTTTATATATTCACACCTACCATTACACACTTACACATGTGAATGCCAACTCATATTTTAGTGATACTAATATGCTTTAAACTAGATAATTATGTTGATTCTCCATGAGCTTGAAACCTGGGAATAACAGAAATGAAAGATGGGATGAGTTTAAGTATATATTTAATATTTAGTTAATTATTAATCTCTTCTCTCCTAAGAATGAAATTAAAGTTCATATGATATATATATATATATATAGGTACAAAGCTCAAAGATATACTCTTTTATCCATGATGATAACTTAGTTAACCTATTTTCACACCAGGTGAAAGCCCGTTCCGTTACAATATTGATAAACATATTGAATCACTTACTAAAGTTATAAACTTTTTTGCTGAAAACGTTTGAATATTTAATCGTCTCAAAATTAGCTATTTAACATTAAAGTTCTATTTGAAATGACTTCATATTTTTAATTCAATAACAGCAATAATTACAGCGCTTCAAACATTTCATTTTCTGAATCAATTAGTCTGCAAATAATGAAAGAATGTAAAAGCGAAAAGAGATTTGCATATATAATGTATAAATGATTTGGAAAAAAAAGTTTAAAATAGATTCTGCTACTATTGTTTCATAACATTGATGATATAGAGAGGTATGAGGAAGTTAATGTGAGATTTCACATAGACAGCTATTTCTAACATGCGTTACTTGCGCTATACAAATTATATGTACAAATGACAGTTTTAAAATAGTAGAATTTAAAAAGTATTATTGCAATATTAATGATTATATTAATATTAATGATTACATTTTTTTCAAGAAAATAGACATCCTAGCTCTTCCACCAGCTGAATCTTGGTTTGCTTTTATAAATATTCTTAGTTCTTTGATTTCTCATTACACCAGAAAGAATAAAGGGCCGATTGGGTTACTTAAGAAAGCAGATAGCTTAATTACAACATTGAAAGATATACCTCCAACACCAGCATCTGTACAGGTTATTATTGACCTGAAGCAACAATATGTAGAGATGCACCAAATCCTAATAGACTATCTGGCTACTAAAAAGGCAAGGCTTTACCTCTCTAAACCTCATAACTTCTCAAGGGGATATATAAGGTGGGCTATGGGTTTTCAAAGTAAGTCTAAAATTCCATCAGCAATCACAGTGAATAATATAATTTTCTCGGGTAATAGCATGATTTTACAAATTTTAAATCATTATAAATGCAAGCTAGTAGATGTTTCACAGAATTTGGTGCTTGATACATCTATATATTCTTGTGAGACAATTCATGGTATAAGTAATGATGATATTAGAGCTAAACTCTCATCCATGCCTGATAGAATACACCCTGGAATCCATGGAATACCAAAATTTATGTTCAAACATCCTGAAGCCTTCACAGTACCAATAGTGAGTAGAATGATTGATCTACTTGCCTCAGGTCCCCTTACAATTGATCAACTTTATCCCATTGTGATGGTCCCATTTCTTAAGAGTGCTGTTATCCCATCGCCTCTGGAGAACCTTAGACCAATCTCGATGACTCCATTGATTATTAAACTGATTGAAGCAATTATCAAAGATAAAATTCAAAATCTCATTCTGCCTTTTATCTCTAGTTTTCAATTTGCAAAGAAAGGTAGTTCCACAGCTGAGGCACTCTGCCTATTCAGGTTAATTACGGATTATACAAGAAAAAATAAAAAGTCAAAGCCAATAATTGTCCAACTTGATATTTCAGCTGCTTTTGACTCAGTCAGAATTCCTCAACTAATACATCTTCTAAGTGGTCTAAACATTCCCACAGGTATAACGAACATCATTACTAACCTTCTATTAAACAGACATATTGCAATTTCATTAAATGAAAAAATTTCAAACTCATTCACACCTACCAAGTCAATTCCACAGGGTTCTCCTCTTAGTCCCTTACTCTTCATTCTATATATAAATCCATTCCTTAAATCTTTAGAGATGAATCTTCCTGGATTGTACATTCCTGGTATCAATAAATCCATTCAGCACATATCCTATATGGATGATGTGGCAGTGTTCTTACCATCTAGAAAATTCATACCAAAACTAATTCAAATTATGGACAATTTCACCATAGAGTCAGGTCTTGCGTTTAACCTTAGAAAATCTGCTGTATGGAGACTTTCATCTGGAAAATCCATTCCATCCCTTTTCACAGCTATGCCACAAAAATTTTTGGGCTTACCAATGAGTCTCTCTAATGCAGCAATGAGGAAATTAATACAAGACACTATCATGAATTCTGCAAGAAAAATAATTGATTCACTTTCAAAAGTTTATACATCATTATTTGCAAAAGCAGCCCTACTCAACATGTTACTGTTCCCCAGAATTGCTTACTACATGCCGTTCATTAAATTCTCATCAAAATTTATCCAGAATATAAACTCTCTTTGCTCTAGATTAATGTGAAAGGGTAAAACTGTTGCTATTAGCTTAAGAAGAGTGCAGAGACCAACAAGACTTAATGGCTTGTCACTGCATTCACTCCATGTTCTTTGTCTACAGAAATCAAATAACCTCATTACAAGACTTAATGGGATTTTTCCTGATGACTCACCTTTTCTATCTATTCATCCTACAGATACTCCACCTCCAATTAATGATGGTTGGCTGACACAAGTCTTAATTGACATTGCAAAAATTCTCACACCTTTAACTCAAATAAAACCAACGAAACTTCATTATTGGGATGCCTATCTTCTTTTTTTTCAACAATTATCCCAGATCATAGCATTCTCACCTGTACAAACTTTGCCATTATAAAAAATATAAAAGATATAATCTAGAGCCAAAATATTTGGACTTTCTTCTAAAGCTAAATCTCAATGCCCTTCCAACAAGCCACTTTCTTGTGATGTATAGAGGTTTTTCATCTTTGGACCCTGTTTGCTCACTCTGCCATAGGGAGGATGATACCATATTTCACATTTTCAATGATTGTTCCTCTCTTCAGGGCTGTAGAATATTGATTAATAAAATTTATACACCAAAACATCCAATTATCAACACACTCATAAAAGGTTTTGCTTATGGGGATTTTGCAATTATAAGAAGTGCAACTTCACCTTCTGTCTATGGTTTGTCAGATGCTTCCTAATCTTCAAGTCTGTTATACCTGATCCAACATTAATTTTTTTACAAAAATTAAAAGATATCAAAGAAAGAGATTTGAAGTTAGCTCCTCACCTAATAGCAAATTCCACATGGAATCTTATTAATATTGGACATTAAGTAATTTAATGGTTTATAAATGTATTGCCAAATTTAATGTTATTTTATAATTTTTTCTTTATTGTAAACATAGTTGAATAAACCTGTTTTTGATACTACTAAATTTAGAAATATTTTATTATTAATAAATCGATGCAAAGAAGCAAAACCATCATTTATGAACAGATTTATATAATATATATTTCCAATAAAATTATATTTTTTAAATAATTTAAAACACCAATATAATATTTATCTAGAAATAAGACAAATTTTTTCAGGTCTTACATAATCAGTATTGGTGTGATGCGGCTACTTCTTTGAAGTCAGGAATCTCTCAGCCACTATGCTCAGAGAAACTTGTTAACTACCTTCCCTTTCCATTCCTCACTCATAAGTTTTTCCCATATTCTTCTCTATACTGCTCCATCCCATTTTCATAACATCATCTTTGTCCATTCTGTGGCCTTTATAGGTAGATCGCTTTTTCTCCATAGAGTACTGCCACCAAGTGCAAGCCATAGTAATTAATAAATGCAAGAAAGGTTGTGCATAAAATCCCTATCTAGTGTCAACTCATCCAATATCCCCAGATCTGTTTCTAGCCCCTGGTTTTCATCACATGAGAATATTGGATGAATAGGTAATAGATAGAAATTTTATGCACACATCTTCTTGCATCCATTGATTAATATGGCTTTCACATGATGGAATTACTGTATGGAGAGTTTGTTTCTGTTTGAACAGCTTGTTTAGGCATCAGAAATAGTTATCATGTGATACATATTCACCACATTCTTGAAAAAAATAACCAATGAAGTGCATGAGTTAAGTATAAAGGGTTTTAGGTTAAAAATGTTTTCATTTTACCTCAACTTTAAATTCTGAGTAGTTTAGCAATAATAGTTAGTACAAGTATAAAAATCAAAAGTTAAAGACTACTGGATTAAAGCTTCACTGCACATTTTCAGTGTTTTGGACATCCCATGATATGCCAAGTAACTAATCATTTGATTTTCTTTATTATCATGTGCCTATTAGGAACTAACAGAATGTTGTATATGCCATTGGTTTTTTAATTGCCTTTCTTGAAAGTCTAAAAGATGTCATATTTGATTTACTAAATAGGAATAGTTACAGTGAACAAGCACATACCCACAAACATGTTTTATATAGGTAAAAGATTTAAATAGTTTTATATATTATGTGTTTCCTATGTTAAAATAATAATAAGAAGAAGAAGAAGAAGAAGAAAAAGAAGAAGGAGAAGAAGAAACAGTGGCAGCAGTAAAACCTGTTGCATATCTATATTAACTACAAGAGATAGTGCTAACTGAGCATACTAAGCGATGACAATCTTATGTCTAATTGGTGTTTTTCAGGAATTGGTAATTATAAAGCATCTAAAAGAATTTTTTCATTTGAGCACATTATAATTTGATATTTTGTGATAACTAGATGATTGCTTTAGTATCAATAAAACATAATTAGAGCCAATGAAATAAACTGGATAAGTATCTATGATGATGAATATCAGGAAAAAGGTCATTCAGAACCCACTTAATTATCTTACTATTCTGTTCTTAAAAGATACATCCACAAAATAACAACTTTTACAACTGGTATTTTTAAATTGTTTGAGAGTTTATGCTTAAAGAAAGGACATCATTTCATTAATGAAATCACCTCTTATTGCTATAGAAATGATATAAAATGATCAAAGAGACTGTAGCCATTTATGTCTTTTGCTTTTTGATGTTGTATATACTGGCAAAATAAAAATGTCACTAAGGAAGTTTGCTGCAAAATGAAAAGAGAACCTTTGATTGCCCTTTGAGACTTTAAAAGAACAAAGCAGGGAAATTCCTAAAGTCCACTCTATATCTTCTTGTAGTTGCATATAGTATATGACCATGGATGCACACATGCATCGGACAATATGGGAAGCTTATTAACTTTTTAATAGCTCTGAATTTCAGATCATGAAACACCAAGGTAAAATGAATGCAACATGTGAATATTTTTAAAAAAATTGAATATTTACAATCATAACAGACAATACTGTGTTACAGTTTCTTATTTCTAGAAAGCAGTAAAGTCACACAGCCAGGGCAGCAGTTGAAGTCCAAAGGCAGAGGAATGTCAATGTTTTATTCAGGTGCGCATAACTGCAGATTGTCTTCAAGAGAAGAAAGATTGCACAAATTAGAACTATCTAATATTAAATGGGACATTGTTGAATTTTATGAAGTTAGAAAAAAAGATTAAGAATTATTAATTATTTTATTTGAAAATCTTGAATACTGTTTTCTTAATAATTTTTGTTAATGCCAAGATTAATTATTCAATTTAAGAGAAGATACCAAATGTAGAAATTCAGGTTTATCCCACAAGTTCTGATCATGATAAAGAAGTGGAGGATTTTTATATGAATCTACAAAAGGCTTTTGATGAGACCAAACAATATTTTTAAATTATTAGGGAAAAACATTTCATGCTTGAATTGACAAGTAATTGAAAGATGAAAATGCAGTCAGTAAATTTGGTTGTGGTGATAGAAATGAGAGCAGACATAAACTTATGGAGTTTGCAGAACCCTCCCCTCTAAATTACAAATTCTTTCTTTGAGAAAAATGTAAAACAGAAATAAACATGGAATAATTTGAATAAAGGTACAACAGAATTGCTTATATTTTGACTAATGAAAAATATACACTTCAAGATTTATAATATTATTAATAGATTCATCATAGGAAATGATCCTCAGTTAATGAAATGTAAATACATGTCAATGCAAAACTGGAAAGACAAAAATTATTAAGGAAAATAGTATTCAGCCAATAAACATCACATGATCACCATTTCTTATGCTTGTTCTTAACTGTTATTAAACAGGCAAAAACTCTCCATACAGTAGTGCCACTCAGTGCCTTCTGGCATCCATTGATTAATCTAGCTTGCACTGAGTGGCAGAAAGGTGTTTTGCCTGTTTTTGAAAATAGTATTTCAGAAATATTCCAATGAATTTAAATTAGTACTTGCAAATTTCTTTAAAATTTTAGTAAATTTCAATGTTGGTTTAAATTTGAGTATTATCGATAGAAAGATAACTGATTCCCTATTTAGAAAATTTCAAAAAGATAACTAGTACAAAAAGCAATAATTTGTCAACATATTATCTATTGACACCAAATAATGAAAGAAGAAAAGAATAAATATAAAATTATATAAAAATGTTCAGTTATGAAAAATTCAACATCTAGTTTTTACAAAATGGTATAAAAAATAGTCAGTAACAATATAAAAAATGCTATTTTGAATTAATAACCAAAGACTTCATTCAATTTTTGCAGATTAACATTATAAAATTAATATGCAATATTTGCAAATAATTGAATTTAAAATTTGATTTTAAATTCGTTCAACTTACAATCATGTATCTAAATTTAATAAATGTTATTTGATTACTTAAATATTTTTAATAATCATCTTTTTTTCAAAAACATTAAAGTACAAACTGTATATATATTATTTATACTCAATCTCCACATATACACTTATAATGCAATTTTTTTTAATATAATTCCTTTAATTTTCTAGCAGTTTTGACTGTCCTGTAGTCTTCATCAAAGCTACAACATTTATGCATATAATCATATAACCATTAATATACATATAAAATACATATTTCACATTATTATTCATAATCATATTTTATTCTTAACTCTATTGCTTCACTTCCCTCTTGTTTTCTAATAATTATTTTTTCATTATTTCATTACTGGTTCTACTTCTTCATATCTATCATTCTACATTACTCTGTAATATATTTATCATTTTTATTTTACTTTTAACACCTATAAATCTAATTCCTTTCCTTCCTTTCTAATATTTATCTATATTTATTCTATTATTAATAATCTTTATTCCTATTCCTATTTTTATTCCCCTTTATAATTCATTTATTCATTTTACTCACCACTTGCATAACCTTCCTCTTCCTTTTAAATTTATAACTGATTTTTTTTTCCAAAATCCTTAGACTCTTTTTCATATACTCTTTTATAACTGCAAAATTGTTTATGTAATTTTAGAATTTTTATAAGTATTCGTCAGATAAATGCTAAATTCAAAAATGATAATTTTTATTTTAAATAGTATTATTTAAATACAAGTACAGTATATATACTTTTAAGCTAGTTGTAATGAGACAGGATTTGAATTCAAAATTTCAAGTTCTCTTTATTCAACCATCCCATGTTATATTATAGAATTTGTATTTTAATTTTGGAAAACAACAAATTTCACATTTTTTGTTTTCAGTTAATTTCATTTTTCTTCCAACGTTTCAATGTGCTAACATTACTCTTCAAGACCTTAAATAACATTGTTTTAATAATCTTGTAATACAAATATTATAACTTTAAACTATATATGATGAAGAAGAGCAATAAGAAGAAAGAAGAAGAAAAGAAGAATAAGAATAATAATAAAAATGGTAATAATAATAAGAAAAAAAAGAACAATAATAATAATAACAATAATAAGAAAAAAAATTAAGAATTAGAAAAAAACAATAAGAAAAAGAAGAAAAATAATAATTACAAATAATAATAATAATAATAATAATAATAATAATAATAATAATAATGAAAAGAAGAGTAATAAGAACAAGTAGAATAATAAGAAGAATAAAGAGATAAAAAATAAAAATAGGAAGAATAGTAAGAACAATAAAAAGGAAAAGAATAAGAAAAAAAAGAATAATAAGAAGAATAGTTTTTATGTTTTTTTGTATTTTTTTTATTCTAATTTCTTTTTTTCTTCATTGTCTTTTTATAATTCTTTTTTTCTTCTTCTTTTTCTTTATTACCATCTTCATCATTTTTTTCTCATTCTTTTTCTTTTTATTCTTTTTCTTTTTTTAATTTTTATTCTTCTTTTATTGTTTTTCTTTTTCTTCTTCTTCTTCTTCTTATTGTTGTTGTTGTTGTTATTGTTATTATTATTATTATTATCATTATTAGATTCAATATTAAATACAATCTTGTAATTGAACTGCTTTATGCACATGCCATTTTTGTATCTGGTGTAGTCATTTTGCATAAGCTCTTTAAGCATATATTTCAAAAATTTATTTTTAATTGTCTGATAATAATACCTATTACTTCAAACACTTTTATGCTTAATAATTTATATGTTATAGGCATCCTTAAATCAATATATAGTCCAGTATTTGATTAGTTTTTGACCTTTGTAAGTCTAAAAAAAATGTTATTTATTGGAAGATCCATGCTGTATAATTCATTTAGGTTTAAATTAATTTTTTAAAAATTGTACATATTTTTAATACCAACAATTTGCACACATAAGCACCTAATCCATATAACTTTATATATATTATTGGTTATTTTCTAATAATGATATTATTCTAATTTTAATATAGGTTAAAGGGAGGTTGAAATAACCTTATTTTCAGGGTTTCCCATTTACCCATATAAGTCATTAGTTTATAAGTTTATTTCTAAAGTTTATAGTTGGATTCTCATCTATCCAGTTTAAATAATCTATTATAAAGTTAACATTTATGCTTATCTCCTACTCCCACCACATCATCTCCATTTCTGTTTTAACAAATTGTGGATAATAAATATAAATCTGCCTCACTCAAAAGATGCACATAATTCAGTGCCACCAAGTGAGAATATCCCAAATTACTTTTAAAAACTTTTGTTATGCTCAAAAACTGTAATAGAGAATTAATTGTCTGTTTATCAAAATATAATTTTTTCTGTAGTCATATTGTAATAAATGCTCAGGATTGTAGTAGTAAATCTTACCAAAATCAGTCATTAGTTTAAGAGGAATATTTATTTATAAATTTTAATATTTGCGAATATTCTAGGAACTAATATAGATGAGAGATCTATTTATTAAACAATCAATTCTGTTATATACTTTATTTAAATATTTTCTGAAAACATTGAATACAAATTTATTTTTAGTATTCATTCGTTTTATGAAATTTTAAATTTGTAAATTTGAATATTCATTTTTCACTCAAAGCTTTTCCCATCAATTAACATAAATTTGGTTTGCCATTTTTTTTTTCAAACGGATAACTATTACAAAAATTGTAAAAGACCTAGAATGAGATCATATGTGAGATGGATAGATGAAGCAATGAAGTTTGCTAGCGTGATGTAAAGCAGAGAAGCTGAAGATTAAAAAAAAACTAGACTAAACGTGGAGAAATCTACCCCCAGCAGTAGATTGATAACAGTTGAAAATCATTATAATAATAATATATTTTCATACCATTTAATATATGAAAAAAATTGGAGTCGATTAATCTCATACCTGTAAAATAAATAAAACATTTATTAATATGATTTGTAATTGATTATCAATGTAAAGGTTGTTTAAAATAAAGTATTATTTTATTCTGTGTTAAGTTAATTATTATCCCATAATTAACAGTTCTACTCCTAAATTTTAACATCTTTAGCAAAGTAAGTTTATCACCATCTGAAAAAAAGAATAGATGCTGATCTATTTTTTGTTTAGTTTACTGTTATGAGGATGGGAATTTATTTATTGTATAGCTAAATGAAGTTTAATATACTCTAGTTTATATATATATATATATATATATATATATAGCATAATTTGCTTTAAGCTTGTATTAAAATGTTCACTAGAGGAAGCCTACCGATAGTACAATCAAGCTTTAATTTATAAGTATCTGAAGTCCTAGCTCTCACTGATGTGAGCCATAAGCTCGAAACCAATTAGTCTGGGAATGAGGACATTCCGATAGAAGTTTTGAATTCTTTCTCCTTCGGCACTTATAAATTAAAGATTGATTGGAGCTGTAACCCCTTCTAGTGAACATATATATATATATATATATTTAAAAGATGTAATAGTCTATTGTCCATTGGATAGGATTTAAAATAAAATATGTGTGTCTTGTTAAATAATAAACTCAGTCTTAAATGAATTGCAGAGAATGAAATTTCTAGCAAAGAAAAAGATCTGGGTTTAGAAATTAGAAGATCTAATCATGTAATGGACTTTAAAAATGAATAATAAAGCCAATTAAAGTTAGAGATTATATTTGATCTAGTTCAAGAATGCCCAAGAATGTTTATGCTATATAAATTATTGTTTTTAAAAGTGTTTTCTAATCTTTGAGAGATCATTATTACATATGTAGGGTGCATAGGTTCAAGGTTATGATTAATTGCATATTTATACATGTTAATGTTAAGGCATAACATTTAAGACAATCATATGGTTAAAACATTTTTTTTCGTAATGGTATGTCATATTCGATAGTAAATTGTATTTGAAAAATACACTTTTTTATTTTTTATTTTTATGTGTCAAAGCATTGGCCAGACAGCGAACCCACAAACCCGGGACAACTGCTTGTAAGGCTAATGTGCTGACCACTCGGCCACCAACGTTTGTAAATTAGAGTTTGATTTATGCCTTGAGCATAGAAATGATATTTGTGATGACTTTTATAAACATTTTGCTAAGCCAAGTATTGTAGATTCTAATCAATTAATGTTAACGACATTTTTCGGTTGTACAGTATTTTTATATTTTTTTGTTTAATAAATTCCAGATTGTAAATGAAAGTAAATAAATAATTCAGCATTTTATTATATACATAAAATAAAGGCAAATTTACAGTATTTTTAATTTTTTATTGTGACCTTTCAGCACTTATTACTAATGAACGCACTTTTCAGATCAACGCAACCTGTACTGCAAATTTTTTAATAATGATCTCCAATGCCAAAAAGATCAAAGAACGGAAAAGTTCATATTTGGTAGATTGAATTTTTTTTTTGCGTATGATTTCCATTACAGTTATAGATAGAATAGGGAAATTTAAAATTTCAGAATATTTTAAGCAGGAATCAATGCAGTATTTATTTTTATTAATCATAATATTGTTATTGGTGCAACATGTAAGAAAATATCTGTCAATTGGTAATAAAGAACATTCAGTAAAAGAGTTAATTAATGCACTTGAAAATTTTATAATCATCAGCATAGCAGAAGAGATGATAATATTTCATGCATCTTTAAAGTCATTATTATATATATATATATAATCAACAAGGCAAGTCGTATATCGCGTGACTGTTTTTCAGGTTGTATTACAGATGTAGTATAGGGAGCATACCAATAGCTCTAACAATTTCTTATTGATAAGTGTCATAAGAGAAAGCATTCAAGATATTTATCTAGAATAATTCCCACTCTCAGATCGGTTTTGAGCTTTTGGCTGTTTCTCAATAAGGCACTAGGACATTAACACACTACATTTAGATTAGGGTTTGAATGTCCTAGCACTTCAGTGAGATGAGCCAAAAGCTCAAAACTGGTCTGAGGATAGGGATTATTCTAGATAGATATTCCGAATGCTTTCTTTTATGGCACTTTGTTAGAGCTATTGGTATGCTCCCTATATTACATATATATTAATGAAAACAAGTCATATATCATATGACCTATATAGCTTGCATTAACATAGATCATGTGACATATGATTTGGTTTTCATTAATATTATAATTTGGATGTTAAAGCTTTGGCTATATTAAATTGTTAAACCTTCTAATATATGGGGTAATTAAATTTAATTCGGGCCCATATAGCTTTTTCAGTTGAAGAGCTGAATTTGAAGATGTATAGATGTCTGAAAATTTCTGATTTTCTTCTTAATAGTTAAGTATTAGATAAATGCTTGGCTTGAGTTGGAATTCTAAATATAATGTCCTAGCTCATCACTGAAGAGAGCCATAGCTCAAAACAGGTCTGTGGATGGTGACAATCCTAGATAAAGATTTAAATGCTTTCTCTTGGGGCATTTATCATAAAAATAAGCTCTTTATTATATATATAATATTTATTCTAAGTTTCATTAATTATATGTATTAAACTTTGCATATATATGTTGATAAGATTTATGAAGTGTGTAATTTTTTTCTAACTACAATATTACTCATTTTCCATTCAGCTAAATGCATTTTCAGTGTGTTGCACCAATCATAGATGACTTTCTTAATCTGTAAGCTGCTTTATAGCTGCTGTTATTAATATGCAAATGATCTGATTTACATATTCCAGTGATTCAATAGTTAGATGCTGATTGACTTTTTACTTAGATTATTATTGCCTGTGATGTACCAAGCCTTATTTTTATCATTCTGCTCCATACATACCAGTTTTAAAATTTTGGGGATCATAATGGTGTCTATGTTTTTCATGATCTAAGAACACCATAGATATATTGTATTTTTCTTGCCTTTTTGTATATTTACTTATGTCGTGTTGTACTTGTAGTGTTGGTTTGTGATTCCCCATAGTATGCTGCTACATATTCCAACTATTGCATTGTATTTTGTATACTTTTTGTGGGAATTTATTTTGACGGTTTGAATGTCGAACTGGTATGCATGAAATAAAATGACATAAAAAATAGGCTTGGTACATTGCAAACAATAATAATGAAATTGCAACATTCAATTATCAAAACACTGGAATATATAAATCAGTTCATTTATATATTAATAGCAACAGCTATAAAATAGCATACAAAATCAAAAAAGACAGCTAAGATTATAGTATGCATCACTAAGCTCAATAAAAATTCAGTAACATCATGGAAATAAATTAAACACTTTACGAAGCATATCAGCATATATGTATATATTGAAGCACTACATGAAACTAAGAGGGATGTACCTGGTGTGATGGACCACCAGTATATGATCATCAACAGAAAATTGGGATTTAAACCATCAGGGATTTGAGGAATTCTTTGTTTATCCTCAAGTAAAAAATATAAAATATCAAAGGAATGAGCATGATAGATCACTCTGAGCGATCACCAGCTAACTATTTAAAGCATAAGCATAATTAACTAAGTTCACCAGCATTAAAAATAAGTAAAAATTATTCATCATCATAAGTGATCAATAATAAAATAAATCAACAGTCAATCTAGTGACTAGATTTGAAGTGGGTCTACTGTAGACCAGGTTAATTATTTACCCTTTGCCAGCATGGGGCAATTATTTAAACCTTAATTTCAATGCACAAACTTATGTGCTAGTCCATTCAAATATATAACCATAAAAACAATAATACTGGGATATTAAAACATGCTGATCATTATCAATGCTCTGGTCATTTAGTACCATTGATGTACCGGCCAACCTTAAACATAATTTTTAATAGAGACTAAACTGAATAAAATATACTGCATGGACTTTGAAGAATATAACTATTCATGCCAATCCAGAATCATCATTATCATTATCATAATCTGCCTTTATTATCATTAGAATATGGATGCTCATACACTAAATATATATGTCCTCTGTTCCAGATAGCTGTTATGTATAAATCTAGCTCAGGAAGCAAGAACTCTGTAATTTATTACTGTGAGCAAGAGGATAATAAATAAATTGATTATCTTATTATAAGTAACCTTAAGCAAATCATGGGCTTTCTATTTATACATAACTAGTTTTATTGGAATCATAAAAAAATTAAATCCTAGAATATGAGCTGTCATGATATAAGGCCACACACACTGCAATAGATGAAACAGGAATTGGATAGACTAAAGTAATTAAGACTAGAAATAATATTTTTAAAAGTTATTTAATATCTAATTAATAAACAACAAAAACAAAAATGGCATGATAGTATGACATTTCAAATACCCATAATCTAAATATATATATATATTCACAAAAATTATATTAACCAACCAATTAAATTTTATTCATGGATTAACTTTTAATTTGTTAAACATTTTCAAAAATCAAAGATAACAATTTTTGATTCAATTTTTTTAAAAATATTTAAGAATTAATTAAACAACATGTTCAGAATCAAAGACAACGATCTTTGATTCAGCTTAGCAAGAAAAAATAAATTAAATTTACTGCATATTTTTTTTCTTTAAAAACTATTTCTAAGAGAAATTTGATTGGATTTTATACAAAAAAAATATCTAACAATTTGGCATATTTTAACTTAGTGAAGTATTTACTATTATCAATTCTTATACAACACACACAGAAAAAAAAATTACATTTATAAAAAAATAAAAAACAAATTATCTATTAATAAAAATATAGTGTGCCCACATAATAAAAAAATAATACTTCTAGACATGGCTCTTTTGTCTATGAAGGCCTTTTCAGTTGCAATTTCAGTTTTTTCCGATGGAGTTTCTCCTTGAAGGCTTCTAAATATGGGCCTGGTTAAATTTGTCATTACCTGGATCTATAGCAATTCCAGATACATGAAAATAGAATTTTTTTATTTATTTGGTTCTCTTAAATTTACAGGTGAGACAGATGTGGAGAGAGACTTATGCTCTTGGTGAAGGCAAGATTGCAGACTACTTTAGGGGAGTATCCTCTTCTGTACTCTTTTATTCCAGTGAAGGAAGGTTATAGGGAGGAAGATGATGCCTAGCATTTAGCTGAATCTAGTACATGGTTTTCATTGTACAAACTATTTTTAGTGTTAAACTCATGGTATGCTAAGAGCTTGATAAAAAAACTGCTATTTTATTAAAAAGCTTGGTAAAGATTTCTGCTTCTTTAACAGCTGGGTTAAAACTTCACTGCTTTCTCTTCAATACCCAAGTTAGGAATACTTTCTTATACTATTTTTTCAGCAACAAAATTTTGCTACTCTATCTTCAATAGCTAAATTAGGAATACTTTTCTCCAGACACATGGGTATCATCACTAAGTCACACCCCCACATATATATTTTTAGAATAATCCTGCCCACAAGCCAATTACAATCTGTCTCTTACATGATAATCTTCATGACATTCAATTAGATAAAATTTTATAAATACAATTGTTCAGCCAATTTCCTTCTAAATCATAGATATTGAAATTAAGCAAGAGCTTAAAATAATATAAAATTTTTGACATTCCTTTATAATTGAAGACCAAATCTTTTTGAAAAACAACAACAACAACAAGTTACTCAGTTAATTGTACTGATATATTTTTTTCTTTTTCATTAAAGAGAGATAAAAAAACAACTCTGGTTAATGAAAAATAAAAATTACAAAGTTATTAAAATTTTATTTTGTTCTTCTCTCTCTTTTATTTATTTTTTTTAAAAATACTTAAATATATTTAATGTTTGAGAATTTTCATACTATCATATGAGGATTTTACAAATATTAAGTTAAATAATGACCCTTTAAAAAATAGATCTAAGAAAATTTAAATGTTATTTTTCCTCATTAATAAAATAATTTTTATTCTCTAACGTGAGGAACATGCTTCCAACTATCTAATTATTTTTTTTCTAGTGCAACTATGTAACTAACTGGTTACAATATTTATTTATAAGGAACTTGAATTCAAACTTTCAAGTCTCTAATTCTATCCAATCTATCTTATACAACTGATACACATGACCATATATACGTGAAAAAGATAAATGATCTCCAATATATGTATTTCATGCTGAACCAGCACTCATTAGTTGGTCCACATCACCAATCTCCCACACATAAGCACAATCAGTGATCAGTTATATTAAGGTAGCAAATCCTTAAACTTTAATGGACAAGCTTCAATCTTCTCCACCCTTCAACTCTTCAGAAATCCATATCATTAAAAGTCCAAGGATGGATGGAGAAGAATGACGCTTGTCCATTAAAGTTTAAAGATTTGCTTTCATAATATAACTGACCACTGATTGTATATATGTGTGGGAGATGGTAATCTGGACCAACTGATGAATGCAAGGCCAGCATGAAATATATATATATATATATTGGAGATCATTTATCTTTTCACATGTGCATGTGTGTCAGTTGTATAAGATAGATTGGATGGATGTAGGGAGCTTGAAAGTTCAAGTTTAAGTCTCTTATAATTACATTAAGCTTAATATAGATAATATACATACAATTATACATATATAGTGAACAGTAATAAAGAAATAATACTACCTTGGGATACTCCATTTAAGCAAGATTAGAGTGAATATATTTTCTTATTAAATTTAACAAGAGCTGTTGATAAAATAGTAAAGCAATTCAAATTAGAAATTTTGATAAACATAAATTTTTATAATTTGGCTTGAAGAATATTATAATGATTTTGTCAAAAGTTTTAGTGTCAAAATAAATGACATGAAGATTACTTTGATTTTCTATGGCATGAGCAATATGATCAGAGACAATGAGATTAGTTTTTGACTTATTAAGGAAAAAGTCATATATATATTGATAACTAAAAAAAAACATAATACCTAAGAGTCTGCAAGTGATGTGTGATATGAAAATAGATCCGTAATTGTAAGCCCAGTGTTTGGAATCATTTTATTTAAAAACAAAAACCCTTGTCATTTTTAGAATCATGGGAAATATAATAGAAAGAGAAGGCAATAAATTTAGCAAAATCTTATTTATTAAATGTATATAATCTGGATTTAAACCAGAATTCAACCTGGGCATCTTGACAGAAGAAAGGATATTAAGTTTGGAAAAGAACTCTGTGAACTTTTTTCTGTAGAAGAAACACAGTAGCTGTAGAATGACACTACATTTGATTTATAATCTCAGATAAATGTTCATCAAAGTAAGAGACTAAAGTAATTGGAATAATTTAAAATAGATACTTCATATTTCATATATTTTTTTCATAATCTCTTTTGATTTTTTCATAATCTCTTTTGTATATAATTTTGAATAATTTTATAAAATTAACAAAATTATTATGAAAAATAATATTCTGTATTTTTAGACATTGTATGTAATGATGTGATTTTGGTTTATTTCTTTTAGGGTTATGGTGAACCTGAGAGGGTAATGACATTTCATATAATTTTCATTGGCTATAAAAATATAATCAGATATTAAATGTGGACATAAAAAATTCAATCAGAAAAATTGAACAGAAGATTTCAACCAAACCAAAGTAATCTTTTCTGTAGTTTCTTTTAATAAAATGAAAGAGAATAGGACTAGAATAATGAATATTTACTTGAAATTTGAGTTGATTATGATGGGATCAGTAGAAAAGACTAAAGGGGATACAAAATTATTATTAAGGAGAGATGGTGTTTTCAAAATGCACATCAGAAATAATAAAGTCACCAGTAATAGTGATATATGAATTGTATAAAATAAATAAATCTTTAAAGGAACACAATAGATCATTTATCAATAAAGGTTGAACATATAGAAAATTTTAAACTGTATTTAAACTTTTCAAATACAACAACTTGTTAGTAATAACACACAAATAGATAACACAGGTTAGTAATTATACAATGTTTGTGCTCCTTCGGGTGTCATTGGCCTGACTAGTGACAATATTAGCATAGGAGTACAAAATTACACCTTTAGAATCTCGACTATCAAATTTTAAAGCAATGCTCTAACCCAGTGGTGGGCAAATAGTGGCCCACTAAGAGTTTTTATGCAGCCTACCAAGACAATCAGAAAAATCCACCTTGAACTGAGATTTCCTTCATATGCATGGCAGAAGATTCATCTTGTATTTTCCACATGTGCAGTGCTTTTCCAGTTGATCTGATTAATTTCAATTTTGTATTTGAATTAGAAAATATGTACATTTATAACTTTAGTGAAACCATGAACCCTCAGAAAAAATGTAAAATCAATGATGAATGTCATGTGTTTAATGAAGAATGGACAAACAAATATTTCTTTGGTAATACAGGGAATGAAGCAATGTATTTATTGTTTCATGAAAAAAGGTGCAGCCCTCTGCTAACCATCACTACCACAAATTGGCCCCCAATGCAGCCCTTCACCAACCTCTGTGGCCCCCAAACCAAAATAATTGCCCACGCCTGCTCTAACCAATTGATCTTTTCAATATTCAAGAATATTGACACCTGAAAAAGAGTGAAGAATAATACTACTTGAAACATGTGTAATTATTAAGCTGTATTGTCTCTTTATGTCTTATTACAAACAAGTTGTTTGTATTTGAAAAATTTAAATAAAGTTAAAAATTTTCTATACATACAACATTTAATGCTAAATGATGGAAATAGTACAACATATAATCACATCTAATATACCATGCAAATAATAATAGATTATTTAATTCAAACAAAAAGTATTAGGTTTTAGATATATGTTATCCAAAGCAATTTTTGTAGTTATTATTTAACACTGTATGATCTAATAGATTTACATAAAGTGAAAAACATGGAAATGGGTATCTATTATAAGGGTAACTTACAATCTTATTAAGCTCACTTGTTTATGTGCAATATCAAACCATAAACGTAAAAATATAATTTTAATTAATAAACAGTAAATACATTATCCTTTTACATTAAAATATCCATATGCAAACATATATAACTTAAACATTAGATTATAAAATTTTATTAACAAAAGTCAAGTCAAATAAATAGTTATTTTAATGAAATCAAATATTAAAATAATTAGATTTCAATCATTTATATATATGTATAAAATAATTATTTATTTTAACTAATATCATAATCAAGATTCAAAATATAGAGATAACCTAAGGTCAAGTCATATCTTAGCAACTAAATGTGAAGGAAATAAAATTAGAATTCAATTACACAATTATTAATTATGATGCATTCAACAATAATCGAATACAAAATCATGAAATGAAATAGTAATTTAACACATGCTAATTACTGGAAGTAGATTTTATTATAAAAGCTAAATCAACTAATTTCCAAATCAGTTCCATCTTTTACAAATGAATTAATCACCACACATGTTTATTTTGCTGTGTTCAAATACCGAACACATCAGAAAGATGGGTCAATACTATGGATGAATTTTCCTTATTTCTAAAATCTTATAGAGTACTCTAATATCACTCAAGTAAACTTTAATATCATCAATAATAATTTCAAAAGTGAAATTATCTTTAATATAATAATTAGAGAAATTCTTAACAATATCATTCTAAACTTAAATTTCAAAGAAGATAAATATCATAAAACACATTTATATATCTAAATAAATTTATTTTAAGATTTAAAGTTATAGAAAATGCATTGTGAGTAAAGACACTTTGCCATAGGATTAAATGCTATTGTTCTAACCTAAAACAGTGTAATTATTCATTCCTACTGAAATGCCTAATATATATATATATATACAACTTTGATTTACAGTGAGATAATTTAAGGAAAGGGATGTCAACATCATGCAAGAGGAATATTTACAAAACAATGAAATATACTGATTGCCTCACTGATGATTGATGACTGAAACTAAAAAAACTTTACTTCTAATGAACATTGCTACTGAAATTTTGAAAATGAATAAGAATATATCATGTATTAATATTTGTTTATTTATTACTTGGTATAAATGACTAATATCCTTGGATGAAAGGTCTTTTCTTTCAATGATAGGGACCATAAATAGATGGGAGATCTTATAAAAATGGAATTCCTTCAAAAGGATTTGATATAATCTTCATTTATACTTATCTTGTTTAATTTAAATTTAGTTAGTTAGTGTTATCATAATCTTTGGAATTATAAAATGTTATTTATTTTTACAATCTATTAAATATTATTTGTGCTATGTTACAAATCTACTATGGGATATGGGAATATATAATTTTAAAATGTATATACTAATATAGTAGAAATGTATTTAAACACTTGTAATTAAAAATTTTGTTACATAAAAATTAATTTAAATTATTTTCAACTAATAAATATCGTTAAATTTATTTTAAATTTAAGGAGGTCTCTGATTTATTTAAATTATTTATTTTATTTTCATAATAAAATAAATTTGAATACATATACCCACATATACATACCATCCTGACTTAACATCATGATGTCTTGGTTGGAAGAAATTTTGAGAATCTATCAAACTTATATAAAAGTTATTATTCTTGTTACAGGATATCAATTGACTCCTGAAGAGAGTTAAGTATAAAATTAACCCTGATTTCAAATACAGAGCATAACAGAATAGTAAAATGAAGTTTGGTTAAACTGGTCTAAGTTGTATCTGTATTGAGTGTTTAAATATTAAATTATCATATTTGAAATTGATGCAATCATGGATTAGATTTTTATCACATCATTCATGGCATTCTATACGAAGACCCTAGGTCTGACTATAGTTAGATGCACTAACCCTCATTCCTTAAGGGAATGTTGACTGTTACACTATACCATATATTATTATAACATAACTATCCATTAATCTCATTTGATAAAATGAGTTCAATGTTGGTTTTTGATTCCAACTAATTTGAAAAGACTCAATAATTTATATCTCTTTCTCTCTCCCTATCTCTCTCTCTCTCTCTCTCTATATATATATATATATATATATATTGTTACTAATAGCTGAATATATTTAAATAAAGCTTGAATATTTCTAAAAATGTTTATCAGCTCAATTAAATTGATAAAATTAATTCATAATGCGAGTACATATGTATAGAAATTTATTCATATAATTAATATTTATATGAGTTAATTATGCATACTAAAATTAAAATGCAACATAATTAAAACATTTACATATATATATATGTGTGTGTGTGTATACAAAAATAATATATATATATATTATTTACATTTTATTACATATGAGTTTATCTTAAAATTCTAGTGTTACATTACTACTAAGTTCAGAAATTTCATCACAGTTTTACACACATATATAAAAAGAAAAATAATATATTTTCATAAATTTATTGTAAGTATTAAATATAAGAATTACTAACAAACAAACTTAACGTATCTAAAGCTTAAATAATATACTTTCAATGCATTTATTTATTTTTCTGCAATGTGCTTTCAAACTTTTACTTTGTAATATATGTTTAATGTCTTGTTGATATAGTACAGTTATAATCTTACCACCATTAATGAGTTAGAAGTTTACTTTAGGGTTAAGTATATGTCTTGTGACAATTTGATTTGTTTATTAGTAGTGTCTTAATTCCATTTAGATTTGATTATATATTAAATTTATATGAGATTTAGCACTATTGTTATAGATAAGAAAATAATATTTCTTTTAGTGATCATATATATATACACACATATATAGATATATAGGGGATATGAACACAGACTTTCAAGCACCCTTCAACTAGTCACACTATTTCATACCATTCATACACATGACCACACGCATGTAGAAAAGACAAATAATCACCAATATACTAACTTCGTGCTGAACTAGCACTTATCAGTTGGTCCAGATCATCATCTCTCAAACACTTATATAATCAGTGCTCATTAATGATTATGTGTATCAGTGATATGAAATAGTGTTGGGAGTTGAAGGGTGCTGGAAAGTTTGTGTTCAAATCCCCTATATTTACCATTAAGCTCCAGATATATGAAGAATGTCTGTATTTTAAATATTACGTATATAAATATATAATTTGTTAGGAATAATAAACACTCCACATACCGTTTATATTAATTAAACGTCCTAAAACATCATTGTCTAATAGTAATGTGAGGATAGTGAATTTATTTTCAACTGATGTCCAAAATGTACATGAGGAAAACATATTTAAAGAATGCCAATTGCCCGCTCCAACATTCAATTTTATGGAGATGGATATTTGTCCTTAAATCATATTTACAAGGCAAAATTTATTTTAGTAACATTATAAATTGTTCATTTCGTTGTAAATATGTAATATTAAAATTAAATCATATCAACAAATATATAACACTTTAGGTGCAATCAATTCTCCAAGTGCAATCTAGATTAAATTTAATAAATACTTGATATCATTTTGCTGGGATGCAAAAGAAAATAAATTCAGTTTCAATTGCAGCCTAAAATGCGTTAATTGCCGATCAAACTTATAATTTTGCAATGAAGTTATATTTTCTTTTTTAAATTGATCTTAAATTATATTTAGAAGACAGAATCTCTAAGTATTCACTCTAATAATCATGTAATTTATTAAATATAAGATTCCTAAAATATTAAATCTTGTTTGATGCCACCTAATTCTAATATTAAATATTTGCAAAGAATTTATATATAATTTTAAGGCTGATTTGAATAAGACTAATTATATTTTCTGTAAATTGTGGCCCTGAATCACATAGTTATCTTTATTTAAGTTTGCATTATTTATAAACATATATTTTAAGCAGCGGTTAAAAATAAATTCATTTTTTTAAGATCACAATTGGACAATGATATTGCAGCTTATTTAAATAAATTTAATATAGAAACTGTTTGGAAAGTATATTGCTCTTAAAACGTTACAAATTAAATGATCTTGTTTTATTTTAATATACATATTTATGATAAACATAGTAATTTACAAGATTATCAAAATAGATACCTAGAAATTCTGTCTTATAAATATGATTTAAAGCCAGTTAAATATCTCTATAAAATTGGTTGTTGGATATCATAATTTTATTACACAAATCTCTTTCTCTTATATCTCTCTATATGTTAGCCTGTCTGTCTGTCTGTCTGTCTGTCTGTCTATCTATCTATCTATCTATCTATCTATCTATCTATCTATCTATCTATCTATCTATCTATCTATCTATCTATCTATCTATCTATCTATCTATCTATCTATGGATGGATCTATCTATCTATCTATCTATCTATCTATCTATCTATCTATCTATCTATCTATCTATCTATCTATCTATCTATCTATCTATCTATCTATCCATTCATCTATATATCTATCTACCTGACTACCTACCCACCCACCTATCCATCTATCTATCTATCTATCTATCTATCTATCCACTCACTCACCCACCTATCTATCTATCTATCTATCTATCTATCTATCTATATTTATCTACATATCTATCTATCTGTTTATCTGTCTGTTTATCTATCTATCCATCTATCTATCTATCTAATTTATCTATCTACCTATCTAATTATCTATATAAATATCTATCCAAACATCCATTCATCCATCTATCCATCTATAATTTTGTAACAATCATTAATAAAATTATTACTGATATGGTAAATATATAGAAAAATAAAAGATAATATTTTTGATGTATTTAAAACTAATACTAAGCTAAGAACTCTTTCCATATCATACCATTCAATTATGCCTCCATTCTTTCTATCATTTATATTTTATAGTCTTCTTTGATCTCAGTTATTTTTACTCATCTAGTAATTTATTTAAATTATTATTCAAACATAAAATATTTGTTCTGTACATGGTTTTACCTTCAAGTAAATCTATCAATATTTAGGGAAAAATTATAAAATCCTGTAATTATTTCATCTATCTTTAATGCCTCCTATATTTTTATATATTTACAACTTTATCAATGAGAAACTGATTTTATTAAATATTGTATTCAATAATATATCCTAATAAAAAAAAGATGAAGATTTCTTTTAAATATGATGTGTCATATTTTGGCAGGCAGTCATTTTCTTAATGATTCAAACCCCACTTTACCCTGGCTTTTTTCGTGAGCACTTACATTATATACTATCCTCATTTCTTTGTAGGAAACCCTCCCATCTCTTTCCAATAATGAATAAAAAGGAAACATTTTATGCCATCTCCAGGAAGTGGCAAATCTAGGTCAATGAAAATCTAGTCCACCCTTATTTGCATATCTAATCCACCTTAATTTGCATATTTTATTCCAGCTACTTCTTGAAAATGAAGGCTTAAACCTTTGAAAGCGCTTGAGTAAATTGATAAAATTTGTCACTCGTTTGAGACGGTGATTATATATAGTTTATATTTAATTTATACGTGTGTATTTATATTAACACAAATATAGAGTTTACAAATAAATATACGGGTATCACACAGATCACTCTTACTTAACTCATCCTCAGTTATTCAGGATGATATTTTATCCTATCCTGAAATTGTAGCTCACCTTCCTCAATTGTGTATGTAGCATCTATTCCTCTACTATTTCTAGACTAACAATTTAATATAATCTTCTCCATGTGATATTTTTCTATTCATATCTACAATCATGTTACACAACAAATAATCTATTTCAATTATTATTATCAACAGGATACTTTTTATGACAAATAAGATCATCATATTGTCTTGCATTAACATACAGTCTCTCTTGCTCTTATAAATACATTACATTTTTTTAATAAGTTTGTGATTCCTTTCAGATATTCCTATTACACTTAATTTCTCAAAGTATATGCAGGTCAAAATATACAGTTAACATTGTTTCCCCCACACACATTCACATTTTAACTCATGATTGCTCTCTTCCTATATTTAAGTATACATTTAACATTATATACCAAATTGCAAACATAAATTCTTTAAATTGTCACTATGACAAATACCTTGTATTCATATTTTTTTAAACAAGAAAAATTTTAGTCATAAATTTAAAATTAAAATATAATTATTATTATTTAAAACCCATTTCGAACTTCAGTTTCCATTTTTACCATGGTCACTCTGTGGATATTCTTCCTTCATGAGTTTGGATGCTTCTCCCATCTTCTGTCTTCTAGAATACATGTACATTTAAACAACAAATCAAACAAGCACACACTAATTGGACAAAATTTTAAATTGGATGCATCCTTCCTTTCTAGTTTCAAAGTTGCATGCACATTTTTTTTCCTATATTGCAAAACTTTGAAATACATTTTAACTAATTCATCAATAGGTTTTGTCACATATTTCACCCCTTTTCTGTGATTTATTACTCTTCTAATATTAAATACATCTCAATAAACTCGTTTAACTTTATGCATTATAGTGTGTTATCTCTGTGATTGTCATTTACTATTAAAAAGTTGAAAAGACTTTTTAGATTATCATTCCAATTTTACTGTTCCATTCCTATCACATGATAACAAAAGTTCAGTTTATATTCAAACATAAGAAATATTGAGTCAACTTCTATCTGTTTTTTTGTTAAGCATAGATTAAAAATTTTCGTCAAAATTTTATAAGCTACTTCTTCTGTCTCCACTGTTTAATTCAAACAAAGATTAGTTTTTCTTGCATTCATCACTCATGACTAATTATCTTTAATGTTCTGTAATATTTCTATCAGCTTTAAAAATTTATCACTTGGAAGTTTTAATCTGATTTATCACTTTCAATACATGATTAATAAAAAACTTAATTTAACAAAGATAAATGAATGCTTTCTTATGTGAGTGCAGTTAAGTTTCTCTTTGAAGCACCACAGTTGGGTTTCCTTTTTTATAGTTATCATAGGCTACATTAAAATTAACAATTATATTTTTCAAACTTCTTGGTTAGAAATAGGTGATCAGAATTGACAATCAGGTCATAATGAAGATTAATTTACTAACTCCTTGGTATTATTATTTACTTTTAAAATCTTTTATCCATTTAGACTGCTTTTAAATATGATTTTTTTGACTTGTTAAACTTGGAATATTTTAACTTTTATAATATTTGACTGAGAAAAATATTAAAACAGCTATCTACTTTTTGAGTTTCTTGAATCTCTTCTCCCAGATTTCAGCTGTGTTTTTTAAAAAAAATGTGGGATAATTGATGTCAGCAACCTATTTATTTGACTTCTCATTGGTCAATTTCCCAAACTAACTTTTACAACATTTTAACTTGAAGATTTTTCTGTTTCTATTTTAAAATAACTGAAGTCAACAGATATTTTATAAACAAAATTGATTTAAGTCATTTGTTTAAGACCAAAGTTTTAATTCTAACTATATTTTTAATAAATGACATTATTAATTGAATTTGAATACAAAATTTATAATAAATATTTATGCTAAAAAACTCTTATTATTATGATAATTTTAAAATAAATTCCCATTCTGTAATCAATATTTGTTCCTTCTTTCATTGACTACAATTTTATGATCTTTAGCTTTTAAAGGAACATTGCAAACATTGCACTAAAATAGATTTAAGTCAAACTGATAAGTAATTTCTATTCATTTAAATGAACAACCATTGTATTAAAATTTATATAGTAGATTAAAATATAAATTATTTCTAATTAACAATGATTATTAAATCTCTCCAGACTTCTTTCTTTAATCTTTACATACTAAGTCATTTATTACTGTTATACCCAAGTTTAGGGCATTACTATTATCTTAAAGTATAAATTTAAAATTTTGGAGCTATAATTTACATTTTATATGCTATTATTCCCATGGATAACCTATCAAAAGATTACAATATATATCATTACAAACCAGTCAACTCTTAGACAATCTCAACATCAATAACAATCAACAATTTCAAACTGTTGTCAAGGCAACTGCCTTTTAACAGTAAAGGTGGAATCCCACCTTTATTAATAATCTTATATATATAAATACATAAAAGCAGTCAGCACATAATCTTTTATGGGATAATTGCAATCAAAAATTGTAATTTTCCTTAGTGTGCCATATCGTGGCCATTTTTGGTTATATGAATTTTACATTCGTCTTATCATAAAAACTGAACTAAATCTATATTAATTTTTAGTTTAAAAAAAGAAAACATTTGAAATTCTGTTGCCCTTTATGTATTAGAAAAATTCAACTGGCCATCCTCTTTTACCTGATATGGTGATGAAAAAGCTGACTGCCCAATCACTACCATTGCTGTATAGGAGTTTCAAACTGTCAATATCAGAAATCACACATAAAATCTTTTGTTCGTTTGTAATAAATTTTGAACATGAATATATATATTGTAATTATTTGCCTTCATAATTAATTTTCACAATATATTGATTAATATTATACTTAAATGTAGACATTTTTCCAAATATATTTTATCTTTTGAAAAAAAATAGTCAAAAAAATGAATAAAATGAATAATACTTGACAACTGTTTTTAAATCAATGACATTTGGTGACCACAAATAGAAAATATCTATTTTCATAATTATTTACATATCTCCACATGGATACTATTTCATATGCTTACCCATGCTGTTAATAAGAGTACCAAACTCCATACAGTAGTGCCATCAAGTGCAAGCCTTTGTAATCAATAGATGCAGGAAGGTTTGTGCATAAAATTCCTATCTAGTTCCTACACATCCATCACCCCAGATTAGTTATTAAGTTGTGGCTTTCATCATCGAAGAGCCTTGGATTTGAGAGCACTGCACATAGATCTTAGAATCCAATGCATTTCTACAGCACACACCTCATACCAGTTAGGAGCCCAAGATAATGTTTACAATCCATGCTAATTTGCTTGTATTGTCACATGGATCTGAACTCAGTTCAGCATCCATATATTTTGGTGACTTTGGTTTTTCAAAACCACAGTCACCATTGTCCTATAGGAAGGATATTATGCACAAAACTTCCTGCATCCATTGATTATGAAGGCTTGAACTTGGTAGGATTATTGTATGGAATTTGGTACTCTTATTTACATATCTATAATTATTTTTCACAATGTTTTTATTACTAAATATTTAATTTTAGAAGAAGAAAAATAGGAGAAACAAATGAATAAACAGTATTTCTACTTATAAGCCAGGAGAAATCAATAGTGACTACAAATTGTAATTGGTTTAAAAATAATTCTTTTGTTTTACCTCAAGTAATTTTCTTACATTTTGTTTTATAGTTATGAATTTTATTTTAAATTTTTCATTTAAATATGAGTAATTTGAATATAAAATAATTCAATTTTTAGAAGCTAAATGAAAACAATTCTGATTATTTTACTTTAATAGTTTTATGAATAAAAACATAATTGGATGAATAAGAAGAATCATAATTTTACCAAATCTGACAAATAAAAAAAATCAACAGTGGAGCTACTGATATCAATAATAATCTCAATCTGTTGTCAGGGCAACCTCCTTTTAGCAATAAAAGTGGACATTCATCTTTATTTATTGTCTAATATGTATATAAAGACATTACAGATTGCAACTTTACTGTAAGGAATGAAATTATTAATATATATGTTAATAGATTAATAGAAAGATTTTATGTATAGATAATTAATTGTTGCATTGTAGATCAAACTTAACCTTGCACCCACATCATAAATTCTTCACATGATCACCACTTCCTATGCTCACACAAGTTGTTACAACAGTAGCAGAGTATCTATACTGTAGTTCAATCCAGAATTTTACTCACTAGTTCTGCTTTGAGACATGCATCAATTAAGCAATGCTTTTCATATGCGTTCAGCCCCTCTATGAGTGAGAGCATGGCTTGCATATTTGTTGGCAATATCTGCACATAGTTATCAAACATCTATTCATATTTTTCATAATCTACTTTGCCTGTAATTCAATATTAAAGTGCATTTTTTGTATTAAAACACTTTAAGGCAAATCCACCTTCATAATTATGTTATTAGCTTAAATTTAAAATGTTTTGTTAGTATTGAGCATATTTATTTCCTGGCCCTTCATAGATATTACTAGTATTGTACTAATGTAATTATATTGCATAATACTTTGCTATCTCGATAAAACCCATAATAAATGTGTTTCCACATTAATTTTCAGATAGTGTTTTGCTTTGTAAAATATTTAATACTATTTAGTGGCCTGTTTATAGGCATATATGAATGTTATTTTGTTCTGTGTACATAATATGGAAAGAGATAGCATTAAGCAAAACAGGATCATCTTTTGGATAGTAATAAGGTGTTTTTATTATAATTCCTTTATAAATGTTTTTTTTGAAAAGAAATATTTTATTGTGTACCAATATTTCCATCAGTCCCATTTGTTAAATTAAAAGTAACATTATTATAAATACTATGTATTAAATAACGTCTTCTATCGTAAGTAAATATTTGTGCTATTTATTAAATACATATTATTATATTCATCATCAAGAAAAACTAATTTAATAAAGTTTTATTATTTGTTATTTTGTTAAAGAGTACATTTCAATGATCACATTATCTAATTTGGTTTATTATTTATTTCACCTGCATTATAATAAGATATATACTGTGTTTATTGTCCTTATTTTCAAATGCATTTTTTTTTTTGTAATATAGTTGATAGCATAAAATTAATCATTTCTACATGCTGCATTATTTCATTTTAGTATTTGTTGCAAGTTCATGTCAGAAGATATCAAATTTAGATACATTTATAGGTAGTACAGATAATATATTTATCTTTGAATAACTTTTAAGATATTATGAAATGTTTTATTTGCTAGCCATATGTTTTTAAATGTTTAGGTACATTATTACCGCATTTCTGTTTTCCAAGACATAAGATGTCTAATGATAAAGTTACGAGAAGAAGATAGAATATTCAATGTGTAATTTAAATAATTATTATATTTTAAGAATTTTAAAGTATTTATTACCATTATTATTTTCTTGTGCCAAGTACATTTTTTGACTCCTGAGATAGACATTTATGAACCTGAGATGAGATTTAAAATTTTAAGAAGAATCTAAAATTAAATAAAGTAAGAACATGAGATACGATTTCAAATTTTAAGAACCTTGTCAAGCATTGGTGGTCGAGAGGTCAGCAACATCTGCTTTACAAGCAGCTGTCCCAGGTTAGCGGGTTCGCTTCCCGGATGATGCTATGACACATGAGAAAAAAAAAATTAAGAACCTAAGATAAACTTTAAGTTGGAATAAGAACCCAATATTTTAGTATTGTAGTTACATATTTATCCGTAAGAGGACTCATACTATGTGAAAGAAAATACATAGTTATTATAGTGCAAGCCTGCATGACCTGTGGTAAGATCACAATATATATATAGATATATAAAGTTGATTTACATATGCATAGAAGTAGAGGTGATATAACATGCTATTGAAGAAAAAAAATAGCAAGTATACATAATATCTATAAATTAAACTATTCCACATATATTAAGACATTCAGACAAAAGAAATATACAGGTTATAAAGAAATGCCTAGAAGTTATATATGTATATTAAACATATTATTTGTAATTAGTTGCTGAAAATGTTTCTAACATTGGTGAGAGCACTTCGAATAGAGAAGTGAGAATAATAGTGCTATAAATCTGGTTTCTCTAGATGAAAGTGTGCTCAGCTGTTATTAATAAATAAAGATACAGAGTATTTTTTTTCTTAGCCAATATTAGAAGCATTTTCCGCAGCTAATTACAAAAAAGATAAGAAAAAGAATAACAACTTCAAATATGAACATATTATTTTAAAATATTAATTTCATTACTAAAGAAAGTAGAAAAAAAATTAATTCTGTATAGAAATATATATATATCGCTTACGTTTTCACTTGCTCTAAAAAATATGAATAAACGATTTTCATTAGATTAGCTAAGAATTGCTAATAGAATTTGAAGAAAAGGTAGACTGTAAAATTTGAAGTCTCAGATAAAAAGAACTGAAAAGTTAAGTACGCTTCTTTTAAAATTTGCTTAAGAATTATTTATATATTGTGAAAATAATTTAACTTTGAAGATTGAAAACAAATTGAGATTAATAATTAAATTTATTTGCAGATTTAAATTCTTGCATTATGCATATATATAATTAATTTAGTTTAAATAATAATAGTAGATTACTCACTGCACATGCGCTTTACAGATCAAAAGCTTTTTAACGAATACTCTCCTTTCCAAACACAAGATAAAGTCTTATATATATATATACTTTTTCCCATGTGTCATAGCATCAGCTGGGAAGCGAACTCGCTAACCCGGGACAACTGCTTGTAAAGCAGCTGTCACTGACCTCTCGACCACCAATGCTTGACAAGTCTTATATATTTTGAAAGCAAATTAATTATGAAGAATTGAAATGTTTTCTAATATATTGCAAAATGCATATGAAGCACATATGTGTCCATATTTTAGTCAGCTTTGTCTTTATATTAAAGCAAATGGAATTGTATACTGTTAAATAGTCTAACCTAGATTTAAATTAAAATATTTTTATTATTATTAAATATGCATGTGCAAATATATGTGGTCATATTTATGTTCATAGAATTTAATTAGTTTTAATTTTCTAAAATAATTATTCAAGCACGGCTGCGTGTGCAGTGCAACTGTTCCCAAAAGCTCTTAAGCAACCGTGCTTGAATACATATATTTCCCAAAAGTAAAAAATTATTTGACTTAATCGTAAAATAATTATTATCTATGTAATACTTGTAATTAAATTGAAATCAGAATATATTAATTTTTTGTGTTAATGAAGAATATTTATATTAGATTTTTAATTTCATTTTTATTTTATAATTATAATTATTAGTACTAAATAAATAATAAAATTATTTACCATTATTTTAAATTATAACAATGAAGTTTTTTAGAGGCTAGTTTAAAAAATTTGGGTTTCCACTTTTTGTCATTATTTTCATCCATTAACAATCCACTGCAGAATAAAGGTATCTCCAAGTTTAGCCCAGTTTTACTGATCTCTAGTCTTTCCTCTCCATATCACTTTAGCACACTTCCTTATTTCATCCATTCATATAACAAGTGGTACTTTTCTAAGTCTTTTACAATCTATCTCTTGGAATCGAGCTTAAATTTCAACTATTCATAGTCTATCATCTCTTCTAGCAATATATCCAGAGCAGTTTCATGTCAGTCTTTTAATTCTTTCAATAATGTCAGTATATCTGTTTGTTGTCTCACTTATGTATTTCATTTTCGATCTCTTGTTACTCCTGACATGTATCTCCATACTTAAATGAGTAATCTTATACATATATATTTCAGCAAAATCGTTTGCACCCAAGAAGCTAGAAATAATCAATAACTGAATTTGATGTGTGTGTGTGTGTGAATATCATATAAATATTTTTAGAGTTGTATGATAACATTAAGGGACTAAGGGTTCCTTCAAAACCCATACACTCTATGTATATAAAATATTATTTTATTTCTGGTAAGTACACCCAGGTGGCTCTGAGATGGATTAATCACCTTCATGATCTTAGCATTTATTTAATGACTTTAGAATTTAATATTCACTTACATAACATTTTATAATATGCTTTGTTTTATTTTTAGCACTTATATGGGTGCATGCAGCAAAAAGTAATTATCTGAAATGGATGGCATCAAAGTTGTGAGTGGAGGAAGTTTGACAATGGTAAATGAAAATGTAACAATTTACTCTAGATAAATACTTTGCATATAATAAAGATGTATATGAGAGATTGTGACATGGGCCAACTGATGAGTGCTGGTTCAGCATGAAATGCATCTTGGGGGACATTTGTCTTTTATTATATCTTTATTTATATGTATTTAAAAAGAATGGGGAAGTATGGAGATGTTTATTATATCTATAAACAAAAAGTATTGCTTATTGAATCATTACATTTGCCTTATTACTGGAGTTTTCTTGTGAAATTAATATTAGATTTTATATTGTACAGTACTTATATGCTGTTACAAAGACTGTTGATTTTTGGCACTTGGTTTAGCTTCATTTATATTGGCCATTATTTAACACCATATGCATTTATGATAGTATTATGCATTTTTTTTGATTCAGTTACAAATATCTGATGCTGATTTATTATTTGTGCCTACTATTAATGAGGATCTGCAAAGAGTACTATTATTTATATTGCGTGTATGATTTGCTCATAATTTCTCTTTAGCATATATATATATGTAATGCTATTATTCTTTGATACCTATATTCCTTCAAAGTTAATCTTGTAATTAAATATATATAAAGCAGAACTTTAAAAGTTTTTATATCCATCTAATAGCATTTTCGACTAGTTTCATAATCTTTGTCAACTAATACTAATTATTTTTTAAGGTATCTTCATACACACTTTCAAAGTCTAACCTTCCAAAAAAATTCATTGATTTTTATATTTGCTGCCTGTCTACTTATTAAGTCATGCTTACATTTATATATTAACATAGTTTCTTTTATTATCCTTTTATTATTGTTTTTTATGATCATAATAGATTATGTATATATGGTTTTAATTTTGATTAAAATAATATGAAAATATTACAAACTGAGAGAAATAGTAATAAAATAAAATTAAAGAAGCTATATTAATATATAAATTTAAGCTGATTTAATAAATAGACAGGCAGCAAATGTAAAAATCAGTGTATTTTTGGAAGGTTAGACTTTGAAAGTGTGTATGAAGATAACTTAAAAAAAGAATTAGGGTTAGTTGACAAAGACGCCTCTAGGTGGAGACAAAAACTTTTAAAGTTATACTTTATATATATTTATTTTACTGCATTTATTAATATTTAATTACTAGATTATATATGTAATTTTATTGTATTATAATCATCATTTGGAGACATTCGTAATTAAATATAACCATTCTTAAAAAATTGAAAAAAAAAAGTGAAAAGTTCAGAGACAGAAGTTAAATGTAAATAGTAGAGATGTGGTCACACAAACTCATAATATTCTTGTGGCAATTAATGTAAAGAGATGACTAATTATAAAAATGACACTCAAACCTTCATTATCATCATCATCATCAAACATTAACAATTCACTGAAGGATTAATGTCTTTCCAAGTTCAATCCATCTTCTACAATCTTTAGTCTTTCTTCTTCACATGACCCAGCACAATTCCTTATCTCATCCATTCAACTCACACATGGTCTCTTTTTGAGTCTTTTATAATCTCTTAGAATCCAATTTAATATTTCAATTGTCCATATATTATCATCTATTCTAACAATAGGTCCAGCCCAATGACACTTCAGTCTTTTAAACCTTTCCATGATCTCAGTAACAACTGTTTGTTCTCTTGTGCATGTATTGCATTTTTGATCTCCTCTAGTTACTACTAACATATATCTTTTCATACTTTTTTGAGTGGTCTGAAGTCTCCTGTATTGCTAATCTGTTAAGTGTCCAAGTCTCAGATCCATAAGTAATAACTGGTAAAACATATTTATTAAAAACTTTCCTTTTCAAACACATAGGTATATTTCCTTTTACGATTAAGTTATTGCTATTAAAAGCATTCTAACCAAGTTTAATTCAAACCTTATGTTAACATAAATGAAAAAAGCCAATAAAATAAAAATGGAGGGAAAATAAGAGAAAGGGTAAAAGTAAAATATAAACAGATTTTGGTAATTAAAATGCTACATCATCTCAACAACCCTTTTAAGTAAATTTTAATGACAATGCTTAGAATAACTAACGATCTTGCTAAACCAATTTCTTGATAAATTTCTTCTGATAATAGACTTAGCAAGTAATAATAACAATTAAATAACTTTTTTACAGAAAAATCTGAAATTTAGCATATAATTCTAAAGACATCATCACATCTTAGACTGATCCAGAAAATTAATATCAATCTTAGCAACGTTTACGCAGAGTTTAGTCCCAGCATTTGGAAAGTTTTCTCCATTTAAAAATATTATACTTCTCATAGTATATATATATTAGTTTAATCATCTGTGTCAGTAGTCTCTATGTATTTTTATAACAAATAAAATTTAATAAGATTTTATGGCATAAACAGAGCAAAAAGGGTAAAACAGGTTTCAAATGATCCACGGTTGAGGTATATAATTAAAAAGTATTTAAAAAAAATTATATATATTCTTTTATTTGTTAAAAATTATGATTACTTATTTTTCTTATGCTATAATAATTTTTATTTTTTTTATAATGAAAAAATTGCTGTTTGGCAAAAATGAGATTTAAGCAACAAAATGAGGAACTGAGCACAATTCCATAAATCAAATTAAAATTTCTGAAATGTGAAAAATAGTAACAAAACCACCTTGATCATGATGAAGTCATTCTGTCACATGCTCATTTTGATAGAGACTTTTTTGAGTTATGAAACTTGTTTTTTTGAGGGATCTGTAACATAATATGTATCTTAGTATTGTTATTAGTTCATCACATACCAATATTTCTATAAATATTAAAATAACAAAATTCCTAAAACCTGTAGATTATTTTGACAAATTTTATGAAATCATTTGTGAACTAAAATGCTTCAGGCTTTTCAAAATATAATTTGTGTTTATCTCAATTTTTTACTAAGGCATTTTTTTAATATGTAAATTATTTGTTTAATTTGAGGGGAGAAAACTAACGAGAATATTATCAAAAAGAAAATCTTTGCTATCAGGATAAATTTGATCAAAAAGTTTTAATATGTTTGTTCTAAAACTAAAGAATGAAGTTAATAAGATTAGAGAATGACTCCTCGGGACATCTGGATTAATTTCTCATAAGAATTTGTTAGCACTGCTTTCTACCAAATTCAGAAAAATCTCACATGTGAATGAATCTTTGTTATTGTATATATTGTAGCTTGCAAAGATTTAATTATATTATCGGTAATAAATTAGCTAGAAATTAATGAAGAAATCAATAATTATTAACGAAATCTTTACGCATATTTAAGGTATAAAATTACTATATAAATATTTTTTTAACAAGACTTTAATCATAGTAATCATCTTACATTAAATATGGATATATATTAGAAATTATAACATTTCATTTATCTTTAGCTATAGATTTTAAATTTAATAAGACTTAATATATTTACAATACTCTTTGTATAAGTGCACGGTAATCTCCATCATTTAATATTTGCTCACGTGTTAATTACCATCTTATTTATAATTAGCAGCTAATTGTTTATATTCCAAAATATGGCTGCAAATAATGGACAGAAAAAAAAACACACTAGTGATTTTTAATATTAGTATTAGCATTTATTTAAACATTTATTGAAAGATTGTTGTTGAAAATAAAGGTTTTGTAAAAATATTGTATTTACAAAGCCAATTTTTATAATTATCATCAATATTATTTTCAACTTTTATTAATTCACTGCAGGATAAAGTTTTCTCCTAGTATAAACCGCATCTTCTCTTCTTTATATCATTTCAGCAAACTGCCTTATCTTTTTAGATCATAGACACGTTTTTGGAACTCGGTATAAAATTACGATCGATTATCATTAATGTTTAGTCCAACTCCCTTTCAGTCATTTGATTCTTTCAATAAATTTACTAATCCCTGTTCATTTTTTTTACGCATATATTTTGCTTTTTATTTCTTCTTATTAAGCAAATATATTTTGCTGTGTGGTTTGCTTTTTATTCACTTTCTATTAAATATCCAAGTCTAAAATTTCTAAATAAGTGCTATCAAATTACATTTATTAAAAGTCTTTCTTTTCAAGCACATAAGCATATTTCTTTACAATATTAAATTACTTTTATAAAAAAACACATCATCCAAATTTACTCCTACAGATAAAAATTTTTTCATTACGTTTCTGTATATATATATAGATAATATGACCAATGTTTTTATAGCTGTTAATTCCTTTTAATTGATTACTGTCAATATTTATTTATTATTTTTGTTTGTAAAGCTATTGAATATTATTTAAATCTTTAGTCCTAATTTCCTAATTACATTTAATACCTCTTGCAATGTTTTCTTGAAACACTAAAGTATTATTTGTAAACAACAACTACATTATGTCAAGCGTTGGTGGTCCAGTGGTTAGCGCAACTGCTTTACAAGCAGTTGTCTCGAAGTTCGCTTCCCGGCCAACGCTTTGACACATAAAAAAAAACTACATTAGCTGAAAAATCTAGATAGCTTACATAAATAAACTCTACTTGCTTTAATTTGTTTAGATTAATCAACAAAATACCTGTAAAACTACTGTAAGAATTTTTGAAGATTTGGAATTACATTGTCTTACATTCTTATCAATGTTAATCTTCATATAATCTAATCATTTCTATTTTATTTTGATCAATATTCTTCAGAATTGAAAAAGTTCCAAAGCTTTAATCATCTAAAACTGTGTTAAAACATGAAATGCCTTTTCATGATCATTGGAAACAAAATGGCAATTTATACTTATTGATCATTCAATAACTTCTCTTAATACTTTTACTTTATCCATTGGTTACTTGAGATAGAGTGGAGGATGAATAAATTAAAAAATCCTCAGTTCAAATCCCTCTTTTTACACATAATCTTTCTTGAAAATAGTTAATTCTTTTGGTTGAGTCCAAAGTTTTTTGGAGATGAGTTCTAATGATCTTAGTAAAGAAATGATAGGAATCTGATACTTCTGTACCTTCTAGTATCTTATTTTCATCTTTTTTAAATATCAATATTAGTATTACATTCCTTTATTTATCTGTTATATCTTTATTTAGACATTTAATAGCTTTGCCAGAAAAATTCTTTTTTTAAAATATTTCTAGTGATTCTATCATTTCCTGAAACTTTTCCATTCGTAACAGATTTAATTTCATGTCTCACCTATACATACAAAGTACTTGGCAGTTCAGAAGTGATCAATAATGTAAAGTGTTTACAAATCTATGAGAATTTCATTTAATTGAAAAAAAAATGGTTAGTCAAAATATATATTAAAAGCTGTAGATATTATCTTCTGTAATTCAATAAATAAGGAAAGTCCACTCTACAGGAAAGACTATTGTAATTATTTTTACAGCTTAGGACTGCTTTTAGTCATAACACAAATACAGATAAATGGAAGAATAAACATTTGGATTAATTAATGTGCAAGTTTGTAAATTTACATATACCACTTGCAATAAATAAAAGATTCATGGATTGCACTATCACACAAGTGGTATATGTAAATTTACAAATTTGCTTATTAATTAATTCAAACATTCATTCTACCATTTACCTGTATTTATCCATGAATATGACTGATATAGCCGAAAGCAGTGCTAAGCTGTAAAATAGTTCCAATTGTTTAATCTTTCCTGTATAGTGGATCTTCCATATTTATTGAATTACAAACAAATAAGGAAAGAAATAAAACCTAAAATATAAAAGTGAAGTATTATTTATATAATGACATCAAACATTTCAGGTTGCAGTAAAAAAAATGATACTATCAAAAACATATAAATGAAACGGGAACAAAAATTCTTTTTTTCGATATCAGGCACAATTTAAGCTTATTAAAAATCTATTCTGATAAGATTATGAAGTGTTTTTAAATGCTGATTGCAACAATAAGATAATTAGGTATTTTAGCAAAATAGAGAATCTTATGCTAATCATCTCAAAATTTAAATGAAATATGGCCATGTAGACCCATGCACAGATACACAATGGGCAAGATTATATTAATCCTTTTGCAGACATAATTGTTGTTTGCAGTGTGTCCTTTTGTAAACAAAATGAATAATTGTTTAGGGTTTTTTTTGTCCTCTGTACATTGAATGCTTTGTAACCACATCAGGTAAATGGACCCGAAAAACTTTTATGTAATCTTTAGTATTAAAGATTGCTTTGAAAGATATTTAATTTTTTACCTTTTATTCTGAAAAAAAAATATTAACTCTATGTGTCATAGTAATTTAAAGTTATTTATGTTAAATAGACAGTAATATCAAATTAGGTATCATTCTTAAGATAAATATTTTTAGATAATTTTTTATTAATTTTAGTGTAGACAAATAAAAAGTCTTTTCCATATATAACAATATATCATCATCAGCATCAGCATCATCACTTTTAATCATTATCAATCCACTGCAGGATGAAGGTCTTGAAAAATTCAATCCATTTTCTCTGATGTCTAGTCTCTAAACTCCACATCACCATAGCACACTTCTTAATTTATTCATTCATTTCACTTGTGGTTTTTTCTATATCTTTTACAATTTCTTAAAATACAGTTTAAAATTTGAACTGTCCAGCTATTATTATCACTCTTAGCAATATGTCCAGCCCAACTCCACTTCAGTCTCTTAATTCTATTAATGATGTCAGTAACATCTATTTGTTCTCTCACCCATGTATTTCATTTTTAATCTTTTCTTGTTACTCTTAACATGCATCTCTCCCATGTTCATTGAATGGTCTGAAGTCTCTGTATTGATCTTCTGTATATATAATACAATATTTTTAATGAATGTTTAGATGGAAATCTTGAATGTATAAAGTTATCCATATAAATCAATTTATATTAGAAAATACTCAACCCCGAACAGCTGACCCAGACCAAGAGTCAAAGTAAACTGATAAACTAGTCAAAGTAAATTGACAGATTAGCCTGTCAGTTTATTTTGACTCTTGGCCTGGAGCAATTGTTCTGGGCTAAATGCTTTCTAATTAAGTTAATTTATATGGATAAAGATTTTCACACATATATATACTTAACCGAATTACAAATAAATCAAAATAATAGACATCTTGTTTGTATTCAATTTAATATATATGTGACTAAAAATTTACATTAGTGTAAAATGGCTTTAAAATAATAAAATTTGTTATTAATAAATATAAAATTCGTCTAAAAATAAAATGTAATTTCAAAATCCTTATTTTTTTAGAAATTATATTTTTGCAGCATTTTAAAATTCTGATGACATGATTTCTCTCATAAATTTCTCATAAGAGTAATGGCAGATTGATCAGATAGTAAATCTGGTGATTTCCAATAGCCTTGGGCTTAAAGGGATTCAAACTACAGCAAATGAATCAATCATTCAAAGTTGTACTTTTTTTTCCAATCAATAATATTGTCTATGTCGATTAAAACTAAAAATTGAGACTATGATCATTAGATATTTTTTGATTAATATATTTTTTCCTCTTTTATTTCAGTTTTAGATTTTAATATTCTTTATATCACTTTGTAGTATGTCATTCCACAGTCTCTGATCCACATAAATAAGAGACAATGTTAATATTTAGCATAATTTAAGTTTTTCCTCTAAGTGAAATATATAGAAGTTCAAAGTATATGCTTTTTATTTTTCAGAATATTTTATTGTGATATAATTTTTATTTCTATATTTCAAATATTTAATGATATATTTATAAAGAAAAATATATGACAATTTTACAATTAAAAATATTTGACTAAATATTATTTTTGTTTGTTTTCTCCTTAAAGTAATGTGCTATATCAGAGATGGCCAACCAATCAAATCATAGATAATTAAATATCCGAGAACTTTAAAAAAATTAATATAATAAATTAGGGACTTATTTGTCTATTAAATAAATGATTGTAAAATTATTATTTTCTTTATTATTTTAATTCCTGGCTAGAAAATTGCTGCTTTAAATCAAACCCAAACCACTTTTTATTATCTGCTTACTCTGTAACCATAACAGCTATCAACCCCCCCCCCCCTAAAAACAGGAAAATAAAATAGCATAATGGGAAATATTAGCTAGTCTCATGTCCCTAATGTGACACATTTTAGGATTAAATGGAGTACATCGCATCTATAATTCTAAAAATAAAAAATAATCTTAGATCTCGTAAATAATATCATAATCAAAAACAATTTTTATTAATACTCAGAAAAAATTTTATAACAAAAAATTAATTTCAGAGATTACCACTAGAAAAAAAAGAGTTTTAATGCTTACATTTTGTAAATGCATCTTTGGAACTTATTTAAACTTGAGCACCAATTCGGTGTTGATCATAATAGTTTTTAATTTTCGTTTTGTGTTTCAATAATATACTTTATTGTACGAATTAGATTACATGAATTTGTTGTTAACCAAAGTTACATTGTTGTAAATACATGGTTTAAAACTATATAGCTTTAGAGCAAACAGAAAGAATAATTAAAGAAAGGGATATGTTAAACAAACAACAACAAAATAGTTGTTCTTGTTACAGAAAATTCATAATTTGTTTTTTTAGGTTATGTTTTGTTTTAGATTTTTAATAGTGACCATGTAGCAGCAAAAAAATCTGGGTGTGCAATTTTGCCATCTCTGGCTTTAATTGTTCAAGCTTCTTTGAGAATGTGGCTGGGTGCTTTGTGGTATTGTCTCCAAGGCAGAAAGTACATCTGGTGCACCAGAAACTATATGAACAAAAAGTTGCTGCATGAACTGCTGGTATTGAGCCTTTACTGAGTACCTCTAATAGGTTATCAAGTGTGATGTTATTTTGTCTATATGTGTTAATCATAATTTCTCGGGTGTTTGTTAGGCCTATGCAGGTGTGAAATAGGTGCTGTTGTGTTTCTTCTTCTCTGTGGCACAGGGAACAAACAGCATCAATTTTGTTGTAAAATCTGCAGTATTTAAGGAAGTAGGAGGTAGGTAAAGCATAAAGATTTACCTTTAAAAGAAAGTAAAAAAATTTGGGTTCCATTGACCACTTTTTAAATCGCTGCATCAAAAGACTATTGTTCATATTTAGCATGGGTGAGTGAGGATATGTTGTTATGTCTGGGTATAGCATATTATGAATAGTCCAATAGGTGTATCTACCAACACCCAAAAAAGACACCTGGTCATAAATGCTTTGAAGTTGGTTTACGAGCAAAGACAAATATCTGTGTGAAGGTAGTGGTCGGTCTGTGGGTGTTATTTAAAGAATGCATTCGAGAGCTGAAAAACTTCTTATCAGTACAGCTAGGAGATTAATACTTTTTTGTTTGTGAAAAATTTGTATGGAGCAAAGACCTAATCCCTTTCTGTTTGTTGGAAGACTAAGTTGTTTTATAGAGATGGAGACTACTTTTCTGAACCATAATAGCTTGCTGCAGAGTGAGTAAATGGATGAAGTGAAAGATTTAGTGAAATTTATGATTGGTGAGTAATAGGTTATTTTTGTAGTTACAGGCTGGTTGAAAAGGCATACTTTTGCATATAGTGAAAGGTAGGTTTTGGAGAGAGAAGTGGTTGTACATTCAGCATCATCTTTCAGTTTTTTTTCATTTTGTAAATGACATTTTATAATGATTTATCTCTTATAAATCTTGAAGTTTCTAAAATTATTTTCATCTATAAAATTAAAATTATAAAAAAATCAAGTCAGATGTCACATGACTTAATTTAATAAACTTGTAATTACAAATGTTATATATAGAGCTCGTAAAATAAGCTCTTAACAAGCTTTGAGAATATCCTCAACCTTAGATTGGTTTCTGCTTCTGGCATCATCAGTGAGGTGCCAGGATATTAGCATTAGATTAAAAATACCAGGACAAGCTCAGTAGAAAATCTAAAATTGTCAGACATCCATATGTCTTCCAATCCAGCTATCCACCTAATGTATAACAGTTGAGTTATATTCATATGGTTATTTGAGTTAGATAGCTGGATTGGAAGACATATGGATATCTGACAATTTCAGATTTTCTACTCAATAGTTATACATTAGATAAAGTGTTGGGCTTGTCCTGGTATTTTTAATCTAATGCTTGAATATCCTGCCACCTCACTGACGATGCCAGAAGCAAAAACCAGTCTGGGGTTGAGAATATTCACAGAGATTGTTAAGAGCTTATTTGCAAGCTCTTTATATAATCTATAAAATTGGAATATTGTTTTTTCCCTTCATTTGTATTTGCAATTCAAATTTGCAAATATTTGTTCTTCTGTGTAACAGAATGGTTTCTTTTTTCTTTATAACCCAATGCTAAGTGCACTTTTAATCGAGTTCACTTCTTATTATGATGAACTTCACCAAAAGTGTACTTAGTATTAGGTTATAAAAAAAGAATTAACCACTTTATTAAACTTATGGTGAACTTCACTGAAAGTGCATTTAGCATTAGGTTATAAGAAAAAAGAAACAACTTTGTTATGCAGATGAACAAATGTTTACAAATTTGAATCTATAAAATTGATTAAAAAAAAGTCATGGCTGATTTTTTCAAACTTAAATATATTACTCCAAGCATTAAAACTGAGGTAATGTGGTACACTGTGACTTCACCTTAAACAGAGTTAGGAATCTCTTAACAACTATGTCCAAAGAAACCTGTTAGCAACTTTACTTTCTTTTTCCATTTCCCAATCTATGTTTTCCCATAATCTGCTCCATCCCATTTCCACAACATAATCTTTGTCAACTCTATGGCTTTATATCTAAATTCCCTTTATCTTTTCCCAAACGCACCATAAAAACCAATAACCCACTTTCTGTATAATCACTTTGTTTATATTTATTTTTTCCATAAGTTCATTATTTGTACCCTTTCTGCTTTCATGCATTTACATTCAATTAATAAATGCCTAATATTTTCTATACCTTCCTTACACAACTTGCAGACTAAATCAACCATATTTTTCCATTTACATGTATATTCTCTTGTTGCCAAAGATCCCATTTCAGCCTTAAACAATAAACTACTTTCCTTACTATTATCATAAATTAACTCATACCCAATGTTCTGTTTACTTATATATATATATATATATATATATATATATATATATATATATATATATAATATATATATATATATATATTGTACCATTTATTTATATATAAAGTACAAATTACTTTTTAATATTAGGTATTATAAAAAAAAGAAAGGAGAGCGAACACGATCTTTATTTTTTTTTTGTAACATGTTTTAAAAAAAAAAAAAACGTACAATGAAAGTTTAATTTTTCTTTTTTTTTTTAGAAATAAGTTAACTAAAATAAATTCAATGTTGGAAAGTGCATATTGAATCATTGATTCAAATAGTGAAAGGAAATTTCAAAAGGTGAAAGATTGCTATCAGAAACAACTTTCTGATAGTAATTAAAAATGGCAGAAATTCTTAACGGAAAAACAGACTTTGTAATAAGAAAAGGAGAATAATGTAGAAGTTTATAAAGTAGAACAACAACAACAAAAAAAGAACGTGCGCAGAGCTTCTAAAAAGAATCTAGGAGTATAAAAGGAGCCGACAGATTTGAAAAGGGGTCTTTTTTCTCTTATTGTTCCAATAGTGCTGAGCAATTTGAAGTGCCTCGTATTTTTTTAATAAAATGTGTCCACTTAGATACGAACTGAAATCGCTCGCCATGAGTGAGTAGAACTCTATCGTTTGCCGACACTTTCTCTCGAAAAAAGTCACCTAGATCGTCATCTGGCTACCTAAATTAGATCGGAGATTCGGAAATAAAACTAAAAGAAAAACAACTACTGCAGACTACCCACTAACTGAATTGTACGTCGGGAAGATCGATGACCTACTTAATGTCAACTTACCGGTAAGTAAATGGCCATAATTTTTTTACATAAAGCTTTATGAATAGTGAGTTGAATGGAAATGTTATCCCATAAATTTTTCTTGGATCAGAAGATTTGCGAACTGAGAAATGAACCAAACTGTTACTACGGAAAATAAGACTAAATAATTATTACTCCAATATTTGAATCAAATTATTGAATTCATATGCACAATCTTTTCCAACATTATAATTTTGTCTTAATCATAAATATTGAATGCTTGACGAGTTAGAATAAATCTTTATTATTAACTTCACTTTCATTGTACATGTATAAAATTGATGCTATTCTATTTAAGTTTTACCTTTAGTTATTTAACTTAGATCGGTATACAAATTATTTTTTTTTTTTGATAGATTTAATTTCCGTAATTAAGAAAAAATGGGGATATCTTCTTCTTAACGGGAATGTTAACTCAGATCATATAATTATTACCTTACGGGCTACAATATGTTTGACGCAGTCTCAGTGGGTCTAACGACTTTGGCGCCCTCAAGTAGAAATTAAAAACTGGTTCTGCTCACGATTGTACTCGGTAATAGTTCTAGGCTGAAGTTGATCAGGAAAAATAGCTGTGTTGAGAATAGAAATACAACTTTCTTTTTTCTTTTGATACAGCTTGATCAACTCAGGCTCAAATATAAATTTGAGGCGTATAGTGGCCTAGTAATACGAAAAACGTTACAATATATATATATATATAAACTCTTTTTACTCTCCATACTAGTTCTCCATCTCTCTAACTCCTATATTTTATTAATGCATCTATTCTTTTATCCCATTTCTTACCACTATAACACTCAACAATCCTCCTATCACAATCATCTCATCTTTTGTACAAGTATACTGATGTAAATTCTTTATCAAATCTTTTGCATATCACATTACCTTTCTGACCCATCTTGTTGTCTGCCCTTTACTAGTAACCCAATTAAGTACTATTTTAGCTATTTTTTATTATCCATAAACTGCAATCTACAAAACATTTTGATTTTACTTTTTGCATCTCTCATATAAAAACTTGACCATCCCATTTCTTCTTGAATTGCCTCCCTTGCTATCTATACATCTGCATCCAATGCATGTCTTTCTACTTCTATTTGTACTTTTTCTAAGTAATGTAATACCCATTTAAATAACACATAATGCATCATTACCATATGTTAACCCTGCTACTGCAATTCCCTTCCATATAATTCTAACTACATCATATTTATTATATTAAAACACTGTTAATTTCTTTATCAATCTCTTTATTTTTTTTTACTTCATTTATCAATTTTTTCTCCCATTCAACCAAATAATTTTTTCTGATTACTTAAGATAATTCCCAAATAACTATATCTATTCACCACACTTAACTTCATATCTCCCAATAAAAATTCTATATCTTCTCTTTCCCCAGTATTAACCATCATTATATTTGATTTTTCTTCACTAAATTTAATCCCCATCTCTTTACCTACTCTTGTACATTTCCTCAACATAACTTCCATATCTTCTCTTCTTTCTGCACATAAAAAGATATCATCCACAAAAAAAGACCTGACAAAGTATATACTTCCTTGCCACCTATTAACGGTATCTCTATCACTCTTGCTAATATTTTTATTGCTCTTTCCATTTCACTCAAATACAACAAAAACAAAATATGTGACATAAGGCATTTTTGTCTTAGTCCCACCCCATTTTTAGCTTTAACTGATTCTATATTACCTAATTGATATGTATAATAATTATTTTCATATAATTTTTTAATAATATCCACTAAAGCTTCATCCATTCACAAATTTGCTAAACTTACCCATAATCTATTTCAATTTACTCTATGATATGCCTTCTCTATATCTATAAAACCCATATATAACTGTCTTCCTGAATACCTACTCATATCCATAATTTGTGTAACTACAAATAAACTATCTCCTATATGTGATCTAATCTAAAACCTCCTTGCATCTCTGCCATTACATTATCCCCTTTCCATCCATTTTACAATTTTTCTGGCCACCATATATGAGAAAACTTTATATAAAACTGACATTACCGCTATCAGTCTATAATTATTTAATATTCTATGATCCTTATCATTTTTTTTAAATAATAATCTTAATTTTGTATTATTCCACCTACTCGGAAATACTCTATTCTATGCCATCTTATTAAAACAATAACTTTATTTTGCCCTATACCCTAAATTCATTACCATCTCTGCTGTCCATCCATCTAAACCTATTATCTTTCCACTTTCCAATTTCTTTTCTACCTCATTCAGTTCATTTTTTGTAAACCTAATATTTCCATTACTATATGTTTTCATGTTTTCTATCACTCTATCATTCACATCTAACATCTTCATTCAGTAGTGCTACCTAGTACAAGCCAGAGTAATCAATGGATGCAAGATGAATTGTATAGTATTCTCAGATCCAAACCACCTCACTCAGATAGAAAATAACCTAGGGTATTAGATGAGTAAGCACAGAATAGGGATTTTATGGACAAATCTTCTTGCATCCATTGATTACTCTGGCTCACACTGGATGCACTATGTATGCATAGGAAATGATGATCATGTGATGTTTAATGGTTTTAAGAATTAAAACTTTGATTGCAGCAAAAGTTTAATTTTTTTGTGGTACATTATTATTTTATGAAACGTAAGGTCAAATTTTATTTTGTATATATTAACATATTTTACAGAGTGGACATCTCTGGAGCTAAATCAATTTCCATGAATTATGATCCTGTTCTGTCACTTCTGATGATTGAATTTTTTACAAAGTCCTAAGCAATAATCTATTTGATTATTTTTGCTCTGCGTAGTTTGTGGTGGTGAAAGAGGGGCAGATTTTGAGTCCAGCATCTTTAAATGGTATAAAGATCTGCCACTTTAATTTTTGAACTTTTTAAATTCTTGAGCAATAAATAGTTTGTTTCATTATCTATTACTTATTTTAAATAAGAATGCAAAATTTTCATGATGCATCTGAATTCTTGCATAAAAAAGTCAGTGGATGAATTAAGAAAGTTTTGCCAATCTTGCCTAAGACTTTATTACAACCTATTCTAACTTTATATTTTGGTGCAAAATATAAAGCTTGGTAAAACTGATTTAAAATTTCTCTATCTTCTTCTAGATGACTTGATTATCATTGGTCAGCACTTTCTATATACTTGATATACTTGTATTCAAATTGACTTAATGATGAGATTGTGTAGTTTGATTTTTGCTTTGCTTATTGTATATATTTTTTATATATTAGTTTTGCTCTGTTTCCAAACATTGAGTTAGAGAAATTGTGTTTAACCTACAAAATTAACAGTACATCATATCAAATTTATTAAGATACAGATAATAATAATCATTGTTATTAGTTTTTCTCTTTAACTAATCTTAAAAGTTAATTTTTGTTTAATTAAAAGATTTATTTAATTTAACTTGAATTAGTTGATAAAATATGATAAACACATTTTTTTCTCTTGTCTTTCATTTTAACAGAAGTATGCTAATGAAGTTAAATCTAATTTATTAAAGAAAGAGGGAGAACATTCAGAGATTTTTTTAAAAAAAAAACTGCTATAGAACAACAAGTGTAAAGAGCAGAAAAGTCTTCCTTTTTTTGCTTTTAAACATAATGAATATGAAAGCTGCTCTTTTAAAAAAAGATTTACGACAAAGAAAAAAGGTAATTAAAACTTTTTTTATATAATTCAAATTATATTATTTTCTATTAATAACAAAATGAGAAGCTAAATTTAAATAAATCAGTAGTTGTGACTTATGCCCAATGTGGCCACTTGAAGGTGTTGTTTCTCTGCAAAAGCATAGAAATATGCCATTTACACGACCCAACTTACAGCCTATAGAACAGTTCTGTTCATATTAGCCATAATCAGGCCTAGATGGTATTGCACACTGTGTTTTGTGTCACTATAGAAATAGTTGACATTTTACAGATCACTACTGTAGGATGTGAGGATGTATGGAATAGAACTGTCCATGTTTTTATGTTCATTGGAAGTAGTGATCTTACACCTTATCTGATGTGCTATTACATAATAATAATTGTAAGCCCATCATGCATTTCCCTAAACATCTTGGAAGATGAAAACAATTGCAAAAGGGTATGTTCCAGAACCATTTCACATAAGTCACACAAAAAAGCACATTTGTGGAAGAACAGCTATGAGAGTAATGAAATGGCTGTTGTTGTATGTTGTTTTCAAAATCATAATCTTGGCTTGCTCAGAGTAGTGCATGTATTGGCTGATCCTTTGGATTGGCAAAACCATAGTTCCCCCACACATTCCAGCACTATGTGCTGAAAGCTTGGTTTGCTCAGAGTAGTGCATGTATTGGCCAATCCTTCAGATCAGCAAAACTATTGGACACCCCTACACATTCCAGCACTATGCACTGAAATCTTGGTTTGATCACACTAGTGCATGTATTGGCTGATCCTTTGGATTGGTAAAACCATTGGAACACCCTCCTGCATGCCAGAACTATGCACTGAAATGTAATTAAAAGATGTAATTTAGAAAATAATGTTGGTTCATAAATTTTTTAAAAATACTTTGAAAAATGGTCGGAGAACAGAACACAAAAAATTATCAGCCTGGTAATGTTACATTTTATTATTTTTTCAAGCAACAATGTCATCAAGTGGCCACATTGAGTGTAAGTCACAACAACCAATAAATCTGTTCAAGTCTTCTAACCAAAAATCTAACTGCTGACTGTCTTTCACAATGACTACGATTGAAATATACTGGAATTTATCGACCATGAAAATGGAAATAACAATTTTAAAGGTCAGTCTACTAGGTTATATTCTATATTGCTTACAAATGGTGTTAACCTTGGATAGAATATATTATTTTCATAATTTTAACACATAGTTGTGCTATATATGTGCAGAGGGTTATATTAACATTTTTGTGTGCCGGTGTCTGAATGATAAGGAATTAGGTATAACCTAATTTGAACTAATATTAGAAATAATGTTCCCACCACATGAGTTATCTTATTATTAAAATTATAATATAGTTGCTGAAAGAAGATAACAGCTATCCAGAAAATTAGTTTATAACTGTCGTAATTGTTTGCTCGGACAATCATTCTTGGTCATTGACACTGACTAAATAAATTAAAAGTAATGAAATATTTTAACTTTGGAGTAACTCCTAAAGTGTAAGTAATGACGTATTAACTTGAGCCTACACATGAATCAATTAATCAAGAAATATTTATTATGGGTGGAAACGAAGGGAAATACAATAAAACTCATAAAATTTTATATATTGTAACTGAAAAACTATGTAATTTATATTTTGTACATTAGATAATAAGAAAATATTATTCAAGCATTGGTGGTCAAGTGGTCAGCACAGCTGCCTTACAAGCAGTTGTCCCGGGTTAGTGGGTTCGCTTCCCAGCCGATGCTATGACACATGAAAATGTTATTCATTTTATTGGGAATATTTAATATGTTTGAAATATTATGTATTTAAATTTAGTAGTCATTTAAATTAGTGTGTTTTGATTTGGTTCATATTATATATTATTCTATACATGTATGAAGTTCACATATATATTCTAGTATGCCTAAAATAATTATTTATTAATCTACATTCATGAAGTGAGCATATGATATAGGGATTAAAGAAAATCAATTATTAAGAAACAGTGCTTGTGTAAAGATTTAATAATTATTTAATGAATCTATAACATGCATCAACACCACGTAGCTTAGTCCTGTATGTCTTTTCAGAGTTCTGTGCCTATACTCATATTATATTTACTAAGTATTATTATTTCATCTATGCTTTAGATAGAGTTGGTTATTATCTTAGTTGTTTACTATACTGAAGTATATATTTCATTTTATGTCCTAACTCACTTTAGTAAGACTGTACATGTCTCCTAATTTAGCAGATTTATTGATGATCATTTTATGTCTCTTTTATTTAGAAAATAAATGTTAACACTATTTTATAATATTATGTAGTATTATTCTATGCTGGGGGTTTAATCTGCAGAATTATCATTACTATTTTTTAATACTCTTTATATTATTCTGTGCTGGTAGTATAATCCACAGAATAATCATTTCTATTTATTATATTCTTTATATTCGTTTCTGCCCTGGTGGTTAATCTGTGGAACAGTCTATAATTGTGCTTGGCACTCTGATGATGGTTAAAAACTCACAGAGCACTTAATGCTTTGTTATTCCTTTGCATGGATGAATACATCCATAGGAATATCATTGCTCTTTGTTGTATAAATGTATACTTGAACAGAGTCTCCATATATTATGGTGTTTACATTTTTCTTCATCTTTAAGTCAATCTCACATGTTTAGTTACCAACTATAAAGAGAGCATTCAAATGAATTATTTTCTTACTTTATTATAGGTCAGTTATTTGAAATTCCCAACTTAGTTGAGGTTCAAATTCCCTCTTTGACTCATTATCTCATTGTGGCCAACATTCACAGGTTTATCAATCTCAGTGGTTGATATTATTATTATAAATCTGAGGTATAGGTACATTGGTTCTGGTATTACCATATTGCAGAAGTTATTGACTAGGTGTTTGAACCCATCCTCTCTCCTGTAAGAGGCTGAAATCAAACCCATTTGTAAGAGAGTCTTATATTGTGTTTATTTAGAATTCATGTACACTATCAATGTATGAAACAAGTACATGTGATGGTCTTTTATTTTATTTATGTATTAATCTAATTCATGTACATTATCCAGGTATAGAAACAAGTATATGTGATAGTCTTTTATTTTATTTTTTGCTTATTTAATTTTATAAATATTGTATTAATCAATTACTTATCTAATATTGATGGAGTTGTAAATAAATGTTTTTATAATCTAACCTAATTATGCCGTTGCTATTTGTCATACATAGAACCAGAAAAGCCACCATATTAAATAGATCACATATTAAAGCACATATTGTCACTGATAAATGTGTACATGGTTTACTGAAACTATAAGGGAATATCTTAATGCTTTTGTTCTTGGGTAATTAGTGATGTATGAGGTATAATAAAATCCGATTTACCTTCTGCATCACCTCCACTTTGCTTTATTAACTCTAGAATATAATCCAGAATTTGTTACTTCTATTAGTGTTCATGATATTAGGATTTAAATTAATAATTAAGCTTGCTAGCCAGTATCATTATTGAACTCATTTTCTAATATTATATTTTATGATTTACATATTACAATAAGAGTTCCATTGCTATTGATTTAATTTGAAATTTAAATTAATAATGAAAGAACCTACAGTTTTTGCATTACCTTTTATTGCAAAGCAAATATCCTACGTGGTATTTCTGTACAAAAATCCTGAGTATATCTGAGATACAGACAATTATGTTATGAGGCTGACTATAACTTTTATTGTCATGTTAAATGGCATATATTCACTATGTGATAGTGAGTATTGATGTAATGAGTCATACAGTTAATCCTGGAAGAGTAGTAGTTTTAGAGATCATACCATCTTGTTTATGGTTGGCAATAAGGTCTCATATAAATAAAATTTACAAATTCAGATTTTGAAATGTAGTTTTTAAGATACAGACATTAGTGAGAATGATAATTAATTATATAATCACACAAATTATTTTAAGGAATTTAATGTATCTTCATGTACTGCTGTGATGGTCCTTCATGGTCCACTCTGGCCGTGACTAGACTATGCACTAATAGTTTTGTGTTATATCATCATTTGTACTTGTTATGATCCAGCTGAACATTTTGGCTACACTATATAACAGTTTTTAAGGGTTCCATAAATTTTATTACTAGGGGTATTCAGGCAACAATATATCAATATATAAGAGTAAAATAACATTTTAAAAACACATTTGAAAATGTGATTCTTCTATTATTATATTTAATTCATTTATTTTTATAAACTAAAGAAGTCCTTAAGCATGAGAGTTGGGCCAGTGTACTCCATATATTCAATGCCACGGGCAATACTATAGATATAAACTTTTCCTAGAGTTTAATATTACATAATAATGAGATTAACAACTCAATGTTGGTTTATTGAGTAAATGAAATATTCTCAATCCAAAGTACAAGATAAAGTCTTTTGAAAAGATAAGAATGTGTCATTTTATTATTTTAACTATATAGGTCAATCTAAAGCATTGTGGAATGCTATTGATTTGTTAATCTCATTTATTATATAATATTATCCACTAGGAAATGTTTATATTTACATATTTCATCATTTCATGTAATATTGACTGTTTGTAAATTGAAAAATTTCACAAATATCAATGTTCAAATATAGTTTTAAAGAAGAAATGTGATTAATTTAAGATCTTTAAGCTTTCATTCCAAAGTGCTTTAGATGGGCCTATATAACTGAATAGAGGTAAAAAGAATAAGATGGTCCATTCTTATTTTTTCAAAAGACTACATCTTATGCTTTGGATTGAGAATATTTCTTGTGCTCAATAAACTAGAGTTGATAATATAAAAATATTCATTTAAGAACTTAATTCAAAAATATAACTACTATAATTTACAAGTCACATTCTCAAAGAATTATTTAAATAAATTTGCATATGAGTACTATATGCAAATTTATTTAAATAATTCTTTGAGAATCTGACTTGTGAATTATAGTAATAACATTTTTGGAGTTATTTGTTCCATGAATGAGTATTGAAAATAATAAAAAAGAATGGAATGGTTTGTTGCTCATAATTCATAAAAGTTTCTGAGTATCAAGTATTAATAAAACTGATTCATAGTCCATGGACCTTGAACTTTTGTGACATCATCCACCACTATACCAAACCATGCAAGACAAATATTCAAAAAAATATTAACATTTTTTTAGTCATTCATTAAACTAGAGATTATCCATTAAATTAATATTTCTGTAGTATAATGTCCAATACATACCCCTCACACAAAATAGAGGCAGGTTTCTATCTGCTTTTAACATCTTGTTGAAGGATGTAACATATGTTCAAAGACATTTGAAAAAGATTTATGATCCCCAAGATGCACCTTTCATGCTGAAACTGCATTCATCTGTTAGACCAATTCACAATCTCGTATGCATATCTTTATTATTATTTAGAATATATAGATAGACAATTACTACACTTTAATTGAAAAGTGTCACACTTACTGGCCTCATAACTTTAACACAAAGCACTTGATGGAAGTATATTAATAATTTTTATTAGTCATTCATTAGACTAGAGATTATTCATTTAATGAATAATATTTCTGTAATGCAATTTTCACTATACCACTCTCAAGCAAGACAGGGACTGGTTTCTATTCTCTTTTAATACTTTATGGAGAGGTATAATCATAAACATATGACCAAAGACATGTAAAAAAGATGTATGATCCTTAAGATACACATTTTGTGCTAAACCAGCATGCATCACTTGGCATGCAACACAATTTCTTACACATATCTTTATCATTGCACAGTATATGTAAATAGCCAATTACTACAGTTTACATGGTAAGTATAAAACTTACTGCCTTCGCAACTTTGACACAAACCACTTGATGGAAGTTTATTAATAATTTTTATTAGTCATTAATGAATAATATTTCTGTAGTATAATTTTCACTACAAAAACAGTCCCTACCTTGTTCAAAAATGGTGAAGTGAAAATTACACTACAGAAATATTATTTTAAGATAAGCACTGAATATATAAAACAAGTCACACACCTTTTTCTTTATAAATCTTGATTTATTATATGAACTATTAATATTTACTAAGGCTGTAACCTCAAGAATGTGCGCGTAAAAATGCGATAGTAATGACCTCTACAGGTCTTAACCACAAGCTTACATTTAGGAAGAAAAGAATTATAATAACACTCCAATATTTTGACTCTATTCTTTCATAGTTTTCCTCAAGGAATAACTAAAAATACATAAGTAAAATAATAAATGTAAATACAAGTATTCAACAATAATCCAATACATATAGCAAATACAAATTACTGTTACCTTAAATCTCTTCTCACAAACAATCTTAAATTCGTTTCTTAAATACCTTTCTTAAAATAATCTCCTTTATAATTATTTAATTACAAATTCCACATTAATTAAATCAAACTATTATTATTATTCATTTATTTAAGAGATGTAAGAGCAAACAGTTTAAACTTCATGGCTAATTGTTCTAAAATGCAATATATAAAATGCGCTAACACGCACAAGCACACAAAGCTGAAGACAAATAAAGAAATGTATATATATTTATTTTATCTTAATATATATATTTAATTAAGTGGCTAAGCACTTTCAAGGGTCAGAGCCCTCATAATCATAGCCATTTTATAAATAGATAAGAAATAGACAAGAAAATTAAACAATTTTGCTCAAAAATGAATAATCTGGCCCCTAACACAGACAAGCAAAGACTTCTACTCCCTTATCTGCCTAATGTGCATAAAAGTTTTTACAATATATTTAATAATAAATATCATTTATGCTTCCACACACCTCCCAACTCCATTAAACTAATCAATAACACTAAAGACAGCTTAACACCCTTGCTGACACCTCAAGTGATCTATAATATTGCCTGCCCTGAAAAATATTGTAAAGCATCATATTATGGTGAGACTAGAGTCTCTGTCTACTAGGCTATCCCAACACACATACTCCTATAATAAAGCACAGGTGGACACTTCTTATAGTTCAGTTTTTACACAGCACCGCACACCAGCTGGTCACGATTGCCAACCTAGAGATCCAGTGGTGGTTTGCAGAGAGCGACAAGATCTCAAAAGAAAGATAAAAGAGGCTTAATTTATCGCTAGAGATAACGATGCCATAAATAGAAAAGACTCTCGCTACAAAATATCCAGGAAATGGAATACGTAATTATCGTTTTTGCATAAATTTACATCGCTCCTAATTAATTTCTTATCTATTTACAAAATGGCTATGATTATGAGGGCTCTGACCCTTGAAAGCGCTTAGCCACTTAATTAAATATATATATTAAAATAAAATATATATATATATTTCTTTATTTGTCTTCAGCTTTGTGTGCTTGTGTGTGTTAGCGCATTTTATATATTGCATTTTAAGAGATGAATGTAATAGAAATTTAAGATTGTTTGTGAGAAAAAATTTAAGGTAACAGTAATTTGTTTTTGTTATATGTATTGGATGATGAAAGAATATAGTTGAAAAGTTGGAGTGTTATTGTAATGTATAATAGTTCATAAAATAAATCAAGATTTGTAGAGAAGAAGGTGCATGTGATTTGTTTATATATTGAACTTAGCAGTCTATTTTTAAAATAGGAGGCTGCGTTTTGTTTATTAATTTGAGCATTGAATAATTCAAAAATATAAAATATCATTTTACTATTATATATAATATCTAATAGTATATCTCTTAATTGATATATGATAACGAAGTCTCAATGGTAGGTTAAATACAACACTTTATTCATTTCAGAATCATAAATTAAGTTTCAGTTCTTGAGACCAGTACTATACATGGGACTGAAAATTTTAGTTTGTAAAGAATTTGAATACTGTATTTTAAAAAATAAAGAATAGAAAAGTCTCTAACAAAATAATTAAAGAAATTTTTAAGATGTAATTAAAGGAAATCTGAATACAGATTTTCAAGCTACTTTACGCTATCCACACGATCACTCATATGTTTTAAAAAGATCTCCACTATGCGTATTTCATGTTGACATCGCACTCATTAGTTGGTCAAGCTCATTATCTCACACATACATATATAACAACTGCTCAGTTTATATTAATATGGCAAATATTTAAACTTTAATGGTCATACTTTAATCTTCTCCATCCTCCAATTCTTCACCATCCATTGAAAATCTGATGATGGAATGCTTAAATCCTTGTTGATGCCAATATGCTTTTATCCTATCCATGTTGATCTCAAGTCACTCTGATATATATATATATATATATATATATATATATATATCAGATATATATATATATATATATGACTCTAATATGTCCATTTAAATACAAAGACGGATGGGCAGAATTAAGGCTGAATCTGTAATAAATCAATACTAGTATATTGTAATTACAGAACTATAAAAGTTATCTTTTTCACATGTGTGTGGTCATGTATATCGGTTATATAAGATGCAGTGGATAGCTGAAGGTAGTTTAAAAGTCTGTGTTCAAATCCTTTTAATTACATCTTAATGGTTGGTATTTACAATTTAATAGTAATGATTTATTAAAGAAATGTTAATAATTTTAAAGTTTTTATTCTAATTGTGCAGGAGATTTCATACTAATAAATAATGTGGCTTAAAGTATATTGTTCAAAATAATTGTTTTGTGAATAGGTAATGTATGTCCATATACCAATAATATATCCCAACAGTAACTTTATAATAAACAGATATTTTGTTTTTAGCTAGCAGAGGCAGTAATCATATATGAGAAAATTTTTCAAAATTATTTAATTTATAGAACGTGTTTAACCATTTATAATTTAATAGATCATTTAAATACAGTACACTCTAAAGGATATTATTTGCAAACATTGAAAAGAGACTGAATTTGTTACCACAAAATTTAATTGCAGAAACAATTCACTTATTCTTTTTAATCAACAAGTAAGAGATTGTGGTCTGGGGCAACTGATGAATGCTGGCACAGCACAAAATATGCATCATGGTGATAATATATTTTTCATGTCTTTGATCATATGTTTATGATTATGCCCCTCCCCAAGATAGAAACCAGTCCCTACAATATATGAGAGTGGTGTAGTGAAAATTACACTACAGAAATATTATTTATTAAGTGAGTAATTTCTAGTCTAATGAATGATTAATAAAAATTATTAATATACTTCCCATTAAGTTTGTCAAAGTTGTGAGGACAGTAAGTTTGACATTTATCAATGAAACTGTATTAATCAGTTACCTATACATACTAAAGAGTGATAAAGATGTGTATAAAAGATTATGGGCTGGCTGATGAGTGCTAGTTCAGTACTAAATGTGCATCTTGGGTATCATACATCTTTTCCAAGTCTTTGGTCATAATATTATGATTTCACCCCTTCCACAAGATGTTAGAAGTGGATAGAAAGCATATATGTGAAAATGGTGTAATAAAAATTACACTATGGAAATATGAATGACTAATAAAAATTATGAAAGAATAGATCTGTGTATAAAACAAAAAGAAGTACACATAAAAATAGTGCAAATGAAACAAAACTCATTATTATCCATATAAACATCTTTCAGTAATAAATATACTATTAATTAGTAAAGCAATATCACACTTATATATAAATAAAAAACATCATATGATTTTTGTATTTACATTTAACATTTGCATTAAAAGTGATAGCCATTTTAATTACTCATCTTATAATAGATGGCTGTAATGTAAATTTAGAAAGTGGATTATTATTTTAGTACAATAAGCAAAAAAAAATAAACAACAGAATTATTTATATACTAGTTAGCATCTTTAGGATTGACAGTGATATGCAATGCATCTGATCATGAAAATCTGTAATAGAATTGATTTTAACACTCTACTACAGTGCAAAATATATGACAGTTTCTTTCAGGCATCAGTTAGTAAAATTTCTTTAAATATTCACTGACCAATAGGCTTAAATATTGATATACATTTAGATGCCTTGTATATGTTATTGTTGGAATGTGGCTTATATAATACCCTAATAAAAATGTTCTAAAATTATTGCTAAAAAAAATCATTAATATGGTCAGTAAAATTTTACCCAAATATCATCAGATTATCAAGTTTTCATAGTGCTGAATCAATTTGGGGACCATATCATTACCAGAAATAAATCAAATTACAAACAATGCCAAAATCAAATACATATGAGACTTTTGTCAAAAAACACTTTCCCCATCTTGTGAAACTTTAATTAATAGAAGCCATTACAAAAGTGCCTATGTATCTAAATTAAACTTAACTCAAAATATATGTAAACAAAGGGAATAAATCACCCTTCAGCTTATGAATTAATTCTAAATGTTGATAAAAATCATTAATAGAATGAATCCATCTATGCTTGGAGATCTTATGTATATAAGCATACCATTCTCAACATTGTTGTAATTCAGAGTTAAATTAATAATATATGAGTCAGATAAAACATGCCATTTAATAAAAAATATATAAAAAAATATATAAGGCTGGAGATAAAATCTCTTTTTTAATGCCTTATAAACATCAGAGATCCAAGAATAGGTAAATACATTCTACTCTTGGTTTTTTGTTCAACATTTAGAATGCTGGTAATTTATAGTCGGAGAGAGAGACAGAGAGTAGATTTATTCCATTTATTTATATACATACATATATATGTATATTTAGTTAGAGAAGATTTGAACCTAAACTTCCAATCTTTTTTTAGTTATTCAGTTTATTTTATACAACCAATACACATATCAACCAATACACATGTCCACATGTATGGAAGAAAAATAAATAATCTTGAATATACATATTTTGTGCTGAACCAGCACTCATCAATTGGTCCAGATCATCATATCCTACACATATATACATATATTGGAGATCATTTATCTTTCTCACATGTATGTGGTAATGTGTGTTGGTTGTATAAGATAAATGAAAAGTCCAAAGAGAGCTTGGAAGTCTGGGTTCAAATCCCCTCTAATTACATATAGCTGTAGTATATATACTATACTTGTATTTAAACATGTATGTATATATATTGAATAAAATAATAATTATGTTAAAAAGCATGTATATAAATACACACACAAATACATAATCAGGAGTATTCTTCAGTCTGTTTTTGAGCACATATTTGCTTAAGTTCTACCATACTTTAATTAAAACAATTACAGCATAATTAAGTTAAATTCAGAAACAATCCTCAGAGTAAGTAGCTTAGAAGTGAGTATTATCAATTTGATTAAATTTGGCTAAATATTTTTCTTTTCTTATGAAGAAGAGATTAAAAGGTTTAGTCTGTTGATAAGATCTGTTGGAATGGAAGAATGTCTCGAGTTCTTTATAACAAATTAACAGTTATTTGAAAACTACAAAAAGATTCACAAAAGCATCAATTTTGATAACATGAACTACTAAAAGAGTTGGAGTGTGGATTAGATTGAAGTCTGTCCATTAAAGTTTGAAGATTTGCTATCTTAATATAAACCAAGCACTGATAATATATATGTGTGTGAGATGATGATCTGGACCAACTGATGAGTGCTGGTTCAGCATGAAATACGGATATTGGAGATCATTTATCTTTTTCGCATGTATGTGGTCAAGTGTATTGGTTGTATAAGATGTAGGGGATTACTAGGTTCAAATTTCCTCTAATTAAAAGTTTCTAAAATTATTTACAATGACAGGATGATAGATATTATCAAAAAACAAACAGAATTGAATTTTTATTACGAAGATTCAGAAGGAGAATAAAAAATATTATCAGTCAAAAATTGTGTAATATAAATATGCATTTGTAAATAATTTTAAATAAGATAAAAAAAAAAATAAACGTTTAAACATTCTTACAACCTAATAAAATTAATGCGAAATATTTAACTAATGACGCATTTTGTCAGGATTATGTAGAAATGCATAGAAGATGATAGACAAACCCAGAAATAAATAAAGAGCATTCAGTGAAAAAAATTAAATATCATTATGACGTAGTTATGACGTAGTCTGTATTTATATTACTGATGAATAAGTAATGAAAAAATATAGTAATCATAAATATTTACTTAAAACGACCTCATAAATGATATTCTAAAATTTAGAACAGCCACCTCAAATAAATAAAAGGGCCAAAAAGCAAATAAAAAGTACTATATGCCATTATTTTTTATGACTACGCATCAAACATTTAAAATTAAATTTGCAATGTAACTAGTATTAGACTTGTGATGGACAAAAGATCAGTACCTGATACTAGAGATGGAATTTCACAATGATATTGTCAAGTGCATGGATTCAGGATTAGCTTTTACATCCAGCATCTGCTGAAACAGTGGCAAATGATAACAAGGACTCTGAACTTCACTATTAACAAATAAAAGAAGCAAATACTGAATCTCAACAAAGTGGATAAGATGTTTTGATAATTGTTTCAGAGTTGATGATGTTGTAAAGTTGTTGAAGATTTGCTTAAGTTTGAAATACATGCTAAAAAGCGAATATTCAAACTGAAATAATAAAAATTTAAAGATGTGAGATAACTGTTAACATAATCTAGAGAAAATGAGATACACTTTGCATAGGTAAATAATATTGAGGAAGCTAATTAATTATTATTTGATTATACTTAATAAACTTATAAACTTATAGATAATAAATAATATATACAGAGATCAAGGTCTTTTGAGTAGATGACTAAAGCCAACCAGGATAAATCACATTAAGAAGCCTCATTTGAAACAACAATACATCCAGAAATTAAGATATATATGATTAAAAATATTGTGTTAATCTACCTTATCAGTTATGTGTTGAAATTAGTGAATTATTAAAACCATGTTACAAGCTTCAATGAGACTATAAATGGCTAAGAAGTATAATGTGTTATAGAATTGTATGGAAAAAATAACTAGAAATGTGATTGTAATGTTTGATATTTAAATTTTGTAAAGAAAAGCATGAATTAAACATACAGAGCCTTCATTTACACTGGAATTCTGTTTATATATGAAAAAAATGACTTGAGTATTTTAAATACATATGATGATATATTGGCATATGCTCAATAAAAATTGATGTGCATGTTTCAAGCATTATTTATGAAAGTCTGTAGTGTATCCAATTTTAATTTGTTGCTGACTATTATTAATAAAATTATGATAAAACTATCAAAACATCACACGATTAACGTTTCATATGCTTACACAGTCTATTATTTATAATAGCAAACTCTTCATGCAGTAGTGCCACCAAGAGCAAACCTTTGTAATTAATGAATGTAGGAAGGTTTGTGCATAAAATTTCTATCTAGTGTCTACTCATCCAATATCCCCAGACTAGTTTCTAGCTTGTGGATTTTATCAATGAGGAGCCTTGGATTTGAGAGCACTGCTTCTAGATTTTTCCTTCCTACATCCATTGATTACAAAGATTTGTAGTTGGTGACACTACTATATAAAAAGTTTGCTATTGTTATAAAATTATCTATATATGTTTGATTTTTAAAACACATAAAACAATGATTAAAGAAGAAAAGATAGATGTGTCTAATAGTACATTACATATGTACTGATAAATATATATTTGTTTGGGAAAACTCAAGAATATTGAGCATTATTACATGAGTACTCTACTATTAGACAGATCTATCTTTTCCTCTTTAATTACTGTTTTATGTGTTTTCAAAATCAAATGTATGTATAATCTTATTAATAATAAATAGTTGATAGCAAATAGTAAAATTTAAAAAATTATAAACTTGACTGAAAATTCTTAACCTGTACTTCATAATATGCATTTAAAATGTTAAAAAGGTAAGAAAAAGTAAAAAGAAGAAAATATAAACATGTGAATGCCAAGTAACATGATATGGTTTCTTAGGATCATAACAATAATGTTTGAAAATTACTCATTTGATTTATCCTTAAAAGGAAGAATAAAGGAATCAGAAGGAACCTCATAGGTAAGTATATGACATTTTTGCTGATTATTACCTTTGACAGAATAGTTTAGTTACTTAAAGAATCATCTTAAATTTAAAAATAACTGCTCAGTTTTCATGCTAGTTTATCCAAAAACACTTAATAAAAAGAGAAGAAAAATACTATTACCTAGTACACTAACAGTTAAATATATTTGGAAAAGTATAAATAAAATTTGAAGATTTAATAAACATTAACAATTTAACTACGTGGTGTAAATAATCCAAATTATAATAAATGTTGAATAGATTAATGTTCAATGAACTTTGTAAAAGAAAATAAAGATTCTTAATAATGAATTAAAAAGTTATCTAGATATTAACTAAAATACTTTGGTCAAATTATTAATACAGATGGAAACATAATGGATAAAATTAATCATGAAATCAAATTTGGATAAGATGGTTTTGATAGAAACAACTTAATATTAAAAGGAAAAATGCCTATATGTCTGAAAAGAAAGATTTTCAAAAGATGCAATTTACCAGTTCTTAACTATGGAACTAAGACCTAGATATTTAACAGAAGAACAGTACAAAGACTTCGGACTACTCAATGAATTATGGAGAGATGCATGTTAAGAGTAACAAATTTAGGATCAAAAATGAAATACATGGGTGGCAAAAAATAGGTATTACTGAGATCATTAAAAGAATTAAGAGACCAAATTAAAAATGGCTGGATATACGGAAAGAAATGATGCTAATAGATGGATGATAAAAAAAAACAAATGGATTCCCAAGAGATTGTAAAATATGTAGAAAAAGACCGCTAATGAGATGGATGGAGGAAGTAAGGAAGTTTGCTGGTGTTATGTGAAGAAGAGAGATAGAAAATTAGATAAAGGGGATTAAAGGTGGAGAGACCATTATCTTGCAATGGATACAATATTTGTTGAAAATGATGATGATGATGATTGCATTAAAATCATTTTTTAATTTCTAAATCTTGAGTGAATAAAAAAAGAATGTTTTTTTATGTTGATATTTCAATGAGTAGAAAATAGATAGAACTTTTACTCTGTTCTCGAGTGATGAAAATATATTCAAATGCAGCACGAAAGTTTGATATTTGGATTCCTGAAAATCAACCCAGACAAAATGGGGTATTTTTTAATCAAAATGATCTATAATGGTTTCATCTGACAACTTCATTTAAATTCAAGACTTAATAAGATTAATAAGTACAGCAGTTGCTGAAGCCCAGATCTGATTGGCACTGAGAAAATAATTTTTGCTAATGAAATTTTAGAAATTTAGTATATATGCTCTCTTGACATTGTAAAGCAATATATTCCAGGTTTAAAACTCATGAAACCAATGTAGAAGTATATTAATAATTTTTATTAGCCATTCATTAGACTAGAGATTATCTACTTAATGAATAATATTTCTGTAATGTAATTTTTACTACACCACTCTCACGCAAGGTTGTGACTGATTTCTATCAGTTTTAATATCTTGTGGAGGAATGTAATCTTAAACATATGATGAAAAACATGTGAAAAAGATGTATGATCTCCAAGATACATATTTCATGCAAAACCAGTGGTCGATCACCATCTCTTACCATAACTTTATCATTATTCTGGATATATAGAAAACAAATTACTATAGTTTAATTGATAACTGTCAGCCTTACTGCCCTCACAACTATGACAAACCACTTAATGGAAGTATAATAATAATTTTTATTAGTCATTCATTATACTAGTGATTATCCACTTAACGAATAATATATCTTTAGTATAATGTTTACTATTCTAATCACACAAGGTAGGGATTGGTTTCTATCCACTGTTAACACCTTATGGAGGAATTTAATCATAAACATATGACCAAAAACATGTTAAAAATGCATGATCCCTAAGATGTACATTTCATGCTGAATCAACACTCATCAGTTGGTCCAAATCACAATTACGTCAACAATGACAAAAATAATAATATGTAACCAAAATGGGTAAGTTACCTCTGTTGCTGCTTATAAAAAACAAAAACATCTAACAGGAAAGTTATAAATACTCTCCAAACTGAATCTTATACAGTAAAGTTATACAAATCAGGTTACTTCAAAAAATATTCTTAATCAAAATAAATCTCTTTTAAGCAAATCATATTCCTTAATCAAAATAAATCTTTCTTAATCAAATCAGATCTCATGAGCTAAATAATGCTTTCTTAATCAAATCACATCTGAAGGTTCTTGCTATAAAATTATTGTAAAAACCAATATAATAATCTTCTTCTTCTTCTAGTTCTTATTCAAACCATGAATGTGATCTTAGGAAATAATAATAATAAAAAGAAAATGAAGAAGAAAAAAGAAGAAGAAGAGAAAGAAAAAGGAGGAGAAGGAAAAACAGAAATGATCCATCTTTGGATAATATCCTAGCACATTAAACAATTATTAATTTAAAAATTAACCACAAAACTCTAATATGAAATTACAATACAGCAATCTAAGATGACATTTGTAATACGATGAATAGAAAATGAATTTTGTTGCTACCCATATATCTCACATAAAAAAATTAGCTTATGATCTAAAGCAATCTTATCCATGGATATTAATTTAATATCAGCAATATAAATTCTAATATGATGTTTATGTTCTTCTTGTTTTTTTATATTACAACAATAAAATATATGTGTAATTTTTGTATTTAAACAGGCCAAAACTCTCCATATGTATTGCCACTCAGTGCAAATCAATGATGTCAGAAGGCTTGTGCATAAAATCCCCATATAGTGCCTAATCATCCAATATCCCCAGACTAGTTTCTGGCTTGTGGCCTTTGTCAGTGAGGAGCCTTGGATCTGAGAGCACTGCACCTAGATCTTAGGATCTAATGCAACTCTCCATTAGCCACCTTTTATCTCTATTTAACTACAAAACTATGAGTCTTAAATTGAAAACACTGTAATATTTTCAAGCCAATCTCATTAGCCTATATATTCATATAGGTCTGAACTCAGTTCAGTACTATACATTTTGATGTCTTTGGTTCTGTAATGACCATAGCTGCCACTATCCTATTAGGCAGGATTGGTTTTAAGCCAATAAACATCACATGATCAATCTTTCTTATGCTTGCTTACAACAAATAGGCAAAACTCTCCATATGTATTGGCACTCAGTGTAAGCCAGAGTAATCAATGAATGCCAGAAGGCTTGTGCATAAAATCCCCATCTAGTGCCTACTCATCCAATATTCCCAGACTAATTTCTGGCTTGTGGCCTTTGTCAGTGAGGAGCATTGGATATGAAAGCACTGCACCTAGATCTTAGGATCTAATGCAACCCTTCAGCAGCCACCTTCTATCTCTACTTAACTACAAAACCATTAGTTTTAAATTGAAAACACTAATATTTTCAATCTAAGCTCATTAGCCTATATAGTCATATAGGTCTGAACTCAGTTCAGTACCTACACATTTTGATGTCTTTGGTTCTTTAATAACCATAGCCACCACTATTCTATTAGGCAGAATTGGTTTTAAGCTAATAAACATCACATGATCATCATTTCTTATGCTTGCTTACAACAAACAGGCAAAACCCTCCATACGTATTGCCACTCAGTGCAAGCCAGAGAAATCAATGAATGCCAGAAGGCTTGTGCATAAAATCTCCATCTAGTGCCTACTCATTTAATATCCCCAGACTAGTTTATGTTTTGTGGCCTTTGTCAGTGAGTAGCCTTGGATCTGAGAGCACTGCATCTAGATCTTAGAATCTAATGCAACCCTCCAGCTGCCACCTTTTATCTTACATTTTATCTTTAGCAGATAGATAAAATACTTATTAGAAAATAAAGTATATTCAAGTATGATTATATTCATTTTTATTTCTAGAATAAGACAAAAGATTTCCATATTAATATTTTAATAACAGTTATAAGCAAGCATAAGAAATGGTAATCATGTGATGTTAATTTTTGGATTTCTGAGAATGTAGGTGATGATAGAAATACAAATTTAAAAATTATTAATTAAAACAATATTTATTAACACTAATAAATAGACAAGAATAATTATTAATTATTTTCATAAAATCAGAAATTATAATTATCAAAAGTTTAAATTAAAATTGTAAATTACAATCAGGAAAATAAATAAATAATCCCAATATGATTTACCTATGAATTCAGAAAGCTTTCACAGTTTATAAATCCAACTTTTATTTACTTATGTCTCTGTAAGTAATATTTACTGAGGCTATAACCTCGATAATATGCGTGTAAAAATGCGATAGTAGGGACCTCTACAGGTGTTTTAACCACAAGCTTACGCTATGGAAGAAAAGAGGGGAACCCTTCTTTACTTCAACCTACTTTCTATTTAAATAGGTGAAGCTGAAGCGGTTAGATCTGCGAGCGTGAAGCTATTCGATACTTCACTGATTAAGTCCACATTTCTTATTACACATTAATACTCGCGAAATCTTTCGATTTACAACGAGTCAATGGAAAAATTTTATAGTTAGAAATCTATTAAAGTAATTTAAAGTTGTAATTATAAATTTATTAAACGCACATTGATTACACATGGATTACGTAAGTAATATTTACTGAGGCTATAACCTCGATAATATGCGTATAAAAATGCGATATTAGGGACCTCTACAGGTTTCTGTAGTAAATATATTTAGTAGCATTACCAAATAAATCTTATAAATATAAAAATAGCAATGATTTTGAAAGATGTATAATTTTAGAACCACATAAATAATTATAAATTTAAACTAAAAATACATTATCATGGTTTATAATACACATAGATATGCAAACTGGGCATACAACAATATAAACATTCATAAATTACTCTGATTTTATCAAGAGTAAAATAATGACATGGTTGATATCATGCATGATTTTAAAAATTACACCAATATAAACATCAAGGAATATAAAAAAAAAGTATTAGGATGGAATAAACTTACATTGAACACTTTTTCAAAAGTGTACATAAAGAATTATGACTTTGCTGTAATCTTAAAATATATGAAGAATAAACCATCATAAAAAGTGTTGCCTAAGATGAATATATGAAAATAAGGACCATTCTTCTACCTCATATAGCAGTAATGAATAAGAGATGTGAACAAATGATAAATTGTAACAATTATAGCAAAATATAGCTAGGCATATAAATTTGTGGCCTAATAATTTAATAAGAAATTTTTTCCATCTGTTTATACAAATTTTAAATAATTCCATACAAGACTAACATGTCACACTCTGGTTATATTTTAAAAATTACAACATTCTGAGAACCATCATGATAAACAAATTAAAAATAATACATTGGTAATAACAGAAACATAAGACACATATTAAACCTTTTACCAATTTGTAATTCATAAGTTCTTAAATCTTATTTTCCATGACATTTAGCAGCATAATAGAACAGTTCCATTAAGTCCTTAGATATGCTGAAGATGGTAGAATATCAGGATAAGATTATCAAATATTGAAAAAATAAATAATTTAAAATCTGAGGTATGTAGAATAATTAAGCACTGACATTATTGAAAAGCTATTCAAATTAATAATGAAATATTTATTTAAATCACACACTGATAACAAATATAACTTCAATTCAAACATAAAACAATGAAATACAGAAAGCATACTATTAATTTTAAATAGCATGTAGATAAACAATATTGTTTTTTTTGAAAACACAATTTATAGTTTCAAGCAACAACACATTAACAAAGAATAGAATATATTTTTCATTAAAGGAATATAAAGTGATATCTTTTAATCATGAACTGATTTGCTCAATGTTGCACAAATCTCAAGATGCTTAGACTTGGACTGATGGATAGGAATTTTTTGATGTATCTCTTAGTGCTCAAAGAGGCATGCATAACTGCTTAACCGGGACAAGGTGATGAACAGATCTAGAACTCTACTGAAGCATTGATTCAAAAATGTTGAGGCTCGGATGTTGCATGCAGTTTCTCAGGCCACATCATGTATGTATTCACTTCTCATTTATCTTTTTGACATCACTTGGTATTCATGTAATCATCATTTTATAAAGTTGTATCAATTGTTTAAATAAATCGTTATTTTTTAAAACAAAAATATAAAGTGATATAAACCTTTATTTGATCATAAATTTTTATCATGAACACAGTAATCATTTTAAAATAATAAACATTATAAATTGATGAACAGATTATAGAAAGCATACAATAAGTAACATTTTATATTTCATGAATAATAAAATATTTAAAAGCATATTTATCGAGTGTAATTCTCTTTTATCAGAAATATGTAGATTGAAGTAAATATTGAGTTCAACTTATATTTTATCTTTAATAGATTTATAAAAAAAAAAAAAAAAAAAAAAAAAACAGATAGATAAAATGTTTTTCTGAAGGTTTGTGATGATGGTGTTCTAGCTGTATTTTTATATTGGACTATTTCCATCATCTAATATGTGTGTTGAATGTCTTTAGAAAAGTTTAATTTTTAGTTAAATATTCCAAATGCATTCAACTGTTAGTAATATCACAGCAAACAGGTTAGTATATGCACCAACTGTTAGTAATATCACAGCAAACAAATGTTAATAGTATCACAGCAAACAGGTTAGTATATGCACTAACTGTTAGTAATATCACAGCAAACAGGTTAGTATATGCACAACATTTCGAGAGGTATTTTTCTCCCCTCTTCTTCAGGTGTTGCTGGCCTGACCAGTGACAGTACTAGCATGGGATTCGAACCTGGGTCCTTAGATTCTTGATTATTGAAATTTAAGGTAACGCTCTAACCAACTGCTCAGTTGGTTGGTTAGAGCGTTACCTTAAATTTCAATAATCAAGAATCTAAGGACCCAGGTTCGAATCCCATGCTAGTACTGTCACTGGTCAGGCCAGCAACACCTGAAGAAGAGGAGAGAAAAATACCTCTCGAAATGTTGTGCGTATACTAACCTGTTTGCTGTGATATTACTAACAGTTAGTGCATATAATAACCTGTTTGCTGTGATACTATTAATATTTGTTTGCTGTGATATTACTAACAGTTGGTGCATATACTAACCTGTTTGCTGTGATATTACTAACAGTTGAATGCATTTGGAATATTTAACTAAAAATTAAACTTTTCTAAAGACATTCAACACACATATTAGATGATGGAAATAGTCCAATATAAAAATACAGATAGATAAAATACTTATTAGAAAATAAAGTCTATTCAAGCGTGATTATATTCATTTCTATTTCTAGAATAAAACAAAATGTTTCCATATAAATATTTTATCATGCATATTTCATTCAAAGTTAAATGCATGTAAATGACATTTATCAATTTATAAAATATTTTGTAATAAGAAACATTCATAATAAAATATAATATATCTATTTTTGCAACTTTATAAATGGTGAAATAAACATTTCATCCATTCCAAAAAAACAATAACACAATAATACATTTTACAAATGTTATTTTAAAATACATTAACATAACAGTAAAATATTCTCTTTCAGAACAAGGCAATGCATTCAGACATTCATTATTATTTAATAACTACGTTATCATTCACAATCCCTATAAGTTCAGCAAAAGTTCTAATTCGTTATAAAAATATCATATTATGCTTAAATGAAAATATTCTGTAAATAATAGAAAAGCTCAGCATTTGAAAATATAATCTCTATAATTCTTTGTAGAATAAAGTATATACACTTCTTTTAAAATTAATGCAAAGTTATAAACAGTTCTAGCATTCAGTATTTTAAAATTCTTACTTTCAGATAAATTTTAAGTGTGATTAAAAAGCAAATTGGAGATTAATAAGGGTTCAAGCTATATTCATACATTCTGCAGAAAAATTCCATTATTGTCACAAATGCCTATAAGAGCATATTGCTTTCTTCCTCATTTATGCATTGTTGGAGATTTCTTAATGTTGTATACATTTGAAGATGTTCTGAAGTGATAGTTGGTCAAAAACTAGAGACCTGAGCAGATAATTACTCTAGTTATTTATGGCTTAAACTAGCAAAATAATAAGTAATTATAAAAAATTATACATAATAAGACATGGCAAATCTTAAATATGATAAGTTGGGTGATAGATAATTAATCATATAATTGGTAATGAGGGAGATTATTCTAATTAATTTATTTGACTTAATTAAGTTGCAAAGTCAAATATCTAAAAATATTTTTTTAATTTCAATATCTGGAAAATTTTTAGACAAAACAATAATTGCATCATCTTCTTATAAATGATTATTTGACAAATTATTTAATAAAATGAAAATTATTACAGCAATAAAAAAATTATTTATTTAAATATACCTTTTTTTAAAATTCTCAGAATATTAACTTTAATTATTTAAAATATTAAATATTTTTCAACAGAAAATAATAACATTAAGTTACTTTGAATAGTAACTCTTTTGAATAAGGAAGTTAAAACATAATTATTACTTTATTTTAACTTTAAATGGAAATTGATTACATGCACACACTCACACACTAAAAAATTCATAATAGTAGTTTAAAAATAACTAATTTAAAGTTATTGACTACTTTATGTAGATTAGAATATTATTAAGCTTTCATTTATAATTATATTTTTAAATTAAGCTATAAATTAATTAATTGCATAACTAAAAATCAATAAAGTATTTTTAAAACTTATTTAAGTGTTTATCTTATGACAAGTTAATTTAATAAACAGGTGCAATGAGTACATTAAGAACTTAAGTTTTTCAACTATAATAATTTAAGATTAGGTTATTCCTTAAAAGTAATGATTTTATGGTTTTATACACTTACAAATATCAAATAAGTTTGACAGATAAATTAAAATTATATAAATTCACTTGTATAAATTTGTCTTGACTAATAATATTTTATAATTTTAGTTATACTTCAGCAAAATAGTTTATAAAATAATTCACTATCTTTACCATGATAATGATATTTATTTAATAGAAAATTATTGTAAATACTTAACACAAAGTTCTTTAGACATAACTTAAGTTTATAATAGACAGCCAGTTACTACAGTTTAATTGAGTCTTAAGAACATCACAACAATGACCCAAAACCACTAGATGGAAACCAATTGGATAATTTTTATTAGTCATACATTAGATTTGAGATTATCCACTTAATGAATATTTCTGTACAAGTAATTTTCACTAGAGCATTCTCACACAAGGTAGGGATTGGTTTCTGTCCACTTTCAACACTTTTTGAAGGGGTGTAATCATAAATCTTTGACCTAAGGCATATTAAAAAATGTATGCCCCCCAAAATGCACATTTTGTGTTAAACCAGAACTTATCAGTTGGCTCACACATAAGAGACTATGATCTAAGCCAACTCATGCATGCTGGTTCAACATAAAAAATGCATCTTGGGAATTATATATCTTTTTTTATATCTAAGGTCACATGCTTATGATTAGAACTTTCCGCAATGTGTTAAAAGTGAATAGAAACCAGTCCATATATTGTATGAGCATGGTAAAGTGAAAATTACATTACAGAAATATTATTCATTATATGGATAATGTTTAGACTAAGGAACAACTAATAAAAATTAATAATATACTTTCATTAAATGAATTGTGTCAAAGTTGTAAGGGTGTAAGTTTGGTACTTATCAATTAAAATGTAGTAATTGGCTATATATATATATTCTAACCTATCGTTTGTGCATCTCACTTCTGGGCAATATAATATAAAATAAAATGGGTTAACTCAGTTACAAATTATGTTTGGTGAAATGCAAATAATTAATAAATAAAATATCCTGCATTAAAATTAAACATTCTACTAGCTCAAATAATGAACAGGTTCAGTTTATAAAATAAATTAATAAAATTTATTATTTCACAAGACTTGGAAATGAAAATACAGGTGACAAGAAAGATTACATTGAGCCAATATCCCACAGGATATTACCTCAATGGCATAAAAACACTACCCCTCCCTATTACTATCACAAATAAATAAACTTATAGTATTCTTACGACTTTAATAAATCCTACTCATTAAGATTAAACTAATAATTAAATCTTAATCTTTTATTTACTATAATTTAGTTCAATAAAATCTCAGGTTCATAAAATTATTCTAAGATAATCAAATCACAGTAGTAAAACATGATAAGGGATTTTTATGTCATACTCTACTACACTTAAACTAATAATAACAAATAATAATAATATTCTTCATTGTATGAACTAATTCTGTATATCTCTTTCTTCACTATAATTTTATTACCATAGTAAATAATATAAATACTATAATATAATCTTTAATCTTCATATGATAATGTAAGAAAATGTGGTAGTTTTTATAATCTGACAAATAAAGGGGTGTGGCAACGGAGAGCATATTATTCAATGTACCATTATGATAATTAATTTATGACCATAAGATAATGTAAAAAATATGATTACTTAATTAAATGAATACCAAGAAAATATTCGAATTCTTAAAATAATTCTTTATTTATCTCTGTGCAAAACTATATGTTTGTTTCTGTTATTCCGTGTATCTCATGCAGTGTAATGGAAAATGAACCAGTCAGGACACACAAATTTTGAAAAAAAAAATTAACAAAGTTTATTATTAACAATAAAATAAAATAAACAATTTATTTACAATATTTACATTGGATAGCCTTAATTTACACCGTTCTACATTTTTATTACTTAGTTATTAAACAATCTAGAATTTATTTAAGTCTTCATTCTGACTTAAAATAATAATAATAAAATAATACCATTTTATTTATCTCTCTCTCTAATTAAAACTTATGATAAATTACATTTATTTATTTTTTTATTTTAAAAAATATATCCTATCCTTAAATATTATTTAACTATACTTTTCTTTCTAAAAAAAAAACATCCATAGAAACATACTTCGGAAAAACATAAAAATAACATTATCGTAGTATGGATCTTTTAAAAATAAACAATTTTCATCTTGCAATGTTAAAAGATGTCATATAAAATATCTGCTAATAATTTATTACTAGATTTTGTGGATATCGTTGTTCACTACTCTATGTTTATTAAATATAACATATTCCCATTTAATATTACTTTAATACTATATAGTTGTAATTACCAATATATTCCCTATTATTTAATAAATACAAAATTATACCTATGTTTACTGTTTATATTGTTTTACTTTATAACATTATATTTTTTAAAAATATGCAATACTTATTTTAAAACAAAATAAAGCATTTAAAAGTTATTTAACATTTTAAAGAACAACTTTGTTTTATATACTTTATTCTTGAAATTTTATTTTATTTCCAAAACAAATCCAAAACATATTTATGATTTTTTTCTTTTTTAGGATCCATTGGATTTTCAACTCCAGTTTATACAAATTCTACTTCTTCTAAGTAAATGAACTTATCTCATTCAAATGATAGCATATCTTAAACTCTAAATTATCTATTATTTCTTTTCAAATATATCATACTGAACGATATAGTTACATTGGAAATCTAGATAGTGAATAGATGTGTAGGATCTAGGGAAGAAAAAACTAGAGTATAACTCATAGCATATATCAAAAATATCATGGTACAGTGTATCTACAAGAAATAGAGGCCTGACCTATTTTGTCCAAAGTCCTCCAATACATCAATGATGTTAAAGCTATTCCTTCAGCTTTATTAAAACATCAATACTTAAAGAAAATAGACACTGTCCAGAATAAATATATCAGTTACAGGGCACTGTTAACTGTACTGTATATCCATGAGGATTATAAAATATTATTCATATTCCCTCAATCACATCCTATTATAACATCATCTTGGGTTCATGTTCACCATATTACTACCAAGCCACTATCTTATCATTATTTCCTAAAGATTTATCACATCTTACATTGACAAACTAACTATCTTGCATATTCAAAACAATAAATAAAATTCATTTATAATTAGTATGATCTCACTGATCTACAAGAAAAGTTTTCTTACTTCCTTATTCTATATTCTAAACCTTTACAAACTAATCATATAAATACTTTGAGCATCCAATATTATGAGTTTTTAAAAGAATCACATAAATAGTTATTATCATGTTGTGTTATATTACTAGTATAACATTATAGTATGCATATTCTCAAAACATATCTTAATCTCATAATTTTAAAAGTGTTGTATAAAATGCGTTTACATACAATTCAACATTTAAACTTTCCATTCATTATAATCCATAGGCAATCTAAAAAGAAAACAAAATATACATCATAAAATATCAATATTCATTAACTATTACCAAGTGATATTATCTTGTTATCACCTATGCAGTCTTTGGTTTTTCCATCAGTTAGATACATTTCATACATGAAAAATACATCCGTACCTTTATTTAAAATGTTCTTATTTAAATTATTAAGTTATTATACTATAGAATTTTAATATTATCAATAAATTAATGTTCATGTTCCTATTCTTATAAACGAGAAAATTTACATTTAAAATAAATAGTAATAAATGAAAATCTTATTTACATAAACTTCAGCTGAAATGAATGTTTTTATAAGTCCAAATATTTCCATTTTCTTTCTCATAAGTTTTTTTTTTTTTTAAAATGTTCTCTTCAAGAGTAATTCTACAACCTCCTCCATTGCTATGATGACAAATAAGACAATACATTTCCTGCAGTAAGTGTCATCCAAACTTCTGGTAAGAAAATCTCAGGTTTAAAAAATGAATAATAAAAAAAATATTACGATGTCTTAAAATCTTGAAAAATTAAATAGAATAATAATCAATCAATCCTGGAAAAGTTTATAGAACAACAGTTTATGTTTCTATTATCCAGTACGATGATTATGGAAATCATAATAAAATTATATTATTAAAAATAATAACTTAAAGCTCATATTCTGGAATATTCCATATTAGCTGAGCGATGCATCATGTCCCTTGTGACTTAACTTGAATTATCCGAATAATCTTTTGCGCAATACTTATTTCCATAATTCCACATTTTATTTATTAACATGTTCATTTTCTTTATAGGTTTCTTCTTCAAGGAAATTTATTGTTATTTATTACCTATTCAGAGGTTTTTTTTGTCTTAAATTATCAGCTTTAAAATAATTTTATATATGCATATTAACCCTCTATATGCCTCAGGTTTTCATAACATGTGCTTTTCTAAATATTTTCCATGAGTCTTTTTTTAAAATAATTTCTTGTAAATATTTTAAATGTTTCCTTCAAAAGGATATAACATTTACTTTTATAACATGATATTTCCATAAATTTATTATAAAGTATACTTGTCCTATTGCTTATTAATATTGGACAAGACTATCTTGCTATATAAAATAATGCATCTTTACTTTTAATCGGCAAACAGTTTTTCTAATGAGTTTCCCATACAATGTCCATAAAATTAATTTATTCATTTGAATAGTCCTTTTGTTCAATATTATTGAAACTGCATTAATAAATATTATACTCATTTTTAAAATATTATAAGTTGAATACGTTTTACTTATTGGCATATCCATTTTATTATTGCGAAGTTATATATTAGATTTTGATGAATACTACTGGCAAAAAACTTTTTAAAATTAGTAAGGCATATTAAATGAAGTTATTTTAAATATTTTTATTTTACACTCTTTTTGCAAATACTTTTTAAATAATAATAACCTATTAGTTTTGCAAATAAAATTGTACGAGAGCACTAAAAAAATTGACTAAATAATAAAATTAAAATTACTATCACCTTGATAGCTTCTGATATGATCTCTGCTACCTTTAATACATTTTTTAATCACCACTGATACCCCCCATGCAATTGGTATTTATATCCTATAAAATACATCATTCTATTGGTTGATTCTTACTTTTGGTTTGATACCAAATTTGCATAATGTTAGAAACTTACACAATTAAATTTCAAAATAAAAAATATGACATATTAAAACTTTAAAATATTATTTAAAATATTACTTTTAAATCAATTATTACTTTACTAAATTAATTAAATATCTTTAAACAACTTTTAAAAACAATATTTAATAAATTTATCCCACTTTTAATATTTAATTTATCTATTTTATTTTAAAACAAAATATTTAATCTTTTATTAACTGTCTTCATCTTTATTACATTATTTAAAACATTTATATGATAGTTAACTTAATATATATTATTTGCTTTTATGATAGGTAATAATTATATCCAATTCTATAATGCAATTTTACAATATTTTGAACTTTACTAATAAATACTAGCAAGCATATGTGTACAAACATACATTATTATACAAATCACATGACTAATAGCTGAGACAGATTATCCAATTTTTCTGTCTGGGAATAATAATAAATTGCAACACTTATTGTATTAAATAAAATAATACAATTATATAAAATTTGGAAGAATAATTTAGAAAATATAGAATTAAATACAACTTTCACTACCATAAAACTTACTTTTAAAATATATGATATTAATCATAATTATTAAATATAATTCATAATTTTAAATATAACATTTATTTAGCTATAAGTTTTAAATTATTAAATTTGAACTTTTAAACATACTTTTAAATAGTTATAGCTGTGTTATTTATTATGGCCAGCTTTTGCAACCATATGTAATAATATTTTCAGCTTTACTTAACTGTTTTAAGGTTATTTATCATAATATTATGCATTACGTATTTTCATTTAGCTTTAATTGTACTTTAAGATAAACAAAGGCAAAACTCTCCATACAGTAGTGCCACCCTGTGCCAAACAAAGTAATCAATGGATGCCAGAAGGCTTGTGCATAAAATCCCTATCTAGTGCCTACTCATCCAATATCCCTAGACTGGTTTCTGGCTTGTGGCCATCATCAGTGAGGAGCCTTGGATCTGAGAGCACTGCACCTAGATCTTAGGGTCTAATGCAACCCTCCAGCAGCCACCTTTTAACTCTACTTTACTATAAAACTATGAGAATGAAATTGAAAACATTGTTAATATCTTCAATCTAAGCTCACTAGCTTATATAGTCATATGGGTCTGAACTCAATTCAGCACAGGGTGGCACTACTGTATGGAGAGTTTTGCCTTTGTTTACAACAATTGTGTTAGTATAGAGAAGATGATCATGTGATGTACTTTAAGATATTATTAACAAAATATAACTAATACATCAAGAAAACATACTCTAAAATTTAAATTTTTGAGTAATTTACTGTGATGAACTATTTCTGACCTATAGAAAAGGGCACAATATATATATATACTGAACAATGATAAAGATATGTAAAAGACTAAGTGATAAATTCTGGTTCAGCATGAGATGTGCATCTTGGGAATCAAATAACTTTTTCACAACAATGAACATATATTTATGATTATATCCCCCCCCCAAAGATGTTAAAAGAGAATAAAAACTAGAAGAGAAATCAGTCCCTACTTTGTATGAGAATGGTGCAGTGAAAATTACATTAGAGAAATATTACTCATGAAACCAAAAGTATGTAAGCATTACTAATATTGGTAATAAGTATTTGATGAATAATTAATTCGTAGGGAATATATGATTATAGAAATTTCTTTTTTTAAAAAAAATAAAATAATAGAAATATTGAAGTCTAAAATAAAAGTCGTTTTGGTCCATGTTTCAATAATTAGGACTATAAAAATATTGCAAGGCATTTGAATTTGTCATGGAAGATCAATTTCTTTATCATGATTAGTACTGTTGGAATCCTTCAAGACATGATAAACACATATTTTCATTACTTGAAAAGATCCTAATCACTGTGTAAGAATGTTTTAAAGGAAAACATGCTGTCATTGTAACCATGGAAATTCAGGTATTTGGTATTGATAGCTCACCTAAAAACTCATTATCTAATTATTCAACTACTGACAAAGCATTATAAATTTAGATAGAAATCAGTGCTTACTTTTCATGAGAGCGATGGACTGAAAAAATACCAAGCTGTAAATGTTGTCATAGATATTTAAATTTTTGTTACTCCAAACTCACCTGAGAAATGATAATTGTTTATAAATGCTTAATAATGAGTAAGATAGTGTGTTCTATGGTTCTATGATGATGGATGGTTTTGCAGTGATGGAATTGATATAAGAAAAACACTCATAAAAATAAAAGAGCGTGAAAATACATTCAATCTGTTTAAAGTATATATTCTGCACAGTTTTTGCTATCTGGAATTATTATTATTACAAATATATGCAATGCATAAATCGTTGTTCTTTTATATATACTCTAACTTGTCACCTTTTTCTTCAAAATTACTGGTTTTTATCTGCTTTTCGCACTTTTTTTTTTTCTCATATGTCAAGCCGTTGGCCAGGCGCGAACCTGGGACAACTGCTTTACAACTGCTTGGAAAGCAGCTGCGCTAACCTCTCGGCCACCAACGCTTGACTGCTTTGAGAAAGGATTTATACTCATTTTATTTTATTTTTGGCTTTTTATCAATGCATTTGTCATCTTAACTTCTTTATATCAAACCATTTACTAGTGCATAAAGTCACACCATTCATGAGTGCATAAAGTTATACCACTTTTTCTCATTATTCATGCATTTTACAGTACATATTCTATATCAACTCCATTATATTTCAACCATTCACCAGCATGTAAATGTAAGATCAAACTTTCTCATTATGCATACATTTTACAGTGCATCTCTTATTTAAACTTCACCATATTATTACCATCCACCAGTGCATAAAGTCAAAACAATATTTCCCATTATGCTTGCATTTCAAAGTGCATCTCAATCTATTATATTACAACTATCCAAAAATGCATAAATTTAGACTATCCTTTCTTATTATGCATTCATTTTACAGTGCATCTCACATCACAACTTCAACATATCACAACTGTCTAAATGTCTGAACAGCCTTTTTCATTATTCATGCATTTTATAATGCATTTCTCATCTCACCTCCATCATATTATGATTATCCACCAATGCATAAAGTCAGACCACTCAATTAATATGCATGCATTTTACCATGAAGTTCTTATCTCAACTTTACTATATCAAAACCATCCACCAGTGAATAAAGTCAGACCACCTTCATTTAATATGCACGCATTTTATCATGCATTTTTTTATCTTTACTATACCATAACTACCCACCAGTGCATGAAGTCAGACCACTCTCACTTAATATGCATGCATTTCACCATGCATTTCTTATCTCTACTATATCACAAATATCCACCAGTGCATGAGGTCTGACCACTCTCACTTAATATGCATGCATTTCATCATGCATCACAACTATCTACCAGTGCAGCAAGTCAGATCACCCTCATTTAATATGAATGCACTTCACTATACATTTCTTATATTTACATTACAACCATCCACTAGTGCATAAAGTCAGACAATCTTTTCTCATTTATTTATGCATTTCACAAATAACATCAATGTTTGGTTTTGATTATTGAAGAAAAGAAATTGGTTTGAAAAAAAGAGATTACTTCAATTTTAAAAATGATATAATTATAATAAAAAGAAGTGTTAGAATAAAAGTTAAATGAAGAATACCTATTTAACTCATTTCACTGTAATCTAATTATTATTAAATGTAAATTACTGACATTTTAAAACAAAATTTAGCATTTTATTACATTGAACAATATGAATTAATTTTGAGATATATTAAATTTATTTTGATTTTTACACAACTCCTGTAATACTTAAAGATTAAGCTTATATATTTTTCCATAATAACAAATCCTGCCAGAAAGCCCCTGTATTTATTTTATCATGTTTTACTCCAGATTTTTTTATGTGTTAATTTTCAAAAGAATTACTCAAAGTTATGATAATGAACCGTTATTTTTGATGGATATGAAGCATATTGTTTTGTAATATAAATATAATCTTATTCAAAGAATATAGTAAGCATAACGTATCAATCAATCAGTCAATGGTATTATGTTCTATGGACAGGTTCAGAGATCAGTCATATCACCAATTTATCTATTTTTCCACATGATTCTCTTCATTGCTCAGCTCTTCAATTCCAAGTAACCCTTACTATCTTTTAATTTATACAGTAGTGTCAATTATTTTCATTCTTTCTTTTTGCAAAAACTTTTTTTTTTCTTAATATATGTCCAATCCAACTTCTCTTTCTATCACTATTTTTATCAATTTTATTTTTTCCTTCACTCTTTTCAAAGCTTAATTTGTTATTTTATTCATACAACTAATTTTTATATCTTTGTAATCACATCTCAAAGGCTTCTAATCTGTTTCTTAATTTTATTGCCCAGCATCCACATTTGACAAGTATGGAATAGTACATATCATTTATTTTCATTTATCTTTCTGTTTGTTATAATACTTTAAGTTTTTGTTGATTAAGATGGAGTGCACTATCCATATTAACTAATGGACATGTTACATGTGGAACATAGTAATTAAAAAGTAAAATGTTTAACTTGAGGATACAACAACAGATTAAAAGAAATTAAAGTTTAGTGGTTAAATGCTAATATAGTTATAACATAAAAACTATGGATTATTTCTAGGATTAAATTTCTAAGATAATCAAAAGTTATTATGTTATTAAGATATGAAACTTATTACACAAATAAAATTACATATTAAGAAATCTAGATTTAGAAAATTTATTATTCTTTTTGTCAATATAAGAAAGTAGAAAAGAACAACTTGCTAAACATAAATGCTTCAAATACATCAATTTTCAGAGGATGATATTTAAAAAGCTAAAAATTGTGAAAAAAATCAAACCATATATAAAAAACTTTATTAGAGATTAATAAAACAGTTTTTTTTTTTTTTTTTTTTTAGTGTTGTTTTCATATTAGCTCAAAGTAAATGATAATATTTCATAACTGCTAATAAGTATATTAAAAAAAAGAAATGGATTTAAAGTGAATGATTTATATCTTTAGACTCTCACTTAGTTTGAAAATAAGACAGACATTCTTATTTTCTCAAAATCTCTATCTTGTGTCGGGGAGAGAGTTATCCTTGCAGTTTTAATATCGCTGTTTAATGGCGCTAATAAAGAGATGATCACCGTCTATTTAATTTAATATTTTTAATACATGAATTTTTTTTTACAGTACTGACTTTTTCATACCTGCACTTCAATATGTAAGATATAGGAGTTTGAACTCAGACTTTCACACGACCCTCAACTATTCATGCTATTTCATAGTGCTGTGTGTGAGCAAGCGTGTGTGTGTCAGCAGTTTGAGATAGCATAGATAGTTGAGGGTCATGTGTCAACAGTATGAGATAGTGTGGATAGTTGAGAGTCATGTGAAAGTCTGAGTTCAAACCCCCTATATATTAATATTTTTAAGTAGATGTAAAAATAATTTACAGTTTTGAAATAGTTATTTTCAGATACATTTCATGAATTAAAAAAAAGGTAATTGCATCCAGGTATCATCTAGCCATGTTTTTAAAGCCTATCTTTGTTCTATAAGCCAACAATTCAAAGATTGAACTTATAATCATGAAGAAAAGATGGAGATTAGAAAGCGCTGCTCCAAATCTGATTAAAGCTACTTTATTGATTACAACTGAAATTAATAATGAAGGATACTAACAGTAAAATTACTACATTAAATAATTTGATAAAAGAAACTAAGTATATAAAAAAGCATATCAATGAATTAGAGAATCGAGTATTAATTAACTGAAATTTAAAGTTTATATCTGGGTCTGAAGAGATATTCTCTAACCTAGTAAATAATTAATAATGATAATTAATGTCTTTAAATGAAGTGGATGATGCAAAGTTGTGGGTGCAAAAAGTGTGACATTGGTAAATCATATTGTAATAACGAATCTACTTAATATAGATAATTTCGATGAGTGAAAACAATGTGTCCTTTATTCTCAAATTATGTTTCACTGACTGCATATACATTAAGCATATTGTTACATTTTTATTTACAACTGTCAAATTCACTCCACTCACAAGTTTGACACCATCCACCTCAGATAAATACAATAATGATTATTACTAATCATTTACTAAACTAGAGATTATCTCTAGCACAGATATAAACATTAAGCCTCAGTTAAAGATTCTATTTAAAATTTTCTGTAATTCTTTACATAATTATTGTTTTAAAAATCCATACAATATTTTTTAAGCTTTTTTTTTTTGCCTACATCAATTTTAATATTTAATATTACTATCACCTATGTTCTTTATTACTTTTTACAATGCTTTTTCACAACCCACTATTGACGGTTTCAATTGCCCCAGCAATCTTCTTCAGAACTTTTAATTATATTTCCAAATCTTAAACTCCAAAAAGCATTGTAAAAAGTAATAAAGAACATAGATGATATTAATATTATATGGATTTGGCAATGCAATAAGAAAGATAAAGTTATAATACTTCATAAAGAATTTTAATATTTATTTGTTAAATTAATCTTTTTATATTAAGCATAAAATAATGAATATCTTAGATGTATAAAAATTTTACTTACTGCATAGATAAATATACACACAGTAGAAATCCTCCCTTATCATTTCCATGATCATAATTTACAATCTTTCACAGTGCATCATCTATTGACAAAGCTAGATATAAAACCATTTGAAAGTAGGCAAGAAATTTTCTCAATCACTTTTCAGACCTAAATGCAATAAAACAAACAATTTATTTAATCAAGTACATGCATGCATACTTTATTTGTTAAAATATTAAGATATCGTTGATATAGTATATAATAAACTAATGATAAATTTGTGAATTTAAAGTGGGACTATGAATAAAGTTCTGAAGACGTACTTCTCAGTAGTTTAATCTTCTTAATAGTACTTTTAATGTTTTCACTTTATAATTATGTTATCTGTAAAAATGCTTAAATTACTGTTTAGTATATCACTGAAATACATACAAAATTGGGGGGGGGGGATAATATGTTAATGCTTGATAACAGTTGTATCTCTCATGAAGATTATTTATTAATTATTGTACTGATCTAGGTTAGGTAGCAAGTCAAAAAATGTTTTGCATCTGATAAATACTTTTTCTAATTGTTTTGGCATATAAAGTTTAATGATCATTATTTATAAGATTTACTTCTTATTAAAAACCAATATTGTCACATGACTCTATTCCCACTTATGAATTTCTATTTTCGCAATATACTCATTGTTTTTCATCCTAGATATGTAATCTAATGTAATCTTTAGTAGCAAATAGATGTCAGATGATAGTCTGGTAACACAAGACGGGAAAGCACTGGATTAGAATTTATTAAACACTACAATATGGCATTTATTACTTATTAAAATTTACATTAGATATCGTAACAGTAGTAGAAAAATAAAAGTATGTTACTTCTTATTGTTTTGAAATAAACAAGAATAAGCAAAGAGTTTATTGCTCAGAAGTTTATATGAGATTCAAGCATTGGAAATGAATCAGAATTATCAGTTACCATTTTAGAGGTCCAGCATCTGTTACTCTGTTATTTCACAAATAAGGCTAGCAGTATCAAAGTATTTTGCACCCTAGGTAAATTATTGGCACCCTTCCTCCCAAAACGCCTCAACAACCTTGAGCAAATATTTTGTAAAAAAATTAAAAAGCATAAATTTAATTATTTTTTTACAAAAATATTCAATTTCTGTAAAACTATGAGCTTTTATTGAGGTCTGTGCCAATGCTTAGTTTATCTGAATGTAGCATTAATCTTTCACACGGAGCATTTGAAGTAATTTTAAAAAGCTAATAAAAAGCATTAATGACACAAATGATAATTTAATTGATGTATGATTGCTTGAAGCCATTTTTGTTAATGCTGAAAAAGATATTTTCAACTTCCAAGACTACAGTTAGCTTTCAATGCAAATAGGTAGAAAATTGTAAGATTAAACTTGATAACAATGAATTTATTTTAAGAAAAAAATTAACAAAAACTGATATTTGTACTGCATGTAAACATTGCAAGTAGAAAATTTTCTCAAAGTCTATCTGCAAGCATGTTATAGAAATTAATAACACTACTACCAAGATTATTTTAAATATGGAAGTTTTCTCATTCTATATCTTTTTTAAAATTAACACTCTTATTTCTTTAACATATTGTCTTAATCATTTTCTTAGCATTAGATTTTTCACTTCTGCAATACCTGTGATCATAGTTGCCGTAGGTAATTCAAACTAAAGAATCTTGAGAACATGATGCATATTACTTATAATATTTTTTCACTATGATTCAGAATATTATTTTGCTTTTCATTGTATTTATTTATATGCCTTCTTATTCTTTATAGTGTTAAGAATATTACATGATCACCATTCTTTATGCCTATTTACACAGAGGCAAAACTCTCCATAATGTAGTGTCTCTCAGTGCAAATCAGAGTATCAATGTATGCAAAAAAATTTGTGCATAAAATCCCTATCTAGTCCAGGAATATATGTGTATTGGTTCTTGTCAATGAATACTCAATCTGATCTAAGATAAAATACTATCTGGTTCCTGTTAATTTTTAATGAGTGCAAGCATTTTTCATGTACATTTCACTACCCTCTCCTACTCCTGAGAAGTGCATGCTTCTATGGAGTCACATACATAATTCTTTAAATATGCTGGTGGGTGACGTTGTGGTGGTGTACACTTTCTTTTTGAAAATCAGTAGCCTCTATTTGGGGTTGTGATGTAAAAGGTTCATGTGGAACTTCCACTGCTTTATCATGTTTTTCCGTGTCATCTTCTGTGCAGTGTTCTCCAGGTATCTTATTGGTTCTAGATAATTTTTCATCATAGTCTTTGTTTACTTTCACTCAATTTTTTCAAATGTGGTTTATATGCTGATGGTAGCATGCTCCTGTTGTTGCTTGCACAAGACTATTTGATCCAAAATAATTTTAGTTATTTGATATCCATGTCTTACATAGACTGTCACATATCCATATGTTTTCTCCAACAGCATAGATATTTTTTTCCATTTTTTTTTCTTGATCTGATATAAGAATGGATAGCTTGTTGCATAACTTCCTGCCTATCAATATTTCTGCAGGTAATTTTCCTGTAGATATGAAATGTGTAATGTGTTGACATAGAATTGCTATGTTTAATGCTTCAGCTATGTCCATATAGTTTAGTTTATTTAATATCAACTTTAACTGTTGCACTGCTTTTTCAGCTAACCCATTGGATTCTGAGTAATACAGAGGAGCATGAATATGTTTCAATCCTCACTCATCTAAAAATAATTTAAATTCTTCAGAAATAAAACCAATTTCATTATCTGAGACCAAGTCTTCTGCTGAACCATGGCATAAAAATATTTTCTGAAATATGCGGATGGTTTCTGCTGCAATAGTATTTTTCACTAATTTATATTCGGCCCATCTGGAGCCAGCATCTATTAATACAAAGAACATTTTCCCATTTATTGGACCTGCATGGTCTATGTGCACATGGATCCATGGTCTGTTAATTTTAGGCCATGATGTAAAAAAATTTTTAGGTGCTTTTGCAGTAGATTGACAGGGCTTGCATTTTTATAGGTCTCTATATCTGCTCCCCTACCTGGCCAATATATGTAACTGTGGGCTAAAGCTTTTGCTCTAACTATGCCCAGATGCCCTTGATGCAGTATTTCCAATATTTTAGGGTGACCTACTGGTGGTACTAATACTTTGTCACCAGTATAACACAGCACTTTGACGTTGATAGATGTTGACGCACACTCCATAAAGATTTATTTAAATAGTAAGGATGCTTGCTGGGCCATCCCTCTCTGATCCAGTCGATTAGAATCTGGTATCCCATTGTCTTTTGTGTCCATCTAGCAATAGTTGGACTATTTATCATTTTAGTTTTCCAGTGGTCTATATAACATTTCTACTTCATTATCAGTTTTTTCTGTTTAATCCGGTACACGAGATAATGCATCTGCATGTTTTATCTTAGATTAAGTCATAATCATATGTAGAAAAAACTGTACCAGTGAAATTATACTAAAACTTAAGTGGTCAGAAACATGGGTGATGATCAGATATTATTCTAAAAGAAAGACTGTAAATTTGTTGGTGGAATTTCCAAACTGCCACTACTATAGATAATGCCACTTTGTCCAGTTGTCTGTAGTTTCTTTCAGCCTTTGTTAACATTTAGACATAAAAGCTAAAGGACATTTCCCATTCTCTTATGGATAACTAAGCACCATTCCAATTCCATAATCAGATGTGTCAGTTGTTTTGCTAATATCACTTCAAGGTTATTGTTATAATGAACCAATAAATGAGTTGACCTAAGCAATGCCTTGGTTATTGAAAAGGATCCTTGTATGTTCTTTGACATTATTGGGAAATTTTTTTTGGGTTGAGTCTGATTTCAGTGCTTGAAATAATATGGCCTAAAATTTAATTTCTGTCACATTCCAAATACCCTTTTTCTGGTTAAGTTTTGCTCCAAATGTTTGTAATCTTTTACATACTGTTTTTAATTTTTTATGCAGTACTTGCTCAGAACCTGCTGTGATGAGGATGTCCTCAAAAAAGGCATCATACCCTCCAATCCTTCTAATAATGTGTCAATATTCACTTGGAATATATTTGGGGTGATGATTATGCCACATGGTAACTGGTTGTATTTATACAAGCCTTTATGCATTGTTATAGCTAGCAGTGCAGCTGTTTCTTCTGTCATCAGCATTTGATGAAAAGTGACATTCAAATCCAGCTTTGCAAAATATCTTGCTCCATCAAGTCCAGCTAGTATCTCTCTAACATTTGGTACAGGATAGGGACTTTTTGTTCTGCACTTATTGACAGTTACTCTGTAGTCCCCACATATACAGATTTCTCCACTCTGCTTCATTATTACCACTATAGGTGTAGCCCAGACTGCATCTTTGACAGACATCAGTATCCCCTTTTACTAATATGTCTAATGCCTCTTTGACCGGTAGTCTCTGTGCAATAGATATTTTTCTTGGCTTGAAATGGATGGATTTTGCACCTTTGTGGAGCTCAGTTTCAACAGGCTTAGTATTGATTTTACCTCGTGTTCCTCTGTAAACAGTTTAAGAAAATTAACCTTTATCTTGGTTTTCTATATTAATTTTATTTACCATGCATATTTTTATGCCTAAAGGTGTAAACTATTCTCTGCCTATTATGGGCCCTATATTTCCTTTAACTATTATATATCTTTAGTTTTTCTCAGCAGCTATTATGGCTACCAGTACTTTTACAACCCCAACATTCCCAATGGGACTTCTATTTGCATCTTTTGCTTTTAGATCTGTTTTGTCTATTCTTGGTTGGTAATTAATTTTTCTTTTTTAACTCAGACCAGTCCTTCCATGATATGATAGATATACTGGCACCACTATCTATTTCCACTTTTATGGGATTATCACATATTTAACCACCAACATTGTTTGCTGTTCATTTTTTGTCTCTATTTATTTCCATCAATTTTTATGGTTTTTGAAATTTTTTCCCAGCAGCTTTTTTTAGCAAAATTTGATTCACCCTTAGTGCAGCAGATCTTCACTAGGTGGCCAATTTTTTTTTGCAGTTCTTACACTTAACACTTACCCATCTACATTCACATAAAAATGTCCAACTTTTCCACAGCAGTAACATAAAACTTTTTTCATTTAGTGAATCTTCTGCCTTGCTAGTCTTGTTGATTGTTGTTTGTTTGGCACTGTCAATATTTGCCTGTTAGAATTCTTTAGCATTAGTTACAACTAATTTGTAGGTCATGCATCATTTTATGGCTTCAGAGTATGTTAGGTTTGAGATAGCTAATAACTGCTGTCAGAGTCTGTCATTGCTCATCCCCCATAAGAACTGTTCCAACAATGCTTCTTCTAAGTACTCTCCATAAGCACAATCTCTTGCCAAGTCTCTCAAGGCAATGTCAAAATCTTTGCATTTTCCCTCCTCACTTGCCATCTATTCCACAAATGTAGGTGAAATATGTGTTTAGATGACTCCAGGCTAAAATGATTATTAAATCATTTAAGCAATTCACTATAAGGCAGACTCTCAGATCTTTGGGTTTGCATAATCGGTTTGAAACCACAATTATTCTTGAACTTCTGAAAAAAAGTAATGTGGCAATTTTCGTTACATCATCCTTAGTTTTATTAACTATAAAATATTTCTTTATACCTTTTGTATATATGGACCACTTGAAAGGGTTATTTACATAGAATTCACCTCTTCCTAATTGGGCTGTAACCATATTCCTTACTATGATTTACTTAGTGTGGTTTTTTTTGATTATTTGTGCTCTGACAATAACAACTGTTTGAAAATTATTTTTTATCCTGTTCAACTATGCCAATTTGCTATGTTCTTACTGTGTACAATAACTGCAATTAAAATTATAGGAATATAAGTCACATATCATATATAGATCTCTGGAAAATAATCCACAGACTATCAGAGCATGAAAAACTTAAAAGTTATTATTAGTCCCTAATTATAATGCACTCTACATTATTGTAGATAACACATTAATGATTATATTTTAGTATACTTGCATTTATTGACAAATCCCCATCCAGACTTTAAACATTTGGATTGAGCAAACATTATCACCTAATGGTTTATTTTAGTCATTGGCTTATGTACTATCTAATAGTATGTGTATTGGTTCTTGGCAATGAATACTCAATCTGATCTAAGATAAGTTACTATCTGGTCCCTATTAATTTTTAATGATCACATGCATTTTTTCACAGTTAAGAAAACAAACCAATTTCCTTTATCTTCTTTTATACAAACTATGTTATTTTCATAAAAATATTGCTTGGTAGAGTCTATACATTTAAATCATGCCTTGTCTTGCCCTTCAGGTTGTTTACATGAAATGTTCTGCACAACTTGACTAATAATGGCCTTCCTTTGCTGAATGTCATCAGAAAACTCCCTTATTTGGTATTTCAAATTCTGCTGATCCAAAATCATCTTAATATTATCAAGTGGGTTGTGTTTTTTTAGATTAACAAAGTTGTAAGTGGACAGGGGAGCTATCTTTACATCTTGTTTGGAGGTGTTTTGCTGAAGTATTTTTCCAGTAAATTAAGAGCCAATATTCTGCATTTATCAATGATCTTGGATGGTATGTTCTGTAGTCCCCATATATTATGCTTGCATTGTTCTTTATTTTTTAGATATTTTCTTACAGCTCTTGATAATGTCTTTTAGCAAGAGAGATTTTAGATGGAATATTATTTTCTCTTGGTTAAAAGTAGCTTTAAATATGTAAATTCAATAACAGTTTAGAAAGATTTTATAAGCTGAACAATTTTCTAGGAATTTAATTTTTTCATGCAAGACATAAGTTGACTTACAGAGTTTGAAAACCATCTTAATCTTATGATAAGTATCCAGTATGTTATATTAAAATGTAACTTCAAAAATTTAGTGAACTATGTCTCAGAAAATGTAACAAACAAAATATACTCACAACTGTATTAGATATAAGCTGTACTTTGTAAAATTAGCAAAATATTCCTAGTACACTTTTGACTACTTAATCATTACTAGTCATAACCATGGCATTGATGATGAAAATAAATTTGTGGCATTTGTTAAAAAAATAAAACAGAATTTGGATATCTGAATGGCAAATATGTTATTTATATTGGCCATGTTTTTGAAGGAGGAGTGCATGAATTTTTTTGTTAATTGCATGTTTATTTATGGAAATGTGTCAGGCCTCTTTCACATTCTGCTTAGCATCATTACATTCAGAGCAGACCACACTGGCAGATAAACTCAACCTTGACCATATCTTTGAACCTACATCTGCCAGTGTGGTCTGCTCTGAATGTAACAATGAATGCCAAGCAGAAGGTGAAGGAGGTTCGAACCATAGCCAGAAATAAACATGCAATTAACAAAAAAATTATTGCATCCTCCTTTCAAAAATGCCCAAAATAAATAACTTAATTGCCATTAAAATATATTCTATTGGGTTTCATTTTTTTAATAAATGCCACAATTTTTTACCACCAGTGCCATGATTATGACTAGTATGATTAAGTAGTTGAAAGTTCATTAAGCATATTTTGATAATTTCACAAAATAAAGCTTATCTCTAATAATTTCAATTTCAATAATTTTCTTCACCAGATCGTCTTTGTTTATATGCAATATTAAGTTCAATATAGACAGTATACTTTTTTTATTATTATTATCAAAAACAAACTTTATTAAACCAGAAAATAAATAAATAAATACATAATATTATATGATAAAATCAATAGGCAAATTAAAGTTCAATGGGCAGAATCTGCCAAGTGTTAACAATTAAATTAAAAAAAAAAGAATAAAAATACAATTATATATATATATATATATGTGTGTCTTTTCTAAAAAAAAAAAAAAAAAAGGTAATTTATAATATCCAACCTGGCCTTTAAATGACAATAAGATCCCATGAGCTATTAAATAAATCTTGTGATGATATTCTATTGTCTCTTTCTTTTATCATTCTGATTTTTCTAATTAGAATCTTCAGAGGATCACATCATGTTAGCCATAAACTATATATTAAAAAAGTGGCACTTCTAATATCAGCAAAAACCCCGCTTTAATTGCTTGTATCAATACATGTATCAATGAGCCTTTATGTTTATAAATTAAGCTAATAAAAGATCTACAAACTTGCAAATAACTGCATACACCAAAAATGTGTTCAATCGTTTCTTCATCTCTGCTAGACCATCAATTGAAGTAAATCCACGGTTTCTTGTTAAAAAACTACAAGTGCATTTAAATTTATTTTAATCAAGAAATCAAAGTATTTTGGCTACAGACCCCACCATCTGAACTTTTTCAACAGATTAAATGTTGTCAAGTTAAGACTTGAATTAATAGGCACTATTGCTTTATTAATGAGATAATAAACCTCCCAGTATTGAACTTTTTGTGATTTAGACAGATTAGGAATTAGGTTCATTTTTTAAATTTCAAATAATAATTCAGCCAACCAGCAATTCATTGTTGGAGGTGGAGTATCAGTGGGATCAACATCAACTAAATAAAATTCTTGAGGGATAAAAATGATTCAGTCTCAAAAATAAGTTGAAGGCCCACTGGAGTCTAAATACTTTCAGTGAGTGCAGCCCAAGACCATTTAGTCTGGTAGGTGTGTGCATCTTCCTGGGGCTAATTGCTACAGTCTCCCCCTTCCCATAGTAGCTTAGAACAAATTGAATTGATACCACAAATGAATTTAGCTGTAAATTTAATAAAAGGCATGAAGTAGGTAATCCTTGGAAATAACAACATGTTCAAAAGGGCTGTCTTGGAATAAAGAGACATATATACTTTCTGTAGAGAACCAACTATCCTGTTAGTTACTAATATGATTGAATTTTGGACCTCTCTCCTCATTGCAAGCTGAAAGAGATTAAAAGCAAATCCAAGAAATTTCTGCAGTTTAGCTGTGAAGGGTGAGTGAATGTTGTCCCAGAGGATAGTCTCCATGCTGCTGATTTTTCAAGGCTGAAACTAAGCCCTGAATCTTCTAAAAAAGAGGACATAAGCTTCATGAGATCTGGAATGTACTTCCAAGAAGGCAGGAATATGGCTATATCATCCATGTATGCAATTAGATGAATTTCTTTATTAATGTAAGGAATGAAGATTCCAGGAATATTTTTCTCTGTAGATTTCAGGAAAGAATTAACATATAAAATAAATAAAAGTGCCCTTAAAGGAGAGCCCTGAGGAATAGATTTAGTAGGAATGAAAGACTCAGTTAATTTACCATTTAAAGATATAGAAATTTTCTTATTAGAAAGTAGATTAAAAATTATGTTGATATCCATGTCAGCAAGCAAATTAACCATGTGTGGAATCCTGACAGAATAAAATGCAGCTGCAATATCCAGCTGGATAACAATAGGTTTCGATTTTCTATTCCTTCTGATATGTTCAACAATTAATTTGAAAAGGCTGATCGCTTTTAAAGTTGAAGCCATTTTTTTTTCAAATTGAGAGCTAGATATTTGTAATAGAATCTGATCCTGGATTTTATCCTTGATTATAGATTCAATAATATTTATTAACAGAAGAGTCATTGAGATTGGCCGCAGATTTCCAAGAGGGGAAGGTATAATTGCCTTCTTGAGAAATGGTACCATGGCAATGGGATATAGACCATCAATTAACCCTGAACCTGCAGCAAGATAATTAATTATATTACAGATAATTGGTATAGAAAAAGCTTCAAGATGCTTTAGTATAAATTTTGGAATATCATGTAGATCAGGACGAGTACTATCAGGTATTGATGCAAGTTTAGAATGGACATCTATCTCAAGTATTCCATGTGCCAACTCACATGGCTCATTATTTAACTCCTGTTGAAGTAGAAATTTAGAATCAGCTAATTTTGTTTGATAGTGAAATAAAATATTAATCAGTATAGGAATCCCTGAAAATATGTCCCCCCCTATTTTAATAGCCATTGGAATCTTGGCTTTCATCTTGTATTTAAATATTATCAATATGACGTTGTTGCAAACATTTTTCTATAAACATTATTTTGTAAACATTAAACAGATACATACATTTTTATTTTAACCAATTTAATTAATTAAGTATGAGTTAAATCAATATTAACAAAATTTTATATTACAAATGTAACTTTTCCATTGACTCAGTTGCTGAAGAGTTTTCTTGGGAAGCATAAGGGCTCTAAATGTCAACAGATTTTTTCATCATTAATTCAAAAATTGGACATCCTGGCAGAGGTCAACTTAATATAAAAGCATTTACATTTGATGTGTAGAATCTTAGAACTGGGTATAAAATAGAAAGTAAAGAAAAATTAATATTGTAGCTTAATAAAATTTTTATGAGATAAAGTGAATAGTTTTTGATATAATAAATAGAAGAAAGAGAAATTCATGTTATGATAATAATAAAATAAATATTATTTTGGTGTTAAAGGCAAAAAAAAAACTATTTTTGTAAATAATAAATTATTATAGGTAAGGTTAAAAACAATTTGGAGGATCTAATGATATGCTCAATAATGAAGATGATGATAAAATAACAATAACTGAAAATGAAAAACAAATGTAGTTTTATTATGATTAAGAAATAAGTAAGGAAAAAGATACAAACTAAAGTATAAAATAGACTAGATAATAATAATAAGAAATATTAGGGATTGATAAGCAGCATTTTGGTAATAATGAATACATAATTTTAAAATTACAAGAGAAGTAATTGAAAATAGAAAGTTCCATGTAAGAGGAGAAGAAATGAGAATAAAGGAAAAAAAAGAAGATAAAATGAAAAAGAAAAAAAAGGAGAAGAGGAAGAAAAGATAAAAAGAAAAAATGAGAAGAAGAAAGAGTATAAGGGAGAAGTAAACATGAAAGAGGAGAATGAGAAGAAAAAGAAAAAAGTGAAATAAAAAAATAGGAAAAGACAAAAAAGAAGAAGGATGAAGAAGAAAAGATGAAGATAAAAGAAGAGAAGAAGATGAAGGACGAGAAAAAGAAGAAAAGAAGAATAAGAAGTATGAGAAGATGAAAAAGGGCATAAAAATTATGAGGAGGAAGGAGAGAAAAGAAAGAAGAAAGAGAACAAAAAAATAATTTATTTTATTTTTATTAATTATTTAATTCAGCATTTCTATAATTACTGCCATTTACAGAAATGTATTTTTTGTATATGTTATCTTTTGTTATCTTATATAATAATTTTTTTTTAATTTTTAAATACTGTTATTAATTTAGAATCTTTGTGTATTTGATAAAATTTTAAAATCAAGGTTTAATATATCTATATTCAATAAGATTCTTTCAAATTTTGTACATGCATTATAAATTACAGGCAATGCAACATAATAAAATATTTTATGTAGATTCCCTAGTTTGTTTTACTGTAGAGGGATTGGAAGATCAAATTTAAAATATATTGCTATCAAATTTCAAATATGTTGATATTTGATACATTTTTCTACCATCTTTTTGCTTCTTTCTACAAGCTTTTGGTAAGCAGTAGTAAATGCCATTTGATAGTGCTTAAGAAATCACTAACCTGTGCTATCCAATCCAATAATCTCCAGATTATTTTCAAGTTTATGGCTTTCATCAGCAAGGAGATTTGCATCTTGGAATAGTGCACATGGATCTTTAAGACCTAACACACTTTCTCTCTGGGAACCCTCATTTATATTTCTGATATACTATTAAACTATTATCCTAAACTGTAAAATGATTAATGTTTTCAATCTTAGCCAAGTTGCATGTATAATTATATAGATCTGAAACCAGTTTAGAGTCTATAGTTTTTTAACAACTATAGACACATCTGTTCTGTGGCCAGTATTTAGTATCTATACTTATTTAAAATCTAATAACACTATAATAAGAAGAAATTGAACTTGTTTCAGATCTAAGAGTGAAAAAATTATTTGTTTTTGGGATAATAGCTTATTAGTATAGAACAGCACATTACATCTTAAAAATCCAGACACACTGTTCCAAGATCAAAAGCTCCTCATTAATGAAACCATAAGCTTGAAAGCAGTCTATGGATATTGAATAGAAAAGCACACTATTAGGGATGTATTATGTATTATTACCTGATTAGTTACAAAGCTTATAGTAAGTAGTATAAAGATGGTGAAAAAGAAATGTACACTGCTAAAACAGAAATAGGTAATCTGGAATCGTGATATTTATTGGTTTTACCAAGATATTTGTCAAGACGATTTTAAAAAATATATAATAAGAAATCTATAAGGAAGAATTTGTTGCACTTAAAAAAATTATATTTGTAAATATTAATAAAGTTTATTCAAGAATTAACATTAAAAAAATCATAGTAAGAAAAAATGTATAATTTGTTTTACTAGTAGTAAAAGATTGTGAAATAGTCTTGCATTGGTGGTCGAGAGGTCAGTGCGACTGCCTTGCACTTGCAGGCAGTTGCCCGGGTTGTGGGTTCGCGTCCCGGCCGATGCTATGACACTTAAAAAAAAAAAAAAAGATTGTGAAATAAATAAAATGAATGAGGTTATATAGAATTATAAAATGGAACATAGGTCAGATGAAAACTGAAAATGGTACAATATTAACTGAACTTCAATTGAATTATTGAAACTGTCCTTAATTGGTGTTCGTAATGCAATAAGAATTTAATAATGTATTTCTTCCTATAAGAGATAAAAGTCATGTAGAGAAAAAGTCCAATGAGATAAAATTTGAAGATTATAGTTTATGAGAGGTTTTGAATAGACATAATTTATAAAATATTAAACAGTATTAATCTGAAAAACAATTTGAATTTTTGAAAAAGTAAAAAAAAAAACAACTTAATGGAATTGAAATATGAGGACTATTGTTGAGAGAAATAAAAATATCACATGATCACCATTTTGTATGCTTACACATTCTGTTAATAAGAGTGCTAAACTCTTCATACTGTAGTGCCATCAAGTGCAAGCTTTTGTAATCAATGGATGCAGGAAGGTTTGTGCAAAAAATTCCTATCTAGTGCCTACTCATCCAATATCCCAGACTAGTTTCTAGCTTGTGGCTTTCATCAGTGAAGAGCCTTGGATCTGAGAGCACTGTATGTAGATCTGCTGGAGGGTTGCAATTAGATTCTAAGATCTAGGTGCAATGCTCTCAGATCCAAGGCTTCTCACTGATGAAAGCCACAAGCTAAAAAATAGCATGGGGATGTTGGATGAGTAGACAAGTAGATAAGGATTTTATGCACAAACCTTCCTGCATTCATTGATTATGAAGTAGTGGCAAATGTTCTTGATGATGATTAAATACTAGTTCATCAAAATATTCTATTTCCCAATTATAAATGTACATTTATAAACCAATTTAGCCTTGAGTATTATTTACTTTATTATTTAAATAATACATAATTTTATTGCAGTTTGAAAGTTAAAATTGACTTTTTGTTAGTCTGCTTTTAAAACAGGATATATTTGCCTATTTGACGAGGTTTATTTACATTTCTTTGAATTAAAAATTTCAATCCCTTTCAATATGTCAATCTTTAGTCAGATCATAAATAAATGTGGATATTCACTTTTATCATAAAAACAGATTGACTTGATAACAAAAAGATTGAGTTTCTTTGTATTGTTTAAGTGTGGACTATTTTCTTGTGTTTACATATATATCACTAAAAACCAGTTGACACTTAGATAATCCCAATATCAATAACAATCAACAATTTAAAACTGTTGTCAAGACAATTTCATTTTAATCTCCTTTTAGTCTAAGTGTTGACAAGTTTTTAATGATTACTTACAATCCATTTATCCTTGAGCATTATTACACTTATTATATATATTGAAGCAGTTGATGTCTAATTATCATCGAGCTTCATGCTTCACCATCTATACTAACCTCCTGCGGGGCCCCACAATTCAGACCTCACCGTAAATTTATGCCATTCACCCACACACTGTATGCATAATGATCCAAGAAATCAATAAAATTAAAAATATTTAGTAAAGTAAATCAGTAGTTTGTGTGATGCATATATATATATATATGAACGAAGCAATAATTCTAGTAATATTTATTGCTGAAAATTAGACGTTTTCTTTATATAATTGTAAATCTTTTTATATATATGTATTTTAATGAAAGTGTTGGAATGTAAAAACAAAGTAAAATGGGGAAGGCTTGAAATACTGAAATTATCTTTATCTATAGTCAGATTGTTTTCGTTAATTAAAATTATAAATCTTAATTAAAATCATAAGCAATTCTTTTGTTAGTTCATTTGAAAATCTTTAAAAATATCTAAAATGGTATCTTGAGCCTTATCTGTTTTAAAAAATTTTGCTAATTAAATATTTTGCTAATTAAATATTTTTTTAATCAAAAGATTATAGAGATAGCTGTGGGCAACTGAAATTTCATTCTTGGGGAGATTATAAGGTGTATAAAAAGGGCCCATAGAATAAAAAACTACTTTTTCAGTCAGTTACTTTGAGTTACTTGTAAATTATTTCAGAACGTTTGAGTTCGTAATTGTCCAGAAAAATTGATTCATCATTCCATTTTAAGAAGTCAGGAAAAGTTTTGCATCATGATATTTGAGTAGAGGCAATCCAGCACCTTTTTTCTTCTCTCTGATACTGCCTGCCACTGCCATGTTCCATCCATCGGTCTGGCTGCACCAGATGACTGTCTGACTGCTGGCCCAAATGGCTGATGCTTATACTACACCTGCCTGCTATTCTGAGGTAACATCATTCTATATGGAGCTGCCTTTAATATAAAGTTCTTAGGTAATCTATGTATCTAAAATATGTGGTTAAATCTTTGTATTTTAATTCGAATATTAATTTATAAGTTCCTGCCAATTTTGCTCTTAAACTCTCTCTTTGTAACCCCTTATAGTATTATGTGATTCTAACTATGTTTTTTCATGCTTAATTAGGTTATATAGCTTTGTGCAGCTCCATTAATATTTAACTTATTTTGTTTACTGAATATATATATATTTTCTTTAATATGCCAATAATACCCAAACTCGCATGTCTGAAAAGGGAGAAAATAATTGCTTAATTTGGAAAGAAGTGGAGGCTTCATCTAAAACCTATCAATTAAGTTTTATTTATTTAAATAAAAATCGCTCACTAGTTTGGTTTCATTTTAAATTCTTGAAGTCAATTAAAAACTTTTACTGTGGATGAATTCTGCTAAATTTACTGCTTTGAATTTGTCTTTGAAATTTTCATTTTGAAAGATCGCTAACTTTATAATTAGGATCATCCCTTGCTGTTGCCTTGAGGGCTAATCCTAGCAATTAATGCGTATATGGGAATTGAAATTAAATATAAATTTTGCTAGTTTAATATTATAAATAAAAGAGTTATTATTCATTATGATTTGTTAAATGACTCGGAATTAAAAACAGGTTATTCCACAAGAGATTAGACCATTGCCAAGCTTTAAAATAATATTATATGAACATTATATTATAAAATTATATTCATGTTCAATAACGCTGCTGGCATATATTTTCTTTTATTCGGATATTTTATCTTTTCCATTTCTTGATTGCTTTGTCATTGAGAACATCAGAAGTCTGAAGCTCCTGTCCTACTTTTCAAAATCATTTGTAATCAGGGGTATACACTACTCCCTGTGGAATGTGAGGTTTATGAGGTTGATGTGCTGTGGATGATTGTACAGTCGGCTCTGGCCTTCAAACCGAATCTCTCACTTGGTACCATTTGCCAGAATGCACGGATGTACCAAACCTAAGTTTGTTTCCAGTATTTCTTTTAAAATGATCAAATATCCACAATCACCATGAAGGCTGGATTTCTTTATTGTATGCTAGTACTGTTACTCTGCTCCTTAATTTGATCACTGTCTGTCTAACCTTAGTAAGTCGTAATGATGTGTTGAAAATAATGATTCATTTCATAAAATACATTCAGTTCATTGAGATAGACTGCTTTTGTTTAAAACCGTTATCGATTCCCATAAACATAAATCAATTAGTATTAACGATTGTGTAATTTATTCTCATAAATGTAACGCATTGTTTTTTTCTTATGTATAAGTTCCAAAGATGTCTTTTCCAAACAATGTCAATAAAAATATATATAATGATTTTCATAAGGTAGATAAATGATTAAGATTGTATATTTTTGTCTGTTTATAAAATCATTTACTACTAAATCACAAACTATCCTTTATATCATTAATCCTCTAAACCTGCCACGATCTTTTATATTTGTTTTATACATCCACAGCATTTTATTTGTAAACATTTGTACATTGGCATATTAACTCCGCACAAGCTATAACACACCCCATAAAATTATATCTAGTAAATAAGTAATGTAAAGAGGATTTTATAAAAACAAATCCCAAGTTTTGTAAATAGACAATGTCATCTCAAGCGTGAAACATTTTGTAACATATATATGTGTTTTCTTAATATTTTTATTAAATATATATTTCATGTCAATCCTGGTTTGTTTTGAATTATTATTTTCTAATTAATATTTAGTATTATTTTCTTTAGTTAATAACTTAGCATTAATAAATATAACTTTAAGAAATGTAATTCCTGTGATCCTCTTATCTCGATCATCATCATCATTCTGATCTTATGCTCCACCGCTTTGCTTCTGGGCCCGAAATTAAAATAAATGTGCTGTATCATCGGGATTGTTGTTCATTGGGTCACAGACTCGGAGAATAGGCAAATAGGTTAGAATTCAGGATTGCTCCAGACCTGTGTATCTTGAGCATGATCGGATTCGAGGTACTTTTGCTTAGGATTTGAGTCATGTTGAGTGAGCAGATTGTTTTGACTGGTACGATCAATATATATATAAACAAAGAAGTAGTCCTTTATTATTCTATACAATTTCCAAACAAATCCAAAAATATTGATTATAAAACAATCATTTTAAAATGTAGTTATTCATAAAAGCACTTTTGTCAAAATCTTATGACAATATTTTCTAGAACTTCTTTAGTAACCAAAATCTGAGAAAACTGATTGTTATGTTTATATATAAATCTACGTATAAACACAAACATGGGTAAATATATTTTATACTACATTTATTAATGAAACATGAAAACAAATATACATTTGTGTATTTACACTAGATTTACAATCGCTACACTCCACTTGCTACTGTTGGAGAGATATAGCTCCTAATTCTAGAATGAACTACAGAGGTAGAAGCTGCATGTACCCTTATAGGTTTCTTACTACTTCTAGCTGTCATGCGACAGCCTGTCTCATGAGTATATCTTGTAACACTTCTGCTTGTACTTGACAGCTTGCCTCATGCTGGTGTTTGGGCTCTAGCAGCTTCCAGTCCTGGATGTGGACTTGCCTCACTGCATCAACCATTTTGCTTAACCACTATTTTTTTGGAGAACATAGATTTTATCATTCAGCTCTGTGGCAGTAATTCTCTGGAGAACATGTATTTCGCCTTTCAGCTTTGTGACAGTAGTTCTCCTAAAATGTGTAGACTGACATTGTTATGTGACAGTCATTGAATGGAGAATGTGTACATTGTATTTCAGGTTTTTGACAGTAGTTCTCTTTGACTCTACTTTCAAAAAGCTTGACTAGTTATTGCAGATCCCCATCTCTAATGGAAACATTCAGATTCAAGAAGTATCATTGCCTATTGGACCATTCTTACCATTGGCTATGTGTTATCTATTTGTATGCACATCGGTTAGAGCCGAAGAATGCTCAATCTGAACTAAATAAGATGAGATCTAGATTAGTCCATTATTTAAAGACAAGGTGAGATATGACACTGACAAATAGGGATTTAGTAAAGCAGGGTTTAAAATCATAAAAAAAGCATTCATCCATGACTACATAAAAATGACATCCTTTTGTAGACCACTTTGCAATTATTTTGTTGTATAATTGTTTTTACAGCCATTGCATTGGAAAGCATCTGGCCAACAGAGTTTAACCAAAAAATTTTACGATCATTTATCATAGCTAAATACCCATTTATCAACCAGCATTGACTAGATAAGTGGCTATAGTTAGCTATCTGGAAAAAAAATTAAGCTTGCTTGTGACCTACAAAAAGTTTCCAAATTTCACCTTATTAGAATTTAAACTCCAATGTTGGTTTTACTAACCATTTCAGCTAGAATGTGGTCAGCATTAGTAAATTTATCTAGTGTTATGCATGGAATAGAGCCAAGCAATGCACTGTCTTTATGATATCCTGTCTTTCACCAAATTATATATGCAATGGTATTCAACTGGTATCACTTTCTGAAGATTTTACATATTGAGAAAAAAGCAATGCATTAGCAATGGCAATAAAAACAACAAATAAATGGGTAATTGCTAATAAAATCACGTGTCATTCAAAAACCGGAAGTGATAAGTTGAGTTGCATTTTAGATACCTTTAACTCACGGGTTCATTACTCTCCCACTGCACTAAAACACGCAGGGCAAATAACTCTAATTATTAAAAAAAACTTGAATTGTTTATGCTTAAAGTGAAATGACCTTATTTTAATTTCAAAAAACTAAAAAGATTTAATATTGGACTATATAATGTATTTTATATTTATTCTCATATATGCAGATATATTTTCTAATATATATATATATGCCGTACGCGTACATGCGCTCACACACAAATTTATATAGGAATTGCACAAATGTTTCATTTTGTGGATATGATTTAAAAATCTTTAAACATAAAAATATACTTTAACCCAGCTTTTAATTTAAAAATATAAAAAAGTTAAATAATTAATTACTACTTTTAAAAAATAAATGGAGCAATTAATGTTTTAATCAATTAAGGAAATTAAACATTTTATCTTAAATTAATTTTATTGCTTTCGATCTAAAAGATGTTCATTTAAATAGTGTGAGAAAATGAAAAATTGGTATTAAAGAAATTTTGAGTTTCCAGTTTTTATTCAGAGGTGTGAGTAAACTAATTATGTATTGTCTCTGATCATTTAATCATTATCTTCTGATTTGTAATTTAACCCGTTAATAATCAAGACATGCTTTCTGTGCCAAGTTATATTTTTTCTAATCTCAAGGTCTTGTATAATGTGTGGGAAGTAGTACGTAGAGGGTTATGACAACACGAAGGGTTATTCTTTATGAAACTGGATATGTTAATAACCATAGACTTGCAATAACCACCAGTCAAATCTAAATTATTAATTTTTTTTAAATATAGAATTCAGTGCTATCCTTCTCTCTCTCTATCTATATATACACATTGAAACTCTCAAAATATTCGATATATATATATATAATAAACATTCAAAGTTTGATAGATTGATATAAATACCCGAGATGCTATAGATCAATAAACTGTTGTTTTACTTAATGAATAAGATGTTGCTAATATTTCTTTTTATAAAAATGTAGGATTTATAAATATATAAAATAAAAAATCCAAACATAATATATTTTTCAAATATTTAATTAGAGGTATTTGAACCTAGATTTTCATGCTTTCTTTAGTCACCAACTGCATCTTATGCAACTGATACACATGATCACATACATGCGAAAAGATAAATGATCTCCAATATACATATTTCATGCTGGACCAGTACTCACCAGTTGGTATGGATTATCTTTTCTCACACACACACACATATATATATATATGATCAGTGCTCGGTTTATATTAAGATAGCAAATCTTCAAACCTTAATGGACAGGCTTCAATCTTCTCCACTCTCCAACTTTTCAATTATCCATATCATCGAAAATCTAAAATATCTATAATAGAAATGCTTCAAATACTTCAAATAATCATGTATCATATATACAAATATTTTATATTAAAGATATCAAAATATTTATCACATTATTATCATCATGGGTTCAAAATTTATCACCAACGGCTGCAATCATTCACAAATTAAGTACGGCCATTCCAATTTCTAAAGGCAAAAAAGATAGAAAGACAATAGAATGAAACAATAATAAAAGACAATAGAATGAAACAATAATAAAAATAACACATTACAGGATAAGTTTTGGATGACTCTACAAACCAATCTATGTACCACAAATATATCCATATATAGAATATGTAATAATTAGTTATTTTCATTTTAGTATGCTGTTTTGATTTCAACAACTTGCTTAAATGTAGTTCTTCAATGTATTCTTTTTTAATCTATATCTTTCCACATCATTCGTTTCACATATCCAATCTAAATGAAGATGTGATTTTTTGATGATAAACTCTGTATTATATCTCATCTAAGAAGCTATAAGACATATTGATTGGTTTTATGATTTTTTTCTTTATAGAGCATCTTCAAAGGAAATTTTTGTAGTGCCTCTATGTAATGATCATGTAGGTGCGAATCTCATGTTCATACATTAAATTGGATAAAATAATAGTCAAAGTGAACTACTTCTTGAATTTTTCAGTTTTAAATACCCTCATATTTATTTCAGAGTGTATACTTAGAGTTGATATTTTAGAGCATATGTCTGGATATTAAAACAGGCAAACTCTCCATACAGTAGTGCCACTCAGTGCATGCCAGAGTAATCAATGGATGCCAGAAAACTTATGCATATCCCTATCTAGTGCCTACTCATCCAATATCCTCAGACTAGTTTTTAGCTTGTGGCTTTCATCAGTGAGGAGCAATGGTGATCATATGATGTATGGATATTGAGGTTGATGAAGCATTTATAATGTAGAATATAGATTATCCTTGATAAATAAATAAATAATCAAAACATTGGATTTTTAATTAATATTTACATATATTAATACAGAAAGCTGTTCCAGACTTGGTCAAAATGTTCTATTGAATAAAGCCAGGTTGATGCTTTAGTCTAAAATATCACGATAGGTTCAAACTTATTTTTATATGTATAAGTAAACAAAGGGAGTAAATCACACCACTATACTATGACTTAAAATCACTCTAAATGTTGAACAAAGGAATCAAGAATAGAACGAATCCATCTATTCTTGGTAGCTCTAATGTTTATAAGCATATCTTTGTCAACACTGCTGGTAATTCAGAGTGAAATTAATTTATCAACCAGATGGAATATGACATTTAAGAGTTGTTAAACTCATAATTAAATATACATGGCTGGAGATCTCATCTCCCTTTTAATACTTTGATTGTAATAATTAAACAAGATTTAATATGTAAACTTTAAATTAAACATATCTCAATGTATATGTAAACAAAAGGAGTAGATTTCACTAGGTGTTAAAAGTGTGATGCTGTCTCCAGCCTTATGTAACTAATTACAAGTTTATTAACTCTTCAGTGGCATATTTCATCTAGTTAATAAATTGGTGCTTGTCTTATAGATAAAGATTCCGTTGGATGGCGCCATTTTCAAGCTAAAACTATAAAATATGACCATTCCTGGTCCGTTGGTTATAATAATTTTGCTGTGCTTTTTTGTAATGTGAAAATAAAAACAAAACAAAATCGTCTTTTATAAATATTATTTTTTATTAATGTATACACTTTAAATGATAATAATAAATGTAAAATAAAATCAACAAATTACAATTTGATTCATGTTTTTTCTATCCGTATATTTTTTTAATTGTGTTATGGCTTTTTTTTTTATCAATTTTCTATTGGATATTTTTTTACTTGTGTTATGGCTTTTTTATATCAATTTTCTATCAGATATTTTTTTACTTGTGTTACGACTTTTTTTGTTGTTGTTGTTTGACTAAAAAATAATAATCATAATAAAAAGTAAAATTTCTTAGTCTATTTTTTATTTTTTTAATCTTTGTTTTACATTTTTTTTTTTTTTTTACCGACAAAGAGATATTACGGCTATTTTTTACTTCAAATAGAATGACAATAAAAAGTAAAAGTTGTTACTGTTAGGTTTAGGGTTAGTTTTAGGGTTAGGTTTAGGGTTAGTTTTAGGGTTAGGTTTAGGGTTAGTTTTAGGGTTAGTTTTAGAGTTAGGGTTAGTTTTAGGGTTAATGTTCTGTTGTTTGTAATGCTAAAATAAAAAAATTCAAAATCGTAACCGTACTCAGACAAAATAAAAAAACTCAAACTTTTTTAAACAACAACAAACACATATAAATGTCTTCTTTACTTACTAAACATGTTTATAATATTTGCTTTTTATGAAATTTACAAAAAAAAAACATGTATATTTATACTTTTCTTACTGGATATTTTTTTGGTACCACTCCTTTTTACTTCAAAAATATACACATGGTGCCTCGTGGAATGTTACGAATAGTATGTTACTTGACGCGTTACCTAATTGCAACTCACTAAAACACAGATATTTAACATTTTCCCAATTAAAACTTCAATACAGTACATTGTAAAAAGTCTTAGAATTATTACTTTAAAAAATCTGAACATTTCAATACTTTCAAATTAAAAAAAATCCAATGAAAACAACATTTCCATCCAATTCAAATACAAACTCTCGCATCAAGCCGTAACTATTTTATAAACTGTGTGAATTCAGAAAATGTAATTGCTGCAATATGACATAATTCTGTACTGCGATGCGACATAGTGGCCTGCATTCTGTAGCACAACAAAAAAGTTGTATTATAGAAAATGCGGGTTCTGAACGTGTCGGCCACGGAAACAGCATTTTTATGTGTTTTAGCACGAAAACTGCACCATAGAGCGGGTCTTTAGCTATAAGATGAGTACCGATAAATTAATTTCATTCTGAATTACCAAAGAAATATAAATAAATATATAAATAAATGCATAATCCACTTTTTTTCTTTGTTATAGTGTACAATATATGATCTGAGTTACCAACAATGTTGACAAAGGTATGCTTATAATCATCAAAGCTACCAAGAATAGGTGGATTTATACTATTCTTGATCATTTGTTCAACATTTAGAGTGCTTTTAAGTTGTAGCCTGGGGAGAATGATTTACTCCCTTTGTTTACATATACATTGAGCTATGTTTAATTTAAAGTTTTTATATGTATTGTATCGGACAAAATTGTATGTTAACTCAACACTATTTATAGCCTGGATAAAAGTACCTTGAATCCAACCATATGCGAGATCAAAGATAAAGAATACTTATGGATTCTATCCTGTTCACCCAATCTCTAAATCTGACAATGAATTAACAACATTTTTGAGGCAAGTAATACATCTTTTCTACACTCTGGCCCACTAGCATCAATGGTGGAGCATGAGCCTCAACTAATTCTAACATCTACCTCTAATCTTGATTATAATTAGACCCATTCATTTACTTAAATATAGGACTGGTATATATGTGGCCTTGAGTTATCAGATAGCAGCACAATAATTAATTAGAAATGTTAATTTTAGAATAAAATAATGGAGCTGAACCACAGGTAGCTTAAATTCACATATATATTTAATAAAAACATTTAGATAACTCTTCTAATGTCTCTCTGTTTTATTGTATTGATTTGTTAATATACATTTCGATCCTGTCATTAATTATGCCTCAAGTACAGGAGTGGTATAGTTCATATGCCAATTTAACAAAGGAGATGATTAGAATTTTATGATAGACGCCCACTCAAGTCTGAGATGTATGAGACAAAATATTTTAAGTAAACCTTATTTTAAATACAAATTTATTATAAGTGAAATTATTTTAAGAGAGAAATAATTGAATGATATTTTAAAAGTTGGTCTCGAAGACAGTGACACGTTTAAAATATAAACGGATCGCAATATTCGCAACTAAATATTTTAAGATTGTAAAACAAATAAATTAATCAGACTGTAGCCAATCCGCCATGATGTGCTCAGAACAAAAGAAATTGGACAGACCCAGCATTTGATATTATATTACCAGAATAGACTCAATTTGCCTGCCCCATTCCAGTGACACCAAGAAATAAAACGAATGGTCTGGCCTAGCAAACCTCAAGACATTTCAGATGAAAGGATGGGAATCACCAAGGCTAGATAAGCTCAGCTTACCCCAGGTTTTTCCATTTTGTCTTTCAGATCTTGATAAAAAAATTCATGGCCAGTGAAATTATCATGTGGTCTAATTCTGATTTAGTGATCACAAAGAACAAAAGTCAAGTAATCAAGCAAAATGCCGGCAAGACAAAATACAACTACTGGAGAATATATTTTAGAATTTAAATATAAAATTTTATGGAACTATTAAAGATTACATAAATATTATACGGATTGACCAAGATTGGCCCAACAAGAATAAGATAAACATTAATATTATTATGAATATCACTTTCTGGGTGACACATCTCTCCCTTCAAAACAGAATGCCCTTAATATTTAAATTAAGAACTTTTATTACTATCTCTTACCATTTAGCAAGAATATACTTTCTAAAACCCTCTCCCTTTCAGTCTTTAAAAATGAAATAATATAACTAAATAAAATCTCATGCTTGATCTAATGTCTCCCCAAAACTAAACAGTATATGCATAAAATATTTCAAAATATATAAAGTAATATAAAATTATTTCATCTCGACAAAAAAGGTTGCTCCATGTATTAATCATTTAGAGCTAGAGAGTTATTCATTTATTTACAGACAAACATTGGCCGGGAAATAGGAAACAAAATATTTAATTATATAAAACTTTTGTCGAGATGGAACAAATTAGCATATAGTGATTTAATTTTAAATAAGACATTTATCAGTCTTAAACAAATACATCCACTTTAAAAGAAAGTTTAGCATTAAGAGGCATTATTTTAAGACAAACAGAATGAGAGCAGAGACATTAGATTTAAAGTGATAGCAAGCAAATATTACAGAATTTCTTTAAACAGTTGCATTAAATTAAATGGGATTTTTATTTAAGAAGACATTAAAGGTAGCGAAATTACATTATCAGGTCAACTGGAGTTTTTAAAAATAAATTAGCAGTTAGAAATGAACAAATTTGAACATATTACCTAATTTATTCTGAGTCCTAGTGGAAATTTGGAACCCATGATGATATATGAATTTCCGCACAGGCACAGCTAGCTATGAATTTTAATTTGAGAGTTCACAGTTCAGCAGTCCACAATTACATGTTTTGATGAAGTTTCTCTGGCTTATGGTATTTGGTGAGCATCTTTGGGACAGTGGGAAGATGGGCAGGTTAAAAGCCATCTACTCAACTACCATACTTCCAGACATCTCTATAATTATTTAAAAATTTGACCGACGTGGATTTGCCATGCACTCCCTGACAAAAACTATGAGTGGCTGACCTCTATTGTTCTCATGGGCTATTTGAATTCTTTTTTTGACTAATTTTGGAAAATTCCCTTTTTCATTTGCCCAAAGCTAAGTGGATATGTTGAAATTCCGGTGACTGCAATTATCGACCTAAAGTATTTTGCATTGTATTCTTGAGATCCATTCTCCCAATAAATCCAATGATTTTATTGTTTCAAATCTATTTTTAATTTAATGTAAATTTGAAAAATTTATGTTTCAAATATTTTTTTCATTTTAATTTTACTTTAATTAGAAAATTCCATTACATTTTATTAATGAATTTTCTTTTACTTGACATTACGGAAAGTTATCAGGGTTTATCACGAAAGTAAATCTTCAGAATAAAATACTTAAAAAAAAATAGCATATTAAAATTTATTTATTGATTTTTATAAAAGTTTCCATCTGTACTTTTATATATATATATATTTATATATATATATGTGTGTGTGTGTGTGTGTGTGTATCTGGGCACCTCCAATATTTATAATAAAAATTTTTTTAAATAAAACACTGATATTTTAATCATTTATTAGCTGGAAATATTTGATAACAAAAGATACAATGTACTTAAAAAACACACAAAGAATGGTATAATATTTATCTTTTCGCTCAGAAATATATACCTAGTAATGTCACAAAAAAATATGGCAAAGCAATGTATTCCTTAGTTGTTCATTAATGCGTTGACAGTAATCATCTTGTTTAAAATCATTATATTCTAAAAACTTCCTAAGAAATTAAAAATTATAAAAAATGTAAAAAGCTCTTAATGTAAATATACTAATTCTTGTAAATATTTTGTTACTAATAAAGTTTTAAAAAAAAATTAAATACATATAAAATGGCAGATGGAAAGTTTTATAAACATTGTAACACGCGTGGATCTGGTTTGATCCTAGTCTAGCAATCTAGAATGACTTGAAGCATGGATCTGACCTACAGATCCATTGCTTTTGTATAGTATAGTATAAATTACTTTTGAAAAATAAAATGTAAAAAGTAAATTTTCTGATTAATGTTGCAGCTATATTTAAATTTATGGTGTTTTTCTAAAAGTATATAGTGATGGTATTTTATTTGTAATTATATGCTGGACTTTTCCATCACTTTTGTTTTAATTATGAAATATCTTTAGAACAATTCAAATGTTATTTAAACTTTTCAAACTCATTTAACTGTTAGTAATATCGCAGAAGTTAGTACATAACAATATGTTTTAATTGATCTTATTCGCTTCTCTTTATAAAATATTGCTGGTCTGACCAATGAGAAGCCTTGCATGGGAATCAAAGCTATTATGCCTTTTAGATTTTTAAATATTGAATTTAAGCTGGTTGCTCTAACTTAGGGGTAGTCAACCTTTTTATACCTACCGCCCACTTTTGTATCTCTGTTAGTAGTAAAATTTTCTAACCATCCACCGGTTCCACAGTAATGGTGATTTATAAAGTAGGGAAGTAACTTTATAAAATTTATTAAGCAGAGTTACAGCAAGCTAAAGCATATAAATCTCTACAAAATTTTTTAAAAAGTCAATTAAATTAAAAAAAAAAAGTGCTTCAGTGTCGGACAAAACCCCTATCACCCATCATGAAGGCTAGAATGCCCACTAGTGGGCGGTAGGGACCAGGTTGATTACCACTGCTCTAACCCATTTAAATTATTCAATGAAATCTTTATTATGGCTTAAATGCATTTTTTATAATAAACTGTATTTGTTTACTTTTGTATAAAAAATGTTAAATTTTTATCGAAGAAAAATTAGTTTATAGATTTAATATACCAAAAGTATATATAAAATTATAAAAAATGTATATTGAATAATATAATTCGTAAGCAGACCCATATTACAAATATTTAAAAACATTAATAAATGATAAAAAACAATTTAAAATTAGATGCTGACAGTCTTAACATGATTTTTGAAATTTCACATGATCACCTTCTTAAGCTTGCTCATAATGTAGGATCTAATGCAACCCTCCAGCAGCCACCTTTTATCTCTACTTAACTACAAAACTATGAGAATAAAATTGAAAACACAATAATATTTTCAATCTAAGCTCATTAGCTTATATAGTCAGATTGGTCTGAACTCAGTTCAATACCCATACATTTTGGGATCTTTGGTCTTTAATAACCATAACCACCCCTATCCTATTAGGCAGGATTGGTATTAAACCACTAAACATTACATGATCACCATTTTTATGCTTGCATATAACTATTATTAAAACAGGCAAAACTCTCATACAGTAGTGCCACTCAGTGCAATCCAGAGTAATCAATGGATGCCAGAAGGCTTATGCATAAAATCTCTTTCTAGTATCTACTCATCCAATATCCCCAGACTAATTTCTGTATTTTGTTCTTGTGCTCTCAAATCCAAAGCTCCTCACTGACAATGGTCAAGCTATCTGAGAGAATATTAAGTTCATTTTGCCTGCATCTGAACCCAAGTTCAAAGGCATGATAAGCAGATGCACTGACTTTTACCACAACCTTTTTCTAAATAATTTTTAAGTCACTTTTAAAATTTGCCTCAAAGATCAAAGTTGATTACCCCATTCCTGTGATTAGTCTCCTAAGGATCCAACATTTTATTTTACAAGTCAGCAATATGTAATTTTGATTGTTCTTCTTGGTTAATCGTTTTTAACACTTATACCTAAAAATCATTGCACTTTTTGATATCTACATATTTTGTTAATAGCCTGAATCCAGCACTCAACATTATAATATGTATTACTTATTTTTAAAATCGATTTAATGTATCCATGGATAATATTTCAGAAATACGATTATAATTTAAAGAATTTACTTAAAAATTAAATCGAATAGTACATAAAACTACGAATGCAAATATGAATTTATATAAATAAACTTTTTCTCTCTTGCTATAAATTAATAATAGTCTGTTTGTTTTTAATTACATAATGAATAATAAAAAAAGTCTAAGTTTAACTTGCCCTGCAATAATATTGCGATTAGAGTGTGCAGTTTTTCCGTGCAGTAGCGTGGAGAAACAGCACTGCGTAGTGGGCTAGAATCTTGGTAGTTGCTTGGTAGCAGACGATGTAAGCTAAATGGACTTACGCATGGAAACCAGCGCCACCAAGTGGGCAGCTTTGCTGCTAGCTAGCTGGTTGAATGTTCCTGTGCATAGGCATGGTGAACAGCGCCACCTAGTGGTTGGAGAAAGCATTGCTGCTTTTGGGCTCCTATTGTGGATATTTCTGCTAGTTTTGCAGAAATGACATCTCTAGCAGTGGCAGGACATTATCTCCTCAAGTACCAATTTAACTTTATTAGTTTTACTATATACATTGTTTGGGAGGTTATGTCTTATTAAAAAAAAAATTTCAAGTAGAGAGGTAGCAATTTAGATATGTTCTCACATATCAAATATTGGTTATAATTGAGTAATAATATATATATATATATATATTAGAACTCTGATTCCATTTTATACAACTGATACACACGACTACATACATGTAAAAAAGATAAATTATCTCCAATATATGTCAACATGAGTATATCAATATTATTGGCATCAACAAGGGCTTCGAGTATTTCCAAATTGAATTGTCAGTGGTGTGGATGGCTGAAAAGTTGAAGGGTGGAGAAGATTGAAACTTGTCCATTAAAGTTTGAAGATTTGCTTCTTTAATATAAACTGAGCACTGATTGTATATATGCATAGAAGATGATGATCTAGATCAACTGACGAGTGCTGGTTCTGCGAGAAATATGTATATTGTATAAGGTGAAGTGCATAGCTATAAAGAGCTTAAAAGTCTGAGTTAAAATCCTTGCTAATTATATTTATTATAGACAATATACTTATATTTGAATATTATGGATATATAATGAATATTAATTAATATAATCAATTGCCAAGTCATTAGGTTGTTGTTAATGAGGTCAAACTTCATGTAACTGCAAAAATGTCAGCTGATGCATGGATCTTAATCTTATTTTTTTTTTTTTTTAGTAAGAGTGATTTAGTATGACGAGATGTGGGATTAAAGCATAGAAAGAATCTTACGAACCAGAGTGTGACAAGAACGAATATAGTAATTTTTATATTGGGAAAAAGACCACTCTGCATATTATTAATGAGGTTGTCGATTGTTAGTGAATTTAAATGAGTCATGTTAGTAAAAAACAAAAAAAGAAGAGAGGAACAATCTATCAGTTTAACTGTTTTTTTACATTAATTAATATCTTCAACAATTAAATGGATGGATAAATAGTGGAAAGGGTGAGAAGATTGAAGCCTGTCCATTACAGTGAGGAATTGCTATCTTAATATAAACTGAGCACTGATTGTATATATGTGTGGGAGATTATGATCTGGCCAACTTTGGTTCTGCATGAAATATGTATATTGGGGATCATGTAACTTTTTTGCATGTATATGGTCATATGTATCGGTTGTTTGAGATAGAATGGACGATGAATAGCTGAAAAATCTTGAGTTCAAATCCCTTCACTTACATATATAACTATTTAAAAAAATTGTATAGTATTAATATTGTAGGTATATGTAAGATATTTTTGGAATCGATTTGTTAATTTAAATAAATATTTACAAATTTACTTTTATAAATTTAATTAGCTACAGCTGGTGCTAATATGAGCAGAATTTAACAATGAAAACAAAATAAATTTAAAAACAGTCATTTGGCAGGATTCGAACTCAGACTTTCATATAACCCACAACTCTCAGTGCCCCCACCTGATCACACACACACTGAAAAGATAAATAATCACCATTATGTATGTGATCAAGTGAGTCAGCAATATAAGATGACACTGAGAGTTGTGGGTCGTATAAAAGTTTGAATTCAAATTCCGCATATATTACATATATAAATGCAGATATAAGCTTGTATAATGTATTCATTTAAACAGTTATTTTGTAAAAAAAATAATTATATATATTCTAAATAAATTTATGTGTAAATAATGAAATAAAATGTCATAGAATTTTTAGGTGTGTGTGTGTGTTAATTTGTACTTTATCGCCATAATAGTCAGTTGCGATTCTGTTTTTCAATTTTTATCAATAAACTGCATCTTCAGAAGTTTTTAAAATTGTTAAAGCTTAAAGCAATAAAGTCATATTCATGGAAGTGTAATAAATACAATCATACAATTAATGCCTGGGTGAAGCTCAATGTTTTGAGATTAATAATTTAATCATGTAATATATCTAAAAGGTTGTGTGTTAAGTAGCAATAAAGCACTTAATATAATAGATAAAATAAAAAAATTACCGGAAGCTTACGACTGAGTATCAATATTAATTATAATTTTGAACATATATTTCAAATCTATCCGATTTAAACAATTGTGAGATCCCGCTCTTATAGCGTGTGGGTGTGGCACAAAGATTTGCAAAACAGTGCGTTATAATTTGAAAACCAAATTTGAAATAAAATTCAATATTTTAAAATTGTATAAACGGGTATGTGTGTAAATTTGAGCTACTTAAATTCTGTGCAAGCTATCTTTGTTTAGAGTTGTCGCAAAATAGTTGGAAATAAAATAAAGCAGCATTTTAAATTTCATGTACTTTTTCATTTGATACATCATTGCCTCAACTTTTATTAAATATGCCGTATTTAAAACTGAGTAAAATTAAAGGCTTAGGAAAATCCATTTTTACTTTAAAACTGCTGTCAGAATAAAAAATAACGGAGTCCAGAATACATGGAATTCGTTCAGATGGAAGAACATTTTTATAAATATCATTTAATGACGTAATTCCCAAATATCAATATCAAGCCAACTTTTGTCTTCGATATTAATAAATTCAGAATCTGATGGGGCAATTCCTTGACCAACAGTATTATCTATGTTTGTAGATTCTCCAGAACCTAATGCTATAATGACACTATTTTCTAAAATTAATTCACCTGTTTTTAGGAATAATCAATTCTTTGATAGTTGTATTAAGTTATATAGATATAGAGACTGGCTCATCTAAGTTTGTTGTGTTTCATCACGATTATACATATAAACGAGTATACATATGTTTTGATAATATATTTTTAGTAATATACAGATACATACACTCGATTTTAATATATTACAGGATTTGGCGCCATATTGAATTTTTTAAAAACTGACCTTTTTTTTTCTTCTCAAAAGTGAACTTTATTCAGATTTAGCAGAAGTTACAAAGAGTTACTTTTGTATACAAATGTTTACTTTCGTGAATACATAGATGTCTGTATAGTTTTGAATATATATTATTACATAGGTTAGTGGCGTTTTATACATATAAGTGGGGCAAGGGATTGAATTGTTTGGATAGGTATGTATTAGTATATTTGTGCAACTATTATTCATTATGTTATGGTAATCCAGATGAACAAAATCAGATTAAGTACACGTCAAAACACCACACAGTTCAAGATAATGATAGACTTTGAGTCACTATGTATCACTGAAGAAAATCTCATCTAGCAGACCTATCAACCCATCTTCAGAACTCACTATGCCATCCTCAGAATCATCCTTAAAAACCAGTGAATCGTGAATGTTGACTGCCATTGAAACTTGTCCCATTATTGATCCTTTACATCTTCTAACCCCTTCATTTAGTTTGCTAATCCTAATCATTGACCTACATGGCATGTCTAATTCATCATCATCTTCACTATTTGGAAGAGCTGCACCATATCGCAACTCATTCCTTAGCCTAATACATTAATTTTTAGCAATTTGTTCGGGCATTTTCTTCAGCCAATAGTCCACCTTTATGCAACTACTAGCTTTAGGAGACTGGAATAGACTATCTGTCTTGTTTTCCATTCTGTTTGGGTCATCATTTTTATTTGATGATTCTGTTGACACATTTGTGGTTACATTAGCTTTACTATCTGATGCACTCTCTTGTTTAAATACATCACTATTGACTACATCCATTATGCTCTTTGCTTCCACAAAGACCCCCCCCTAGGGATTCTTAACATCTTGAAACCCGTTCAGAAGTGGTTTGGCAAAAGTTTCATCTGTAGTCTTTTGAATTCTGAAATCAACATTTTTATCTAGATGATCACCACCTAATTCAATGCTATCCTTAAGAACTTTATCTACTTTATTTGGTGTCTTATCTATCAGCTTCTTTCCCCTTTTTCTTTAATGGACCTTCAATTTTGGATTCATCGGACTGAGATTTCTTATTAATGAGACAAACCTTCCCATTTAGCTCTAATGTTATATCTCTACTTCCATTCAGCTTTCCTTTCCTTTTCTTATTACTAGCCATAATAAATCTGTCCCTTTCTGATTCCTCTGATTCTTTATATTGAATGGTTTTTTTCCATAAAGTTCACCAATGGATGACTTAACAATGGATTACTATTCTGAAGATCATCATATTGTTTTCCATATGTATTTTGAGTCATAGTTACTTTTTTTGATTTTCTTCCATTGACTATCTATAAATCTTCTCTCTCAATCTCTGCATTACCTCTGCATCTATGAAACCTTCCTTTTATCTCATGGCAAGACTGACACCTCCTTGAGAGACATTTCTCTCATGAGATGAGTCCCGAGACCACAATTAAAACATTGTGAACTTATTCCCTTAAATGAGACAAATTTGTCATACTCTCAAGGTTTATGCCTTTATTAAAACTTAGTTTAAATAATGCAGTGTTTAAATATACAATTGAGTCAGCTTTGTTCTCTCTGAGATATCTAAATTCAGAAATTTTACTGTAAATATTCAGTAATGATTGTAAATATTTTCCAGTAAAATTAATAAAACAGTGCTTGATTTACCCAAGAAGAATTACAGATTTATTCATATTGATATGACACATATGCTTGTTTTCTATAGATTTCACAAAGGATATAAAATTAAGCTTCTGATCACTATTATGGAATTCAATGATCATGTATCGATTATTCGGATGAATCAGAATCTTGAAGAACATGCTCCATAATTTTTTATTTCTTAATTTTCTATAAATCCCATTTATGGGAAATCGAAAAAGGCTACTGAAGAAATCTGTGACCACTATAATAAGGGATTTTTTATTGTAATATTTAATGAATGAATTGTAAAGCTTCAGTGGGATAGTTTCATTGAAGCTGGTGTTAATTTCCTGCCATCTATTCAAATTGAAGACCAAGTTCTCATATGTTGGTTCTTGTTTATTTTCTTCTAATATTCTATCAATATAATCATCAAGAAAGTCAAGAAACTCATCAGAATTGTTCATAAGACCTGTATCGAGCCGAGCATTACTTGTAAAACCTTTATCTCCAATCTCAAAAATTTGAGCATAAGAAATCCCACTTCAATTGGACACTAAGTAAGAAGAAAACAAGTGTCCACTCTGCTTCACATTAGTAGCTACTAATTCATCACATTTATAATCATTTTGAAAAATTATTCCCAAGACTTCTATTTAAAACACTATCGGAATCACTAGTAACGTTAAGCTTCTGGTTTCTTTTTATCCCAGAATAAAATTCTTTTATAATGATCTCATTCTTACTTTTATTTTCCAACCAATCTTGTTGAAACTCTACATGGGAGTTGCTACAAGGGTCACTATAATTGGTGCTTTTTTCCTTTAGAGTTTGATAAGACAGTTTTTTCCTGTGTTAATCTGGAAGCCTCTGTTTCTGAACTAGTAATGTTTTCTGTATGAGTAACCCATTTTTCTTATAACTAACCCATTTTTCTTTTCCCAAATTTAATTCCTGATCTTTCAAACAATTTTTATTTCTTTTATTGAGTTTTCCTTTAAGTTTTTCACTTTTCCCTTATGATCATCTTTTGAAACCATATCTTTATTAAAAGTCTTAGCAAATTCAGTTTTCAATTTTCTTAGTCAGTATTGCTTCTTTTGAATTTTAGTCGATAGCTTCATTGTAAAACAGGTTGGATTTCATCTCTGCATTGTCCAAATTGGACATCCTGAATGACAAAACCCTGAATCAAATTTGAACTTTTTTACTCACCATTTCTCCAGCCATCTGCAGAAAAGATTTCCTTTAGACAGAGCTAGAAAAATGCTATACCAGTATTTTCATTATCAGAAACTGACTTGAGACACAAATTTTCACAAGAACTTCAGTTTTAATATAATGTTAGAGTAAAATGCTATATATTGACAGAAAATAGAAAAACTAAGGAAAACAATAGAACTAAGGCAAATAGTGATTACTATTAAAAAAATAAGGAAGAAAAAGGAATTTCAACATCCGAAATAATTATTACTTTATTGTTTGTTCATAATTTCTAATTTATCATTAATTAAGTTTAAATTACATCTTCATTTACAATTTCTTTGTATTCCTCACAAAATTATCATTCAAACCATATATAATACTTCTTACCTGAGATAATCCATAGCTTCAGAATATACAAAAATAGTCAAATAAAAATTTTTCATTTTCATTTTGTATCCCAAAAATTAAAAAAGCGCCTATAAAAAAGATTTACCATAATAAAAGATACAAAATTAATCATTTCCAGAAAGTGGATATGCATTTGTCATCATAGTAATTCGCTTCTTGTCCAAAATTAGAAATTGAAGGCTACTGTCTGTATCAATGGTAAAATGACTTTCATCTCTTAATTTTCTATTTTTTTGTATAATCCAGTGATGTTTATATTTTTTGTGCATACCATTAATGCTATCTTGTTATATTTATTGTCCCACAGAGATATAATTTATTTGCATATAGCTCATTTGCTAACTATAGATTTGAAATTAATATGATGCAAGATGTGGCAAAACTACTGACTCCACAGCATGAGTACCATGGCATAGGCAAGAATCAGGATTTGATCCTTTGCCTGAATACAATTCCATGTGGCATACATAATCATTATATCTATCACCATGCACATCATTTGGAACCTCTCTTTATTGGTTTTAAGAGTTTATATTTTCACAAGGTGCTATGCCTTGGGTGTAAATTTTGTGATTGCTTTATCAACTACAACCTTTCTGTACATCTGATATTCAGTCTTAAAATTTACATTCCACTGTTCTATAATTATATATATATATATATATATATATATATATATATATATATATATATATATATATATATATCATTACTTGTTATACAAACACAGACATGCAAGTGCAAACACAAACACACTAATGCAAATAAAAACACACTAATAAATTATTAAACCTTTTGGAAATCATCATGTTTATAAAATAAAGTTGCCTCAAACTTGGATTAGAGCCCAAAATTACATTGTACATAAATCACTACATTATATTTGAAGACAAGTATGATTTATATACTACATTACCCTAATACAAATGCAAACACATTAATAATTTATAATTTATCGAATAATAAAAAAAATTAAAATAATACTATGCAAATAATAAAAAAAATTAAATTGAATACTTACGATATTACATTTTTATTGGGATAAAGGCCTTAAATCATCGAGACATCTTTAATCCATTTTATTACAGAAATCTTGCTGATACTAAAATTGTATCTTTGTCTTCTTTGTGCCATCTAGTAAACTGAGCATAAAAGAAAAAAATTAAATGACTATTATTAAAAATAAAAAATCTAAATTTTGTCCAATTTTAACATGCAATATGCCATTTTAAAAAAAATCTAAAGCTGCAGAAAATTATGACATTTTTTGTAAACATCATTGGTAATAGTTTTCTTGTAATTATAAAAAGAAATTTTTAATATCAATGAATCAGTTGCGTGAGCAGCAATCATGCTACCACCACTGAAGCCATTATGTGATGATGGCTATACTCCCTCTGCTATTGTCTAGCAGGGTGCAGCTACTAGTTATAATGTAAACTTGTTGCTGTATGTGCCCTTATACATTTCTCTATCCATTTCCAGTTGTACATGGCAGCCTGCCTTATGAGTACATACAGAGACTCTTCTGGCTATCTTTACAACTTGCCTTAATCAGTTTTGGTTATGGCAACTTCCAATATAAAACATGAGGTTGCTTTGCTGTGTTAATCATGAGTTTAAAAAGCTATAGACTTACTCAGGTTTAATAGCTGTTCTTTGAAGAATATATACAATCTTTCAGGTTTGGCAGTTGTTCACTGATCTTACTTTCAAAAAGGCTGACTATTTATTGCCAGATCCCTCAACTTTAATGTAAACATTCAGATTCAGTGAGTATCATTGCTTATTAACCTATTCTTGCTAATGGTTATGTGTTATCTTTACGTATATGCAATGGTAAGCAGCAATGAATGCTCAATTTCTTTCACAATAAAAAAGAAATCTGGACTAGTTCATTATTTGAAGGTAAGGTGAGATATGACATTTTCCCCCAACTAAAATTAGCCCTGGAGAACATAGTCATGCAGGCATGTTGCAAGATATCTTCATCACTTTGTTGCTTCTTCTGGCTTGGTGATTTTCTCAGTAGGTCTACTGTTGTCATTGTTTAGGGTTCTTGAAACTGAAGTTTCAATACAGATGGCTGATGATACTGATTTAATCTAACTTTGTTTCCGTGATGATGTTGTCTGTAAGCAGTTTCAATCACTATGATTTGAAGCACTTCAAGTTCAATCACCACTGTTAGAATCCATTTGGTGGTTTCATTATACATTTGACATAGAATGTGGATGCCAATTTGCACTTTAGTAGAGTTTTTTTCCATTAATAGAATTAGGCCTTAAAAATGATAGGTTGGTTTTCAGATCACTATTGAATAGTAGTTTTGTTATTGTTTTTTCAGTGACTATGCTTGGTGTGGAGTGCTGTGCTAACACCATTCTGGCAGTACAAGTGTTTCAACTACCAGTATCCATCTTTGTTAGTAGTTTGTTTGTCTCTTGAACTAGTCTTTCAGGCTGACCATTGCTCTCAGCATGGAATGTTGGGCTGAACCCTAGTTCAATGATATTATCAGCACAAAAAATTTGGAATGCTGTTGTAAATGTTGTGACATTGTCTGAAACTATAGTTTTAGGTATGCTATGTGTAGCAAATAGCTTCCCAAAAGTTTCAATAGTTGCTGTGGAGTGAAGGGATGGAACCTACTATATTCACCTACTTAGAGCATGAGTCAACTACTATTAGTAATAGATTCCTCTCCATGTTCCTGCATTGTCCACATGAATTATAGTTCAGATGCCTTCAGGTTTAGGCCACTGAACTGTTGTTCTTTCCTAGAATGTCTTGGTTCATCTTGCAGTGCCAGCAATGGTGGACTTTAGACTCAATGTCAGAATACAACATAGGTCACCACACATATTATCTTAAAACAGGCAAAACTCTCTAAATGTATTGCCACTTAGTGCAAGCTACAGTTGCCTGTTTTAATAAGTTATAAGCAAGCATAGGAAATGGTGGTCAAGTGATGTTTATTGACATATTATATTGTTACCATCTTCAGTCTGACAATATCTGGAGCCCATTAAGTAACCAGTTGAATACCTGGGATCATCCAGTTGGAGGAATCACTATTAATGCAGATATTTTCAATTGAGAGTTTCAATCTTCAAGTCCAGTATACTAGATGCAATTCATTAGGTTTCTGTTGTCCAATTCTATTAGATCCATTTTGTAACCTTTGGAATCCAGAGTTATTAGTGGTCCACTCAGCCACTGACTTACTGTCAAGTGGTGTATTTAATTCTAAGTCTATCATGTTAATTGATTGATTTTTTTGTCTTTACATTGTCAGAACCTCTGCAGACATTCTACTTAAGGCATCTACATGAGGAATATGTTTCCCTTAATGTATTACAGTATAAAATTATAATATAATAAAAAATTGAGCCACTTTAACATACATGGTGGGGCATACTGAGGAATTCCTTTATCAGAAGTAAAGATACCCAACAGGTATATGTCATCAGTTTGTGTTATGAATGATCTATCATAAAGATAGTCATGAAAATTTTTGATGCCATTAATCAAGGCTAAGGCCTCTCTATAAGTAAGAGCATAGTTTTTTTTTCAGTTTTTGAAGATACCTTGATGTAAATGCAATAGGATAGTGTGTTCCATCATCATTACTATGAGACAACACAACACTTGTACCACTGGTGATGCATCACAACTTATCACCAGCGCTCTTTCATGGTCAAAGTATGCCAATACTATTGAGTCTGATATTAGGTTTTTCTGTTTTGAAGACTCTATTATGCTTACTGTCTCACTTCTAGACTGTACTTTTGTCCAGTAGTCTGTACGCTGGTTTGGTCACCCCAGTTTTATGATATAAAATTTGTCATAATAATTGATGAGGCCCAAAAAAGTCTGTTGTTTCTTTTTTATTTCCCAGCACTTTTGCTACTTTAATTGCCATGATTTTTTTAGTAGGATCAATGCTGCCTGCATCTGTCTTGAATCCCAAAAATTCAAGTTCTTTAGCTTCAAATAAGCATTTGTCCAAGTTTATATATTGAGGATTTGAACATGTCTAGGAGTTTCTTAGTGGAACTCCAGAATTGTTCTGGAATTTGTGCCACTAATAAAAAATCATCAAAATAATGTTGTGCGCCTGGTATTCCAAAAGCCAGTTGGTCAATGACTCTCTGGGGCAACCAAAATATCAAAAGGCAATCAATTCATTTGGAAAAAAACCTTTATGCATGATTATCAATAATGCTCTTGCAGCCTGATCATCAACTGGTAGCTGCAACTATGTATGTTTTAAATCAATTTTTGTGAAAAACCCTCCCACCTGACAGTGTGGATAGGATCTATCTAACTGATGGTGGATAGTTAACAGATTACAGGCCTTTGTTAATTGTGCATTGATAATCCCCACAAATCTGCACAGCACCATTTTCTTTGTTAATTGGAACAATTGGGGTGGCTAATTCTGAGTAGAATATGAGATCAATAGCTTCCTGCCATCTTTCAAACTCAGCCTCTGCTTTAGATCTCAAGGTCAGTGGCAGTGGTCTGCAACCACAACTGATTGATTACACCTTTTTATCCAGTGTTAAATGGACAATGTGTTCTAAGTACATACTCAGACTTACTTATAGTTGTGAGCTGGTTCACTTTTGTCACTGCAAACCCTAAGTTACTGAATCAGTCATGCCCTAATAAATTGCAATATTTATCTGATGCTACAGCCAGCAGTAGATATACAGTCTTATTGGTCATCATAACTTTGACTCCTGTCGGTTCCAAGACTGTTATTTGATTGCCTTGGTAATCAGTTATTGACTTGCTTATAGGATGCATCTGAAATGTATTACTCTTATTAATGATAAACCAGGTCTTGTTTGACACTATGGACACTGCAGATCCTGATCCCAATTCCATTGTGATAAGTATATCATTAATAACAACTTTGTGCTTGAAAACAGAGTCATTATTTCTCACATTGTTTATGCAGGCAGTTTGGTTTTTGACTTTAAATTACCTTTTTTGCTTTTGGAATGGTTTCATCCATTGTCATTATCTACTTGTTTCATTTTAAAATAATTAATTCTTGTGTGATCAACATGTTTGTAATGTGCACACACAGTATAGTGGTGTGGATATTATGTATGTATGCACTGACTCATTACATCTGAACAATGCTTTTTATCATTGTTAGATTTGTTTCAGCTGACAGATGGATGCTTGACTGACTCTATGTTCTGCTCAATACTTTGAATATTATAAATTATTTTTTCAATGGTTTTACTTGAATAGTTGTTGATTCTGCTAGTGTTGCTGAAACAAAGCTGATTCGATGATTATCAGGAGCCAGTAGTATTTTGACTCACAGATTATGATCATTTATTCCACAGGTAAAATTATCTTGAAGAACTTCATTAAAGTTTTTAAAATCACATTTTAATGCTAATGAAAAATTCAAACACAAAATCTCAAGCGTTTTCTCTTTCCCCTCAGACACAAAGATTGAAATAATACCTCTGTATTATCATTAGGAGTTTAAAAGTAAAAATGTTGGTTAGTAAATGTCAAAATCTAGGCTAGCTGGTATCTCTGATGTTGTTTGTGATTTAAGGACCTTGTAAGTCTGGTGTCTGATTATTGACATAAGCATGGCTAATTTTAGCTCAGGACTTTTGATTCGATTAGCTTGTATATAAAAAATATTTTATCTTTATAGCTTGGCCAATTCTCTAGGTAAGCCAGATCAAATGCATCTATTAAGCCAATATTAGCCATTCTATTATTTTTCTTATCTTTATGTCGAGAGAGAAAAAATATTTTAATTTATGTGAGTCACCACTCAGAATGATCTTTTAACATATATTTGACAAGATAACTGTTTGCATAACTGTCAATTTCAATGACAAAATTTTATCAATCCACTGGTGGGGTTTCTGTCTTTAATCTAGAAGTGATCACTCTTGTTTGCGTTTACAAAATTATATTGGCATGTCAATAACGTTTGTGGTAAATTTTTTTGAATGGTGGATAAAATCTAATGACCCACAGGACAAGACTTTGTTGTTTAATCTTTAATCTTTTTTTCCAACTGGGGAAATTTTTTTTATTTTATTTTGTCGAATTGTGCTGGATCTATTGTGTTTAGTCATGATTATACATATAAACACAAATGAGTATACATATGTTTTAATAATTCTAGTGTAAACTGTTGAAGAAGGGATAGTATGTGCCCTTATAGATTTCTCTACCAACTTCTAGCTCTCCTCAAATGAGTTTTGGTTCTGGCAGCACCCAAACTTGGCTCACTGTATTAATCATTAGCTTAAATAGCTATAGGCTGGAAAAATCACTGCTGTTCAGGCTATCAAGAGTTTTCTTCGAACATATAAGGAGAACCAGGCTATTGTTATTCAGGTTTAACAGCTATTCTTTGGAGAATACATACTGTCTTTCAGGTTTGATAGTCATTTCTCTGACTTTAACTTTAAAGAGGCTGATTCTCTATTGTCAAATCCCTTAGTGAGTATCTTTGCCTATTGGTATGTTCTTGCTATTCGCCAGGCATTGTATTTATTTACATGCATTGGTTTAAGTCAATTCTCAATCTGACCACAATAAGCAAGAAATCTGGACTAGTCCACTATTTGAAGGCAAGGTGAGATGGGACAACATGATCACCAAGACAAGGAATATGTTTACCACTCCAGTTATCATGATTCTTGTAACTTCTGTTTTGGTGCCATTTCTTGTTTTGTTGTGAGCAAACTGGTACTTAAAATTTTCATAACTTTTATTAAATATTTAATAAATAATGTTTCAATTTTAAAATTTTATAAATTACTATTTATTAAATAAATAGTAATTTATAAAATTACACTTCTACAAATATTTTGTTGTTGATAGACCACCATAGGGCCAAAACGTTTTCAACAATCCCTCAAAGATGAACAATAACAGAAGGAAAGAAATCATCAGATCAATGAGGGTTTTAGTAATTTTTTATTTTTGGTTTACTTTCAAACTAAAAATTGACTAATAGTGAATTTTTAGCAAGATTGGACACAAACAGACTATTACAAAAAAAATAACAAGCATATAAGAAAGATTAAGTTTATTTTATCTATTTCATAACAAATAAGTTATATGTCAATTATTTATTTTGCTTCACTTCTGCCACCTGTTGTAAGTTTGAGAAATTAAAAATGCAATATGCTATGTTTTAAATTTCTATCTGTGTTGTTCTGTTTAATCTATAGATGAGTTCCAGGTTTAGGTAATATAGTCTTTTGATTTTTTTAGCATGTTAAATGGATGCTCTACTCTGTTAGGGAATTAAAAAAATAAAATATGCTAAAGTTTTGATCCAATTGATGGTTAAATATTGAAGCAACAAAATATTGCAACAACAATGTAGTTTTTTTTGTTTCCTATCTGAATTTCTGATACTATAATGGTTCAATCTATTTTAGCATTACATAAAAAAACACTATCATAAAATTTATTATGATTGCATGTAAGGTTATTAATATTATATAATTTTATTATTTATCAAAAACTATAACTGCAAACATTTTTATGTTGTTTTTTTTTTTTTTTCATTTAAGTAGCCATTGAAAAATTCATTGCAGACTTAAAACAGATCTTTGAAGAAGGAAGTGAAAAATAAGTTAACCATAATTCTTTTCAACTTCCTGATGGTGAGGATTTTTATGTTTTTAGATTGATTTATCTTCTATAATTGCTGCATGCCCAGTTATCAAATCATATAATTTAATATATCAAGCATACAGTTCTTCTTTTCAAAATAGTTCATAAATATCCAATATAGTAATAAAACAATCTAACTTCTTTTTAAAACTTGTTTTTATATGACTATAATCATGAAAAAAAAATCCAACATTTCGACTATTTTATATAGTCTTTTTTAAGGCACACTAAAATAAAATAATATATATAACAAATAACATATATTCCAAAAATAAAAAATAATAATAAAAAAAATACAAAATATATTCATAACCAAAAATTTACCATATCTCACTCCCCTTTCCTATTACCAACAATCACAACTTAAACACAAACAAAGGAAATTGTTTGTGTTTAAGTTGTGATTGTTGGTAATAGGAAAGGGGAGTGAGATAAGGTAAATTTTTGGTTATGAATATATTTTGTAAATTTTTTTTAAATTATTTTTTAAAAATTTTTGGAATATGTGTTATTTGTTATATATATATTTTATTTTATTTTGCCTTGCAAAGACTATATAAAATAGTCGAAACGTTGGATTTTTTTTCCCATGATTATAGTCATATAAAAAACAAGTTTTAAAAAGGAGTTAGTTTGTTTTATTTCTATATTATCAAATCATACAAAATAGCTACTACAAAAAATCATATTTTTTATAGAAATTTATAAAAAATCAAACTTTTATTTAGTTCATATTTGAAATTCTGCTCACTGGCATATTAGTTGGTTATACTATATACTAATAAACAATGTGAGCATGGTTCATTTATTCAACATTATCTAATAAATGGGATTATTTAATCAATATTTTATATTAATATACATATATATATATATAATTTGTGGATCACAAAAATCAGATATTGTTATAATTATCCTAGTAATATATTTTTTCACATTCTTTATACCATTTACTGAAAGCTTTATTAAGTAATGATTAATGCCAGATTATAGTGTCTAATAAATCTATATCCTCTATTGTCCTATTCAAAATCCCAGACTAGTTTCAAACTTATGGCTTACATCAGTGAGTAGATTTAAAACTTTGGAACATACTTCTGGATCTTCAGGATTTAATGGACCTTTCTTCCAGATTCTATCATTTATCCCTACATTATACTATCAAGCTAACAGTTCAAACTGAAAATTATCATAATACATAGAAACTGAACTGGATTCAGATCTATTTAACTATACAAACAAGTTGGCTTAGATTGAAAACATATGTTTTTCCATTTGGGATAATAGCAAGGTAGTATAACACAGAGCTAAATGATATTAGTTGGAAGGTGTATTAGATCCTAAAGGTCCCCAAGGTCCAAAACTCCTCACTGATAAAAACCATAAGCTTAAAACTTGTCTGGGGATTTTGGATAAGAAAACAAAGGATATAGATTTATTAAGCACTGGTGTCTATTATTATACTTCTTAAAGCTTGTAATAAGTGTCATAGAGGTGAAAAAGTATCCTGTTTTCATAACAGCAAGTCATGTGATAAGCCATGATAATTTATTGAATTATCTTGGCAATAGTTACTTATTGTTTTACTTTTATGAATTTATAAATATTTTACTTTAGCACATTTTAGAACTTTAAAGAACAAATTATATTTCCACAGCAGTTGATAGACTACTTCACTGTTTATTCCATGTTATTATCAATCAAGTTTGTAAACATTTAACATGATTAAATTAATATTACTTAAATAATATTGTTCATTAATTCTATTTTGATCTAATATATAAGGGGTTTGAACTCAGACTTTTACACAACCCTCAACCATCCATGCTGTCTGATACCACTGATACACTTGATTACACACATGTCAAAAAGATAAATAATCACCAATGTACATATCTGGTGCTAAACCAGCACTCATCAGTTGGTCCAGATTATCATCTCCATACATATATCCAATCAAAGCTTCAACTCTTCAGCCATCCATTTCATTGAAAATCTGATGATGGAAATGCTCAAAGCCCACCTTAGTGTCAACCTTCTCATCCTACCCATGTTGACCACAAGTCACCCTGACCCCTCATGTACAAGACATAATCCATTTATATATATTTTAAATAATTTTCTGAAAATCGAAAATAATTAAAAAATTCTTCTGATAACGGTTATCTTCCCCTTGGTAATGATACCATAGAAATAATAGCTAGGTCTAACATTATTACATCAATTTATTTTCTTATCAGTATTTTACTAAAAATTAAAAATAAATACAGTAGATAATAAAAATACCCCCCCTCTCTCTCTTAATGCAAATGTTAAATAATTTTTTTAAATTTTAACAAAAGCCACACTATTATATAAAACAAAGCAGTAGGCGTATTCTATTATTTATTGCAGCTATTTATAAATGAATGATAACAAAATCACATTATTATTTAGTAATCTATATGTTGCGCTGTAAACGCACATCAGTGAAGTTCTTTTTCAATACTTACTAGCTTAGCGCTTTCGGGAGTTACATGTTCCCATATTCATAGCCCATGCTAACAATGGTTTTGATTTAGCTTGTGCAACGTTGATGTATGCAAATATATGAAAATTGTCTAGACCGCCCACTTTTAGAAATCGAGAAGCAGGCATCTCTCCTATTGATGGCATTAGGGTTGTCTGCTATGAAACATGCTTCTTTTACTTGTTATTAAATTTAATTGTAGCGAGACTGTTAAAATGAGTATAAATTGTTTTTTAACTTCAGTTAATATGCTTAGAGTTATATTACGTTTGTAAGTACAATACAATTTGAGCTCATGTAAAATTATATAGCTTGTCTTAAAGAAAAATGCAATCACATCAATATATATATAGTTACTATTACATAATACAATGTAGAACAGGTATTTTAGACTTCAGCACAATTGTTGAAATGGAGTTTATCAGAAGAAACAATTTCTTTTAAAATGTTATATCTGTTAGTAATGTTAAATGCACTTTTTTAAAGTTTGGGACTATTGAGTGTTATACCAGCGATTATATTTATATATCTTTTAGATTGAAATGGATATATAAAAATTAGAAATTTATATTATTACAGAATGGCTTGAACGCATACTGATACTTGTATTACAGTTTGTAGAATTTGTTGTTTAAAATGAATTTCATTTAGTTACCATCTGAGTGCACACTATCTTTATAACATCATTAAAAACACATATTTATTGAAGTAAAAGTTCAATATTAGTAAACATGGAATTGTGACATTCAAAATGAAATAAAATAAATTTCCCCAAATCTTAACAAAAAGTGGATAAAGCATTATTCTATTTAATTCAAGATTATTTAAATGAATAAAAGTAGAAATAATCTTATAAATCTGTTGCTCAGAAGGTCAAATGATATTTGATTGTCAAATACCGTCAAAATAAAAATAAACGTATAAGTCAGTTGCTTAGAAGATCAAATGATATTTGAGTGTCAAAATAAAAGTAATTTTATGTCTGTTTCTCAAAAGGTCAAATATTATTTGAGTGTCAAAATAAAAATAATCTTATAAGTCTGTTGTAGCTCAGAAGATCAAATGATATTTGAGTGACAAAATAAATAGATTTGTTTGTACTTGATTCATCTGGGAATCAAACTATATATCTATAGATCTCCTGAGTATTTTATTTTAAATAACATAGAGCAATAAAATAAGTGAATGAGTATTAATTAAATTGGTGTTATGTATATTTACAATATAGTTGTCAAAAAAATTTGTTAATGTAATAAAATTTTATTATATTTTTTAAATTTGATTGTTTATGTACATTTTGAATATAAAAGATTTTATCAGCCAGTAAGTAAGTTATTAAATATTTTGTCACTTAGAAGCCCTTATAACCTTCAAGCACCAGAAGAGAAGATGTTAAGTTGTAATCCATGAATCTTTATCTCTCAATTCGGCCACATAATCATGATACTAATCTACATAGATCTATTAACCAGTAATAAAAAAATCAGCAACATTTAACTTGGCCTGTAATCAATTTGGAAATGTGAAATAATTTAAATATTTCAGTGGCTTTTTATGTAGAACCATGAACTTAAGTATTGAGAATGAATGTGTATTGTAGAACCATGAACTTAGGTGTTGAGATTGAATGTGGATTGTAGAACCATGAACTTAGGTATTGAGAATGAATGTGGATTGTAGAATCATGAACTTAGGTATTGAGAATGAATGTGGATTGTAGAAACATGAACTTAGGTATTGAGAATGAATGTGGATTGTAGAACCATGAACTTAGGTATTGTGATTGAATGTGGATTGTAGAACCACAAACTTAGGTATTGATAATGAAGGTGGATTGTAGAACCATGAACTTAGGTATTGAGAATGAATGTGGATTGTAAAACCATGAACTTAGGTATTGAGAATGAATGTGTATTCTAATGTGTTACTGCTTTTAACATTTTATAATGTAACATATTTCAACACATTCATATAACTGCTGCAACTAAATTGCTTGTATATAAAACTTATTTTGCCAAATTTATTTTATGGAAATGAGATTTAGACCTCCTATTGCTATAACATAAAGGAATTAAAAAATTAATATAAGAATGCTCCATAAATTCATAAAAATATGATGGTAAAATCATAAAACCAATTAGTATGTTGTTCAACTTTCTGGATGTGATGTTGTAGAGTCTTGTATTGTAAATTCTCATCTTTCTGGACTGTAACAACTAAACATCACATAATAACTGTTTCTTATGCTTGCTCAAGTTGTTAAAGCAGAGACAAAAACTCTCTATACAGTAGCATTGATTACTGTAACTTCCGCTGAGTGGCACTGCTGTATGGATAATATTTGCCTTTGTTGGAGTGGTCATACTTGATTTTTTTTAAAAAGGATTGTATTGTAAATTTGAGCACTGCTTTTGTAGGAAAAGCATACCACATTTATATTATAAAGATGATCTCAACTCAGTTTAAGAAAGTGCATTATTGATTGTTCTTATTGAGAAGATATGGCAGAAGGTAAAAAGAGAACTACAAATTGTTATTTGCTACAAAAGATGTCAAAAAGACAGCAAGCAGAATAATAAACTAGTATATTCTACAGGTGGAATTAAGTTTCATAGATTGTTTTTGTATAGTCATCACAAATTTTCTTTCCAACTTTTTTTCCTTGACTGTAATGACCATAGTACCTGGGTGTAACCACTTCAGATGATGATGACATTGTAATTCTGGATTGATAAAATTAATAATTTGCATTAAAAATATAATGTCAAATGAACAATTTGAAGAAACCTTTCCATTATACATGTTACAGTATAATATTAATATTATTACTTTTTAAACGACTAAACATCACATGATCACCATCTCTTACACTAGCACATAACTGTTATTAAACAAGGTAAAACCCTCCATACAGTAGTGCCACCTTGTGCCAACCAGAGTAATCAATGGATGCCAGAAGGCTTGTGCATAAAATCCCTATCTAGTGCCTTCTAGCATCCATTGATTACTCTGGTTGGCACAGGGTGGCACTATTGTATGGAGAGTTTTGCCTTGTTTAATTATTAGTTTTTAATAAAGCTAATGGTTTTATTACTTGGAATTTCATAAGAAGTTTAGGTACCAGACCTGTGATTGCCAGAATCTATTCTGGGACTTCACAATTCCAAATCAGATGTTCTACCAACTGTGACAAACCATGTAAGACAAAAAAATGCTAATGGCTTTATTGCTTGGAAGTTCATTAGAAGTTCGAGCACCAGAACTGTGAGAGCCGGAATCGATCCTGTTACTTCCTGATCCCAAGTAAGATGCTCTACTAACTGGGCCAAACCATGTAAGGCAAATAGGTGCTAACAGCTTTACTGCTTTGTAGTTCATAAAAAGTTTGAGCACCAGAACTGTGAGTGCCAAAATCAATCCTGAGACTTCCCAATCCCAAATGGACACTCAACCACTGCATCAAATTGTGCAGGACATATTAATTATCTGACATAGAATATATCTTTTCATTGGTCAGATTTCTGCTTATGAGATGGGTATAATGAAATCAGATTAAACAGAAAAGTAATCCACTATTTTGTTACTTACACACTTAAGTAACCTTAATTAATAAGTTCTAAACTTTTTTGAAAAGCTGGTTATCGTATATAAAAGTGTTATATATGTCCAGTAACAGATTACAGATTTGAAGAGTCCTAGAGTTGTGCATGGAATTTAGGAATCTCGATGTACATTTTAAATACTGATGTTTAAAATAATAAATATACAAAACAAAAAATCATATTTAGGAGGTTTGAACTCAGACTTTCACATGACCCTCAACTATCCACCCTATTTTATACTGCTGACACACTTGATCACACACATCTTTTCGACATGTGTGTGATCAAGTATGTCAGCAGTATGAGATAGTATGGATAGTTGAGGGTCATGTGAAATTCTGAATTCAAATCCACTATATATTACATATTGGAGTGCAGGTATGAAAAAACCTGTACTGTAAAAAAACTTTCAAAAAATCATATTGAAACTTTTTATTTTGTAATAATGAAAATATACTCAAATTATAAATAATACTGTTGTTTATTTATGGTTTTTTAATAACTGATGTTAATTAATTAGCTGACATATGCAAATGATAATAATTATCTTTGCAAAGATACTTTTCAGCTTTTTGATTTAGTATGTTGATTAATAATATTTTCTGTATTAAAATTTAGGTAATATCATTTTTAATAAACGTTTTTAACATATTTTTAAGTAATAAGGCCAAGACTATTTCTTAAATAACTTTTAATTTGATTGCATATAATTAATGTAAAAAAAGATTTTCAAAATTGTTATATAACAGGGTTCAAATTTTATTTCTTGTTGATACTTTACCAATGATCCCCTGTATTATCTCATGAACTAAGATTTTTTGTTGGTGGTAGTGGGGGTTTGCAACAGCATATACATGTAGAACTTAAAGCATATATTTTTTATGCTTATGTAGAAATTCATCATTGTAATATGCTAATCAAAATGATAAAAAAATATATAGAATTAATGTAATAAAATAAGCCATCATTCTAACTTAAAATTTCATAGTCCAAATCAAAAGAAATAAACAAATGTTTTTATGAAATAAATAAAAAATCACATATTTTGTTAAATTTATTTTTCTCACCCAGAAATGACCAAAGTTTTCACTTTTATGCATTTTTAATTACTAAGAAAACTTTGTAATCAGATCACTCGAATTACATATTTTCAAGTATAAATAACTTCATTGCTAATGGAGTTTCACTCATTAAATTTTACCATGAAAACTCATGAGTACAGCAACAACTGCCTTTCCCTTTCTCGGAAAAAAATGGTCAATGCACAAGCTGGAGTTTGAGGCCCATAACCTGTCCAGCAGAAAACATCAGAAGACATCACACCAGCCCAGCCGAGATTGATGGATCAGCTACAGGAGCCTCAACAAAAAAGACATGGTAACAATTTTCCCGAGTGCTTTAAAAATAACTCTAAGAACTTTATAAATGAATCTCTAAAACTCCTAAACTAGCTAATCTATAATCATGCATGAACTTTTAAACCTAAATTGTAATAATGTTGTAATAAACCACAAATTGATTTAAACTGTAAAATATAATTTAAGTTAAAAATTAATATCTGTAAACTTGCCTATTTCTTTTAAAAAAATCTAAATACTTATTAATAATAACTTATTTAGTTATTGTGCTATCTTCTAATCTTCAGTCATGCCTTCCTTATTTATTTTATATATGTTATTTTATAATTATACTATGCCACAATTCAGAATGGAGATTGATTTCATGAATAAAGTTTGAGGGGAAGAGATGATTAGACACTCTCCGCATTAAGTAATGTTGCTCTTTGCACACACACTCGAATTTCCATTCTGAAAAGCTAAAACCTAAATATATTTGTTAAGCTATTATATTTAGCTTATTATTGTTGTTATTATCACTAGGTTTGCAAATCAAGAAATAATTAGTTAATAAATGCAAGAATGAATTATAAAGCATATTATGAGTATTGCTTAAGCCCCAGATATGCTTTGATCTCCTTTTTAAACCATATTATAAACTGTGCAGATATACTAATAAAATTGGATTACTTTTAAATATTCCTCTTTAGTATGTTTTAAGAATTCTAATTAATGTGGCGTATGGTAGTTTCCCGGAATGAAACTGCGAACGATACTGCAAAATTTTGCATATCTTTAAGTTATTAATTAATATTATATTCAGCATGGTGAATGTGTCTTTAGGAAGCATATACATGCATATATATGCCTTTTTGTATGATTTTATTAGGATGGGCTTTGGTGTAAGGGCCACCCCATTACTTTTAGTTCAGATAGCTTTCTCTTATAAATGGGCTTAGGTTTTAAAGGCCTCCTCATTATCCTATTTTAAAACTGAAACATGAGGGTCTAGATTGTTGTATAAGCTGTTCCAACCACTGAACTAAATGTTCACTTTATTCACAGTGAGTCATATCATTGAAGGGAACCGAGTACATGGTACTAAATCCCCTCATTAACTACGCATTCGAGACACACACTTCTCTAGTAATATATATATACACTGTAATATCTGAAGTCATACTATAAAGCTTCAGTTCATCCCTCCATTATGTACTATTTCAACATTGATCTGGACTTGTGATCTGATTTGTATGTATATAATCTGCATAGAGAGCTCATTGCAGCTCATTGTATTTTATTAAATACTCTTTGATTAAATGTTATAGTGATAAGCATTATTGCACTGACTTAACTGTCGCAAATCTAATTGGTAGGGCATAGTAGAATTAAAGCATGATTAATTAGAAACCATAGATTATTAAAATTGTAAACTCTTGTTAAATATAGTGCATCAGATGAGCTCATGTTCTTAAAATTGCTCATTATTGTTTATACCTGCGTGTGTTCTCCAATGCACTTGTGTTTTATTTATATTTATCAATTAAAATATATTAAACTATAAACACTGTATTGAGTTTCATTTGTAATCCATCCCAAATCTCAGTTAAGTTCATTTTAATATAGTATTAGATACTATTATATGCGTTGTCCAGCCAGCCATATGTGTGTGTGTATTTATATAATAGTAATTTGGTTTATATTCCTTGAGTCTCTTGCTCTACCCTTTGCTACTGCGCAAACTAAGAAATTCTGAATGTAGCCTCATACATGTCATTTATAGGGTAGTAAGTCATGGAGTGTTGGTGAAGGAGCTAACGTGCAATCAGATTCAAGGTCTCAACCCCTCATCTCAATCAGACTTGTTGTAATTTGCCAGGACTCTGGATTTTGTTGTGTGAATGTTCAAATCTGTTACAATATATATATATAAGCATTTATTTTTATAGCGTCTGTATACAATTTGTAATTACATTCATATCGGCCTTTCAAGCCAATTGTGAAAACGCTTTGCGAGTGTTTAATAATAAATGAATACCCGCTGACCAATACAAGATATAGAATTTATGCAGGAATAAAAAGAATCCCTCTTATTCCTATGACTCAAATATTTATATATGAGCAAATCTGAAGTACTGGCACAGAAGCTGTGACAATATAACAGTCACTTTAAATTACTATATACAATGTCTGAATATATATATATTAAACTTAATGTAATTAGAAGAGACTTGAATTCTGACTTTTAAACTCCCTACAGTTATCTACTCCATCTATACAAATGATACCCATGACCACACACATATGAAAAAAATAAATATCTCCATTTCATGCTGAATCAGAACTCATCAATTGGTCCAGATTATTACCTCCCACACATATATACAATCAATTTATATTAAGATAGCAAATCTTTAAACTCTACTAGTCAAGCTTCAATCTTCTTTACCTTCCAACTCTTCAGCCATTCATATCATTGAAAATCTGAGAATGTAATGCTCAAAGCCCTTGTTGATACCAATATTATTTTCAATATAAACTGAGAATTGATTGTATAAATGTGTGGGAGATAATGAGTTCAACTAACAGATGAGTTCTGGTTCAGCATAAAATACGTATATTGGGAGATCATTTATCTTTTTCACATGTATGTGATCATATGTATCAGTTGTATAAGATGGAGTGGACAGCTAGCTGTAGGGAGTCTGAAAAGCTTATATATATATATGATAACAGATGGCATTCTACCAAAAACACCGTCAAGCGTAGTTTTCTGTTTACATAAACGTCAGAGCGAGTATTCACTATCTCTAACTTTAATTCCACTTTCAGATCATGATTTCAAGCTATTTGCTATCATCAGTGAAAGATAGCAAATAGCTTGAAATCATGATCTGAAAGTGGAATTAAAGTTAGAGATAGTGAATACTCGCTCTGATGTTTATGTAAACAGAAAACTACGCTTGACGGTGTTTTTGGTAGAACGCCATCTGTTATCATAAATACAAGCGTTAGCAAGTTTTTTAACTTGTGTTTTTTTGTTTTTCATATATATATATAGGTTTAAAACAACTTATTTTCTTTTTACAAATCAAAAAGGTGCGACATTATTTGTATTAGGTTAAAATGGGATTTAAATATTCCACAGTTAATTGGTGAGAGTTGACAACTTTCCATCCTTGTTATACTTTCTAGCTAAGAATACTGGACACCCATTTTCTAAATAGCAGTAGCAGATTAAGAGATAGAAGCGGAGTTGATCTGGACATATTGCTAGGAAAGGTGATAATAAATGAACAGTTGAAATTTTAAACTGGATTCGAAGAGATTGTAAAAAACCTAGAAAGAGACCACATGTGAGATGGATAGCACAAATAAAAAATATGTTGGGTGATATGCAGAAGAGAAGACGGATTAAAGTTGGGAGAGATCTTCATCTTGCAGTAGATTAATAATCGAAAATAATGCTGTTAACGATAAGTAGCAGGTTGGCTGGTGACTAGCTACATAATCATTCTATGTTAGTAGAAAAAGCTTATAATTCGGATTTGAACCAGATCTTATCGTAACAGATAGATGTGCTATTAATGTTCTATAAACTGCTCTTGATTGTGTTATATATATAATTCAGCTTTTTAATCAATTAAATCTAAGATTAATTGTGATCTAGTTCAATTTTTTCAGAATGATCATATGTGGATTGCAAGAGCATCACATAATTAATGACATTTTTAATTACTAAATGTACATCAATACAACGATTTACTATTAACACAAAATTAATCATATAAATAAAGAAATTTGATTCAAAGAGATTAAATATTTAATAATATATAAATAATTTACTAAATTTGTCGCTTGGAAATTTATTCGTTCAAATACCGGAAATTACAAAGCTGGAACCGCGATCCATAGATTTTGATCAGCAGAGTCTATCATTCTACAGCGGCACTAAAACAGACAGGGCGATGCGTATTAATTACTAGGTTTATGTATTAAGTTTATGTATCAACATTCATTCACTTGTATGTGTATATATCTGTACGCACGTATACCTCCAAAATTATATACATATTAGCAATTGTACACTTTTCAATTGCACAATTTACATAATTGAGCCTAATTTATACTTAGTAAAACAAAAACAATCAGTTTAGTTTGTGTTTATGCATACGAACATTAATTACTGTTATGTATATATACTTCTTTATTATTATTAGTTCAAGAATAATTTTAGAAATTGTCTTGCCTTCTTTGCTACCCAAAATAATTACGTAAGTTGAAGAGGAGAAAGTTTTCCCAGTTAATTTTTGAAACAAAAGTTATTTTTTCTTTTCAGTGAATAATGAAATAAGATGGCTTATTACTTAAGAATAGTTCTTAATTTTGTTTCAGTGTTGCAGAATAATTATTATCTTTTAACTATAATTAAAATACAAAAGCTAATTTAGAACATCCTGAGGAAAAAATATACAAATCATTATACGAAGTAAAACACACACACAATAAAACTATAATGTAAATATATGTGATATAATTATATATTTAAGTTTTGAAAGATTTTGCAGTATGTGCAAATTTAAGACATATCAGATTAATAAACATTAATTGTAGCTTATTTATAGATGAATATGCACACACACATACAGTACCTTAATAGGACTTCCTCGTGTAGTCATAGCCCACGAGAGTGATACGATAACAACATAGACTTCAATCCGTGATGAATAAAACTTAGACAATTTTTCAGGCCCCAATCAGCTTTAGTACTTTTCCCCCAAGTAGCGAACTTCTTTGGAATCAAGTGAGTTAACTATTCAACATTAGTTAGTAAATAAATATCAAGATGGCAAAAAAAGATTGAAAAACGTCTTAACCTTCACCACCCAGCAACTGGTAAGCCTTGAGAATAATGCCTCTTCCTGCATTGTTTCTTCATTCATGCCTGTCGAAAAGGAACTTTGCTCTGCAGTGGCAAGAATATTTAAAGACTGGATAATTTATCATTACTATATACATTAATGAAATTAGTAATATATATGCACTGATTAACATCCATTATTCTAAGATGATGCATTTCATCAGCAAAGTAAATGTAATCACACGGTTAACTGTTTGTAAAACCATGTGGCATTTAACGCCCCAAGTGGCAGTTTGAATAGTTACATTTAATTGACTAAAGTGAGATTCTTTTTTACGTTATTTATCTGGAACTCATTGCGGAAAATAATCTAAGTATGGGTCTCTGATTATTGTCCTAAACATTCAAATAATTAACTTACCCATTCCCTCCAATTCATACTGGGCATAATAAAGCATTACACCCATCCACAGTCACATACTGTTACAATTTGGCTCCCAAATCTGTGGGACATAAAAAAGCTTTCTTCATTTCTCATCATCATCATGAGATCCAATTACAATTTATATAGAGTATAATAGTATGTCTATTTGCATATACAAAATATTCATTTTATTTATGTATTTTTGTAATATGAATATGGTGTAAGCCACAAGCCCTCATTCAAATGGTACTTATTTATTTTAAAAATACTGTAGTTGATTGACAAATGTCTATACCTTTCATATACTCTTGCTTTTTAAATATTTTCATAACATTAATTTAAAGTTTCATGCTTGATGCAGTTTAATTCAGTGGTAGGAATAATAGACCTAAAAACTGTAATTTTAGTTTAGTAAAGTTTAAAAATCTCAGTTTGATTTACTAAATGGAACATACTGCTTTATTCAAATTGTAATTTTAGCAATTGAATGTCATAGAATTTTCCAAGTAAGTAAGTTAGTTTTTAAAATTCTGTAAGGTATTTGCATAGTATGAAGATTTTATTACCATCTTAGGATATACAAAATCTGATAGTTTTAATCAGTAAATATTCTTAATATCTGCTTTTCCAAAATCACAGAAAGTATCACATTATCAGAGTGGTCTTTGAGCACTCCATCATCAGATTTTCAATTGGATGGATGGTTGAACAGTTGGAGTGTGGAGAGGATTGAAGCCTGTCCATTAAAGTATGATGATTGGTTATCTTGATATATATCTGAGCACTTATAGCATATATGTGTAGAGATAATAATCTTGACCAACTGATGATTGCTGGTTTAGCATGAAATGCATATATTGGTGATTATTTACCTTTTTGACATATATGTGTTCAAGTGTATCAGTGTCAGGAGATAGAGTGGTGAGTGATGTGAAAATCTGTACTCATATGCCCTATATATCATATTATTACATGTAAAATGATAGTAAAGCAAATGAGTCATACAAATTATATTGGAAAAGGTTCTTTTTTAATTTTATTTGTAAAAGCATCAAAAATCAGTATTTTCAAATATGATAAATTGAGTTGTTAGTGTTAAATTTTTTAATTTCACGTTTTTTGAGAAATAAAGAATTGAAATTATTCACTTATACAATAGAATCAAAGTACAGCAAACTTGAAATTTTGTCTTTAGATTTAAAATTCTTGGCAATAATCTATCTGATGTTTAACTAGACAATATTTATACTTTCTAGGCAATTACTAAATAATTTATCAAATGTCTTTAACTATGATGCAGAAAAAAATTGATAATATAAGATCTTATTATTTAAGTTTTTTCCAAAGAGTAAGCTTGTGGTTAAGACCTGTAGAGGTCCCTACCTTCGTATTTTTAAGTGCACATGCTTAAAGGTTTATTGCCTTAGTAAATATTACTTATGTAATCAATGTGCATTATATAAATTTATAATTATAACTTTAAATTATCGTAATAGATTTCTAACTATAAAATCTTTCCATTGACTCGCTGTAAATCGAAAGATTTTGCGAGTACTAATGGGTAATAGGAATTGTGGACTTAATCAGTGAAGTATTGAATAGCTTCACACTCTCAGTTCTAACCACTTCAGCTTCATCTATTTATATAGAAAGTAGGTTAAAGTAAAGAAGGCTTCCCATCTTTTCTTCCAAAGAGTAAGCTTGTGGTTAAGACCTGTAGAGGTCCCTACCATTGTATTTTCAAGTGCACATGCTTAAAGGTTTATTGCCTTAGTAAATATTACTTAAGTTAAAATGAAATAAATTAATTGACACTTGAATTTAATAGATACTTAATTACTTTATATATATTCTAATATTCTCATGGATAAATGATGAATTCATAATATTATTTCCTGAAGCTCCCGTATAGTAAAAATATAATAGCTATATATATATATATAATACAAATATAATGTCCATTATCATTATATTTATAAGTTATATATATAAATGATATGTTTTGCAGGTTCATCTATGTATGATTTTGATAATGAATATAGCAATAGTCAAAATAAAAGTCATAAATCAATTCATCGATCACATCACCCCTTCTTTTTATGTTTTTAATATATAGAAAGGGGGGAATTCCCATCCTTTTTAAAAATTTTTAGTTAACCATCACCACAAACAACAACTTAAATTATTTTTGCCCCCCACCCCCCCCCCCCCCCCCACTCTTTTGGTTTGTTTTTGCGCTCTTCAGAGAGGGGGTAGGGTAGGTACAAAAAAAAAAAAAAAAAAAAAAACCAAAAACAAAAACCTAAGAAAATTTTTGTGCAATGTTTTGTCTTGACTACACAAGCCATCAACTGGATGATGAATAGACTATTATAAATATGGTTGTAGAGGCACAGTAAACACTGGTTTATAACAAAGTTAAAATTCCATCAATAGAAAAACAGATATATAAAATTGACAAAAAAAAAGGCAGAACGTTTTTAGAGTAATATGTTTTTTTAAAAAAATTCTTCCAAATAGAAGGAAGTTTGCATAGGCCATTACATTTATTGATACAATTTGGTCATTTTAGTACCTCAATGGCTTCCTGTCCCTTACATTAGTAAAGAGTGTTACATCAGGATAGGATCCTGGTATTAGAAAAATAAATATTAAACTAAAATCCATAGCATGGAGTTAAATTGTTTAACTGCATTAGTATATTCACCTCTTCTAGTACTGATGTGACAATTGCTTATATCTATGTAAGATGCTTTACAAATGCTGTATGAAATTTCACGAACTCTATTAACCTTAAGAGAGATTGAATCTTTAGACTTGGTTATGATGTTACTAATTTTTGGTAATATATCCTGTTTTTATATTGTAGCATTTTAGTATTCATCCAATACTGTCTGTAATTCCTTTTATATAAAAACACAAATCCTACTATTTTGGGTTTGAATTAAGGCATGGTGAATAATTTTAATATTATAACCATTCGCTAATAAAATGCTATATGATTTATTTCTTCATTCAGATGTGATTTATCTGAAGTTTAATTGGTCTAGTGAAAAGAGTTTTGGTTACAGAAAAAATCTGAATTAGATGATGAGATGAAAATTGTAAATTACCTGTCTCTGTGTGCATTTTTTCTGAAAACTGAAAATGGTAGATTATTTTGTTTCCTGTTGATGAGTACATCAATAAAGGGAAGTTTCCATCAGACTTTGTCTCCACTGTAAACTTAATATTAGGATGGATATAATTTAAATGTGAGAAGATATCATTTAATTTATCTTCACCATGTTGCCATGTTTGTATTCTATTCAGCACTCAGTTGATCGCTTATGTAATCAAACCAAAGCATCAATATATTTATTATCAAAATATATCATTTACATCTGTAATCCATGAAATTTTCATGTCAATATATATATATATATATAACAAGAAGAGATCGAAAACGCAATATATGGATAAGAGAACAAACAGGTGTTACTGATCTCATTAAAAAATTAAAAGACTAAAGTAAAGTTGGGCTGGATATATTGCTAGGAGAGATGATAATAAATGGACAATTCAAATTCTAAACGGGATTTCAAGAGATTGTAAAAGACCCAGAAAGAGACCACATGTGAGATGGATGGATGAAATAAGAAAATGTGCAGGGGTGATGTGGAGAAGAGAAGCTGAAGCTAAAGATTGGAGAATGTGGATTGAAACTTCAAGAGACCTTCTTCCTGCAATGTATTTGTCAATGATTGATGATGATGATGATATATACATAAAACTTTATTAATAACTAAAATATCAGTTGAGTTTTCTTGAAAGCAGAATGAATGTGTTTGTGAAAGGAAAAAAAAAATTTCTTATAGATATTTACACTCATGACTAACAAAAATATATTATAGTCCTTATTCCTAGGAGGCTGTAAAGTCACAAGACAAGGCAGCAATTGATGGCCAAAAGTGAGGAGGGATATGAATCCCATGATTGCATACACAAGCTGACATTTCATGATGACTTTTTTTATTTAGATACTTACAACTTCAGATCATCTTCAAGTGAAGGAAGATTGCAAGAATTGAAAGAACTGCCTCATTTTAAATGAGACATTATTGGAATTTGTGAAGTTAGAAGAAAAGATGAGACAATTGGTTTAAAAAATGGACATGTACTCTACTACAAAGGCCCAAGCATTTTAATTAAAAAATGGAAGAACGACATTGTGGAGATCGAGGGTTTATCAAACAGAGTGGCAAGATTAGTTATTCAACTTACTAGCAAATACAAAATGCCAATAATTTAGATTTATGCCCCAACAAGTTCTCTTATAGAGGATTTTTATATGGATATACAAAAGACTTTTGATTAGACCAAACAACATTTTGTAATTGTTATGGGAGACTTTAATGCTACAATTGGTAAACAATTGAAAGGTGAAAGTGGTGTAGGTAAGTTTGGTTATGATAATAGAAATAAGATAGGACATAGACTTGTGGAGTTTACAGAAAATAAAAAACTTTCTATTATGAATACTTTTTTTGAAAAAAATGTTGCAAGGAAATTAACATGGAAGTAGGCAAATTAAGGTACAGCAGAATTGGATTATATTTTGAATAACAGAAAATACAGATTCAAGATTGTAACATTCTTAATAAATTCAAGACAGAAAGTGATCATAGATTAGTGACATATAAGATACATGTTAATGCAAAACTAGAAAGACAAAAATTATTAAGAAAAAATATTCACAGTTGATATTCCTAATCTTCAGAAATATTCTAAAGAATTTAAATTAAAACTTGCAAATCGTTTTCAAATGTTAACGGATTTTAAACATGATTCAGATTTGAATGAAATCAATAGAAAAATAACTGACAGACTTTCAATCACTGCAACAAAAATAGCTGGTAGAAAAAAAGAAGCAATTGATCAATAAAATTTCTACTGAGACTATAGAATTTACGAAAAAAAGAAGGAATGTGAAAATATATAAAAATAATGCATTAAGAAGGACTGAATATTTCGAATTTTGTGAAATGATGTGAAAAAGAGTTAATAATGACATAAGAAAGTAAAATTGTGTACTAGCAAGAAAAGCTATAGAAGAAAATAAAAGTTTCAAATGTTTAAAATAACATTTTGGTATTGTTAGAAAACATCTCTGCAATAAGAAAAATGATGGAACTATTAGTAAAAAGAGAGATAACATTCTGAAATCTATCAAAAATTATATAGTAATAAAGAACAAGTACCTCCTACAACTATTATATTCTGAATTTCCCAGGAATTTTAAATGAACATAAAATTAAATTTATGAAAAAGGGAAAAGCTCCAGTAATGATGAAATTATAATTGATATCTTAAAAGAAGCAGGTGAAGAAATATAACTTTTTTTTTAGCAAAGTTAGATACCAAATGTCTAAATAATAAAGATGTACCAAATAATTGAAAGAATGCAGTATTAATATTAATATTTAAAAAAATGATAAAGGAGATATTAGAAATTACAGACCTATCAGTCTTTTATCAGTTTTATACAAAAATTTTACCAAGATAATTACAACTCGTCTACAAAGAACATTGGATTTCTACCAACCAAGGGAACAAGATGGATTTAAAAGTGGTTTTAGTACAATAGATCATATCCAGGTATTGAGAGAAGTTATAGAAAGGACAAATGAATATGAGTTGCCATTATGTTTTGGATTTGTAGATTATAAAAAGGCATTGATTCTATAAACATTTCTTCAGTGATTAAAGCATTGGATCATCAAGGTATAGATCCAGGATATTGTCATATTTTAAAGAATATTTATAAAAATGCAACAGCAACAATTAGATTACATAATGATATTGGGAAAGTCAATGTTGAGAAAGGTGTAAGACAAGGTGACTTCATATCTCCAAAACTTTTTACAGCAGTGCTGTAAGAAGTATTTTGTACACTAAAATGTGAAGTTAAAGAAATAAAAAGTAAATGGCGGTTGCAGATGATGTAATTGTTTTTTGCAAATGATGCTTCAGAGCTTCAGAATATGTTGAAAGAGTTACCAGATGAAAATAAAAAAAATAGGACCAAAAGTAATTGTTAAAAAGACTTAAGTAATGTTCAATAGATTTTGTCAAAAGACAAAAATAAAGCCTTATAATGATGAGTTAGAAGAGGTTAACAACTGCAAATGCCTTGGTTAGATTATTACCGATGTAAACATAATAGATGAAATTAATCATAGAATTAAACTTGATTGAGTACTTTTGGTAGAAACAACTTAATATTAAGAGGAAATGTGCCTATGTGTTTAAAAAAGAATGGATCTGAGACTTGGATACTTAACAGATGAGCATTATAGAAACTTCAGAATGCTCAAAGAAGTAGATGTGATTCACATTAGGAGTAATAAGAAGAGACTAAAAATGAAACACGTGGGTAAGAAAACAAACATTATTAGAAGAACTAAGAGACTGGAGTTGGGCTGGAGATATTACTAGAAGAGATGATAATATATGGATAGTCGAAATCTTAAACCAGATTCTAAGAGATTATAAAAGACTGAGACGGAGACCTCATGTGACATAAGTGGAAGAAATAAGAAAGTGTGGGGGAGTGATGTGGAGAAGAGAGGCTACAGATTAAAGATTGATTGAACTTGGACAGATATTACCTGCATAGATTAAGAATGGTTTAATGATGATGATAATGATGATGATATACAAATAGTTATATATTTACATTAGAATAGATTTATAGGCAAATGTTTAATGAAACAATAACCATAATGATACAATAAGTAGTTTTACTTCAAAGGCATGTAATCCAAATTTGAGAAGTATCAATATTCTAATATAAGCATGATGGCTAAACTGAAAATGATTTTAGACATTTATTTTCAGGAATGAAATCTGATGGTGAGTGTTAATAGAAATAAAGGTTTAATCTATGAGAGAGCACAATTGAGATAGATTGTTGATTGTCAGGTTTTGATCATAATGTTTCGGGGTAAAAATTTGAGATAGTATAAATATGAGTTGAACCATTCTTGGTTATTTTTTTTGATACATAATTATTTATATGTTATTATGCCATAGAGAATGCTTCTAAAGAGATTTATAGTGAAATAGTTAATAAATTTAACAGTATTACAATATGTATTTTATATCTAGCATAAAACCTCTGCAGAAAGAAGTCAAAACTGATGAAATAAGTTTGACCACTATTAATTGAACTGTAAGATAATAATTGCTGAATATGTTGTAAGGTTTAGCACATAAGCTTGCAATTACTCTGGGGATTTTGAATAGGAAAACACAAGATAGGATTTATTAAGAACTGTTACCTGGCAACTATCATTGTTTTCTAATTACTGTAAATGGCAAAAAGGAAGGTTAGAATCTATGCTACAAGTGATGTCTTATTGGTTTATATTTACTACTATTAGTTTAAAATCTGTTTTAAAATTAAGATGAACTTTAAACATTCTATTAAGTAGAATAGATTATTCAAGACTGTTTAGAGGTATTTAAATAAGTAAATTAGTCATTTTACAAGCAGAAACTACGCCAGCAATTATTTGGTATAAAGATATTCTTAGCAGTATAGTAAAGGCTGACAGATAATTTAAGTTTATTAAAGTAGTGTTAATTATAAAATAAAATTATGATTATAACAAAATATAGTCTCCATCACAGGTAAAGAATATAACATTTACCTATGCACATTAAATTTTATCTTATTTTTATAAGCATTTTATTGTTTTTGCCTCTTATATTTAAAACTGAAGTTATCACATAATCACCATTTCCTATGCTTATATAAACTGTTAAAAAGTAACAGACCCTCCATACAGTGCAGTACTCTCAGGTACAGGGCTTTTCACTGATGAAAGCCATAACCTAAAAACTAGTCTGCAAATATTGCACAAGTAGGCACTAGATAGAGATTTTCTGCACAAACCTTCTGCATCCATTGATTATTAAGGCTTGCACTAGGTGGCTCCACTGTATGGAGAGTTTAAGGAGAAGCCACAATACATCACATCACATCACTATTTTAACTAGAGTTATGTAGATAAAATATGCATCATAGAATAGCTTTGAAAATTAATATTATGCAAAGTTCTGTGAAGCATAAGTATAAATGTTTATATTGTAAAAGAAAATAATCAATCAAAAATATAAAGCCATAAAAAGCTAATCATCATCATTAGTATTGTGTCAATATAAGCATTCTTTATATCTGAATAAAATAAGATAATGCAAATAAAGCAGATAATGCAAATAAAGCAGATAACACATAATAATGGTAAATGTAATTAACAGTCATCTTTTGTGACTAAATTTAAAGGAGGGAAACTATATCGTTTTCATCATCATTAAACAATACCAATAACATGGCATAAATAAAACAAGCACCACGATTTTTTCATCACATGTATACCACCAGTCATCGTCAATGTTTAGGACCATCTGTTAATATATTTGCGAGGAGTATGAATAACTAGTTGTACACAGAGGCTAAACTCTCCATACAGTAGAGCCACTTAACGCAAGCCAAAGTAATCAAAGGAGGCAAGAAGGTTTATGCATAAAAGAATAATGATTATGTGATATTTAATGGTTTAATAGTTAATCATCATATATAATATAAATCAAATAATGTGCATGGGTTTTAAAAATTATTTCAATACTTTAGAAACTTTCAAATAATTTATCGATAATTATATAAATATTCACCCATATATACATCAAATTCCACAAGACTAGTTTTGGATAGCAACAAAGATTAATGAATATATATATATAATCAAAAGTAAAGACATATTTAATCTAGTATTAAATAATTTATTGGAATATTTGAAAATAATGGCTTATAAATTTATTTATTAATTAATAATAACAATAAAAATTAAAAATCTGATAAATATTTGCCAAAACGTAAAGCATTTCTGATTTGCATATAACAAAGACTGAAAACTATACAACTCACGGAATATAATTTAAGTGCTACAGTGTATCTTATGGAATATAAAGAATTGACCAACATTATTATAATTGTGATGAAGAAAATGTCAACATTGTAATATTTTAGTTGGGAATGCTTTATTTGAAAATTTGTAACTTCATTAAAATGGATAAAACAACTTTTAAACATTGTTGGAATTTTAAACACAATGCTTATTTAAAGCTATCTACATACTATAGAAAAACATCATGTAAGTTTTCTAAGACCTTTTGAACTTTTTTGTTATTTTGTGTATATATTATAGAATATACGTATATAAGCTAAATTATAAAGTTTGGTATAAGTAAATAAATATTATTTCAATGGAATTATATTTTAAAGAACATTCCATGAACATTGAAGAAATTAAGGAAGTACTATATTTTCGTTCTTAATTTACATTTATTATTATTATTATTTTCTTAGATTGCATGTGATCATTAAAAATATAATATAACCAAAAAGAAAGGTTAAAACGCAGAGTGAACAAAATTTAAATTTTTATTTTTAGTACTAATTTTAAAATTTAAAACACAGGCATTCTTATACCTGGAACTTAATTGTAAATATAGGGGACTTGAACTGAGATTTTCAAGCAACCTTCAACTATCCACACTATCTCATACTACTGATACACATGACACACAGATGTATAAAAGATAAATAATCACCAATATATGTATTTCGTACTGAACCAGCACTCATCAGTTAATCCAGATTATCATCTCCCACACATATATATAATCAATGCTCAGTTTATATTAAGATAGCAAATCTTTATACTTTAATGGACAGGCTTCAATCTACTCCAACCTCCAAATTTTCAGTCATCCATACCATTGAAAATCTGATGATAGAATCCCCAAATTCCATGATGATGCCAATATTGTTGTTATGCCCATGTTGACCTCAAGTCACTCTGATCCCTCATGTATAGGATAGTATCCCTTTAAATACATAGAAGAGGAATGAGCAAAATGCAGGCTTAAAGTGTAAAATTTGAAACACAGGCATTCTTATACTTGAAACTTAATTGTAAATATAGGGAACTTAAACTCAGACTTTCAAGCAATTTTCAATTATCCACACTATCTCATACTACTGATACACATGGCACACACATGTAGTAAAGATAAATAATTACCAATATACATATTAGTATTGAGATACTGTGAATAGTTGAAGGTTGCTTGAAAGTCTGAGTTCAAGTCCTCTATATTTATAATACTAATTTTAGTTTATTTAAATTTATATGTTTGTTTTCTTCACATATATTAAAAGCAATAATTTTTACGTATAAATATTTACGAGTAATTCTGATAGCAGTGTATATTTCATATTCATTGATGATATAACTGAAACATACAGGCTTAATATATACCTGTGTTTATATATGTAATATATAAAGTATAGGAGCACAGACTTACACACGACCCACTACACTTCACACTATCTAATAACACTGATACACTTGAACACATATATGTTGAAACATAAATAATTACCAATATTGTATTTTATGCTAAACCAGCAACCATCAGTTGGTCCAGATTACCATCTCCACACATATATATAAGTACTCAGATATATATTAAGATAGACAGTACTCATACTTTAATGGACAGGGTGGCCTTTGAGCATTCCATCATCAAATTTTCAATTGGATGGACAGTTGAAGAGTTGGAGTGTGGAGTAGATTGAAGCCTGTCCATTAAAGTATGAGGACTGGCTATCTTAATATATATCTGAGTACTTATAGCATATATGTGTGGAGATGGTAATCTGGACCAACTGATGATTGCTGGTTTAGCATGAAATACGTATGTTGGTGATTATTTATATTTTTAACATATATGTGTTCAAGTGTATAAGTGTTATGAGATAGTGTGGAGTATGGTGGGTCGTGTGTAAATCTGTGCTCATATATCCTATATATTGATGATACAATATTTTATGTATTTATATTAATAAGTTTACATTTATTATTATAAGAAAACAGTAAGCAAACTAAAGATACTTGTTAAACTTTTAAAATATATTTCAAGTATTTATTTACCATTATTTATGCAAATATAATACATTTTCTTTCTGGGTTTTTATCATTGTAACACGTCAGATACATTTGAAAAATTATATAACAATTACAATATATTAAGGATAAGTAATTCATAAATACATAGCTTAGCAAGAAATATTTTATTTGCTCATTAATATATCTATATATGTTATAATTGTAATATTAATAAATTTTTATATTTTATTAAATTATAAGATATTTTTATAGTAAAATTATTATACTATACTTTAAGATAAACTTTGAGATCTCTACATATTTCATTTTATATATTAAAATATCAGCTAGCCAAATATTAAATGAAAATATTTTATTTATTTTAATCATTATATTACATTATCTTTAACAATTCAACAGTTACACCTTGACATTATATTGAATAAATAATTAGCAAGATTAAGCTTATATTTTATTAATCACTATTTGGTGCTCAGTGTTATTGGTATTTTGATCAGCTTTATTCAAACAGAAAAAACTCTCCATACAATAGTGCCACCCAGTGTAAGCCAGAGAAATGGTGATCATGTGATGTTGGGTGATTTAATAAGCTCGATTCACTTGGTTCTTCATTTATGGATATTTTATGCTGGTACAATTTGGCATATGAATATATGATTCAATAACAATTTAAGGTTATCTAAGTAATAAGTTTTTTAAATATTTATTTTTAATATTTATTCCATTGCAGTTTTGGTGCACCAAGTGTGATAGTCTATTCTGTTACAATATGATATCCTATTTGGGGCTTGAGTAATCATTTATTTATTTTATATATTTTATTCTGCTGCAGTATATATAACAAAAATGAAGCAATATCTTCATCTTCAAATTATAATTTTTTTTATCCATTACTACATTGAATAAAAAAATCATTCGGTCTTTGTAATACACATATTTCAAAGTCAACTATTTCTATTCATATATATATATAAATGGCAAATAAAATCGCCTTTAAATATCTCATTCCAGAGAAAAGGCCTCTTCAAAATGCCATCTCCAAATTATATAAAATTTTATCCATTGTTACATTGATTAAAAATTCTTCAGTCTCTGCAACACACATGATTCAAACGCAATTTTTTTATATTCTAAAACGACTTTTAAATATCTCATTTAAGAGAAAAGGCATCTTCACCAGTTCCTGATACAAAAACCACAAAAAAGGCAATTTTACCAGATTTTCCAATTCTTGAAGATGAAAGTTTGAGCTGTTTTTCCTGTTTATTTTGTCCTCTAATTAGAAATAGCTAGAAATCCATTTACTGATCAATATTGGATAGTCATATGGATATAATATGGCCTGGCTAGCTAATAAATAAATCCAAACTTATTTCAAAAAATTATTTTCAGACCAGATTCGAACCCTGAACAGAGATACGAAAGACAAACGTGCCATCATTGTATAAAGTTATTCACATATATGTATATATGGATTTTTATTATAAAGTTATATACTACTTTTAGCTAATTATATATAACTTTACCATTATAGATTAGTTATAAATAATATTCTAACAGAAATAACTAGTTTGTATGGAATAGCATATAATTACGTAAGAATTACAACTTAATTATTATCATTAGTAAAAGCAACAAAAAATAATTAGTTAAGCAATAATTAGTGCTTTGTTTTAAATAAATCTTATGCATCAGACTTTTTTCATAATCAAGATTTAGAACATATAAATTGAATAAAAATTATCCAAAAAAACAACAACTAAGATTTGTTAAAATCATTAATTCTTATTTTTTCAACATTATCTACGCATTCTATTCAGATACTAAATTTTAAAGAAAATCAGCATTCACACACGCACACATTTATTTTGTTAATAAATACTCCCAACTACTGCCTGTTAAAAGTTATCAGACTTTTGACAAAAGGAACTACGGTCTATTTAAATCTTGAGCTCATAAAAAATTCAGCAAATGTTGAAAAGAGTTATTATATAAAAACAAGAAAGAATTAAAAATATATGCTAAAAAGGCAAAAATAATATTCAGTAGGTTTCAAAAAGAGGAGAAAATAAATACTGATAATAACAAATCAAGAAAAAATAATAATTATAATATCTTGATCAATTATTCACATTTATTGAAACATAATGGTTACAATAAATCATAGAATTAAACACGAATGAAGTGGATTTTGTGAAAATAACATTAAAGATAAATACGTTTGATGCGATGCAATGCGCTATGAGCTTTTCCTTTATCAAAGTCAGGAATCTCTCGGCTGCTATGCCCAGAGAAACCTGTTAGCCATCTTACCTTCCCTTTCCATTTTTCCATTCTCCACCCTGTTTTTCCCATATTTTTCTCTATCCTGCTCCATACCATTTCCACAATACTATCTTTGTATACTCTATGGGCTTTATATCCAGATCCCTCCTTTTTTCACACCTACCATAAAAACCAAGAAGCCACTTTCTGTATAATCACTTTGTTTATAGTTATTTTTCCACAACTTCATTATTTGTACCCTTTTTGCTTGAAAACATTTAAATTCAATTAGAAGATGCCTAATATTTTCCATACCTTCCTTACATAACTTGCAGACTAAAAACTCTCCATGCAGTAGTGCCATCCAGTGCATGCCACAGTAATCAATGGATGCAAGAAGGTTTGTACATGCATACTAATCCAATATCACTAGACCAGTTTCTAACTTGTGACTCATCGGTGAGGAACTTTAGATTTGAGAGCACTGCACGTAGATCTTAGGATCTAATGCAACCATATAGTAGCCATCTTTTACCATTTTAGTTTGGGTTCAGGTTTATGTGATTGTACAAATGAATGAGCTTGGATTAAAAACACCTGTTTTTATTTTGGACTTATAACATTAAAGTTAATTAAAGAGGTAAAAGGTAGTTGATGGAGAGTTGAATTACATCCTAAGACTTTGGTGCAGTTCTATCAGATCCAAGGCTACTCACTGATGAAAGCCATGAGCTAGAATCTAATCTGGGGATATTGGGTAAATAGGCACTAGATAGGAATTTTATACACAAACTTTTTTGCAACCATTGATTATTAAGGCTTGTATTAGGTAGCAGTACTATACGAGAGTTTGATGTTTTAACAACTTCTATAAGCATAGGAAATGGTGATCATGTGATTTTGGAAAAAATCATTTTAATAGATATATTACCTGCTTTTATTTATGAATCTGAGATTTGGATATTTGATAGTAGAATAATATAATAAATATCACACTATGCAGTGATTGTATAAAGAGATATATGTTGGAATTTATAAAAAGAGACATGACAGGAGTACAAACAAATATCATGACATCATTGAAAGAATTAAGAATCTGAAATGTAATTTGGCTAAATGGATCATTAGAAGAAATTAAAGTATATAAACAATTAAAATCTTAAACTGAACCTAAGAAGCCTTAAAAGGGAGTCATGTGTGGAATGGGTATGTAAGGTATATAAAATTTTGCTTAAGTAGTATGAATAATAAAAGCTATGAACTAGAGAAAGTGAGTTAAACTTGAAAAGATCTTCATCTGGCAGTGGATTGATAATGAGTAAAATAATGTTAATGAATATTCAGAATTGATTAATTTCATTTATTTATATGATATATACATATACAAAATATGGTAATGCATTCATACCTCTATCGATAGTCTTCAATGTTTTTTCTTCCATCATAAAATCTTGCTAACCCACTTGAAAATATTCTTATGATTCATAGTCCATTGCCATATCATAGTTCAAATCATTTCAAACACTTCAGCATATTTTTTTTTAATTTAAAGAAAATGTCATGTTATTGCATTGTTCCATTGTGGCTTTAAGATCAGAGGAACGCTGTCACATTTCACACCATAACTCATGATCTAGATACTCTAGTGCCTTAAAATTATTGTAAATAGTTAAACTATGCCACTATATAACACTATTGATTCAGAAATAACATGTCAGGTAGATCAGAGAAAGAACCAATCACCAGTCAGTTTTCACTAGTACACTATGTGTGTGTATATAGAATAAGCAATTAGTTATTAATATAAATATAAAATAAATTGAAGCAATATTTAAATCTTCAGTGCATAACCTATTGTATTAAAGATATGATATTGTTTTAGTTCAAATATTTAATTTAAAGTTTATACATATAATAGACGCACTGCAAATTGCAAACTGAAATTTCAAATATAAAATGTCATCCATTCCTCCCAAATGCTAGGTTTTTACAACAATGACACCTTGTGGATAAAGTCTGCATTATAAGAAGTCTGTGTTTGCTTTTGTAGCACAACCTTAGGAACATTGTCCTATTTCTACTAAATTCAAACATTTTTCTGAGTAGACTTAAAAAATAATTTCTATCTACATACAAAAAAAGGTGTATAGCTTTTCTGCTCAGGAGTTCATAAGGAATTTGAGTGCCAAACTAGCTAGCACCAGAATCGATTCTGAGAAACTCCTAATTTTAAGTCAGTCACTCTACCAATTGTACCAAGCCATGCAGAGCTCTATGTATATATTATTAGTTTATGTGTTTATTACAAATTTACTGAGTATTTGCTTTTCTTGTGATTTGATACAATTAAGAAAAATCACATCATATATTCCAAGGACAATTTCAGCATTTCAAGAAAATTTTGAGAAATTTTGATCAAATATGATTAGACTGTGAAATAGCAAGCAAATTAAGCTTTAAAAATTTATGCATTATGAATTAATATAGTATTATCAGTTTATTTACTAACCAATGTAAAATTTAATGTTTCTGATATTACTTAATTCGAAACTTTAAGAATTAGTATATACATCTACCTATAAATGATATTTTATATAGAGAAAAGCTTTTAAAAAGGTTCAAAAATTCCAGACCATGTTTTGGGGATGCATACATACTCTATAAAATGTTAAAATTTAAGAATTTAAAACAGATACCAACATCAGTTGGATATTTTGTATTCAAAATGCAAACAGTAAAATATAATAGACCTTAGCCTCAGAGCATTGAAGTAATAGATATCATTGATGATCCATACTGTGAAAAATGTCCCTTTGTTAGATAATCTGATTTTAAATTTTAATACAATCTTTGAGTAGAAATCATGTAGAACATTTAGTGAATTTTCATTTATTGCGTAATCTGTTTAAGAATTTCTTGCTAAAGATGAATGATTGTATATATCTCCTTCATATGTCATGCACTTCAGATTTTTGTTAACAGTAAACAGTTTATCTTTTTTGCTCCTCTATGTGGTATTCAGACAATACTGGGTTTTATAGTGTGAACCAAATTAATTAGATCAAGCCTTGAAGATTACTCCAGTTATCTGATTGGTTAGTTTTTTCAACCAAACTGAAAACCGATGAACAGAAAGAAATCACTGTTTTAGAAGTGCATATTTTCTCTTCTGAATATTTTGAATTTTTAATTTGGTATTATGAGAAATTTATTTCAGTGAGATCATTTTTTAGTATAGTCACAGTTACAAGAATTAACCATCTATACAGATTTTATATCATACCTTAACTTACAACTGATTTTCCGTAATAAGTAGATTAGCTATTATTTAACTAGTGTTTTTGTTTCACAGTTGACAAACATTTTTAAAAATTAAATCTAGAAAGAAGATAAATGGTATTTTTTTATGTATCGTTTTATTTTCTTTTAGTTTATGGCTAAGGATGGACGGAAATAACTGCACTCTTCAAAAGGATATTTACTTTATGTTTTATAAATCTTATTTTATCCTGATAATTTTTGAAAATTGTGCAGTTTATGTTAATAGTGTTAGAGTATTGTTGGTTTCACTTTTTTGATGGTGTTAAAAATTTACAGCTACAAAAATACATCAATGTTATTAATATATACTTTATTTGTTTTTAATTCCCTAAACTAAAATAGTTCGTTTTTTTTTCTAATTTTTTATTATTTTATGATTCGTCAATTCCACAGTGATATCTTAATGATGGAAACTGTTTTGAAGTTATATAGTACCATTATTGGAATGATATTATGTTTTAATTAAGTGTGATATTAATATTTTGTTTTTGTTTTTTTTTTTTAAAAAAAAAAAAGAAATGAAAATAGCATAACCATCTTTTATTTATTATTTTCACCACCAGGGAACAGTTATTATACTCTTAGGCTTTGTAAAAGTATATTTTGTTATTGTTTATAAATTTTATTAATTACTTTGCCTATGAATATTTTTAATCATCACATGATCATTTCTTTTCCTTACACACGCTATTAAAATAGTAGCAACTATCTCCATACAGTAGTGCTACCTAGTGCAAGTTATAGTAATCAATATATCCAGAAGGTATGTGCATTGGGGTTTAAATTCATAAAACTTCTGACATCTACTGATTATTACAGTGGTCACTAGGTGGCAGTACTGTAGGGACAAAGTTGCTAATATTTTAGTTATAAATAATATTTAGTGATCGCATTAGGAGCAATGATTATTTCGGATTATTCTACTTCAGAGCCATCTGTTGTAAATAATGCGTGTTAAATTGATGGTAATGCTATACCCATTCTTCTGTGTTTGAATAAAAAATAAAATAAAATTTGTGTGATATACGTGAATATATTTTGTATATAAAATAGTAAATTTTGTTTCTTGTTAAGTAATAGCATTTTTCGGCAGAAACGCATCATTTATTTAGAATTCGGTTGATTTATAAAAATTATAGTAGTTGTTAAATTGGTTAAATGTTGAGAATTTCAGTTATCAGTTATGGTAAGTACAGTGTCCTTGGCCCATTACTAATAAGCACAAGAACTAAATAATTTTCAACTACCAATAATTAACAATAACAAATGTATGTTTACAACAAACCGACATTAACATATTTACAACAAGTCAACTTTAATGTATTTAGGTTACATATATACATACTCTTACTAATAATTTAATATACGAATTACATTACTGGCCTTACGATTACAACAAATTTAATATATTAATAATATGCTTACATAATCTGGCCTTGTGGCTTACGATAAATAATAATAAGGCACGGATGGCCTGTACAAATCCCTATGTCCGCTTTGGCACCTTCAGTGGCAGAGTTCACTGAATCATGAGGTTTGGTTTCACCCGGCATGTCATCTTCTGGTTATTCTCGTTACAATTTTCTTGTTCTGACTGGGCTTTAAATACTGCTCTTCTCATCCATGCACAGGAGTCTGGGATAGTCTTGTCTTGCTTCGGGTCCAAGTTCCAAAACTGCTATTCACTCTGAGGTTCGTGAGTTTCCCACACAGAGGGGGAAGGTAAACCGGAAATGTTTATCTCTTTTCTTATCTTTAGATATATACTTTTAAAGTATTTAACTTTCTATTACTAGCTGATATTATTACAACACAATAAAAAATCTCTATTACTTGCTGATATTTTTATAATGCAACACCAATATGTAGCAGTAAGTACAAGTATCTACAGTAAAAATATACAAACTTTACTCCTACAAAATAATACAGTAGTCATATGTAAATGTTTTGCTTTATGTGAAATTTTAGCTCTAGTAAATAACAGCTTCATTGTTAATAAAATTCACTATGCATTTGTAAAGATATCATAGGAAACAATTGACATCTTATTTCTTTTATGTTTAATAGTTTTTGCAAAATCTACAAACTTCTGCTGAAGTATTTTGATGTCAAATTCAATCAGTGAAGAATGAACTAAAAATATAGAATTTACTTTCTAAGAAATATATATATATATGATAAGCAAAACAAGTTATAAATTTCGTAACTTGCTTTAGCTTGTATTTTATGATCACTAGATGGAGCTTTACCAATAGCTCCTAACAAGCTTGTTTACATAAATGCCGAGAGAGATAGAGTTCAATATCTCTTTCATTGTCTCCCACCTCCAGACCATGGTTTTGAGCTAGTTGACTCACATCAGTGAAGTGTTGATCTGGAGGTGGAAGACAAGGAAAGAGATAATGAATTCTATCTCTCTCGGTATTTATGTAAACAAGCTTGTTAGGAGCTATTGGTAAAGCTCCATCTAGTGATCATATATATATATGAAAAATAAAAAAACACAAGTTAAAAAACTTGCTATCGCTTGTATTTATGATAACAGATGGCGTTCTACCAAAAACACCATCACGCATAGTTTTCTGTTTACATAAACGTCAGAATGAGCATTCACTATCTCTAACCTTAATTCCACTTTCAGATCATGATTTCAAGCTATTTGATCGTCAGTGAAAGACAGGAATAAGAAACTAGATCTAAACACAAACTCTGAGCATTTATGAAACAGTTTCTATTCAGCTTGCAAGCGTGAATCTTTTAGACACATTAATGTCTTCAAACTCAGCATAGCAAGCCAGATAGCTACATGGGTCTGATCTCAGTTCAGCATCACCACATAGTAGAAGCCTCTGCAATATACATCATTGCAAGAAAGACCTCAAAGGTACATTTATGAAAAACAAAAAAACACAAGTTAAAAAACTTGCTAACGCTTGTATTTATAATAACAGATGGTGTTCTACCAAAAACACCGTCAAGCATAGTTTTCTGTTTACATAAACGTCAGAGCGAGTATTCACTATCTCTAACCTTAATTCCACTTTCAGATCATGATTTCAAGCTATTTGCTATCATCAGTGACAGGAATAAGAAACTAGATCTAAACACAAACTGTGAGCATTTATGAAACAGTTTCTATTCAGCTTGCAAGCGTGAATCTTTTAGACACGTTAATGTCTTCATTAAATGCTCAGAGTTTGTGTTTAGATCTAGTTTCTTATTCCTGGTTTTCACTGACGATAGCAAATAGCTTGAAATCATGATCTGAAAGTGGAATTAAGGTTAGAGATAGTGAATGCTCACTCTGACGTTTATGTAAACAGAAAACTACACTTGACGATGTTTTTGGTATTACGCCATCTGCTATCATAAATTCAAGCGATAGCAAGTTTTTTAACTTGTGTTTTTTTGTTTTTCATAAATGTATCTTTGAGGTCTTTCTTGCAATGATGTATATTGCAGAGGCTTCTACTATGTGGTGATGCTGAACTGAGATCAGACCCATGTAGCTATCTGGCTTGCTATGCTGAATTTGAAGACATTAATGTGTCTAAAAGATTCACGCTTGCAAGCTGAATAGAAACTGTTTCATAAATGCTCAGAGTTTGTGTTTAGATCTAGTTTTTTATTCCTGTCTTTCACTGATGATAGCAAATAGCTTGAAATCATGATCTGAAAGTGGAATTAAGGTTAGAGATAGTGAATGCTCACTCTGAAATTTATGTAAACAGAAAACTACGCTTGACGGTGTTGTTGGTAGAACGCCATCTGTTATCATAAATACAAGCATTAGCAAATTTTTTAACTTGTGTTTTTTTGTTTTTCATAAATGTACCTTTGAGGTCTTTCTTGCAATGATGTATATTGCAGAGGCTTCTACTATGTGGTGATGCTGAACTGAGATCAGACCCATGTAGCTATCTGGCTTGCTATGCTGAGTTTGAAGATATTAACGTGTCTAAAAGATTCATGCTTGTAAGCTGAATAGAAACTGTTTCATAAATGCTCACAGTTTGTGTTTAGATCTAGTTTCTTATTCTTGTCTTTTACTGACGATAGCAAATAGCTTGAAATCATGATCTGAAAGTGGAATTAAGGTTAGAGATAGTGAATGCTCGCTCTGACATTTATGTAAATAGAAAACTACGCTTGACGGTGTTTTTGGTAGAATGCCATCTGTTATCATATATTTACAGTACCTTTCTATGCACTTTTATAATGCTTTATTTAACTCCTCTATAACAATTTTGAATATTTAGCAATCTTTCTGGTTTCTCTTAATTTCCTTGCAATTTAGAAATTAACTTTAAAACAGTAATGTGATGTGATGTGATGTATTGTGGCTTCTCCTTAAACAAAGTCAAGAATATCTCGGCAATTATGCCCAGATAAACCTGTTAGCCACTTTATTTTCCATTCCCCACTCTAAATTTTCCCATATTTTACTCCATCTCATTTCCACAACATAATCTTTGTCAACTCTATAACCTTTATATCTAAATCCCCTTTATCTTTCCCCAAACCCAGCATAAAAACCAATAATTCACTTTCTGTATAATCACTTTTTTATATTTATTCTTTCATAACTTCATTATATGTACCCTTTCTGTTTTCAAGCATTTACATTTAATTAACAAATGCCTCATATTTTCTATTCCATTCTTACATAATTTACATAATAAATCACCCATTTTTTCCCATTTACATGTATATTCTCTTGTAACTAAAGATCCCTTTCGAGCCTTAAATAATAAACTACTTTCCTTACTATTATCATATATTAACTCTCACCTAATATTCTGTTTATTTCTATATATATTTAAACTCTTTTTACTCTCCATACTATTTCTCCATCTCTCTAACTCTTTTATCCCATTCCTTATTACTATAACATTCAACAATCCTCTTAACACAATTATCCCATTTTTTGTACAAATATATTGATATAAATATACTGATATAAATTCTTTATCCATATAGTAGTACCACCTAGTGTAAGCCACAGTAATCAATGGATGCTAGAAGATTTAAGCATAAAATCCCTATCTAATGCCTACTCATTCAATATTCCCAGACTAGTTTTTAGCTTCTGGATTTTATCAATGATGAGCCTTGAATCTGAGAACACTGGATCTAGATCTTAGAATCTAATACAATGTTCCGGCAGTCACCTTTTATCTATTTAAGTAACTACAAAACTATGAGCCCAAAATGAAAACCCAATAATGTTTTCAATCCAACATCGGTCACTTGTATAGTCAAATAGATTTGAACCCAGACCAGTATCTATACATTTTAATATCTTTCATTTTCTTAAAATCACAGTCACCACTATTCTTATGTGACAAATTAACTTTTTTTTTTAAAAAAATCGTTATCATAGGAAAATTAAATAAAACATTATGAAAATTTTATAGAAAGAATATGATATTTTTAAAAGATTTGTTATAAATAATGCAAAAAAGAATGAAATATAGAAAATCTTGGAAATATATTTTCTTATTAATTCAATGGAATATCAACACACTATAGAATTATTAACTAGAGAATATCTCTATCTCTTATCTCTATTTTAGCACAATCTATCATAAGGTTCAGTAACCAGTTATTAATTAAATTGTATTACCAACTAGTGAATACTAATTATTTAAGCTTACAATAAATGACACTATAGTAGAAAGAGAAAAAATTAATCTTATAAGAATATTACTTATTTCATTAAATATCACTTTAATTATTGATTTTGCAAGATTGTTTTGCTTCCTTATGTCACATGAGATACAAAAATTGTAATGCTTAACACATATTAATTAATTAATCAATAGTATTCTGTTCCTTAGACAGGTCCAGAGAGCAATCATATCATCAATTCATCCATTTCTTCACTCCATTCTATTTCATTGCCAAGCTCTTCAATTCCAAGTAATTCTTCCCATCTTGTAGATCATCCAGCACTTTCAATCTTTTCTACACTTTCTTCTTGGTTATACTTACCATTTCCTTCAATTCATCTTTTATTAAACTATACATTTTTCTTAATATATATCCAATCCAGATTCTCTTTCTAATTTCCTCAATGGATCTTCTTTTTTTAATGTACTCTTTTCAAAACTACTTCATTTGTTAATTTATTCATCAAACTGATTTTTTCCATCCTTCTTCATGATCACATCTCAATGGCTTTTATGTTTTTAATTTTATAGTTCAACGCATATATAAATTTTAAATTATTAAAAGTAACCACTCATATTGTCTCTGAGAAATTGAATTAATTGAACAATGTCTCAATAATATTGTGTTGAACTAGTATAGTTTAAAGTTTTGATTAAATGGGTTTTTTTTAGAATTCATTCATTTTAACTATAACTTTTAAATCCAAATTATACATGCAAGGATAATTTTATTGCTGAAATTGCAAAGTGTCTTTTTCTCTCCTCAGTTTTTGTTTTATCATTTTGCTTTTTATTGCTTTCTGAGTTAGAAGCATAACTATACCCTGCTTTGGTAGACTGAGAATCATTATCAGATCTCTTATGATCTACTTCTGTTTTGTCTAATTATATGTCTTTTGGAAGAGGATGAAGAACCATATTCTTGATGACAATTTCCTGGATGAAGGTTTGATCCATTTTTGATCCATTTCTGGATCTTCTAATTATTCAGATTTTTGTAGGACTATTGATGCTAACAGTTGATCCACTCCCCTTTTTCTTATATGGTAGCACTTCATCTTTTCTGTTCTGATACTTAATGGTTGATTTTTTTGCTTCATATTAAATGACATTTATATGTGGATTATTGTATCCTCTGTGTGCTGATTTAGTTGGACATTTAAATCCCTTTCTTTCTCAGCATATTCACATTAGCTATAGTCAAATTCATTTAACAGTTCATCCCACTGCTCAATTGTGTGCCTGTCTGTACCAATTAACATCTTCTCAATGTGGCTTGGGAAGCTGTCATAATATTCTTATTATTTGTAACTCTGAGACAGGATTTGCAGTGAGCGTTCTCAATATTGCCACTTGCTTTCTAAAAAATAGTGCTCACTAGGGGAATACTTCTCTTTTGGGATACTTTGTGTTTAATACCTTCCTGGTAATCATCACTCCACCACCATTTCTTGAGAGCTTGCTTAAACTCAGTAAAATTATAAGAGCAGATGAATAATGAATGCCACCATGCCTGGGATGCACCTTGAAAATGGCTACAAGCTATTGCTAGCTTTGCTTTTCAGTCATGTAAATAATGCTGAAATATCTTTCCAGACTGTTGACAAATTCAATAAGTGCCTCACCAGAATTTCCTTAAAAAGCCCGTATTTTAAAGAACTGATTTAGAATTCCAGGTATTTGGTTTACTGATTGCCTATCTATCTTTGCCTCTTCTATTTTTTCCATTTTAAGTTCTCTTTTTAATGCTGCCATGCCTAGTTTTGGTGAGTTTGACCAGCTTATCTTTGGTCATTCTCTAACTTCTTTATTTTTTCCATAATGCTCTGCAGGAATTTAATTTGACTAGCCAGATTCCCTATTGGCTTTTGTACAGAATCCAGGTTTTTATGATTTTCATTATTCACAGACTCTATTGCCTTCTCTACTTGGTTTATTTTAATATTTATTATTTCTTGTATCTCTTTTATTTTCACATTTTGTTCTTTTTTGTTTTGTCTCATTTAATAATAACTTCCTCTCTAATTTATTTGATTTGGTCTGCTACTTCATTCACCATATTTCTACTGTTTTCATTTATTTTCTATAGCAACATTTGAAATTCTTGTCCTTTTTTTATTATTGTCTTGTTTTTGTTTTTTATTTTTATTATCTTCTTTTCTTTGTTCATTATCTTCTTTCCTTTGTTGGTCTCTCTTTTTATTTATTATTATTCTCTTTGTTGGTCTCTTTTCATTATCCTCTTCTCTTTGTTGGTATCTCTCTTTATTATGCTCTTCTCTTTGTTTATTATCTTCTTCTCTTTGTTAGTTCATTTGTTTAAACAATTCTTCTGTTCTTTTTTGTCTGTCCATAAACATTTGTACTAACTGTGCTGACATGGCTATATCCTCCATTCGTCATGTTCTCTCAATTGATTGCAAATCTTTTTTATGATCATATTCTTCCCTCTTTCTCAGTTTTCCTCTTGTCAGCATAGCTGTTTCTATTACAGAACTTTTACTCTTCAAGAAAACTGTTAAATTATTTTTTACACAGGAAATACAAATTTGAATTTGAAAAACATTTCATAAAATAAGCTTAATATCCCCTCCTCTTTCATGCAACATTTCACCTTAACTAATACTACTAATATTATTGTTATAATTAATTATATTCTGCTTTTCTTTGAACCTTATTGTCTCACTAGTTTATTGTCTCATTACCTGGTTTTATTTTATTAAATTGTTTCATCTGCTTTATTTTCCAATTCTATTCTGTTCATGTGCATGCGACTGATTTTTATTTCTCTAATATTTTTATTATAAGTACATATGCATGTACAAAAATAAATTCTATGTCAAGAATTGTTTATCAAATCTTTCGTAGAGATCTGATGAGAATCTGATAGCAAAAGAATGGATAGTAACCAGAAATTCTGGGATAGATACAGAATTCAGCCACTGGAGGACTATAAGTACACAATAAAGCATGAACACCCAAAGGATTATCTCAAATTTGATACTATAAGCTATATATATATATACAACCCAAAATAAAATAAAAATTTAAAAATCTTTCCAAAGCTCTGCTCCTTTGAGTCTTAGGGTTGGAAAATGCAGGACTATGCCTTGCTCCTTTTCTTGTAGACTTAGAGGCTAAGGTTCATGAGCAGATTAGGTTAAATGGACCAGATAAACAAAATATGAAAATCAGAAAATGGGATGGAGCAATGCCCGAGAAAGAATACTCCATACAGTTGATTGAAAACCTTGAACCTCAAGCCAATGACACAACTCATCCATCATCAGTATTGAAAGTGCAGCTAAACAAATTCCAACAGTCTAAACTCAATCCAATCTCCAAAATCATAGATTTTCTATTTTACTTTAAATATAAACTCCCCAAATACCATACACATAGGGCCTCGATAAGGGAGAATCTGGGGTTGCAAGATCCCATAATTGGGTAGCCTTTTGTAAGTGTATTCCACATTAGGGTTGTATTATGAAGAGGTGGAAAATCATCATCACCCCCCAAATAAACAAAATATAAAATTAAATATAAAAGAAATGATATGAATATAATGAGCATGAGAAAACAGCAGAGAAACAATTATAAGTTTCACCTACAATTATGAATAATAATAATAATCATTCATCATCATGAATGATCAACAGTAAAAAAATCAGCAGTTGATTCTATGACTGAATTTGAAATCAATCTACTATAGATTATGTTAATGGTTTAGCCACTGCCAAACTTAGGGCATCAATATAACACAATTATTTGAATGTATAAACTCACCTGTTAATCTATAAGAATATAAAAAATTGAATAATGCTGATATACTGAAACATGCTGATCATCATCAATGCCCTGTCCATATAATACTATTAATATGCTGGCCCATTATAAACTTAATTTCTAATTAATAATAAATAAAAGGTAGTGTTTGGACTTTAAAGGATATACCTCTGTTTCATCCAGGATTAATCAAACACTAACCTAAACCCCTGATATATATATATATATATATATATATATCAGGGGTTTAGGTATAGTATTTAAAAGTATATATATATATATATATATAACACTTTTAAATAATTCATAGGTTTATCCTACTATAAGTAAATAGTTTTATTGGGATAATTAAAAAAAAATCCTAGAATGCTAAACTGTCTTGTAATAGTTATGCATGCTTCCAATTCATGTAACAGTAGTTGTAAGAAATACAGATTAAAAAATATTTTAAAATAATTATTTAATAACTAATTGTTTAATAATAAATAAAAGAAACTGACATGATAATATGAAATTTTAAACATTCATTTCATCAATATATATATATATATATGATGTATCGTTAGTAAACAGCGCTACATGTTTCTTTTTTTTTTTTTAAAAATATAACTTTTAAGATTTTTAAAATGAAATTTTGCAAAAATAAAAGTACTGCATCATATTTTTCTTTTATAAGAAAACTTATTGGCAAGAGGGGAGATCTAAAATAGAAATAATAAAATTAAAAACTTATTTGCCTCTCTCTTTGTAAAGAAAACTTTTGTAATGTATAAAATAAGCAAATGTGAATTCAGACTAAAAATTAGTCTGTAAAAATAAAATGTTTGTAAAACTTTCAAAAATATAATTAATTAGTTTATAAGATTTCAGGTTGATAATAAAATCAGAATCAATGGCTGAATTAATTAAAAAACTATAAACTAACTTATTGATGTAGTAGATGAATCTGAACGAAATAAGATTAAGGCAAATGTAAAAATCAATTAATTAAAGAAATGTAAAATTAATTAAAAGACAGATTCAAGTTAAGATAAAACAAAACAATGAGAGTTAAGATATAGAAGTTATATCTTGGTTATTGTTTTTGAGTCAGGGTTACAATCTGCTAGAAAATTCATCAGTTTGAATTATTATTATTCAGTTCAAACAGAATGCACAATTCAAACAACCAGGAATCCAGATATTCAGAAACTGTAAACACAGTAGTAAGATGGTCAATTACTGCTGCAGTCAACATCTATGCAAAAGCCACAGAAACATGCATTGCTAGACAACTTTAGGATATTCAACTGGGCTTCAGGTCCCCAAAACCCTGAACAAAAAGAAAATCAACTGAACTGCACCTGAACCAACACCTAGAACAATGCCTAGATTGTAAGTAAATACTGTTGCAAACTCTATCTCCCATTGTCAACACAAAGAATGGAAAACACGCCTGAAATCATCAATAGAGACCAAAAAGCCAACAGGTTGGAAACTGACAATCATGAAAACCTAGATAAATATATTTTTAAAAATATTCTAATCACAGTCTAGACTCTTTATTTTAAATAAATAAACTTTAATTAACAGATTATTACAACTATAGCCTAAAGACATTTATATTTTGCTTATGTCAAATCTTTTATTGTGTTATTTTATATTATATTAAATGTGTGTGTGTGTGTAAATAATTAAATATTAATGTTTGTTTTAATTGTTATTTTGTCTATTTTCTAATTCTCTCTTGTCACTGCATCACCAGTAAATTAATGTAGTGTTATTTTATGTGTTACGTAAATATACTGGACCCTGAGACAATGTGAGCTAGTCATGGAATGATTAAAGCACTGGATTGTATGCCTGTCATCTGAAGTATGCTGATTATATAATTTATAATTGGCTGGTACTGAGTTTGATCCTCAAAACAAATAATATGCTTTGAATCTAGCAATTGAGGTAGGCCATGAGCTGGAAATGTGATCATGTTATGATGGCCTTGTTATTGACGGTATTTTTCCCTCTGCTTGAAGAGCCAGTCCATTCCTGTCTATTTTTTAATTATTATAAAATGGTTTAATCCAATTAAATATCTGTTAAATGAACCCAGTTCAATATATATATATGTAATATACAAATCAATATATATATCAAAATCAATATATATATATGTAATATACAAATCAATATATATATCAAAATACAGTACAATTTATATAAATTATAATCTTTTAGAAGTACTTTCGACTATACACTTTGTAGTCTTTATCAACTATATAACATTGAATAATCAAAATGAGACAACCCTTAACAATACCCATAGTTCAATTCAGATTTCCCACAATTCTCCTTATCTTAACATTTGATGACTGGCGATTCATTAACATTTGATCGATTTCTTGAAATCAACATAGCCTCTTTTATTTTACGTTTATTATGACAACATTCAATTTGAATAATTTTCATATTTTTATAATCAAATTTAAATCCATATTGACAAGATTTATTATGATCAAATATAACAGATGATGAAGGTTTATTTACATCTGTTCCATATTGATTCTCTTTTTGAATTCTATTATATAAAAGCATATGTTCTTTTATTCTCTTCTCAAATGTACACTTAGATTCACCAATGTATTGTACGCCGCATCCACATATCAATCTATATATAATAGAATTTTGATTAAACTTTGAATTTTGAATTTTAAAATTATTAAGCAATCTATTTATGTTATTTGTAAAGAAAAAAGCAATATGACACAAACCATTATAAATTTTCCTAATAAACTTGACCTGCTCATCTGATATAAATGGCATTGAAATCCATTTCATTTTGATATTTTTATTTTTAATTTTATTATAGTGTTGATTTTTAAATCCTTTAATAATATTAGCAATTGCATTTTTATAATAACCAATTTCAACAAGTCATTAACAAATAAATGTACAGTGATAAAATTAAAAATGTACATTTATTTGTTAATGACTTGTTGAAAATTGGTTATTATAAAAATGCAATTGCTAATATTATTAAAGGATTTAAAAATCAACACTATAATAAAATTAAAAATAAAAATATCAAAATGAAATGGATTTCAATGCCATTTATATCAGATGAGCAGGTCAAGTTTATTAGGAAAATTTATAATGGTTTGTGTCATATTGCTTTTTTCTCTACAAATAACATAAATAGATTGCTTAATAATTCTAAAATTCAAAATTCAAAGTTTAATCAAAATTCTATTATATATAGATTGATATGTGGATGCGGCATACAATACATTGGTGAATCTAAGTGTACATTTGAGAAGAGAATAAAAGAACATATGCTTTTATATAATAGAATTCAAAAAGAGAATCAATATGGAACAGATGTAAATAAACCTTCATCATCTGTTATATTTGATCATAATAAATCTTGTCAATATGGATTTAAATTTGATTATAAAAATATGAAAATTATTCAAATTGAACGTTGTCATAATAAACGTAAAATAAAAGAGGCTATGTTGATTTCAAGAAATCGTCAAATGTTAATGAATCGCCAGTCATCAAATGTTAAGATAACAGAATTGTGGGAAATCTGAATTGAACTATGGGTATTGTTAAGGGTTGTCTCGTTTTGATTTTTCAACGTTATATAGTTGATAAAGACTACAAAGTGTATAGTCGAAAGTACTTCTAAAAGAATATAATTTATATAAATTGTACTGTATTTTGATATATATATTGATTTGTATATTACATATATTGTGAAATGAATACAGATATCAAACTTTATTTATTACATATATATATATATATTGTAACGAGCATAGACGTTCGTTACATTGTTTTTTTTTATATTTATTAAACATAAAAGTAAATTAAAAAGTTCGCATTTAAAATTTTTCTTTAAGAATTAAAAATTGAAATTAAATATCATCTTAAACTCGTATATATTAAATCGCACAGATAAAAAAAATTATTAAAATAAAACTGTATTAAAAATAGAAAAGGTATTTTAAAAACAAAAACTTAAAAAGATTTGGAGATAAAATTATATCTTTAAATTTATCTTTAAATATATCTTTGATTTGGAAAACAGGTTAATTAATCAGAAATGGAAATGATAAATTTAATTAGTCAAATGTAAACCAGCCTTGGGCATTTAAATGTAAAAACATTGGTCAGATAGAAAAACAATAGAAACAAATAGCCAATGAAAGAAATCCATCGGGAAATCGGACCTCAGCGAAAGGATCATCACATCGATGACATAATGCCAAGTCAATCCTTCGAATACGTATAAAAGGAAAATTTGGAAATTATTAATCAGAGAGTGATTGGAAATTGATTATTACGATGTGACTATATGTAGTAGTACGGAGTTGGAGGTGAAGGAATTGACAGACGCACTGTCAATTCTTTCAGCTGTTAAAGAAAAGAGAAATGAACTATCGTTTCCTACATTGAGGACCAATTAAACTAAAAAACCTCCGAATGAATAAATAAAACAATGGCTAAATGGATACCCATCTTAGGACGGCGTGGGAATTCACGTTCATGGCAAGCAACGGATAAAGATGAACTGTTTTAAACCGTAAGAACTTTATAAATAATGAACATTAAATTAAAATTTTCTATATTTAAATGATTGCAATATGATCCTATCTGACCAAACTAAATTCTTTATGAATAGTGTTATTTGATGTATTTTTTCTTATTTATGTAAAATCATTTCCATTTAATTATTTTTTATTCTTTAAGTTTTTATCATGATTTTTTTTTGTTTTTCGTTAAATTAATTATATAAATGTTAAACTTAAGTCGGGCGTGAATGGCTGTATAGATTTGTAGAGTTATATTAGGGGAGGGTAATCTTAGGTTATTTGTGTCATTGTTAGATTGGGTCAATGGATTGGATATATTGATGTAGTTAGTAGATGTAGTCGGAGATTCGCTACTGGCAGAATCGCTTCATACGTCACACTCTCCCGTTTTGCCTATGGAAGGAATTATAAGACGCAGAGCGCAGTTCCTTTCTATGGAGTTTTTTTTTATTGTTCTTCTCGTTAGATAGAAGTAATATTCCTATCTAATGAGAGTCAATATTTTCTCTTAATCTTTTTGGTGCTGCCGTATTCCGTATTACATTGAATACATTGATGTATCAGATGAATTGATGCCAGTTTGACTGCGAATTTTAGCCTAAGGTTAAATAGGGATAGAATATTTTATTTTCAAATGCAAATCTATGTAGTCTATTCATACTTGACCCTAAATAAAATGCATTAAATTTAAGTTGTTTATAGACGCTTGCATGGATTGGTTATCGGTTAAGTATGTTTTGGGTTTTCATATTTGATCAAAATATATAGACATTCGATAAATAATGATACCTTACGGTGAGTATCTAAAATGTATTTATTCGAATGTCTTTTAAGTTATTGGTGACAATGCAAGTATCTTATGGTGAATACTATTGGGTTACGTATAAATTTCCCTCCGCAATTGTCAGTAATCAATAATTTTGTATTTTGATCGTTTATGTTTCTTTTGAAATGTTTTTGACCGTGAAATCTATGTAACCGATCTATATTCAACATTATAAACAAGCTTTCATAAATTTATATGTGCGAACTTAATTAAAATGTAAAATTATAATATAATAGTAATTAAATGTAAATTAAAGTAAAGTTAAAAATAATGTTAAATGTTAAAATGTAAAACTAATACTAAAATAGTTTTAAATCTTATATATATGTGCATAAATAAATGTTTGTATGTTAATTACTGGCAGTGGCTTATTTTATTTATTTTTTTAATATTGAAATATAATTAGATAAGATATTATATTATTTAATCTCTGCTATTCCACTGAGCTAGTGACATGGGCTAACGACCGGAATCAAAATATAAAAAAAAAGAAAAAAAATTTTTTTTTTTTGACTTATGTATCTGCCTACTTTATAACATTTTCTAGGTTCAAATGCCTAGATGGCGCCCTGTAGTGCAGATTACGTTAAGTGATATTCTCCGGATCGTTACAATATATATAGTTTTATAAAAATTATATTAACCAGTTGATTTCTATTCATTAAATTAACTTCCAATTCATTCAGGTACTTCTTTAAAATAATTAAGACTTAGAAAAGTAACATTTTCAAAAAAGTGAAACATCACCATCATTGACTTAGCTTAATTAATATTTTGTTAAGAAAACAACAATGAATGAAAAGGCAAAAATCATGTCCCAAAAATTTAATTTAAATTTAAAAAAAAAAAAAAATTTCCAACAAAAACTCATTCATAACTTTAAGAGAAAATTGAATACATTAAAAAAATATTTTACAATTTGAAAGCAATAAAAATATTTAAAATTATCAATTCTTACAAAAAAGAATTATTAGTTTTACATAAGAAAAAAACTTCATTTTTCTTTTGCTAGTAATAAAAATACAGTGTGCACACAAAAAAGTATGTTTAACCACAGTTTGATTTTTCTGTGGAGTCCTACTTTCCAATTATAATGTCCAGTTGAATTTTCTTCTTGAAGGCCTCTACTCACAAACATGATTAATTTGTTCTTTGCCTGGTGTGCATTTCCATGTTAAAAAATAGCAAGTTTTATCCATTTCTTTCCACTAAAATTTCCAGATGACACTAATACATACAAAGACTTATGCTCTTAGTTAAAGACAAGGTTGCAGATTACTTAAGGGGGCAACTTCATTTCATTTTATTCCAGTTAAGGTAGGTTACATGGAGATGATGTCTAGCATTTAGCTGAATTTAGCACATAGTTTTCATTGTAGAAACCATTTTTACTAAAAGCTTATTTAAAACTTCAGATGTTCTATTCAATCACTTGGTTAAGACTTTTGATTCTTTCTCCTTTAGCAGCTGTATTAGGATTTGACTGTTTTCTTTGACAGCTAAATTAGGAATAATTTCTTTTTAGCAGACACTTAGGTCTTCTGAGTTAACCCACACTCCTATTATTTTTTAGAACAATCTTGCCTACAAGCCAATGCTAATCTGTCTCCAACATGACAATTTTTATAACAACCAATTAGGTACATTTTTACAAACACAACTGTTCAGCTATTTCTCTCTTTAAACTTTAACATTGAAAAAACAGTCAAGATCTTAAATTATAATCATAAAATTCTTTACATTTTTTTCTAATTAAAAAAAATTCTTAAAAAAGAAAAACAAGATTACATTGAAGAGAGATAAAAAAAATAACTCTAATTAATAAAAAATAAAATTTACCAAAAGTATTAAAATCTTTTTTTTCCTTTGAAAAATATTATTAAACATAAAACTTTATCTTTCTTTTAAGGTTAAATTTAATATTTATTAAATAATTTTTTTAAAAAAAGAAAAAATATTGTTTTTCTTAATACATTTTCATAGTTTAAATTAAACAATTAATTAATTATAATTACTGGAGAGAGAAAATAAACAACTGCTTACATTTTTTTTATTTATAAATTTTACTCCCTTCTACAATCATTCATAACTAATTAAAATATTCATATACTAAAATCATATTATTATTTAACAAGTTTAATGTTTGAGAATTCTCATACTATCAGTTTGGGATTTAAAATATTTAGCTAATTAAAGTCCCATCATCATCATCATCATTATCATCATCATCATCATCATCATCATCATCATCATCATTATTATTATTATTATTATTATTATTATTATTATTATTATTATTATTATTATTATTATTATTATTATTATTATTATTATTATTATTATAAATGTACATGGGAAAATAAATATTATTTCCTTCTTTAATTAATTAATTCCAAATTAAACTTGAGGAGCATGCTACCAACTATCTACTTTTTTCAATGCAGCTATGTAGCCAAATGATTACAATATACATATATATATTGTAACCAGTTGTATTACATAACACACAATAATATAGTGTGTGTGCACAAATATATATATAAAGTTGAAAGGAAAGCTAGAAATAAACACAGACAAAAATTGTAGTAGATATTTTCTACATTCATTGAAATAAAAATAAGAATAAATAATAATTATGATTTAAAATATTTTTTTTATAAATTAAACTTAAAAGGTCTGAATTATTATTATTATTATTATTATTATTATTATTATTATTATTATTATTATTATTATTATTATTATTATTATTATTATTATTATTATTATTATTATTATTATTATTATTATTATTATTATTATTATTATTATTATTATTATTATTATTATTATTATTATTATTATTATTATTTTGAAATGTAAAAACACCATACTTGTTTTTGAAATTTTTTAATTAATTAAAACATGTATGTAGATTCCAAGGGATTAGAGAGATAAAAATAAAACTCTGTTTTTAATCAAGGTGTTGTTATCACCTCAAATGATTTGATTAAAGCACTGGTAAAAATATCAGCTGCAGTCTGGATAGTGATTTTTGAAGAGAACAGTCTGGATAGTTTTTTTGTAAGAATGGGTCAACTGTAAAATTGGCTAAAATATTTTGTGAAGAGTTGGTAACTGTAGCAGAGAATGGCCACAGTAAAGCTAGCTATAGAGATGGCTGGCAGAATAGCTACCATGAATTGATGTAGCTGAAGGCAGGACAGTAGTTCCAGAACCTGCTACCATTTTCCTTCAAAGGAATTTTGATTTACTTGAAGCTGGGTCACTTCTGAATCAATAGCCTGAACAAATAAAGACAAAATAGCTTGCTAACCTGAAGCTTACCAAATCCAAGTCTAGGGAACCAACTGCTGAAGGGAGAAATCCAACTATATCTGAATTATATACTTTTACCCGATGATGACATTTGCCTGGATTGACCAAAAAACCAGGTTGCCTAAGAGGAACATCAGATGAATAAAGAAATTGGTGTACTTATGCTGCTGTTTATCTATACATGCAGGAAACCACAGATAAACACATCTTGTGTATATACAATGAGTTATTTTATTTTAAATTTCCTTAAAACAACTTTTAAAATTATAAATTAATAACTTAAAACAAGTAAATAATTTACTTGAGTCAGATGTCTAAAAAAAAAAAACAAATTGATATATATATTTTTAAAGAAATTGTTTGGGTAATTCCTTATAAAAATGACATTAAAAAAGAATATATAACTTAAATGGAAGCATAATTTTGTTGCATTAAAATCAAAAAGAAAAAAAATGGATGTTAAACTTTATGAAAGAATTAAGCAACATGATTTTTATATACTTTCAATATTGAATTAATTATGAAAAATATAATATTATAACAAATTAAAATATGTAACTTTTTGTCAGTGTGCAAATACATGCACACACACACATATGTAAATTTTTTAAACATTTATAGTATTTTTTTTAATATATATATACAACTGTAAAAGGTTAATCATGTATTTATTAATTTGTATGACGATTGTAATATGTCAATTGTACTGCATATTTAAGTGTGCACATATATGTCAATGCTTGTCAAATAGAACATATATGCAAATTTTAATCATTTTTTGTTATTATTGAATATTAATTGTATCTTATAAATCGCGCGTTTATGCGCACATATGTGTAAATCAATGTAACAATTTGAATTTGAATAGTAATTATGTAAATCACAATTTGTTTTTTTTATTGCATATTTTTCAAAATCAGAACCCTTATTCTATAAGACCTTAAATATCATTTATTTTTTATTAATAATAAACTTGTATTTAATTGTTAAAATTGCATTGCATCATCTCTTTGTCACATTCAGTAGAACTTGTGTTCTCTGAGCTAGGTTTGTGTATGCGATGAATATATGAATGGGAATGTATATTTATTGCTTTTGGGGCATCCAGAAATGATCAATCATCATCATTCTAGTCTTATTAGAAGTTCAGTTTATAGTTGGCCATTACAAGTGGCCAGAACATTGATGATGATCAGCATGTTTTAATGTCCCAGCATTATTGTTTGATTATGTATTCTGATGGATGAGCACTTAAGTGGTGCATCTAAGTTATGTTTAAATAATTGCCCAAGGCTGGCAAAGGCTCAATAGTTAGCCTGGTCTACAGAAGATCCATTTCCAATCCAGTCACAAGATTGACTATTGATTTATATTTTTATAGTTCAAATCCAGCCACAAGATGGACTGTTGATTATATTTTATTGTGTATCATTCATGATGATGAATGGTTTATTTTGAGTATTACTGATATTTACTTTTTTATAATGCTGGTTGACATATGATTGATGTATAGTTATTTTAGTTACTCTAAAAAATGACTGGCTGATCTCTGAGTTTTCATATCTCATGCTCTTATAAAATACTATCTTATTTATATATACTTTTGTAAATTACTGATTTTTTTTTACTTGGGGTTGATGATTTGCCATCATCCCAAGTTCACATCTTTTTTCCTACCACTTCATCCCATTACAATATTGTAACAGGCACACATGCCGTTACATTATTTTAAAAAAAAAAAAAGTATAAATGTTTGCAAATAAAAGTTATTAAATAAAAGTTAGAATTAAAAATTGAAAACTAAAAGCTTGCAAAAACATATATATATAAATCACACAGATGGAAAATTATTAAAAGAAAACTTTATTAAAAAAAAAAGGTATTTTAAAACTAAATTTTAAGATTTAAAGATAAAAAAATGTACAATAATTAAATTACTGTCTATTGTGTTAAAATTCAAAATGGAAATGATTGTTGGTTTTAATTAATCCAAAGTAAATGAGCCCTTGGGGCAGATTTATAATTAAAGGTCAGATAAGATAAAATTTTTGTTATCAGCTTGTGGAAGTTCACCCAACACTCAGACCCTAATGAAAACAACCAGAACAGGAAATTATGTTTGGTGAATCTGGAGGATTAGTATAAAAAGAAAACAATTCAAATTAAGAACAGTTCCAGCTTGATTTTTGAGGAGGAGGGTGAAAAGATGCACTTTTTACCCCCTTACTTATTTCAAATGAAGTGACTGTTGAATTATGAATGACACTATTGTAGACCCAAATCATATGGATCCTACAATAAAATAGTTCCAGGATCAAACCAGCTAAGACAGCGTCTGGATGGATAACTACGGTATGAACAACAGACCAGTTTTCCATGAAAGTATGACTGATAAAGACTTCATGGGTATTGGCACAAGGAACCTGGAGCTCCTTTACTATAAAGTATGAACTATAAAATTTTAAAAAGTAATTAAAAACTTTCGTCAATATTTAACAAGCTTTTAATAACTTGTAAACATAACTTTTAAAACAAACTTTTATCTGACTTATTAAGATTTAAAAATCAGTTATTAATGTTTAATTTTATATATTTGAGCTTGCTAACTTAATTAAATCATTTTCATCTTCTTTATTGATATTTATTGACTAAATTAGTTAAATGTATTAAATTTAAGTTGGGTGTAGATAGCTGCATAGATTCATTAATGTTTAGTTGTTTTTTTTATTATTTTCATATGATTAATATATATATATATATATATATATATATCAATATGACACCTCATGCTGAGTGTCCAAATGTATTTATTTGTATATCTTTTAAGTTACTGGTGTCAATGCAGCACCTTATGATGAGTGCCATTGGGTTTATTATAAATTTCCCTCTGCAATTCCATCAATAGCTTTATATTTTGATCATTTATAATTATTTTGAAGGTTTTAATTTCAGGCTATTTGTTTCTTGGTTAGGTCGTTGCTGGTGGAGGGATATATGGATGTTTATATCAATGTAATGTGAAGCATGTTTAGCATACAGGGCAAAGCCCAACTGAATACATGACCCAAAGACATAGTCATTGCACTGTAATGCACGCAGACATATTTCATGCGACATTGACTCCTTTTAGCTCTATGGATAGAAACTATAAATTGGCAGATAGACCTCTCTCCACCATACATAGCATTTCTCTTTAATTATTTTATATACATGATTCCTTTGCCAGACAAATACACCTTCCTGTACTGGATGAGGAACATGTTCTTCAAATAATATCGCACTGTCAGATGCACATTTCTATCAGCATGGTTTTATGCTAGCATCTTCATATTGCATTGGTTGTATCCATATATTAGGAAGCAAATGTTGGTTTAGCTATGAACTTTTAGTCTGAGATTGAATGATTGTTTTGAAAAGTTTTTAACTGGGAAATCTATGTAGCCTATCTATACCCAACATTCTAAAATATAAATATTATATAAATATCCATCTGTGCAGGCTTACTCCAAATAATTTAAATTTAAAATTAATATTAAAATCTAAACAAGATAAATTTTATTCCTCAATTTCAAATATTTATATATGTGTGCTAATAAATAATTTTTGTGTATTATTACTGGCAGTTGCTTATTTTATTTTTTTAATATTAAAAATATATTTTTAAGAAGTATTTATTATAAATCTCTGCATCTCTTTGAGCTAGTGGCAAGGGCTAACGGGCATAATAAAATATAAAATTTTATCTTAACAGTATATATCTGCCTACTAAAAATGGTTACTGGGGGCCTCTTGTAGAAAGATGGGAAAATCATTAACCCCCCCCCATATTATATATATATATATATATATATATATATATATATATATATATATATATATATATATATATATATATATATATTATGCATCAACTATTAACTATATTTACTATCATAAGAATTATGTAGATTTTAAGCTAATGTTATTTGACATTTAAGGCATAACAACAGATTAGTTTGCAACACTTTTATGCACACTGAACAGATGGACTCTTATGGATTGAATATGTTCATCATTTTTCTGAAGATTATTTCTGGACTATAATTATTATTACACCACTGCAACAATTTTATTGGTGATTTTAGATAACACACAATGATTTATGTTTTCCTGAAGATTTGTGATGACTGTGTTTTAGTTGTATTTATATGTTGGACTATTTCCATCAGCTAATATGAGTATTGAATGTCTTTAGAAATGGCTCGGTTGGTTAGAGCATTACCCTAAGATTCAATACTCAAGAATCTAAATGTCCAGGTTCGATTTTCATGCTAGTACTATTACTGGTCAGGCCAGCAATACCTGAAGAAGAGAGAAGAATAATACCTCTTGAAACATTGTACATATACTAACCTGTGTGCTATTACTAACAGTTGAATGTATTTGGAATATTTAAATAAAGTTTCATTTTTCTAAAGACATTCAATACTCATATTAGATTATGGAAATAGTTCAACATATAAATACAACATATTGATTTCTTTAGATTATCCTATTCACACATTTTTCTTGCAAAAGATGAGCAAAATTGAAAAGAATCAGAAAATAATTATATTAATAGGATTCAGAATCACTCATTGTATGATTCTGTTTTGAATGATTCTTTTCTATTTTGCTTATCTTTTTGTTCACAATATAAATAGTTTTATATTTGTGCTAGTATAATAAACTAAATTAAAATTTTTAAACTTCTCATCATTCCCTTTATAAATATGGTCAAACAATTATAATTTCCATACATTTTTACCACCATTTCACCTATTTACATAATTCTTCATTGTTTCTGTCAAAGTATTGATTTATGTTTTCTTATCATTTTTGATATTCATAAGCAGTATGGTAAAAAATGCTTTATTATATGAAGATGATATCTTAAACCACTAAACAGTCATATGATCACCATTTCCTATGCTTTACACAAGCTGTTGTAACAAAGGTAAAACTTTCCACACAGTAGTGCCACCCAGTGCAAGCCAGAGTAATCAATGGATGCAAGAAAGTTTGTGCATAATAAACCTATTTATTGCCTACTTATACAATATCCTCAGACTATTTTCTAGCTAGTGGCTTTCATCAGTGAGAAGCTATGGATCTTAGAGCACTATACCTAAATGTTATGACCTAATGCAACCATCTTTTAACTTTTAGTTAACTCATAACTTTATAGTTAACTTAAAAGATAAAACATGGCTACTGGAGGAATGCATTAGATCCTAAAAGCTAGATGCAGAGCTTTCAGGTACAAGGCTCCTCACTGATGAAAGCCACAAGCTAGAAACTTTTCTGGGGATATTGGACGAGCAGGCACTAGATAGGGAATTTATACACAAACTTCTCTTGCATCCATTGATTACTTTGACTTCCACTGGGTGGCACTATTGTAATGCAGAGTTAAGCATATTAAGATGATATCATTATATATCTATCAAAATTTTAAATATCAAAAATTTTAGTTTTTTTTTTATAAGATTTGCACTTCATTGTTATTTTATATATATATAGGACTTTTTTTATTATATAGTTTTATTCATTTTCGTACAAAAAAGTATATCACTACTTTTTTTAGTTTTAAAATAATGATTATATTTAAAAATATAAGTGATATATTAAATTTGAAGTTTTGAATAAAAATTCTATTCAGTTTCACACAGTTTGATATTACTTTATGTAATGAGTATGGGCTTAACAAATTTAATTATTACCACTTTATATTGTCTTAAAAGATTTCTAAGCATAAGATTTCACTACTGACTCGTTGTAAATTGAAAGATTTTGCGAATGTTAGTCTATAATAGAAATTGTGGACTTAATCAGTGAGGTATTTAATAGCCTTACGCCCTCAAATCAAAATGCTTTAGATTCGCCTATATAATTAAAAGAGTAGGTTGAAGATAAGAGTTGGCAGCTCTTGTCTTTTAAATAAATCTTGTGTTAAGACGTGAAGAGGTTTCTATTGTCGTTTTTCAGGTGCATGGTCTTAAAGGTATAACCTTAATATACATTACTTTACAGTTTCATATTGAAAATTATATTAAATTACATTCTATTTTTGTAACACAATTACTTCATGCAGTAGTTTCAAAATAAATTTAGCGTTAATGTGCAAACTTTGAATAATAAATTGTAGAGATAATTATATATGTCATAGATGTCCATTTAAATATGCCATGGTGCAATTTCTATAAATAAACAATTTTTTTTTAATAAAAAATTTATCGTTGTAGCAATAAATTGTTCTTTTAACTGCTAATTTTGGTATGCAGCAATATGATATTCTTCTAAGATTTAACAAGCACAAAAATTATTATTTATTTTTTCTTTATCTTTTTACTGAAGCTATCGGTTACTAAAAAAAATAAATTAAAATACTATTGTTTAATATATAGGTCATATGAGCACAGACGTTCACACGACCCACCACTCTCCACACTATCTCATAACACTGATACACTTGAACACATATATGTTGAAAAGATAAATAATCACCAATATCGGTATTTCATGCTAAACGAGCAATCATCAGTTGGTCCAGATTACCATCTCTACCCATATATGCTATAAGTGCTCAGCTATATATTAAGATAGCCAAACTTCATACTTTAATGGACAGGCTTCAATCTACTCCACACTCCAACTCTTCAACTGTCCATCCAATTGAAAATCTGATGATGGATTGCTCAAAGGCCACCCTGAGGCTGAGCTTCTTATCACACCCATGTTGACCTAATGTCAATATGACCCCTCATGTACAGGACATAATCCATTTAATACATATACAAGGAATGGGCAGACATCTCTACTATGTAATAACTGAAACACATATTACATATATAGACACAGGTATATAATAAGCCTGTGTGTTTCAATTACTACATAGTAGAGATGTCTGCCCATCTCTTGTATATGTATGAAATGGATTATGTCCTGTACATGAGGGGTCAGATTGTCCTTAGGTCAACATGGGTGTGACAAGAATCTCAGCCTCAGGGTGGCCTTTGAGCATTCCATCATCAGATTTTCAATTGGATGGATGGTCGAAGAGTTGTAGTGTGGAGTAGATTGAAGCCTGTCCATTAAAGTATGAGGTTTGACTATTTTAATATATATCTGAGCATTTATAGCATATATGTGTAGAGATGGTAATCTTGACCAACTGATGATTTCTGGTTTAGTATGAAATACGTATATTGGTGATTATTTATCTTTTCAACATATATGTGTTCAAGTATATCAGTGTTATGAGATAGTGTGGAGAGTGGTGGGTCATGTGAAAGTCTGTGCTCATTTGCTCTATATATTACATATATAGACACAGGTATATAATAAGACTGTATGTTTCAGTTAATACTATTGTTTAGTAAATAATCCAGAAAATTTTACTAACGTACTGCCAAACTGTAATTCTGATATGAAGATAATCATTTTTTCGCACATGCGCCATACTTTTATAATCAATTAGTGATGTCAAATACTAGTAAACTCTCAATCTAAGTCACAAATATAAAGACTTTGGAAAGATAAAAGAAGCTGTCTTATTGCCAATCTTAAATGTCTTAAACTGAAAACATAAATATATTTTATTACTTCGAATATAAGATGCACTTTTTATCCTAATTTTGGACCTGTAAAAGTGAGAATGCATCTTAAATTTATGAACTTATACCCCCCCCCTCATTTATTTAATCTTAAAATCCTACTGCACCTTATATTCAAAGTCATATGGCATTACATTATTCACTTTACTTGCACATCTGTTTTATTAGCAAAAAAAAGCCTATATAAAAATCTTTATCTTGTGATTTGGATTGAGAGTTTATTAGTGTTTAACATTCATTTTTGATCAGTAATAATCATTATTGTATTTATATGAGGTAGATGGTATCAAAGAAGTGAGTGGAGTGAGTTTGATAATGGTAAATAAAAGTGTAACAAAATATTAAACTACAGTACATGAGAAAAGAATGATTATCTTTGTATTAGAAAAACTATTATTATTATCATTAATAATCAATGATAAAGCTAATACATATGTGCTTTGTGGATATTTAACTATAAATGAATACACTCACTTTCCAAACACAACATAAAGTCTTTGTGAAAAGATAGAATGAATACATCTATCTTTTTGACCCAAACATTTATGTATGGGCAAATCTTAAGCATTTGGAAATGCGAGAGTGAAGATGTTAAGTGATCACTTTAAATTACGTTTACTATGCCAGAATGAATGACGCTTGCAAAATTTTCTAGAATTTATGATATGTCATTCTTGCTTGAAATTAAGCATATGTAAATAAGATATTTATTTTATATAGTGCTATGTTTATAAACTGTAATATTAATAATCAGTGATTAAGCTAGTGCACATGTGCTTTGCGGATATTTAATTATAAATAAATACTCTCACTTATGATTTGCCCATACATAAATGTTTGGGTTGAAAAGATAGATGGATTCATTTTATCTTTTCACAAAGACTTTATCTTGTGTTTGGAAAGTGAGCGTATTCATTTATAGTTAAATATCCACAAAGCGCATTGCATCAGCTTAATCGCTGATTATTAATATTACAGTTTATAAACATAGCGCTATATAAAATAAATATCTTATTTACATATGTTTAATTTCAAATAAGAATGATGTATCGGAAATTCTAGAAAATTTTGCAAGCATCATTCATTCTGGCATAGTAAAAGTAATTTAAAGTGATCGCTTAACATCTTCACGCTCTTATTTCCAAATGCTTAAGATTTGCCCATATTTAAATGTTTGGGTCAAAAAGATAGATGGATTCATTCTATCTTGTGTTTGGAAAGTGAGAGTATTCATTTATAGTTAAATATCCACAAAGCACATGTGCATTAGCTTAATTGCTGATTATTAACATTACAGTTTATAAACATAGCACTATATAAAATAAATATCTTATTATCATTAATGTTTTTTAATGTAAAATAATGTAAACAATGAACATAGTGACATCCATTGATTACTATGATTTGCACTAGGTGGCACTAGTGAAGAATTTGTCACTATTTTAACAGCTTGTCAAGCATGGAAAATGGTGATCATGTGATGTTTAATTGTTTAATAATGAACTTGTATTTTAAAAATACACATTCACATCTTTTCAACATATATATATATATTGTGTGTAAATATTAATTTTAACATAATTTTATTTTTATATAGATAAATTTCAGCTACAATGTAGCAGAGCAAAGCACCAATTAAAAACAACTACTGCAAACTGAAATCATGTCATTTCATAATATTATTTATTTCAATTGCAATGCCTATTCCTAATTGAAAATTTTCTTGGTTGCATCAAAGCTGAAATTTATGTAAAAATACGTGATGTTCCATCCATAACAATCTTCCAATTATATGTAAACATACAATAGCAAACTCTCCATACAGCAGAGCCATTCAGTGCAAGTCTTAGTAATCAATAGATGTGAGAAGGTTTGTGGATAAAATTCCCATCTAATGTCTACTTCCCCAATATCCCCAGACTGATTTCTAGCTTTTGGGTGTTATTAGTGAGGAGCCTTGGATCTGAAAGCACTTCTGAAGAAAGCCAAAAGCTAGAAACTAGTTTCAGGATATTGGATGAATAGGCACTAGATGGGGATTTTATCCACAAACCTTCTTGCATCCATCGATTATTAAGGCTGGCACTGGGTGGCACTACTGTATGGAAAGTTTGCTGTTGCATTAACAGGTTGTGTAAGGATAAAAAAAATAGTGATCATATGATGTTATACATAAACATAATAATCACAAATTGAAATCTTAAATATTGTCAAGAAAAAAATAACATAAAATATATTATAATAATACAAGAGGTCCATGATTAGTAACTGAATGGAGAAAAATAGATGACATTATATTAAGTCATTATATTCCATTTTTAAGGCTATATTCAGAGAATAATCGGTTTTCTAATTTTTCTAATGTAAAAAAAATATTTTGAGATATAAAATCAGCCAATATTGGGAGATAATATGTACATGATTATATAGCTTTAAGTCATTTGAGAGATATAAAACAGATGCAAATAAATTTATTGACGACAATAAGTTTAAAAATTGGTTTGAATTTTGGAATTTGCTTTTCTCAAATATAAAATAAATTTGCGTCATGAAATTAAAAACTTTTGAGCGTTAATTATAATTTATTTTATTTTCAATATGATTTATTTTGACAGATTCCACTTTTGTTCATCACGTATAGTTTATTTTATTATATATATATGTATAATTAAAATAGGTGTTTTCTGAAAACAATAGTTATTATAATGTATATATGTGTGAGGATAGTAATCTAGACCAACTGATGATTGCTGGTTTAGCATGAAGTACGTATATTGGTGATTATTTATCTTTTCAACATGTGTGTGATCAGGTGGGTCAGCAATATGAGATGTCACTGAGGGTAGTGGGTCATGTGAAAATCTGAGTTCGAATCCCACATATATTACATATATAATGCAGGTTTGAGCCTGTACAGTGTATAATGATTTTTGGAAACAATATAACCATAACAGAAACAAAGTGAGTTCGTTATATATAAATAACATTTAATAATTGCAGAACAATCATAAAATTATAAAATATGACTTTCATGTCCCTTTAATTAATTTTATCTTATAATCAAATAGTTCTATATCATCAAAAACATAAAGATGCTTTTAATGAGTGATATTTTGTACAAAATAATTTATTAATGAAATATATTAACTTCTGAAACGGTTAATTAAAGATATGTTTTATGAATAAATATCCATTTTTATATTTCTTTCTTCATTAATTGAATCCGATGATATTGGACCTATTTGCATCTTAATAAACTTTTAAATATTTATAAAAACTAATGCAGCCAAAACCTAATACAACACCACGTGATTTGGTGCAGTAGCAGATTGTGATTCTGGAGTACAAGATCGTCATAAAGTTCTCAGTTTATTTCCAATAAGAGGCAAAACTCTCTACCCAGCATTGCCACCCAGTGTAAGCCACAATATTCAATAGATACAAAAAGGTTTGTGCATAAAACCCCTATCTAGTGCTTACTCATCCAATATCCTCAGACCAGTTTCTAGCTTGCGGCTTTCATCAGTGAGAAGCCTTGGATCTAAGAGCAATGCACCTAGATCTTAGAAGCTAAGGCCTTTAGCAGCCACTTTTTACTTTTTTTAGTTAACTATAAAGCTTTGAGTTCAAAATTAAAACATAATGTTGTCAAGCTAAGCCAATTAGCTTGTATAGTTGTATAGATCTGAACTCAGTTCAGCATCTATATTTTTTGGCATCTTTGATTTTTTAATAACCACAGTCACCATAATCATAATGGGCAGGATTGGTATTAAACCATCAAACATCATATGATAACCATTCTTCATGCTTACACAAGCTGTTTTTCAGAGGCAAAACTCTCCATACAGTAGTGCCACTCAGTGCAACCTATAGTAATCCATGGATGGAGAAAGGTTTGTGCATTAAATCCCTATTTATTGCCTGCTCATCAAATATTCCCAGACTAATATCTAGCTTGTGACTTTTATCAGTGAGGAGCCTTGGACCTGAGAGCACTGCACATAGATCTTAAGAACTAATACAACCCTCCAACAGCCACCTTTTACTGTTTTAATTAACTATAAAGCTATGAATCAAAAATTAAAACACAATAATGCTTCTAATCCAAGTCCATTCGCTTGCATAGTTATATAGATCTGAAGCCAGTTCAGTAGCTATATGTACTACTGCAAAATCTTCTTGCATTCATTAATTATTCGGGCTTGAATTGGGTGACACTATTTTATGGAGAAGTTTGCCGCTATTTTAACCGCTTGGATAAGCATAGGAAGTGATGATCATGCGATGTTTAGTGATTCATTTTCATTACTGACACTTTCCGCTCTGTGGCTTCCGAGAAATAAAGCTATTCGATTAATTAAAAAAAAAATAGTAAAGCTAAATGAAAAATTTATTTGAATTTTATTGTTCAATACAGTTGTTTTGTTTTTTTCAAACAAATGTAATTTGGTATTAAAATATTTAAGAATCATTTCTAAATAATTTATTATTAAATATTTAAAATATTTACTACTAATTAAACAATTAAATTAACATTAAAAGATGTTTAATTAATTGAAAAATATTTAAAATTAGTTGATATTAAAATGATAATTATTTAATTATGATTTTTTTAAATTTAATAATTAATATTTTCAAACTTAGGATAATTGTATTATTTCAAAAACGTTAAAATTCCAAATATTTATAGTCAAAGGGATATGATTGTATGTATTAAAAAAGGGTGAGTGGTCAATGGAAACATACTTTTCATGCAGAACTATTAATGCATATATTGATATATATATATAAAAGAAAAATGATATCACTACTGCGTAATGCTTGTTGTAGTAAACTTGAGTCACGCGATAATTTTTTTCCGAAAATCATGTGTATATGCACATATAAATTTACATTTTTCAAGAATGATTTCTTTCTCTCTTGATTAGTGTCACACATATATACAGATATAATAGTCATTTATATATATATAGTAATTAGCTTCATATGAAAATCACTTCTTGGTATGTTGTCATATAATTATGCTTTTTTTCAGAAGTTTTAATTCTTTTTCTTAAATCATTCTTTTTCTAATTTGAATATTATGCATTATTATGTCTAAGCATTGGGACCACTAATGTTATAACTTCAGGATCACCTGATAAGTTCCTAATGCTGGATAAATAGTGTATACTGATATGGTAGTTACTATCTTGTATTAATATTGATAAGTAACTAATAATTCATTTATATGCTTGAGAGTAATTTGCTAAACCAGTTTCGTTAAACACACACGCATATATAACATTAATTTTGCTAAACACACACACACACATGCATATATATAATATAAAAAAAATATTTAACGAATATTGCATTACTTAACACGATTTTTTTTTACCCGACAATGTTTCATTGTTCTCCTAAATGTAACAAACATATGTAACAGAATATTTAAAGATTAATAAAAATAATTAATATACTTTCAACAAGTGGTTTGTGTCAATGTTATGAGGGCAGTAAGTTTAGCACTTGTCAATAAAATGTAAAAATGCCTATCTATATACTGAACAATGATAAAAATATGTGTCCAAGTATGTGATCTGGATCAACTGATAAATGCTGGTTATGCATCTTGGAGATATTTTTTTTCACGGGCCATTGTCGTATGTTTATGATTACACCCCTTCCACAAGGTGTTAAAAGCAGATAAAAAACAGTTCCTATCTGGTGAGAATGGTGTAGTGAAAATTACACTACCAGAAATATTATTCATTAAGTGGATAATCCCTAATGAATGACTAATACAAATTATTGAGTAGAATATTATTGGTAACATCTAGATTTTGTTTTTTTTAATTATAACCCCCCCCCCCCATAAAATTATTATATATTATAACTGTAGTATTTGTAAAAATGGCAGACATTTTTGTGCACTCCAGAAAAAACTAGATTTATTTGAGCTGTTGCTTTTAGATCACGTGCTGATAACGGAGGAGGTTTTTTAAGTTTCTTAACGTAATGGCAGACGATAATTCCAAGAGATATTTGCTGATTGCAAATATCTCTGGATAAAAGACGTTACCTGATTGGACAAGGATTAATTGCCACAGTTATCAGCAAGCAATAAAAGATTGTGTAACATCTAAGCAGTAGTTGAGTAGCAGTATTTGAGTAGATGTCTGTTTAACACCAGCAGAGATATCTCGTTAGTGCTTGCGGTTAATGACCAGCGCCCAGTGGAAATGTAGTTCATGGGTATAGCTGAAGGTGACCACAGTGGAGATATGGAGAGCATTAGTTGAAGAGTAGAAGCATTCGTTGCAGAGCAGAGCATTAGTTGCAGAGTAGAGCATTTGTTGCAGAGCAGAGCATTAGTTGCAGAGTAGAGCATTAGTTGCAGGAATAGACCATTCATTGGAGGACTTTAGAGAATGTTATTGGATAGCCGCACAGTATGACTTGCAGATATAGCATTGGCACAGTCGTAAGTGTGGATATAACATTGGCACAGTCGCATTTGGAACCTGTAAATAGCAAATAAGTTAGATGGAGAAACCTGGTGAAAATGGAAATCCCAGTTAGTAACGTTAATAATGGAAGTGAATAGCAAGTTTACGTGATATAACATCACTGTAAGTTTGAAAATAACAGGAAATATGTTTCAGCCAAGTAGGAATAGAAAAAGAAAACATCAAGGAATTGCAACAAGGGTTTTTCTGGAGTGGAGGGAGGTGTAGTATTTGTAAAAATGGCAGACATTTTTGTGCACTCCAGAAAAAACTAGATTTATTCGAGCTGTTGCTTTTAGATCACATGCTGATAATGGAGGAGGTTATTTAACGTAATGGTGGATGATAATTCCAAGAGATATTTGCTGATTGCAAATATCTCTGGATAAAAGACGTTACCTGATTGGACAAGGATTAATTGCCACAGTTATCAGCAAGCAATAAAAGACTGTGTAACATCTAAGCAGTAGTTGAGTAGCAGTATTTGAGTAGACATCTGTTTAACACCAGCAGAGATATCTCGTTAGTGCTTGCAGTTAATGACCAGTGCCCAGTGGAAATGTAGTTCATGGGTATAGCTGAAGGAGACCGCAATGGAAATATGGAGAGCATTAGTTGCAGAGTAGAAGCATTCATTGCAGAGTAGAGCATTAGTTGCAGAGTAGAAGCATTCGTTGCAGAGCAGAGCATTAGTTGCGGAGTAGAAGCATTTATTGCAGAGCAGTGCATTCATTGCAGAGCAGAGCATTAGTTGCAGAGTAGAGCATTAGTTGCAGGAATAGACCATTCGTTGGAGAACTTTAGTGAACGCTATTGGATAGCCGCACAGTATAACTTGCAGATATAACCTTGGCACAGTCGTAAGTGCGGATATAACAATAACAACATAAGGAATTAAAGTTAAAGTTATTTATATTTACAGTTTGTATTATCATTTATTTTTAATATAGGACTTATATACATACTTTTAAACACAGGTATACACACATCCATGCATAAATGAAATATCTAATTATAATGCTTAGAGAAACATTTATGCATTCAAATATGCATTACATTATTTTCTCTTCATGTTTAAATGACAAATTATTAGTTAATTGTATATGCATATATTCATATTTTTTTGTTTAGTTAGTTTAATACAATATAGTGTAAAGTTTTAATATTCTATAATTTTATATATAAATAATGATGGTTAGACTTTTAACACACTGTACTATCTATAAAGTACATCACTATTTAAGATTAAATAACACATTGGTATACCTATATTCCACTTTTCCAGGCATTCTAGAGATTAAACACCTGTAACTATGCTAGGATAGCTGTCTGTGTTTTGTATAATCCCAAAGCAATATTATTTATTTTCAGAACTTGAATTTAATAACAAATAATGTATATATGTGTTTAAGTAAGAAATAGGCATTAAATATGCAGCATGTTAAACAGAGACAATTATAATCTTGTTTACAACCTCACACAAATAAATAGATATCATCGTTGCTAAAATGTTGCTTTATGATCTTAAAAGCCAATGTGTACAAGAGAATGAATTAAAAATTGTAGCTTCTTATATTTTTATGTATGTTTTGTGGAAATAAATTAAAAGTTTTCTATTTGTTTATATATTGTTACATAATTTTCCATTAAACAAAAAAGAGTGAGTGTAACTAAAAACAACAACAACAACAACAGAAATATGAGAAAAAAGATTGTGTTTTTATTGTATTGAGAATTTGGACTGTTGCCGCTGAAGATTCAAAACGTATAGTAGAGGATTTTCCTGGTGAATTTCACCACCACAGTCACAAAGTGAACCTAGGGACAATTATAGAATGCACAGGGCTTATTTTTAGTTTAAATAAGCTGTAAGGCATATATCATAACTTATACAATATGTAGGCGTAAATAAGAATTAATTATTTAAATAAATTTCATTAAACAAGCTTATTTGTTTGTGCAGGGATTATTTGTTAAAGATATTTGTTGTTAATTAGTACCATTACATAGCATAGCTAAAACTTGCTTATTATATATGCATTGTAATGATTAATTGAATATTCAGTCAGAGATGGAACTTCTGCTCAGATAGTGAGATGGTGATTTTACTCTGGATACTATTAAATTATGAATGACCTAAGTTTATGACATGAAATGTTTTAAAATAATAATGATGAATAAATATAGATCATTATAGATTATACTATTTATTATTTTAATTTATTAATTCATTATCTGGTGTTAATAACATGTCTTCAATTTAATACCATCAAACCGAGGCCCACCATGTGCAGGTATGCAGGCTGTGTGGGACATAAAGATGGTTCACTACTGGCATGCTGAGACCCCTAGATAATTACTAAAATTTATACGTAAAGAAAATTGTTTACATTTTTAATCATTTCATTGTTAGAAATATGTTTTGAGTGTAATTTTTTTAATTTAAATATAAGAGGAATACTTCTTTACTATAACTTATTTATGTCATTTACCCAGACTTTGAATTTGTAGACCTGAGTTCGAAATATACTATATATACTCTTATCATTATGTTATACCGAACAGACTGACATGATTTTGTCATGATAATTAATAAAACGTATATGTACATGTTTAGATTTCTGAATCGCTTTATTCCTAGAAACATGTTCTGATTGCAAATATTTATTATTTAAACATAAGAGGAATATTTCTTTACTTAAACTTATTGTGGCAGTTGCTCTATCCTTGAAATATATATCATTGCACAAAACTGAACAGGCCGATGCCTGTTAGTCACTATAATTAATAAAATTTATATGTAAACAAAAATGTTTAGATTTTCCAATCATTTTTATTTAAATATCCTAATTTATATAAAAAGTAACATATTATTATTAATAATTTATTTAAAAATAAAACTTATTTTAAAAATATCACCATAATTATAGTAATTCTCCATATGGTGAAATTATCAATAATGTTTTACAGGTTCTACATATGTTGTTCATTTGGGAGTATTGGTCGAATGTTCTCTCCAGAAATGTTAGGTTTGGGTTTGATGCTGTGCTGTGCTAACATTTTTTTAATAATGTTATCTTTCTCTTTTTTATTATTATTGTTCTGTATTATATTTTTACACATTTTACTAAATAGCTTTTCCTATTTTTCATCATATCTTTTTGTCTTTAATGCAGTATTAGCTTTCTTATTCTCTAGCGAAAAACACATAATTGATTCATAGTCCACACTATGATGTAAATCTAAGAAAACCTAAATGTTTAATTCTTAATAAGCATCTGATGTAATCTATGAATAATCAAAATAAAAGGCAAAGGATTTTAATGCATTCTAAAAATGTATTGAATAAACAATCTAAGTAAGAAAAATTTAATTTTTTCCCTGGCTAAATACCTAATTATCAGATTACATAAGAAAGTGTATCACACCACCAACCATTATCAATTCACTGCAGGATGAATTTCTCTCCAAGTTCAAACCATCTTCTCCGATTTTTAGCTTCTCTTCTCCACATCACCCCTGCACACTTTCTTATTTCATCCATCCGTCTCACATGTGGTTCTTTCTGGGTCTTTTACAATCTCTTGGAATCCAGTTTAAGATTTCATTTGTCCATCTATTATCATTTCTTTGAGAAATATGTCCAGCCCAACTCTACTTCAGTCTTTTAATTTTTTCAATGAGGTCAATAACACCTGTTTGTTCTCTTACCCTATATTGTGTTTTTGATGACTTCTTGTTATTCCTAACATGCATTTCTCCATACTTCTTTGAGTGGTCTGAAGTCTTTGTATTGCTCTTCTATTAAGTGTCCAAGTCTCAGATCCATAAGTAAGAACTGGTAAAACACATTTATTACAAAACTTTCTTTTCAAACACATAGGCATATTTCCTTTTAGTATCAAGTTATTTCTACCAAAAGCATTCCAAACAAGTTTAATTCTTTGATTAATTTCGTCCCTTATGTTTCCATCTGTATTAATAATCTGACCAACATATTTGTAGCTGTTAACTTCTTCTAATTCATCATAATCAATCTTTATTTTCATATTTTGAGAAACTCCATTGAACATTACTTTAGTATTTTTAACATTTATCTTTAGTCCTACTTTCCTACTTTCATCTGATAATTCCTGCAACATTTCCTGCAGCTCTAAAACATTATCTGAAGAACAACTACATCATCTGCAAAATATAAATAATATGACTTAGTTAATTTAAGTGTTAAAAATAAAATCATACATAAATAAATAAGTTTTTGTGAATTAAAAATAATAAAGGGATTTTAAAAACAAAACATTTTAACAAGAAGGTGCAAATGGGATGAAAAATAACAAGAATATTTAAACAAAGAACATTTTAAAAAGAAGGTGCAAATAGAGTGTAAGATTTTTATCAGTCATGTTATTTAAAATTGACCTACTTTGACTGGTTCTAATAAAATATTAAAATTATGTCATCAATAAACAATGGAAGTATGAAAATTTAAAATATCAAATTATATATATTAATAAATTATAGTTATTAATAGTGGGCAATACCACATAAAATATTTAATAATAGTGTAAATATTTTATCATTGAAAGAATATATGTTTGATAATAAAGACATGAATAAATTTATGCCCGAGAGATTTTCAATGGGTTTTCAAACAAACAATGATTAAGTTTTAATGTATGACCAGCAAGAAAGCATATTCTAGATGTATATACCATTTGGTAACATATTATTTAATTACTTATATAATATCATAGCTGATCCAAGAAGGTGAAGGAGCAGTACAATAGAAGGAACAGTGCAGAGATATCTTATTTGCAGATATTTTTTATCTGCATAGCATTTTTTCAGGATTGGTCAAAAAATATGAAAACTTTTGAAAAAAATAATTTCAAATTTACTAAATACATATTTAAGCAACTAGAGGGATTTGAACTTAGGATTTTTCAGTCTATATTCCTCCTCTGCTCCATATCAATCAATGTCAATTAACCAACACATATCACCATATACACCATGTATGTCAGTTGTTTGAGATGGAATACAGGATGAATGTAGACAGAAAAATTCTAAGTTCGAATCCCTCTAGTTACTTATATAAAAAACACCCAGTACACCAAATGAATAGGTTAATTAGATATTTTTGTTTTAAGGTTTATTTAATTATTATTTCAAAAAATAATTTTTAAAATATTAATATGTTTTATTTTAGCATGTGCACATTAAATAACTAAAGCTATGTTTTCAAGTTTTTATTTTCTGAAATCACTGGAAAAAATGTCTTTTAATTTACAAACATTATTTCACAGAAAGTGGGGAAAGGTGCTTCTTAGTCATGTGGCAGGTCTGATCAAACCATTACCATGACACCTTTGGTAATCTGTGTCAAATCAAATCTTAAAAAAGATTCTTCCATTAAGGACCATTATTATTAATAAAAACTTCAACTGGAAAAGTTATAAAATTCTGACCACTTTTTATTACAAAGGAAACAAAATGTGTAATTAAAGCAATGAAATAAAATTTATTAACATTATCAAAACAATAGCATAATTAAAAATAGTAATAATAATATTAATTTTTGTTGTGATGAAGGTTCCTTCTGTAAATCTTTAATTTCATTTCAGTTGATTGTAGATCAATTAAATAAGACATTTCTAAATAGTCAACTGAAAGGAAATGCGTCACAATTCTATGCAATAAATAACAATATTGTAAATTACCTAGCATTAATTTACTAAAAGACAAAATGTTAATTTAATAAATAATCAATATCATTTCATATATGATAGTCTTCTTCGGCTGGTTTAGTGCAACATGTATTCTCTTTAATCTTTGCTCTTGTAAATTGAAAATGTAAATTAAATTGTTAATAAAACGTAGAGTCTTTTGATATTATTTCTGTTATAAAGGATTACTATGATGATAGTTGCATTCAGCAATAATTATTCAAAGTTTTTGTTTATGTTGACATGTCATCCAAGAATCCTGGCATGACTAATTCATGTCAAATAAACTGACCCCTTTCTTTCCATTTTGGAATATATTAAATGCTTCATTCTGCCACAGCAACGTTTAACCCTCCTCCTACAATATAATACATCTCTCACATCATTTGTAAGTAATATAGTTTTATAATAAAAAATACACTTACAGTTAAAATTTTATATAATTGTAGGTTTTTGCTAAAACTTTATGTTACAGTTCACCATGTAAGAAAATGTTTCAGAGTTCTTTTTCATATCATTCAAAATAAAATGTAAGTTTTTTTTAGATATGAAGCTTGGTATTACACGAGCTGGGTGTTAAAGATGACTGTAATAAAAACTCACAAATGAGAGCACAAGTGCTATATTATGCTGGGGGAGGAAATGATTTAGACAGCATAAAGTGCCATATTAAAAACTCACAACAACCTGTTTTTGTTTAGTATTGTAATGTGTTTTTCCTTTTTCCAAAATGAATATATATCTCCATTTTTTTTTTTTTAGATTTAAAGTTTGGTATACCACATGGTTAGAATGTATTACTCTGGTAATGTATTATTCTAAATTTTGTAATATCTTTAGAGTAATGCCTCCACAGGATTGGTGGAAAAATTTTATCAATCAAGTTTGTCCATATATCTCTCGGAGACATTATTTTAAACATATCACAAACTTAGAATAATATGTCACCTGAGTAGTAATATATCATAGCAGGTATAATACCAAAGTATCAAACTTAAAATTTAACATTGTATTTACTTATTATGTCAGGTTTGGGTATTTATCAATATGGATGAATTGTTACAATACATTGTTGTGGCCAGATCATAATCTCCCACATATAGCCAATCAGTGCTCAGTTTACATTAAGATAGCAATTCCTCAAGCCTTAATGAATAGGATTCACTCTTCTCAATCTTCTAACTATTTAATGGTCCATTTCATTGGAAAAGTGATGATGAAATGCTCACAGCCATATGATGCTATAAATATTAAAGATATAACATCAAACAATATCAGTTCTTACAAAAAAGATGATGCAAGAATCTTATATAAATAATATTTGAGTTTTGGCATGTTAAAGAAAATCTTGCCTTAACTATCAATGATCTATAACAATTCCTTCTTGATGATTTACAAATGCAAAGTACGTACATTGATTATTAGGATCTTCAGGATACAAGGGCATACATTCACTTATTTAATATTACTTTGTTATCTAAACAAAATATATATTTATATATGTTATATATAGAGCTTGCAAATAAGCTCTTAACAAGCTTTGCAGAATATCCTCAACCCCAGACCGGTTTCTGCTACTGGCTTCCTCAGTGAGGTGCTAGGATATTTAAGCATTAGATTCTTAAGAGCTTATTTGCAGGCTCTATATATAACACTTGTAATACAAGCTTGTTAAATTAGGTCATGTGACAAATGACTTATTTTTTTTGTAATATTTATATATGGACATATGTGGTTTTTTATCCACACCAGGGCTTAAAAGATTGCCAACACACACACAATATTAAATATTTTTTAAATGTATCTTTTTAATAAAGGAATATTTTGTAAAAGGCTTGTATGAACACATGTAAATTGTAGATAAGTTTAGAAGTTTGAAGAATGTAAAATAAACTATGGAAAAATATTTAGAGAAAAACAAAAGTATTTATCAAAAGAACTTATATAAAAAGTACAAAAAAAATCACTTTAATAGCAAATAAAAATTTAGAGAATACAGAAAGTTGCAAAATTCTTTCAAAAAATTAATAGCATATTCATCAAATATTATATGAGTTGCATTATCTTATATTTTGACTAGATAATAATGTCAAACTATGCTCATTCAAAGAATCAGAAAAGGTTTTCCGAAAGAAAAACTGTCTGACATCATCATATTTCTGCCAAAGATTAGTCAGTTTACATCAGAAAAGAGTTCTTGAAGTTAATTATTTAATTCATTAAAACTTTTACTTGGTAATGGAAAATTATCAACCACATTCTGGCACCTAATTTAAAACAGATATTAAATACTGGAGAAATTTTATAATATCATATGAACTCGTACAGTCAAACTTACCTTAATAATATTTAAATCAATAAAATACTTCTGTTAATACAACTTATAAAATACAATATAATATTTCATGAATCGCCAAAACAGAGAATCATTAATATAAATAAAATAACTATTGCCAAGCACTTTCAACTCCTACGAATCCTTATCATGGCAGTAAAAAACTTCTATTTTCTCCTAAGTAATAAATTCAACAGTTCGTTGCATTTGCCAGGTACAACTAATCAGAAAACTGGTTAATTTTGAATTCATAGCACAAGATGAATTTTGTATAAGATATGATTCTTTAACCTTGCATTTTTTATCATGTGTTACATGCATTAATATTGCAAAATCCTTTGGACTCATATATGGCCTGTACTATTTTGGTGAACATTATTATTCAGATTTTTATGTTCTCCAAAATAGTACAGGTCATATATGTAGTCCACTGGATTTTGCAATATTAATGCATGAAACACATGATAAAAAGTGCAAGATTAAAGAATCATATACAAAATTCATCTTGTGCTATGAATTCAAAATTAACCAGTTTCCAATTAGTTGTTCCTGGCCAATGCAATGAAATGTTGAATTTATTGCTTAGGAAAAAATATAAGTTTTTTACTGCCTTGATAAAAACTCGTAGGAGTTGAAAGTGCTTGGCAATAGTTATTTTATTTATATTAATGATTCTCTGTTTTAGCAATTGACAAATTGTTACATTGTATTTTTGTAATAACATTTATAAACTTAAGTGCATTTAAATCTATCAATACATTTACATATTTGAACAAATTATGTTTAACTATACTGGTGTTTTAATTTTAGTTATTTCTTGTTATAAATCTATATATGTCAAACACATTCGTAAAATTAACCTATATATATATGTACACACTAACTTAGCAATTCATTATAAAAGAAACTTATTTTATTAATGATTAATTATAAAAATATTTTTAACCTTCACACCATATTTAAATAGAAAAATCATTTTATAAATACAGTTTTCAAACATTCAACAAACAGGAAATAAAATATTGCTAATCTCTTAATCTTGTCTTATTCATTCAGAATTACTTAATTAACTTAAAATAATGATTGCTAGCACCAATATTTAAATAGAGCATTAAGTTTTGTAATATCTCTTAGTGTCTGAATGTGATTTTTTATTCAAGATAGTTTAGTCACACATATGCATGTTGATGGAATTATCCAATATAAAATGTTTTCATAGTTATATGTCTTTTAAGCTGTTGTAAAATGATGTATATTATCACATATATCCAGTTGATTGTATAGCACAGGTATAATATAATATGGTATAGATTGTCATAAGTAAATAGTACAAAGCCAAAGTGTATCCTAGATATATAAATATTTGTCATTTAACAATAGTAATATAACAATATACCTAATATATTCCTATTTTGATATTTTTAGATTAAAATTAGTATCTTCACTGGTATTTTGTATTAATATTTGTATTTATCACAATACAATTTTCTTTTTTTTTTCCTTATGTATTGATTTCTATATTTACATATACCATTTCCAATCTTCTTATACACTTAACAATACTATTTTTTACACCAAAACTTTACTTACAGCTTCAAGTGTCCTGCAGTCTTCATCAGAACTACAATATCCGAATATATAATCATACAATTAAATGTATGTTTTGATTATGTATATAAATTATGTGTATAAAATGTATTAATTGTATGATTATATATTTGGATATTGTAGCTCTGATGATGACTGCAGGACAGTCGAAACTGTAAGAGTAAGATTTTGGTGTAAAAATAGTATTGTTAAGTATATAAGAAGGTTAGAAATGGAAATAGTACAATCCCCTTTGCTTAAACACATTTACATCTTTGTCATCTTTTATCAACAAACATATATAGGAACATATATAGTACAGGACCAAACTGTGGCTATTATATTTATTCACTTGAATATTCTGATGATTGATATCAATGAACAATTATTTTACCTGAACCAGTGGTGCAAATAAAAAAATGGACCTGAAGGCATAAATTCAAAAAGGGTCCACATTTTAAAATTCCAAATTTTGACTTTTCATGTATTCACAAATTTTTAATTATCTATTTTGTGTTACAAATATCAAATAAGGTAATATAATAAAGATACTCAATTAAAAATCTATTTTTCTAACCTTTACATTTGTAAAATCACTAATTAGTTCTCTTAAGTCCATTTTAGATGTCTCCTTCTATCAAGATCTAACATTGCAAATTCTTTCAGCCTGATTTGACCAATTGAATTCTTTTATAATTTTTTATTATTTTTAATTTATAGGGGGTTTGAACTCAGACTTTCACATGACCCTCAACTATCCATGCTATCTCATACAGCTGACACACTTGATCACACACATTTTGAAAACATAAATAATCACCAATATTCACATTTTGTGTTAAGTTAGCACACATCAGTTGGTCCAGATTATCACCTCCACACATATATGCAATCAATGCTCAGCTTATATTAAGATAGCCAATCTTCATACTTTAATGGACAGGCTTTGATCCAGTTCACCCCTTCAGTCATCCATTTTAGTGAAAATCTGATGATGAAATGCTCAAAGCCCACATTGTGTCAACCTTCTCATCCTACCTGTAGTGTTTGTAAAAATGGTAGACATTTTTGTGCACTCCAGAAAAAGTAGAATTTATTCGTAAGGCTGTTTTTAGATCGCGCTCTGATAGCTGAGGAATTTAATTAGTGCATTGACGTGGTGGCGATCGACAATTCCTAGAAATATTTGCTGATTACAAATATTTCTGGATAAGAGATGCTACTCTATTGGTCAGTGCATTGATTGATTGTTGCAGTTGTCAGAGAGCGATAGGAACACTGGGTAATAACTAAGAGTGTAACATCGGGAGTAGTAGAGAGCAGTCACGCAGTAGCAAGTTGCAGACCATGCATTTGGAGAGCATCTGTTTGCAGACCATTCATTGGAGAACAGTCGGTGCAGACAATTCCTTGGAGAGCATCCGTGGCTGAGCTTCGTTGCAGACCAATTCATTGGAGAGCTTCGTTGCAGACCAATTCGTTTGGAGAGCTTCATGGCAGACCAATGCGTTTGGAGAGCTTTGTTAGAAAAGAACAGCATGGGAATTGTATAATGTTATTTGCTGACTGCACAGTATGACTTGCAGTTTTAACCTTGGCACAGTTGTAAGTGCGGATACTATACTACCAATGTTGACCTTAAGTAACTCTGACACCTCATGTACAAGACGGTTTAGCATGATATATGAATATTGGTGATTATTTACCTTTTTGATATGTGTGTGATCAAGTGTGTCAGCAGTATGAGATAGCATGAATAGTTGAGGGTCGTGTAAAAGTCTGAGTTCAAACTCCCTATATATTAATATTGGAGGGCAGGTATGAAAAAAGCCTGTACTGTAGAAAAAAAAATTCATATATTTTTAATTTACTAAAAGCCTTTTCAAAGCTGGCTATAGTTACTGGAAGGGTAAAAAATAACAAAAAGAAAACGGTATACATTTCATTAAATTCACTTACCAAAATAACTATATTTAGTAATTAACAAATCTAAGAAATTCTTAATCGTCATTTTCCTGTGAGATCATCTTTTAATAAAGAAATCACTTGAATTAATTGTCGAGCAAGCTGTTCTGAAAAAAGTTCTGGGTACTTTATTTTAAGATTTGAGCAATTGTCTAAGACACCTACGTCTGTCATATTGATAATTTTCTTGGGATTAGAAAATATAGGATGGTAATGTAACCGATGTGAATTTTTATAACAATCAAATAAATTAATTGTTAAGCAATAAGCAGTAGCCTTGTATGTGTCATGAAGGGTACTTTGGATTTTTCAAAATAATTTTACAATTTCTTATATCATATAAAAACAGTTAATAATTGTTTTCTGTGAATACATTTTAATTGCCTTGCTATAGATTTTCATGTTTACGGAACATGAACTGCATGGGCCCACAGGCATTGCCTTACTTTGTGACTCTATAGTTATGCTACTGATCTGAACTAATTCTGCTACATTTGATGCCCAGTAGGAGCAGGTGTAAATAATATTTATTTATCCAATTATCTTCGACTGCTAGGGTGAAGTAAATTCCTATTTCAACTCAATTTATTATTCTACATTTGATATCTATCTCTGACTTAAAAACATGATTGCCAAGATATTATTTTCATATGACTAAAAAGTTTGATATCTTTATCTATCAAAATTATAATTTCTCATACCTGAGATCGGACAATATTATATCTATAAAGGACAGTAGTTAAGCATTAGGATTAGAAATCATATATATATATATATTGTACTGTTTATTTATATGGTACAAATATATTGGCATTCGGTAAGATATTTTAAAAAAAGTAAATTTAGCGATCTTTTAAAAGAAAAACATTTTTAGATTTTTTTCTGATTAGTATAATTTATTTTTTTAAAACGTACAATGAAAGTTAAAATTGTCGTTCATATTTTTTTTTATGTAATTAAAAATAAAAGTTAAAATTGGAGAGCACAAAAGACACACAAATTACTGATCTAGATAAGCTAAAAGAAAAATATTTTGGCTAATTAAAGATGGCAGAATTATGCTAAAAAAAATAAAGGCTTTGTAACTTAAATTTAAGGGAGAGTGTACAAGATTATTATCTTACATGCTGATAAAAGAACAAAAGGATGCGCAGAAGTTTCAAAAACTGGATCGAGGTATAAAAAGAAGAGGACAACTTTGATTTAGGTCTTTCTTTATCTTCTGGTTCCATGTCTTAGAGTTGGGGGTTTCCACTAGCATAACCTATGGCAGTAATATACTTCTGCACAGGTATGCTACTTGCTATACAAAGCTATCATGCAAGCATGAAAATGGCGCTTTGTGAATAACACTTTTTACAATGAAAGGGTCACCACAACCTTGCTTTTTCTCTAGCTATAGAATGGACCAATAATTGAAGATGCTGGCAGAAGAGACCAATGGAAATTCCTATGAGCTTGGGATCCCATAAATCTACACTAACTTACCAGTAAGTTAGGAATAACTTTTCTCGATTGTGACAAAGTTTGCAAACAATTCTTAAATAAGCTTAAAATAATCCGGATAGAGACATTAATTTTCTTATTAAAGAGACTTTAATTTAAAGAACTTTCTAAAAGAAACGTAAGAAGTGAACATTGTTTGTTAAATTGTTTTAATTACTTTACCTCATTAATTGATTTATGTCTGGATTAGCGTGTGTTCTCTCCAGTTTTATTTAATTCGTAATTTATCTTTAAACATTTTAATTTGTTAGAATAAAAATATTTATTTCTAATATCAACTTTTCCTTGTATGTTATTGTTGATTATTATTAAATTTATTAATATTAGTTTAGTAAGATTTGAAAATATAATTTACCTTTGCCAATATGTGTTGACTAAGCTCCAATAATAATAATATTTAGAAAATAATTCTAGTTATGGTAAAATATGGTACCAATTCCTTTAAAAGCATTTTTCTTTTTAATTTTCAAGACATGATGCAACGGATTTCAGCAGATTCTTATATGAATCCTGTTGCCCTTATAAAAGAAATAAAAGCTGATTCCATCGATAGCATAAATCATAACAATTACTAGGTAGAGTTGATCAGGAAATATAGTTATGTTTTTAGAAATAGGAATGAAACTTTCTTCCTTTTACATAACTTGATCAACTCATGCAATTTATGTGTAACAGAGACCTAGTAAGATGGGGAAAATGTTTCAATTGCTTCCCAATGTGAGGCTTCGATGCAACAACCACAACCTGAGATACATTGTAATGGTATAAAGAACATTACAACGATGACCCAAAAACCCATAGCCGGAAAATGAATAGTAGTTTTAAAAAAAAACTAACTAATTAAACCCTGATTTTACAAACATAAAAATATTTGTTTAATATGACTTACAGAAAGAAAAAAAATTTTTTTTTTAATATGTCTAAAAAAAAAAAAACACGATCGCGGCTGATGTAGATGTTAAGTCACAAGTATTTGACCAGGTAGGCGATTACTGAAGAGGAGAAAAGCATAACCCCAAGTCCTTGTATGCAGTATATAACATAAGACCATCTTTAAATGCCCATCAGTCTATTTCTAGCAGGGATTCCGAGAAAGGGGAAGGCGGACCAAGTTGCCACGAGACTATAAGACTCAAAACATTGAGCAACGCTCATACATGCTTATAACTTGGGCTTCTTATCATTAATATTATGCTTGAGCAGAAAGGACACAGGTGAATGTGGAAATTTTTCTCATTACTACCATGTTAGGCACAAAAGTGGATGTTAAAGCCACATGTCACTTGTTGAATGAGTCTACGAAATATATCAGCACGCTAATACAAAAAAAACACACAAATACGGACTTAAAGCTTAAGAATAAAATAAGTTTAAACCCCTATTTTATTTTCATCTCCTGGCCCTGTGGTATGTACCATTTATTTATATGGTACAAATATATTGGCATTCAGTAAGATATTTAAAAGCTAAGAAAAAAAAGTAAATTTAGCAATCTTTTAAAAGAAAAACATTTTTAGATTTTTTTTCTGATTAGTATAATTTATTTTTTTAAAATGTACAATGAAAGTTAAAATTGTCATTCATATTCTTTTTTATATAATTAAAAATAAAAGTTAAAATTGGAAAGAACAAAAGACACACAAATTACTAATCCAGATAAGCTAAAAGAAAAATATTTTGGCTAATTAAAAATGGCAGAATTATGCTAAAAAAATAAAGACTTTGTAACTTAAATTTAAGGGAGAGTGTACAAGATTATTATCTTATATGCTGATAAAAGGACAAAAGGATGCGCAAAAGTTTCAAAAACTGGATCGAGGTATAAAAAGAAGAGGACAACTTTGATCTAGGTCTTTCTTTACCTTCTGGTTCCATGTCTTAGAGTTGGGGATTTCCATGAGCATAACCTGTGGCAGTAATATACTTCTGCACAGGTATGCCACTTGCTGTAAAAGCTGTCACGCAAGCATGGAAACGGTGCTTTGTGCATACCGCTTTTTACAATGAAAGAGTCACCACAACTGTCCTTTTTCTCTAGCTATAGAATGGACCAATAATTGAAGACGCCAGCAGGAGAGACCAATGGAAATTCCTATGAGCTCGGGATCCCATAAATCTACACCAACTTTCCAGTAAGTTAAGAGTAACTTTTCCCGATTGTGACAAAGTTTGCAAACAATTCTTAAATAAGCTTAAAATAATCCTGATAGAGAGATTAATTTTCTTATTAAAGAGACTTTAATTTAAAGAACTTTCTAAAAAAAACGTAAGAAGTGAACATTGTTTGTTAAATTGTTTTAATTACTTTTCCTCATTAAATAATTTATGTCTGGATTAGCATGTGTTCTCTCCAGTTTTATTTAATTCGTAATTTATCTTTAAACATTTTAATTTGTTAGAATAAAAATATTTATTTCTAATATCAACTTTTCCTTGTACATTATTGATGATTATTATTAAATTTATTAATATTAGTTTAGTAAGATTTGAAAATATAATTTACCTTTGCCAATATGTGTTGACTAAGCTCCAATAATAATAATATTTAGAAAATAATTCTAGTTACAGTAAAATATGATACCGATTCGTTTAAAAGCATTTTTCTTTTTAATTTTTGAGACGTGATGCAACGGATTTCAGCATATTCTTATATGAATCCTGGCACCCTTATAAAAGAAATAAAAACTGATTCTCTCGATAGCGTAAATCATAACAATTACTAGGTAGAGTTGATCAGGAAATATAGTTATGTTTTTTAAAAATAGGAATGAAACTTTTTTTCTTTTTACATAACTTGATCAACTCATGCAATTTATGTGTAACAGAGAGACCTAATCAGACGGGAAAAACATTTCAAAATATTAAAAAGAAAATCCATATTTCAAGATAATTATTAATATCAACATATATTTAAAAATGGATATCAACAGGTAAAAAGTTTGGATAAAAAAATCAATCCAAAATGAGGATTGGTTTTGAAGACTTATCTCACATTAAAAACTAATAAATTTAAAACTTTTGGGAATCTAAAATATTAATAATTTAAATAAAGAATTTAATGCAAAGCAAGATTGAAAAGCAACTGGTTGGCCAAGATGATGAACAATTTTCTGAGCTCATAAGAAATGTGAATAAAATGTTCTATAAAATGGACAGATATAAATAAACCAAAAATCATGAAAAATATATTCCAAAGATGAATAAAATATTGAAGAAATGTGTTGAAACTGTACAAAACTATAAAGCTGAAAGGAGAACTATAAAGGCACTATAGAGGAAATAATAATTTACGGAAAAATAGTACACAATTGCATATTCATAGCCTACTGAAGGTTTGAATTTAGTTGAAAGGCTTAAACTATACTAGATGAAAATGGCAAATAATTCTGCAATGGAGAATACCCAAGTTTGTCTACATATGAAACTATGCAGGGTTATGGCAAAGTCTTTAATAAATGAGGTAGTACATGGAAATAAAGTTGAATGAGTTTGAATTCTTCAGATTGGTGAAAATAAATCTCTTAGTATAAGCCAACTAATATTACATATACTTATTAGATTGCATTATCTCATGTCATTTTACCTCTTGCTAATCTGTTATTGATGGGGAAAAATATTAATGTAGAGTGTAGTAAAAAATATAAAATAAATTTAGTATAAACAAATAAGGCAACTATTTACATCGGAAATGAGTTAACATGTATAAATATGAAATGAATAAAAATAATATAGATATAAAAGCCATAGAAGAAGAGCATGTTGATACAGGAATTGCAGAAGAAACTGTTGGCATATTAAAGAATGGTGTAAACATTCAGTCTTTCAAATTAATTTAGCAATGGTAAATATCTTACACTAATATCAAAGATTGAAGAAGAGACTAATACAAAGTTTAGGAATCATGAAACATCCATAATGGATTTGATGATGGAGAATGAGTTTGGAACCTATAAAATTAATATGAGTAAAGTAGCAAGCAATACAGAGGCTAAAGAAAAGTTAAAAACAAAAAAGAATATAATAATAAATATAATAGATATTAAAATCAATCTTATAAGGGGTCTTATAATAACCATAATACTTATAACTTTTTTGTGCAGGAGAGCAAATTTCTTAATCCTATTGATGTTTTATATGATGCATTGAATATATTTATATAATGAAATATCATAAATATTACATAGGATCACAAATCACCACAATAATTTCTGTGTAATGAAAAGTATTCACAACTGAAACAAATATGTTTTAGATCCCTGAAGTTTCATATAATGCCCTCAGTATATGTTACAATATACAAAATTTGTGTCACATGATCATCAATTCCTATGCTTATGCAATGTGTTTAAACGGTAGCAAACTTTCCATAATGCCTCCATTCATTATTAAGGCTTGCACTGGGTGGTGCTAGTGTATGGAGAGTTTTTATGCTGGGTTTGGGAAAAGATGAGTGGGATTTAGATATAAAGGCCATAGAGTTGATAAAGATTATGTTGTGGAAATGAAATGGAGCAGAATATGGGAAAACTTAGAGTGGGAAATGGAAGGTAAAGTGGCTAACAGTTTTCTCTGGGCATGGTTGCTGAGAGATTTCTGACTCCGTTTAAGGAGAAGTCACAGTACATCACATCACATCACATTACTGTTCAAAATATAAGGGTCATAAAATATTTTGTTTTTTGACTAAAATAGATAGAAAATATGGCAATTCATATGACCTCTTTATGTATGCATATACTGTGAAACAACATCCAAAATATTGTAAAATAAATTTATACATTTTATATTTTTGAAATGTAGTATATGGAAATATATTTAATTTGTCAAAAAAAAAAATGTAATTGCTTTTTAAATATTTTTAAAAATATTTCTTGATAATTTTTTTAAAAATTTAATTAATTAAAAGGGTAGATTTGGTTCAATATATTCATAAACTTAGATTTTCATATGATTTTTAGAGTTTTTGTATAACAAGTATCAAAATTATTAATTGGCACAGCATAATTATGGAAACTGAATTGACAAAAATAAGCATATTAGTATAACAAAGCCTGTAAACTTATGGCTAGTGGCATCCAAATTTGATATGAGTGTAGAAGGTCCTAGCTTATGACTGGAGAAAGGATTGAAAGGAATTTTTCTGTGTTGAAAGATGGTGATTAAACAAGGCAAAACTCTCCATGCAGTAGTGCCACCCTGTGCCAATCAGAGTAATCAATGGATGCCAGAAGGCTTGTGCACTACTGCATGAAGAGTTTTGCCTTGTTTAATAACAATTATGTGCTAGTATAAGAGATGGTGATCATGTGATGTTTAGTGGTTTGAAAGATGGTGCTGTGAGGTTTTTTTTTTTTTTTTACAATTACTGGACAAATATTAGTGACAAAATCATTAACGCTTAAGCCAAAAGTTAATCACAATTAAAAAAATTAAATAGTTTAATGTTTGAAGGCTTCTGAATATCTATTTTACCTTAATATCAAACTATATTGGGTGTTAATTAAAATGATAGAATATTAGTTATAATGCTAAAAATCACACTTTTGTTACAAATATTTAGAAGAATAAAAAATAATAAGTCTCATCAAAGTTGTTTAATCAAAATATATTTAAATAATGTCAAATAAATAAATTAAAAAACAACAACAAACATAAAAAATTCATCTAAGAACAAAACATAGATTATGCATGTAAAAGCGATTTAAAAAAATATAAATTTCTTATATTATAATTCTTAATTTATTTACATAGAGAATAATAAAATACAATATTTGGAGGTTTTTAGTGCTATTTATGAAATGCCATATCATTTAAATGTCCACCATTTTCTCTTTCACAAATCTGAGCTCTTTTTAAGTAATTTTCTTTATTTTAGTTAGTATATCAGGTGTTAAGGTTATTATTTCAGCTGTAATTTAGTTGAGGAATGATTCTTGGTTTTTATTAACATCAACCTCATCCTTAAGATAACTCCCCAAAAAATAAATCCAGTGAATGTGAAGCTAGTTGAATGCTGAATATCAGGAAATTAGACATTCAGCAATTTTTTTTTCTAAAAACTGCCATGGTGTCATGATGTGATGTGATGTGATGCGATGTATTTGGCTTCTCCTTAAACGAAGTCAAGAATATCTCAGCAACTATGCCCAGATAAACCTGTTAGCCACTTTATTTTCCATTCCCCACTCTAAGTCCTCCCATATTCTGCCCCATCCCATTTCCACAACATAATCTTTGTTAACTCTATGGCCTTTAAATCTAAATCCCCCTTATCTTTTTGCAAACCCAGCATAAAAACTAAAAACTCACTTTCTGTATAGTCACTTTGTTCATACCTATTCTCCGGTAACTTCATTATCTGTACCCTTTCTGCTTTCAAGCATTTACATTCAATCAACAGATGCCTAATATTTTCTATACCTTCCTTACACAATTTGCACACTAAATCACCCATAGTTTTCCATTTACATGTATATTCTCTTGTTGCTAAAGATTCCATTCGAGCCTTAAACAATAAACTACTTTCCTTACTATTATCATAAATTAACTCACTTCCAATATTCCATTTACTTCTATATATATTTAAACTCTTCTTACCCTCCATACTACTTCTCCATCTCTCCAACTCCCTATTTTTTTATTAATCCTTCTATTCTTTTATCCCATTCCTTACCACTATAACACTCAACAATCCTCCTAACACAATCATCCCACCTTTTATATAAGTATACCGATATAAATTATGTGCAGTGGCTTCATCTATTTCAAATTGTTATTAATAGCAGGTTTTAAAATGTTTTGAATCATAATGCAATCTCACCAGTCACTGTCACAGAATTACCATTATCTTCAAAAATATAACCAATAATTCTTTGAGATGCAACTGCACACCCAATTGTAGATTTAAGGGATGAAATTCATTTTGATTGATTGCTTTAAGATTCTCAATACCCCACATTCTGCAGTTTTAACTATTGATGAATCCATTCAAATAGAAACAGGATTCACCATTCACTATTAAATGATGGAATAAATTCAATTTGTTTGTTTCCCCACCAATTATTGCAAGCAAACAGCATAAATGAGATGGTGAAGGTTATCAATTGGTCAATTGGCTTTAAATCCTGCACCAACTGAACTTTGTACAGAAAGTTTTAAAAAATTTAAAATTCTTGACATTGACCTTCAAGAGATTCCTAACTCAGAACATCTTTGAGTTCATGCAATTAACAGTCTCCTGAATGGGTTGAGTACTTATCTCTTGTTAGTAGAAATGGTCTTCTGCATTTTGGGAGATCTTTTACAGAACCTTAACTTTGAAAACATTTATTAGATGTTGATTCATCTTTCAGATGGCAGATTAGTATCAACAGTAGGATCACTGGGTCTGAATTATTGAATGATGATGTTTAAAATAAAATTTTCTGATTTTTCCTTTGTTCAACAATGGTGTATTTCTCCATATCTCATCTCTCACATGTGTTTTACAATCCTCCTTCTCCTCAAACATAAAACCAACATTAAATTTAAAGAAGTTATATACTTTAAAAATTCCTTTATGATATTTGCACCACCCTGTATATATATATATTTTACAAAAAAAAATCAAGTCATATATCACATGACCTAATTTAACAAGCTCCTTATATAATATAGATATTAAAATATGCAAATCACTAAACAAAAATAGAAAAATCATTTAGATTTAAGAAAAAAAGATATTAATAAATTTTAAAACAGAAATACTTTTACAGGTGCTAAGCTCTTCCTAAAAATATTAAACTATCAAATACCACACAATCACCATTCTTTATGCTTACACAAGCTGTTGTCAGAAAGGCAACATTTTCTGTACTGTACTCAGTGTGAGACAGTGTAATCAATGGATGCAGGAAGTTTTGTGCATAAAATTCCTATCTAGTGCATCCTCACCCAATATTCCCAGACTAGTTTCTAGCACAAACTTTCCTGCATCCATTGATTAATTTGGCTTGCACTGAGTGGCACTACTGTATGTGAAAGCAGCTTGCATAAGCATAAATAATGGTGATCATCTAATGTTTGATGATTTAATACCAATCCTGCCCAATAGAATTATGGTGACTGTGGTTATTAAAGAATCAAAGACACCAAATAGTATGAATGCTGAACTGGGTTCAGATTTATACTACTATACAAGCTAATGAGTTTAGCTTGAAAACATTGTTGTGTTTTCATTTTGGATTTAAAGCAGTAAAGATGGCTGCTGGAGAGTTGCATGAGATCCTAAGATCTAGGTGCAGTGCTCTCAGATTCACGGCTCCTCGCTGATAAAAGTCACAAGCTAGAAGCTATTCTGGGGATATTGGATGAGTATGCACTAGATAGGGATTTTATGCACAAACTTTCCTACATTCATTGATTACTCTGGCTTGCACTGAGTGGCACTACTATATGGAGTTTTGCCTCTGTCTCTCTTCCTAACTAAAGAATACCTCTATATAAAGGAAGAAAAATATTTTTAATAGATAAAAAATAAAATTAATGTAAATTCCTGTATCATAATGAATAATAAATTCAAATATAATAATTGAAGTTAGAATCTACAATGCCCTCTGGCGGAGCCTGCAGAATTGGAATGCGCAGCTTGCTTTAAACTAACTTTGATAAATAATACTGTGCTTAAGGGTTTATAGAGTTATCTTTATAATAGTTTGTTAAAAAATTAACATTTTTTTAAAACTTTACTAATGATTTTTAAACAAGTATAAGTAAAGCAAATAAAAAAAATATGTTTTTTTTTTTAATAAAAAATGAAACACTTTTAAAAAAGTGTGAAATTTTTTGCTTTGATTATTAGTTTTTCACTAGAAAATAATTAAAAAGCATTTATAGAATGCTTTTACAAAAGTTTTAGCATACAAAACAAGTAATTTTACATATTTACGTAAATCTTTGGAACTGAATATTAAAATGCTTCTATTATAGTAAATTTAGATTAAACAGTCATTGATTGCATGTTGATTTACAAATGTCAAATTTACTCCACCCATAACTTTTACATCATCAATTCTAGATAAATACAGTAATAAATATTACGTATCATTTATTAAACTAGAGATTATCTCTAGCTCAGATTTAAACTCAACTCAGTTAAAGATTAATATATGTAAATCAAAATGTAGCAATTTACTATTGATAAGTACTGTACATATGATAAAGATATATATGAGAGATAATGTTCTGGGCTAATTGATGAGTGCTCGTCCAGCATGAAACACTTGATGGAGGTTATTTGTCTTTTATTGCATCTTTATTCATATGATTTGAAAAGAATATATGGTGGTGTAGGGGTTATTTAGTACTCTTATAATAGTTATTGTTTTTCTGAAGGTTTGTGATGATGGTGTTTTAGCTGTATGTTTATATTGAATTATTTCCACCATCTAGTACGGGCATTGAATATCTTTAGAAAAACCTAACTTTATTTAAATATTCCAAATATATTGAATTGTTAGTAATAGTACACCAAACAAGTTAGTATATGCACAATTCTATCATCAAAGAATGAAAGTTTAAAAACATAGAGAAATATGGTTATTAAAATTTGATTTACAAATGTCAAACATGCTCCACTCACAATTTTGAAGTTATCCACTGTAGATAAATATATTCATAACTATTACTAAGTATTTATTAAACAAGAAATTATCATATCATTTTTAGGCCAGATATAAGCTTGAAACTATAATAGAGCTTAATATATTTGTTTTTAATTAAATGTATACATGTGGAACTATTAATCTTATTTCATCTTTCTAGTGGAGTGCTTAAAGTTTAATATTTTTAAGTCAAAGTGCAATAATTTGATAATGATTAATGAAAGATGCTGATTCAACATGAGATGTCTCTCAGTGAACATTGATCTTTTTTACATATATTTATTTATATATTTCAAGAAAAGATGGTGTAATGGAAATTTTAAGTATAACTAAATATATATATATATAATTCTGATTATATTTACTGAAATTTATTTTGACAATTTATTCTTTAAAAATAATAACAGTAATATATATATATATTATTTACCATTTTTGCTTCATGAAAATTAGGTTATGTCGGATAGCACATTTGTCTACCATATCTGTGTTTGATTCTAGGGTGGAGTAATGGGGACTTTTTTTTTTCAGTCCACAAACAGAATTAGAATTTTTCTTTCATAGTTAAACTAGTTAACAATCTAAATAGTAATCAGTAAATAGATATCCACCAATGCATCTCTAGGTCTCAAGTTATAAAGGACTGGCCAAATGAATAATAAGATTGTGGAAGTTAAAATCAGACTGTCATATGATGAGACTTTATTTATTAATAAGGGTATTTTCATATTCCTACAGATACTAAGTCCATGGTAATCTTTTATTAAGTAAAGATAATAATGGAGTAAGTTCTCACAGTAATATGCCATTCTCTATGATGACTACATCAGATTACAAGCCTCTTCAGTATACTAACACATTTCTACATCTTCTTAATGTGGGATCTTTATTTTCTAATTAAGAAAACTTTACTCATTGCCTGATTATTGCTGAATTCTATTATAATAGCTTAAAATAAACAAATATAATAAGTTTACTTTCAGTAATTAATATTTTATCAGATTAAATTACTGTAATAAAAATTTGAATAAAAAATTTAAGATAAATATATTTGAAGATATACTCATATAGTGTGCACCGTGTTTATAACTTTCAGGTTAAAACTTTCCATTTGTTGACAATTAATAAAGACCTATTTGCTTTTAAATTAATCATAAAATACAAGATAATGAAATTTATCATAAAGCAATAAGTCAATCATAATAAGCAACTGACTACATTTTTTTTTTATTAAAGCAAAAGATAAAACATAATATATCTAATCATTGCAACTCTAGAGCAATGCTGTGCAAGGTCATGATACATTAAGGGGTCACAGAAAAATTGTTGGGGATCATGATAATTTTGAAAAGTGCTTATATTTGATAATAAATTGTTACTCTTAAATAATACATGAAAACTGTTCAATTCATTATTGTGGGCCTGACCACTTTTGTGTTTAAACATTTTCTTCTTTATATTTCAATCCACTTTGTATAAGCACATCATAATGACACTTTAAATTGAGATACTGCCAAATCTCTAGCACTCATTACAATAAATAACTGACAGCCAATCAGATGCCAAGGGTAGCCATCTAAAATGACATCAAGCCTAAACACACAACAAAGATTTTACGAAAAAAGGGCCAATCAGATGTCAAGGATAGCCGTCTAAAATGACATCAAACCTAAACACACAACAAAGATTTTACGAAAAAAGGGCCAATCAGATGTCAAGGATAGCCATCTAAAATGACATCAAACCTAAACACACAACAAAGATTTTACCAAAAAAGGGCCAATCAGATATCAAGGATAGCCGTCTAAAATGACATCAAACCTAAACACGCAACAAAGATTGCTCTTTTCTCGTAAAATCTTTGTTGTGTGTTTAAGTTTGATGTCATTTTAGATGGCTATCCTTGACATCTGATTGGCTGTCAGTTATGTATTGTAACGAGCACTAGAGATTTGGCAATATCTCGATTTATTTCAGTTTTCAACTATCGGCACTTTGCAAATTAAAATATTAATGACCCTTTGCATATATTGCTCTCATTTCTCTCGTTCACTCTTAAAGTTTTGTTCTTTGGGCTAGTATCATCATAATGTTGATACATGGTATAACATTCTTGAATGTACACACTTTCTAAAACAAGCTAATAATGTTGTAATTGTTACAAATCAACAGATCTACTAAAAACCAAGTATTATTATACATTTTTTTTAATACACAGTTTTTTCAAAGATCTTATATCTTGCTGTATGTACTGAAATATAATATAAAGATATTTTTATGTGGTAAAATGACTTTTATTATTACCATCCTTATATGTTTGTAATAGGATGGTAATAACATATAATGGGTCATGTAAAATTTCAGTCTTAGGATGGGAGTCATAGCCCTAGAGTAAAGAATAAAAGTTTATTATTGTCAAATATAATATTTAAATACAAGTATTTTACCTAAACAGAACTTAATATAATTAGAATGAATTTGAACTCAGACTTTCTAGCTTCCTATATTTACCCACTCCATCAAATGCAACTAAAACACATGACCACATACATATTGTTAAATATATATAGTAAAAAAAAATGTAGTAAATCATAGGATCTCAAATGAACCTAATTTGAAATTGTTTTTTTTCTTATACAGGATATTCTCATTGTATTTAAAAGATAAAATTAGTAGTTAGTTACTCTAGAACCATGTGACATTTGAACATCAGTAGTTGAGCTCTGATCTACAAATCTTCATTTTACCACCTGAAGCAGTTTTTTTTTATTTAGTTAATAAATCATTTTGAAATAAACAATGCTATTAATTAATGAATTATTACAACCTTCAAAGATAAAGTCATTATAAAATATCTTGTTTTTAATTTTCTTTTTTCTTTGATATTAATTTTAATATAGAAGGTATTGGAATAATTTATTACTCAAAAATTCATAAGATGTTTGAGCTCCAGAATAAATGGAGCCACAGTTCATTAAGTTTGAACTTCAGAGTCCATTCTTCTATCCCTCTCTAAGTCATATACGACACTAATTTTTATCAAGGCAAATAATGAAATCTTTACAATAATTCTGTATTCATGTCTTTTAACATTAAATTTAACATTTTTGTTTGAGTTCTACTCAAAGCTAGATGGTTCAACAAATTTAAGTCATATGATATAGCTCATGCTTACTAATACTAAGAATCTTTATTCTCTTGTCAAGACAATTTCTACCCATGTTTCACTAATAGAGGTTGCCTTGACAACAGATTGAAAATTGCTGGTATTGATAAGTGTGGGATATTATTATGTGTTTTATATTTTTATATTAATATGTTTTTATTTTAGAGCTATATCATTGCAGATAGCTTATGAAAAATATCATACACAGTAAAAAGAATTTGAATATATAAATTTATATGTTCAGATAAATATCAATTTGCTCTCAGTCTTTTTTCTAGAAGTATAAAGAAAGTCTTCTACTCTCAATGAAATCTTTAAGTATTACTAATATTTTATCCAGATTCCAAAATTTTACTAAAATTCTTATTCAACATTTTTCTTGGCTGAATAATATCTTAGTTTATGTTTAATTTTGAACTCATATAATCTTGTGCAAGAAGTGTCTATAAAATATATTTCACTTATTTCAGACAGATATATACTTTGCATAACTCAAGTTATCAACCCTTTACAAACAGCCAGTTAACTTAAAAAATCTGTTCTGAAATTGTGACAAAAATATTAATCTGTATAATACTTCTATTGTTCTTTATAATGACTGAGTAATATGGTGGCATATTGTGCCTGCATATTTTACCATAAAAATTATAGGATATTTAACATCAGAATTGATTTAACACATATATTTATACATACTCTTAACTTTTTAGTTAGAAAATATTATAGCAAAACTCTATGTCATTATCATCAGTTGTGACTTTTTAAGTCAGATGAATTTTAGTATTCCTTTGTTTTTATTAGCCTGGTATATATTTGCTTACTTTAGATTGTGCATAGTTTATTATTAGTCATGTGTTTAGTATAATATGGCTATATAATGGTAGACCAATTCTTACTAAATTTTAGTATTGTGGGCTTTTGTCTTATCTGACCTTGTCTTTAGAAATGGACTATCCCTGATTCCTTGCCTGATTGGCTAGCACCGGTCACTATCCAATGGGGATAAATCCTTCATTGGAGTTTGCACACATAATCAGAGTGTTTCCAGTAAGGTAGGGGAACTGCCATTAAATAGTCACCCTTTTTGGATGCAAGGCAAAGAGCAATTACTTCTGTCAACCTGAATGACTGAACGTGCTCTCCAATATATCCTCTGCCATTAGCAAATGTATTTTCTCTAGTCATTACCACAAGGTCCATGCAGTGAGACAGGTCCACTTAAGGACTGGAAACTGCTATATCCACAGGTGACTCAAGTCAAGCTGTCCTGCACAGCCGGAAGAGTCTGAATTAGAGCCGACTCAAGGCAAGCTGTCCTACACAGTCGGAAGAGTCTGAAGTAGAGCCGACTCTAGGCAAGCTGTACTGCACAGCCGAAAGAGTCATACTTTAACTCACGAGGCAGGCTATTTATATAACTAGAAGTGAGTTCCATTATTCGGCACGACTATCTCAGCATTAAATTGTATAGACCATAATTATATGTTTTGTTAACTAACATGTGTGCATATTTTTGTCACTAATAAATTATACATATTAATTGTTGACTAGTGTCATCATTTGTCTATTGGTTTGGTACCGAACCTGTTAGTTAAACACAACAGCTTTTACATTTTTTAATAAATCAAAATTACACAATCTTTCTGCATGATTTATGTTTACGTTCTATGAATAAAGGTAAACCTTTTGATACTATCATAAATTAAATTTTACCCTATATATATATAAACTGGTAAAGCAATTTAACTTTATTAAAAGAATGCGAAATTATTATAAATGATTTTACATTGTAATTTATTAATTTTTTCTTTTAATATAATTTTAGTCCTTTTTTTTCTTTATATATAAAAAAAAAGTTATAATTTTAGAATTTTAATAATTTACTCCTAAGTGCATTAAAAAATTCATTTCAAATAATTTTTTCATTGAGATTTTTTCTTTATCTACAACTTACTAACCACAGAGTCGGTTTCTAAATCTATGAAACATTTTACACTTAGCTATAAAAATAATCAAGTATTTATTGTTTGAAAGGTTATATAATATTAGTCTGCCAAGTGTTATGTGGAGCTTCAGATCTGGAATCTTGAATGCGTACATTAATGACCAAAGCATTTAGTTATGATATTGAATTTTTCATACTCAGTAGTTGTTTGAAAAATCCAAAATGCTATATCTTTATTGATTATATCTTTTGTCTTTATACTAAAATCTATGCTGTGATCTTTCATACTTCAATGTTCTTTATAAAGATATTTTATATATCTTTACCAGACTACTTTTCTTGTTTTTTTTGTTTTCTTCTATTTGCTGTTTTTAAGAATTCCTACTATTTAATAATTTAATATACAGGCTATATATATATATAAAATAAATAAAAATATCCGTTAATTAAAAATAATATTGTAATTATAATTGAAATAATATTTTTAAACGGTTTATAAACAATTCAAACAATCTTTAAATCCGCAGAAGTACTTTCGGTTACTTTCAAACCTGCCTCAACTGCTATTAAATTCAAAAGCTAAAAGCGGAAGCAAACGTCATCAATTCAAATTCCACGAATCTCGTATTTTAATGTTAGAAGCTTGTCGATTTATCAAATGTGTTTTATTCCTGTTTATAAAAATTAATATCTTCTTCAGTTTTCTTTGATCATGAAAAAACATGTAAACATAAATTTAAATTTAATTTTGAAAATGTGAAAATTCTTCATGAAGAGAGAAACCATAGTAAAAGAAAAATTAAAGAGGCAATTTTTATAAACAGGAATAAAACACATTTGATAAATCGACAAGCTTCTAACATTAAAATACGAGATTCGTGGAATTTGAATTGATGACGTTTGCTTCCGCTTTTAGTTTTTGAATTTAATAGCAGTTGAGGCAGGTTTGAAAGTAACCGAAAGTACTTCTGCGGATTTAAAGATTGTTTGAATTGTTTATAAACCGTTTAAAAATATTATTTCAATTATAATATATATATATATATAGCTGTATAAACAATGTAATGTATAAGGTATTTTGAGCTCAGACTTTCACAGGACCCTCAACTCTCCACACTCTCTCATACCACTGACACACTTGACCACGTATATGTCCAAAAGATAAATAATCACCAATATCCATATTTCGTGCTAAGCCAGCACTCATCAGTTGGTCCAGATTATCATTTCTACACATATATACAATAAGTGTTCAGATTTATATTAAGATAGCCAATCTTCGTACTTTAATGGACAGGCTTCAATCCACTCCACCCTCGAACTCTTCAGCCATCCATCCTATTGAAAATCTGATGGTGGAATGCTCAAAGCCCACACTGATGCTGACATTCTCATCACACACAGGTTGACCATAAGTCACTCTGACCCCTCATGTACAGGACATAATCCATTTAAGTATATATATGAGGGCTGGGCAGACATTCAAGCTACTATTTAATATCTAACATACAGGCAATATATGTAAATTATAAATAGGCAAAACTTTCCATACATTAGTGCCAAATAAGTAGAGTGAAATAATAATATGAGAAATTCTGGTGTTCCTTGTTCACAGCCATGTTGAAAACAAACTATTATCTTAAATCACAAAGGAAAAAACAGTTACACACTTACTATATACTATGTTGGAAATCATAAATAAGTAGGAAAAAAATCAGGGTATTACAGTACTAGAAAGTAGGTCTATTATGTTATCCCACTTCTGAGTAAAAAATATATATTTTCTTGTCCCAAAGGTTTTTTATGCATCTAGATTAAAACCATATGGAAATTTAATTGGTGAATGATATTATGTAGAGGAGAGTCTAAAATCGCCAAAACAATTATTTACAGAATCTGGACTGAATGGAGTATACTTCAAACAAAAACATGATTATAAATATGAACCAAATCTCTTGAGCATTGATCAGTGTGAGATTTTAGTTCAAAAAGATCATATTCTCTATTATCTATATTATGGTCAACAAAAGAAGATGTTTCATTGTCAAGGAAGAACTGTTCTAAAATCCTGTAATAATTGTTTGATATCTATTCATTTTTTTTTTGGGAATACTCATGCAACATTAAGAAAATACAAATCCATTCTATTGAAAAGTTTTATAATGAAACTTCAAAAGATATTGTCTTATATGATTTACACAGGGATAGAATGGTAGGCTTGAATGTTAAACATTTATGGATCAATTCTCAACTGAGAAAATATTAAAAGAAAGCAAGGAATCAGCATATAATGAAAGAAGTGTGAAAAGAAAATAATAAAAACACTAAAAAAAACAAGAAAGTAAACAAGAAAAAAAGAAATAAAAGAAGACATACAGTTTGAAAACCAAGCTATATTGTAGGCATAACAAAAAAAGTAAATAAAAAATATTAATCGAATGTTTGTTGCATGAAAATTAATATAAAGTTCTAGCACTGAAACTAATAGAGTTGAATAGCAATCCAAAAGTTTTGAGCTCTAGAGGTTTCCATTCTACACAGCACTAGGGGTATTGTAAACAATGGGGATTGCCAATTCCTCAACAAGCTTTGTGATAAATGCTTAGCCAGAGCCAGCATTTAAAATATCTCTGTCAGGAACTCCCCCTCAAACCCTGACCATGGTTTTGTGCTTTGGTACTCTTCAGACAGGTTCCAGGGTTGGTTCAGACACTTGTTGAGGAATTGGAAATCCTCATTGTTTATAACTTACAAGCTTAAGAGAATAGGGTCGTGTGATCTAGGGGGTATCATGTTTTAATAAAATGGCACAGAAGACAGAATTTTCAGATAAATGGAATAATACAAGAGTAAGGCTATTGTTTAAAAAAAAAGTTAAGGATCATAGAAAGATAAACAATAGTGTTAATGTCAGTGTTATATAAAGTTTTTGGATACATGGTGTCTGGAAGGGTGAAAAAATGAATGGAAACAAATAATATAGTGGGAGAAATGCAAGAAGGTTTTACATCAGATACACCTATAGAAAATAGTTTATTTGTAGGCACACAACTTATAGATATGAGTAGCAATGCATGTAGACAGTTATATTTGGTCTTTATAGATATAGAAAATGCATATGATAGAGTAAGTAGAAATAGATTATGGAGAAGATTAGTAAATTTGAAAATAAAAGGAGCTTTAGTGGATTTTAGTAAGAGATTATATGAAAATAATTGCAGAATTAGAATCAAAAATGGGGTAAGACTAAGGCAAGGATGCTCTACATCACTTATTTTGTTTTTGTTACATTTGAGGAAATGGAGAGAATAATAGAAAGACTAGGAAAGGGTAGAGATACCATTAATAGATGGCTAGAAAATGTATATTATCAAGTCTTTTATTTGCTGATGATATCTTCTTGTGTACAGAAAGTAGGAAAGATATGGAAGATATGCTGAAGAAATTCTCAAGAACGGGTAAAGAGACAGGGATTACACTTAGTGAAAAAAATCAAAAGTAATGATGATAAATGCTGAGGAAAAAGAAGAGAAAGTCTTTTTATTCGGAGATATGAAGTTAAATATGGTAAATGGGTATAACTATTTGGGAATTATCTTAAGTAATCAGAGAAATTGCTCGGTTGAATGGGAAAAAAAAATGATAAATGAAACAAAGAAAAGAAAGGAACTGTTAAAGAAATTAACAATGTTTTCATATAATAAATATGAATGTAGAAAGAATTGTATGAAAGGGAGTGGCAGTACCAGTGTTAATGGGAGTGGCAGTAGCAGTGTTAACTTATGGTAAGAAAGTGTTATGTGTGAGTATGTTTTCATATAATAAATATGATGTAGCAAGACTTGTATGAAAGGGAGTGGCCATAGTAGGGTTAATTTATGGTAAGATGCATCATGTTTTAGTAAAGGGATCTTAGATTACTTAGAAGAAGTACAATGAGAAGTAGGAAAACATGAGATTCAGATGTGTAGATAGTAAAGGATACAATTAAAGAAAAAATGTGATAGTCAAGTTTTTACAAGAGAGATGAAAAAAGCAAAATGAAAATATTCAGTAGATTGTAATCTAGCCAAAATAGTATTTAATTGGGTTATGAGTAAAAAGACAGGCAACAAGATGGATGACAATATGATATGCAGAAGATTTGGATAAAGACTTTGTCAGTATACTTTTACAAAAAATGGAATAATCATATTAGGAGAATTGTTGAGTGTTATAGTGGCAAAAAATGAGATACAAAAATAGATGCATTTGCGAAATAGAGAATAAGTGTGGAGAGTAAAAATAGTTTAAATATATACAGAAGTAAACAGAATATTGGGTGTGAGTTAATTTATGATAATAGCAAAATAAGTAGTATATATTTAAGACTTGAACAGGATTGTTAGCAACAAGGAAATATATACATAAATAGAGGAATGTGAGCAATTTAGTCTGCAAGCTATTCAAGGAAGGTATGACCAATTTTAGGCATCTGCTAATTAAATGTAAATGCTTACAAGCAGGAAGGGTATAAATAATGAAGTGTGGGAGAATAAATATAAACAAAGTAATTATCAGAAAATGGTTTCTTGGTTTTTATGCTGGATTTGGAAAAAGATGAGCATCTAAATATAAAGGCCATAAAGGGGACATAGGTGATGTTGTGGAAAAAGGATGGAGCAGGATAAAGAAGAATATGGGAAAAACTTAGGGTGGAAATGTAAAAGGAAAAGAAGGTGGCTAACAGGTTTCTCTGTGCATAATAGCTGAGAGATTTCTAACTCCAATAAAGGAGAAGCCGTACTGCATCACATCGGTTAAAAAATCATGAATTTAAATATAGAGTAGGGAAATTGGAAATATAAAAAAATATGGATTGCATTTGAATCCCATAATGTATGTATAATTGTCAGAAGAAAATTAGGCATGCTTTGGTAGAAGGTATAGTATTTGATAAGGGTTTTCATCTGAAGTACTTAAATAAGACTAAAAAGAATATAAAAGATGTATGGTGTGTAGATCATGTATAAAGGTGATAAAGGAGGTGAAAAAATAGTTTTTAAGTATAGATAATTTAATGAGAAAATCAGGAGAAATGGAGGAAAATATAGATAAGGATGATAAAATAGAGTATATATTAAATGGAGTGATGAGAGATATGAATGTTAAAATAAATAGCACAATGGAAATAGTTATGTGAGGAATAAGTAAGATAGAGGAAAATGTAAAGGGTGTAGAAGTAAAATTAAAAACATTAGATAGGAAGTGGGCACAGATCAAGGAATTAATGAATAGAAATGATAAGAAAGAAATAGATAAAGAAGTCCAGAAAGTAGAAAAGACTGTTATGGATGAAATAGGGGAAGTAAACTATGCAAAAGCCTTGATAGTGGACTTACTAATTAGAGAATGTGGAGATGTAATTGTAAGGGAAAATAGAAATAGGTACATAAGAGTATGTTTGTCAGGTAATGGAATTAGGGGTGCTACAAATAAAGTAAAGAAACAGAGGAGTAGAGATGTGTATGTTATGGTAGAAGTAAATAATTTGGCAGAGCCATCAGAGAGAGTAACAGATGAGTGCAAAGAATTGATTAGTAATTTGAATAAAGTGAAAGGAAGAGTAGGAATAGTTGGATTACTCCCAAGATTCAACAATAGGTATATGTTAGATAGGGTATGCTCTATAAATGAGAGATTGAAAAAATTGTGTGATAGAAATAATATGTTTGTGGATACGTGGATTTTTTTTTATTAGGAGATCTGATTTATGAAAAATACTATATTTCAGGAAATTTATAAAGAGAGTTAGGGTTTTAAATTATAGTCTTATCAAAAAGGAGGTTTAGAGTGGATGTGATGTAAGAAGTAAACAAAGGATAGCTAATCCATATACAAATGTAAATGTGGAGAGGGAGTGGATCTTTAAAAATAATAATAAACAAACTAATTACAAATATAATAGAGAAGAAAGAGTAAAAAGACTTTATTAAAGGGTAGTAAGAAAGGCAGAAATTATTAAAATTGGATATTTGAATATGCAAGGTGGTAGGTGATCAGAAAAATGGTTGGAGTTAAACAAAGCAGTTTAAAATGAAGGGCTTGAGTTATTAGTAATAATGGAAACACATCTAAGAGATGAAGAACCTGCACTGGAAAATTTGATATGGCAGGCTATAAATAGAAAAGAAAAAAGGTATAGTGGTATAGGAGTTAGTCAAAAAATATTTAAATAATATAAAGTGTCAACAAAATTTACAGTTTGAGAAAAAGTTAGAAAGACAAGACAATGGTGGCTATAATGTATATAAACACTGGAGATATTCAAACTATAATGGAGTGGAATAGTAGCATATATGAATGCCTAGTTAAGGATATACTGAATTTAAAAAACTGTAAAAGAAAATAATGATTATAGGGTATATGAATAAGCATATTGAAGAAATTGTTGATGTGAATAAAAAGAATGGACAACTTTTAAAATTTTTTGTCAGAGGGGCAATACATATGGCTCAAGAAATAATATATTTCACACAATAAGTTATGTATTAGTAGAGAAAGTGGTAATGAATAAAGTATGGAAAATTAAAGTGTTTGATAATGAAGAGAGAGTATGTAATAGTGATCATAATTTCTTTATAATAGAAATGGTTAGTAATGTGATGGAAAATAATAATAAAAGTAGAAAAGATAGTGAAAGATGTCAATGAAGAGTGAATGATACAAATAAGTTAGAAGAAAAAAACAAAAGTAGAAGAAATCATGAAAGAGTTTGTTGAGGATGAATATAAGGACTGGTGTAAAGTGGCAAATAGGGTTTTAGATGAGAATATTCAGAAAATTAAAAATAATAGAAAAGTTAGTAAAAGGGGAAAAGCATGCAAAGAACATAAATGTGCTATTAAACAAAGAAAGTGACAAAGATGTTAATATTAAATGGAAATCCTAATTAAAAAATAAGATGGCTAAAATAAATAATTTTATATAGAGAATGAAATTAAATAGTAAATTATTGGAAGCTATTAATAAAAGTGGAAGAGATGGGAGTAAAAAAATTAAAAATATATTAAAAGAAGAAATGTATGTGAGAACGAAATAATATTACTAAATGATGATGAAAAAGAATATAACTCTAGAGAAGAAGTAGAGATAATTTTAAATAAGTATGTAGTGAATATAGAAAAGATATTTAATGTGAAGGACAGAATAATAACAAACATAATAGCACATAGTAATGGAAATATTAGTTTTACATAAAATGAATTGAATGAGGCAGGGAAAGAGTTGAAAAATGTTAAGGCAAGAGATTTAGATGGATGTGTAGGAGAGATGGTGATGAATTTGAAAAATAGAGCTAATTTTTTATCATGTTTTAATAAGATGGCACAAGTAGCAACATTTCCAGATAGTTAGAATAATACAAGAGTAAGGCTATTATTTAAAGGAAATGATAAGGACTATAGAAAGATAAACAATTATAGATTGACAATGGTAGCATCAATATTATATAAACGTTTTGCGTATATGGTGGCTGGAAGGGTGGAAAAATGGATGGAAGAAGGGGAGAAATGCAAGGGGTTTAAGAACAGATAGGGGTATAGAAAATAATTTATTTGTAATCACCCAACTTATAGACATGAATAGGAATATAGGAAGGCAGTTAAGTAAGTTCTTTATAGATATATATGACAGAGTAAATAGAAATAGATCATAGGTAAGCTTAGTAAAGTTGGGAATGAATGGAGCTTTAGTGGATCTTATTAAGAGATTTTATGAAAATAACTGCTATACATATTAATTAGAAAATATAGAATCAGTTAAAGTTAAAAATAGGATAGGACTAAGGCAAATTTGCCCTAGGTCACCTATTTTGTTTTAGTTATATTTGAGAGAAATGGAAGGAGCAATAAAAAGACTAGGAACAAGGGTAGAGATACAATTAATAGGTGGCAAGGGAGTGTATATATTATCAGGTCTTTTATTTACTCATATCTTCATATGTATAGAAAGTAGAGGCTGCAAAACGGAGTTTGCTAGTAACTGAAAGGAGACTCTTTGATTCCTCTTGGAGGCCTTAACAGACCTATCAGCCTTTTATCAGTTTTATATAAAAATTTTACCAAGATAATTACAACTCGTCTACAGAGAACATTGGATTTCCACCAACCAAGAGAACAAGCTGGATTTAAAAGTGGCTTTAGTACAGTAGATCATATTCAGGTACTGAGAGAAGTTATAGAAAGGACAAATGAATATGAGATGTCATTATATTTTGGATTTGTAGATTATGAAAAGGCATTTGATTCTATAAACATTTCTTCAATGATTAAAGCATTGGATCATCAAGGTATAGATCCAGGATATTGTCATATTTTAAAGAATATTTATAAAAATGTAACAGCAACAATTAGATTACATAATGATACTGGGAAAGTCAACATTGAGAAAGGTGTAAGACAAGGTGACTCCATATCTCCAAAACTTTTTACAGCAGTGCTACAAGAAGTATTTTGTGGTTTAAAATGGGAAACTAAAGGAGTGAAAGTAAATGGAGATTATTTAAGTCATTTAAATTTCACAGATGATGTAGTTATTTTTGTAAATAATGCTTCAGAGCTGCAGGAAATGTTGCAGGAGTTATCAGATGAAAGTAGGAAAGTAGGACTAAAGATAAATATTAAAAAGACTAAAGTAATGTTTAATCGATTTGCTTCAAAATATGAAAATAAAGATTGATTATGATGAATTAGAAGAAGTTAACAATTACAAATACCTTGGTCAGATTATTAATACAGATGGAAACATAATGGAGGAAATTAATCATAGAATTAAACTTGGTTGGAGTGCTTTTGGTAGAAATAACTTGATACTAAAAGGATATATGCCTATGTGTTTGAAAAGGAAGGTTTTTAACAAATGTGTTTTACCAGTTCTTACTTATGGATCTGAGACTTGGACACTCAATAGAAGAGCAATACAGAGACTTCAGACCATTCAAAGAAATATGGAGAGATGTATGTTGGGAATAACAAGAAGAGATCGAAAACGCAATGTATGGGTAAGAGAACAAACAGGTGTTACTGACCTCATTGAAAAAATTAAAAGATTGAAGTGGAGTTGGGCTGGACATATTGCTAGAAGAGATGATAATAGATGGACAATTGAAATTTTGAACTGGATTCCAAGAGATTGTAAAAGACCCAGAAAGAGACCACATGTGAGATGGATGGATGAAATAAGAAAGTGTGCAGGGGTGATGCGGAGAAGAGAAGCCAAAGATCGGAGAAGATGGATTAAACTTGGAAAGACCTTCATCCTGCAGTGGATTGATAATGGTTGATAATGATGATGATGATGACAGAAAGTAGGGAAGATATGGAAGTTATGTTGAAGATGTGCACAAGGGTGAGTAAAGAAATGGGGATTAAACTTAGTTAAGAAAAATCAAAAGTAGTGATGATAAATGCAGGGGAAAGAAAAGAGAAAGACTTTTTATTGAGGGATATAAAGTTAAATGTGGTAAATGGGTATAACTATTTGGGAATCATCTTAAGTAATAAGAGAAAATTGCTTGGATGAATGGGAGAAAAAATTGATAAATGAAACAAAGAAAAGAAAGCGACTGATAAAGAAATTAATGGTGTTTTCATATAATAAATATAATGTAGCAAGAATTGTATGAAAGGGAGTGGCAGTAGTAGGATTAACTTACGGTAATTATGCATTATGTGTTAATAAAAGGGTGTAATATTACTTAGAAAAAATACAAAGAAAAATAGGAAGACATGCATTAGATGCAGATATGTGGACAGAAAGGAGGCAATTCAAAAAGAAATGGGATGGTCATGTTTCTATATGAGAGATGCAAAAAGCAAACTGAAAATGTTCAGTAGAATGAAATTTATCGATAATAAGAGAGTAGTCAAAATAATATTTAATTTGGTTACAAGTAAAGGACAAGCAATAAGATGGGTGTGAAAGTTAGTATGATATGCAGAAGGTAAAACTTTATGTGAGTATACTTCTACAAAAGGTGGGATAATTGTGTTAAATGCATTGCTGAGTGTTGTAGTGGCTAAGAATGGAATAGAAAATAAATCGATACACGAATAATAAATAGGAAGTTGGAGAGATAGAGAACTAATATGGAGAATAAAAAAAGTTTAAATACATTTTGTGTGTGTGTTAATTTACAATAATAACAAGAAAAGTAGTTTACTGTTTAAAGCTTGAACAGAATCATTAGCAACAAAGGAAAATACACATAAATGGAGAAATGTGTGTGATTTAGACTAAAAGTTATATAAGGAAGGCATGGGAAATATAGGCATCTGCTAATTGAACATAAATGCTTACAATCAGAAAAGATACAAATAATTTTTAAATTATGGAAGAATAAAAAGATACAAATAATTTTTAAATTATGGAAGAATAGTGATTATATATAAAGCGGGCTCTTGCCTTTTATGCTGGGATTGGGAAATGATGTTGTGGAATTAGTATGCTGCAGAATAGAGAAGAATATGGAAAAACCTTAGGGTAGAGAATGGAAAGGGAAAGTGGCAAACAGTTTTCTTTGGGCATAGTGGCTGAGATATTTCTGACTTCCATAAAGGAGAAGCCATATCCATCTCATCAAATAGCTAGGAATTAAGAGTTGAAAAGAAAAGCAAAAAATACACTGGAAGGGGATTAAAAATATGGCATGTTTTCAAAAAATAAATAAAAACCATGCAAACTTCTTTGAAAAGAAACATTTGGAATGATTTGTTTTATATTGGCCAAAGAAGTTATGTATTTTTGACAGAATACATAAAAAATGGTTATGCTATGAGTGGTGAATTGTGGGTAGTAATGAGATTATTTGAGACAAGATGGGATAAGAATTATTTTTTAATGACAATTTTTTAAACAAAAACCACACATGGTCTTTGTTGTTTGGGAGTTCATAAGAGATTTGACTGCCAGAACTGTGAAACCAGAATCAATCCTGAGATCTTTTGATCCAAACTTGGATGCTCTCCCAACTATTCCAAACTGTGCAAGGTAGAGAAATTAAAAAAATTAATACATAATGTTTGTAAGGCTACAGTACAGTTTTTAAATGAATGATGCAGAAAAGACAATAAATACAATGGGCAAGAAAAGCTTTATAATACATCAAGTTAATAGATAGTCAACTTATTTAAAGATATATCATTTGACACTTATCAAATAAACTGTAGTAATTTGCTATATATATATATATGGAACAATAATAAAAATATGAATAAGAGATTGTAGTCTGGACCAACTGATGAGTGCTGGTTCAACATGAAATGTGCTTTGTGGAGATCATAGATCTTTTTCACATCTCTTGGGTCATATTTTATGATTAGATCCTTTCACAAGATATTAGAGGTGAATAGAAACCAGTCCCTATGTTGTGTTAGAATGGTGTAGTGAAAATTGCACTACAGAAATATTCTGTTATTATATATCTGATTTGATATAAGGATAAGAATTGTAGATACAATAGAAAAAAAAGATAAAATGAAGTAATTATATAGATTATATACATTTAGATGATGTGATAAAGAGAGTGATTTATTAAACACTTATTTTTGGAATTTGGGATGTTAAAAACATATTCGAATAAACTCCAAGGATATCAATAGAAAGTTAAAGATAACGAAAGAGAAAGAAATAGAGGTCTTATGATTCTTTGTTTAGGTCTTTATAACAAAATTGGGGAATATGAAAAGTAGGATAGTAGAATTAGTGAAATAGCTTTTATTAGAATAGAAAAAAAAAGAAAAGAAATGGAACCAGAGGTGGAAAGATAATTGAATAATAAGAAATAAGAAGTAGATGATTTAATATATGATGTAATGATTTTGGAATGAGATAATGTTAAACTTGGCTAACAGACTTTTGGAGCAGATGAAGTTTCATTTTTTTAAAAAGCCCCCCCCCCCACTTTACATCACATTACGATTGAGGTCCGTAAATAAAATACAAAAATTTATAAATGTCTGCATCTGGACACTGAGAAATAAAACTGCTTTTTGAGAGTGAGAAAGACTATGACCAAGTTAAAACAATAATTTATTTATTACAACAAATTAAAAATACTGACAATTTTTTTTGCCAAAAATGGCTAATCGATCAAACTTGGTCTCAAATCAACCTAAGACAAGTGTATCACTCGCATAAAGAATTGGCTAAAGAAGGAGATGGACTTTTTAAGAGTGGACATTAGATGATGGAGAAGGAAACAAGTGCAAAGGTCTAACAGCTGAAATAATTGGTTGATTTAGTGTCTACGCAGAAAAAATATTTAGTTAAGCCAACTGCGTGATAATTCTTCAAAGATGGGGATATTTCATTAAAGTAATGAATGTAAATCGAGGAAACTGATGCAACTAGAATGGTAGAAGAAGGACTCAAATTTGTTATATGTAATGTTTTAAGACCTTTAATTTAATAAGTTTTTGATATGAGAAGTTATCTATATTCTTGTAAATTATGTAAATTGATTTTTGTCAATCAAAGATGTTGGCCCTGAAAGAAGGCTTATGTTAATTTGATATCATTTATACTTCTAAGGTTCCTTTTGAAGTAAATTAACATGTTATTTGATTTGTTATATGCTATTGATCATTATGTTGGATTCATTGTAAATTACAGTGTATTTTGATTGATAAAAATTCTATATATATATATATGCGATGTAATCTTAGTAGAAACACTATATTTGATATGTAACTTTGTATAATTCATATGAAGGGTTAATAAACGTGTATTTTGAAACTAAATAAAATACAATTCAGATTAGATAGTTGAAGATAACTGTTATGTTTAATGTATTATTATGGTGCTTAAATATGACATAACGTTGCGATCAATTTACAATATATTCATTATATAGTGATATTGATAAAGATTGCGAGCAATATTAATTTCTGGTAATCAGTAACTAGAAAGGCAGCATTTAAAATGGAAGGGATTAAACAGTAAGACCTGCTGCGGCATTAATGTAATACAGAATAAGATTATTGTACATCAACTTAAATAAATAAAGAAGGCGTTGAAAAGCTTTATAAACTGCTTAGGAGGATATTGTCCTGAGGTTTTAAAATTATAAAGCAAAAGTAACATGTTTTCGTAAATATGATAATCTTTTTATTATCAATACATTTGAGATAGACAATACATAAACGAGCTGCGGAAAATATTATTTACAGGATCTTTAAAAATTAAATTGATTTAAACACTTTTGGTTATTTTTAATAATGATAACAAGTAGAATCAAGAATATTTATTTCTTGTAATTATTCAAAATAATTAAAACGTAATCATTATATACAACGGACCTGCGGCGTTTATTCAGTTGATCGCGACGTGCTTTTGACCGTTCTTTCCCTACTCCTAAATGACCCGGAAATATAGCATATAAAACGAGATCTTGCTTATTTTAAGTACTTAAGAATTAGCTTTTTCAGATATAAATATTATTAAATGAAAAATTATTGAGCAGAGAAATAGCTTGATTGATTTTCGCGATTATCGATTTCTCTTATAATCCTCCTGACTTTAATAAAATTTGCTAAATGAATACGATCCCCAAATCTCATTAATAATTATAGATTTTTAATATTATTTCTATTTTATTATAAATGTTCACATTTTGATATGCTCAAGAATTGTTAAAAATTAAAGTATGCCCCCCCCCCCCTCAATATATATGAGCAGATTGAAAACTAGCAATTTATAAAAAGATTGAGTGGTCCTGACGTAAAGCTCCTGTTTAACAAATTCATCTGAGATGTGAGTTTGGGCCGAGTGAATCAAGATTTTTTTTTTTCAAATTAAAAGAAGAGAATTTTTTTTCTTGGGTAAATCGTTTATAGTCAACCCAGTTAATAATTAAGGATTGACTGTAAAAGAGCGTAGTGTATTGCTTTATTGTTTTTTTAGTTAGAAGGAAAAGACTCCAGTTCAATTCTGATTGGTTAACTGTAAAAATCAAAAATGATTGAATATGGTTTAGCTTTTCCAAATGATGGATCAGATTCATACTTTTACTAACAATACTTTAATGAAAGAAATTTCATTTTTAATGCACTTAATTTTTAGTAAAATGAGAAATAGTTTAACAATAAATGATATATGTCCAACAGTTATTCAGCCATCAAACATCACATGATCACCATTTCTTATGCTTGCTCATAACTGTATTCTCATAGTTTTGTAGTTAAATAGAGATAAGAGGTGGCTGCTGGAGGGTTGCATTAGATCCTAAGATATAGGTGCAATGCTCTCAGATCTAAGGCTCCTCACTGATGAAGGTCACAAGCCAGAAACTAGTCTGGGGATATTGGATGAGTAGACATTAGATGGAAATTTTATGTACAAACCTTCTGGCATCCATTGATTACTCTGGCTTGCACTGAGTGACACTACTCTATGGAGAGTTTTGCCTGTTTTATCCAACAGTTAGTTATATATATCTCAGTGCATGATTCACATTAGCTCAATTCCATCACAACCATCTATCATCCAGTAGTTAAAGCAACCTCTCTCACACCTTTGATGTATTTTTTAAAATGCCCAGTTCACTTCATTTTTTTTTTCAAGCAAATAAGATATGTATATAGTGTATATTATAATTTTTGAAGTACATATATTCATTTCTTTTTTTTTTTAAAGATATATTTAACTTCATATAGATGACAATAGATGGACAATTGAAATTTTAAACAGGATTACAAGAGATTGTAAAAGACCCAGAAAGAGACCACATGTGAGATGGATGGATGAAATGAGATGGATGGATGAAATAAGAAAGTGTGCAGGGGTGATGTGGAGAAGAGAAGCTAAAGATAGGAGAAGATGGATTAAACTGGGAGAGACCTTCATCCTGCAGTGGATTGATAATGGTTGATAATGATGATGATAGTATATTTTAAATATCTATCTTACCACAGTATCTTGAAACATATGATGAAAAGGCATGTGAAAAAGATAAATGATCCCCAGGGTAGGAATTTTGTGCTGAATCAGCACTCATCAGTTGATTCGGATCATAGTCTCTTACATATATTTTCAGCAGTATTAAACAAGGTTTTCTTAATATACATGTTGTATATTGGGAAAAAAGTTTAAAACTATTAAAATTATATACAAATTACTATAATTTAATTGCCACAGTTCAAATTTTCTGCACTCACAATTTTGATACCAAACACTTTGTTGAAATATATTAACTTTTATTAATAATTAATTGAACTAGAGATTATCTCTAGCCCAAATATACTCTTTAATTCTTAATTACTAATATATGTGGTTTAAATCATATATAATATTTGAATGATGATTAATTTACTGGGTAAAAAGAAATTAGGATAATTGTAGTCAAGCATTGTTAGCCGAGAGGCCATCGCAGCTGCCTTGCAAGCAAGTAGTTGGTTGCAGACAGTTGTGGGTTTGCATCCTGGCTTATGCTATGACATATGAAAAAAAAAATTAAATTGTAGCTATCAGGAATATATATATATAATATTTAAATACAAGTATATTATCTACACTGAACATGTAATTAGAAGAGATTTGAACTCAGACTTTTAAGCTCCCTAAAAGTACTGTAGCTTCTTTTTAATAGCCAACTGTAACACAAAATCTCTTAAAAATCCATCCAATAGAGAATAATGAAAGTCAAAAAATGCTTAATAGGGTTATCAAATGCCAGGTATTGAGATGCCTTAATGCTCTTTTAGTCTTTGTTTGATGTCTTGGATTAGATGTTCTAGACATTCATTTACTGACCAATTTTAGATGGTTACCTAAGATGGATATGGACTGACTCTCTAAAAATAAAATTCTACCCCTATATGAAATCTGATAAAATTTTAATTCTTATACTATTAATGTTTTCTATTAAAAGCAATAACTATTTCAAGCATTGTTAGATCTGATTATATGCATAATGCATTTCCTATATGTGTTTTTAGACTATTTTCAGTTTTTATGTTGAATATTTTTTTTATTGATGACATATTATGAAATTTTTTAATCACTTCATAGCATAACTTTTTATTAAACAAGTTGAATTATAAGAAATCAACATTTTATAATCAAAAAACATTTTTAACCTTCTCCAAATTATTTTAATGTTTAAATGGTGATCATGTGATGTTTATTGGCTTAAAGATAAAACTTAAATATTTAGAAATTAAAATTTTGACACTTTTGGAATCTGTGATATGGAAATTGGCAAGTGGTTTTAATTATCCATTTTCAGGGGCCTCAAATAAATCTTGCAAACAATATGGCTGACTACAAGCTATTATATTTGTTTAAATATTAAAATTAATTATTTATGCTTTCATTTTTAAATTTAAAATATATATTTATTTTAGAAAACAAATAAAAGAGACACTAATGTCAAAGAACAAATATTGATAATATTTCACATAATAATAATATTGGAAATTAGTGTGGGATATTTCATTAGGATAGTACTGGATATGTATTTATTAAGCTCTATCACTTGGCAAATAATGATTAATAAAGCTTACGCTAGATGGCATGACAGCAGGGAGAATAAAAAAGTTTTCTAAAAAATGTAGATGTGTGCTAATATACAAAGCAATAATCTTTTAAGCCATTGTAATTTCATTGGACAATGTCAGTCATATTAATAAAAAGTATATATGTATAACATTACAAGTTTAATATTTAGTAGTATATTTATTGCATTATTGAATACAGACCCTAATCAAATACAAACAATATTACAAATATAATATAAAATCTATATGATTTACATGTGACTTCTTCTTATACTGAGTCAGGCATCTCTCAGCAACTATGCCCAGAGAAACCTGTTAGCCACTTTACCTTCACTTTCCATTCTCCACTCTAAGTTTTTCCATAATCTGCTCCATCCCATTTCCATAACATAATCTTTGTCAACTCTATCTGCAGTTTGGCATAAACTCCACCTAAGATTACCAAAGATAATAAAATGCTATCATTATTTTTATAATCTACACACATTTCTGCTTTTGACTTCTGGAGATAAGATTGTACAAATAGTTTTGTTAATTTTATTTTCTATTTTTGGTTAAGCAAATCTTTTTTTTATTATTATTATAAGACTAAACTTTTATACTTGCATCTCCTGAGTAATTCGTTATAATCACTTGCCTTAATCTTATTATAATCATTAATTTGTCTGTTTTACTACTTAAAATATTCCAATTTATTAATTTAATATGAGTGCCAGTTTTGTTTTTATCATAATTATTTTCTATGAACAATTTCATTTGTGTCAATCTGCTTATCCAATCATAGCAAAGTGTAGTTTGCAATGTTTGAAATATGATTTTATAAGAGCAACTTTCTTTTAAGTCTCCAGATAATTCTTAATTAAAATATCAAATAAATTTTCTTGAAGGCATGTTGAGTGTGTATGGGGAGAATTTTTTAATAGTAGATATTTACAAATGTCATTCAAAACGGAATTAAGTCTTTTATTCACAGAAGGCTGAAAAGTTGTTAGCCAAGGCAGCGTATGGAGTCTGAATATAGAGGATGCTAAAATTTCCCTTATTAGAGACACATACTGCCATTTGATGATGACTCTTTATTTAGGGATTTAAACTGCAGATTACTTACAAGTGAAAAACAATTGCATTACATGGAAGAAAAATTGTCTAATATTAAATAGGAGGACATTGTTGGAATATATATTTTAGTACAAAGTCGTAAAATCGGAAGTAGCAGTGGATTGGAATTCATTATAAATAAAAAGTGGAGATTGATGGCATATTAGACAAATTGACAAGATTAATTATTCAAATTAATGGTAGATACCAAATGCAGATAATTCAGGTTAATGCACCAATAAATTCTCATTGTGTGAAAATACAATATGCTGTTGATCAGATGAAACAACATTTAAAAATTATCATAGGAGACAGTAACGCTAGAATTGGTAAACAATTGAAAAGTAAAAATTCTACAGGTAAATTTGATTATGGTCATGATAGAAATGAGAGATGGAAAGACTTGGAATTACAAGAAAAAAATATATATGATTTTTATTTTGAGAAAAATGTTAAATGGAAATGGAAGCATCTAAATGAAGATATAACAGAATTGGATTATATTTTGATCAATAGAAAATAACATGAAAATGGTAATATTAATAGATTGAACCTGGAAATGATCACCAATTAGTGAGAAGTAAGACAAGTGCTAAAACAAAACTAGAAAGAGACAAAAATTATTAAAAAAAGTTGGATTCACAGTTGATATTCCTAACTTTCAGAAACATTCCAATTGAATTTAAATTAAAACTTGCAAATTGTTTTAAAATATTAATAGTTTTGAAGATGGTTTAGATTTGAATGATATCAATAGGAAAATAATTTATAACACTATTAAAAAATACAACAAAAATAGTAGATACAAAAAAATCAGGAATTTCCAGTATATTTTTTACTGAAACAAGACAATTTATGAAGAAGAGAAGGAATATGAAAATATATAAAAATTATCCTTTAAAAAGAATTTAATAATTATGAGTTTTGTAAAATGGTACAATAAGTGTTAATAATGATATAAGATAATATAATAGTGAATTAACAAGCAAAGCTATGGAAGAGAAAAAAAGTTCCAAAAGTATAAAACAACAATATGGTGTTGGTAAGAGATTTAATTTTATAAAGAGAAAATATAGAACTATTACTAAAAATACAAATGATATCATGAAATGTGTGAAAGAATTCTATAAAAAATTATATAGCAATAAGGAACAAGAAAACTAAGTAACCCCTATTATTTACTATGTCTTTTGAATTGTCCTGCATTTTAAATGAAGAAGTGAGATATGCAATTAAATCTATAGAAAAGGGAGGAAAGCTAATATATGATAGAATTAGAAGTGAGATCTTAAAAAAGTATGTGAAGAAATAGAAATTGTTTTGTCAAAATAAGATGCCAAATAATATCTAATTGATAAAGATATATCAGATGATTGGAAGAATGCACTAGTAATATTAATACTAGAAATTATAGACATATCAGCCGTTTATCATTTATAATACAAACTCTTTATTATGATAACTACAATTTATTTCCAGAAAATTTTCGATTTTAATCAAGCAAAAGAACAAGTTAAAATTAAGTGTGATCTTTACATAGCAGATCATATCAAAGTGTAGAGAAATTATAGAAAGGACCAATATGCTTTCGAATTTTGATTATGAAAAGTCTGTGATTCTAAAAATGTTTCTGTGGTGATTAAAGCATTAAATCATCAAGATATATATTCTGAAGAATATTTATCAAAATGCAGCATCAATGAATATATTTCATAGTAATACTATAATATTGAGAAGGATGTATGATAAGGTGACTCCATATCTACAAAACTTTTTACAGTAATTTTACAAGAAGTATTTTGTGGATTAAAATGGAAAGCTAAGAGAATAATATATTTTTCTTCTTCTTCCTCCTTTTCCTATGTATTGATTTCTACTTTAACACATCATACCATTTACAACTTTCTTAAACACTTTATCAATACTCTTTATTTATATCAAAACTAACAGTTTTGACAGTCCTGCAGTCAACATCAGAGCTACAATATTCAAATATATAATTAATACATTTATACACATATTCATATACATAATTAAATATACAAAATAAATAAATATTTTATAATGGTCAGGTTAAATTGTATATTTATTTTGTGTATTTAATTATGTATATGAATATGTGTTTAAATGTATTAATTATATAATTATATATTTGAATATTGTAGCTCTGATGATGACTGCAGGATAGTTGAAACTGTTAGTTTTGATATAAATAAAGAGTATTGATAAAGTATTTAAGAAAGCTGTAAATGGTAGAATATGTTAAAACTAATGGAATAAAAGTAGTGGAGATTACTTAAGTCATATAGACTTTGCAAATGATATATATGTTTTTGCAAATAATGCTTCAGAGTTTAGGGAAAAGTTGCCAGAATTATCAGATAAAAGTAAAAAATAAATGCTAAAAACACTTATGTTTAATTAATTTTATCAGCAAAAAAAAATCAATATTGATAATTAAGAATGAAAAGAACTTAACAATAACAAAATAACTTGGTCAGATTATTAATGCAGATAGAAACATAATAGCTAAAATTAATTATAGAATTAAATTTGGATGGAATGCTTTTAGTAGAAATAACTTAATATTAAATAGTAATATGACTATGTGTCTGTGAATGAAGATTTTTAAAATGTATGCTAGGAATAACAAGAAGAGATCAGTCATAAAATACATGGATGAGAAAACAAACCAATATAATTGACATCATTGAATGAATTAAGAGATTGAAATGGAGATGTGTTGGGAATGTTAAAATATCTAAAAAGAAGAACTTGTGAGATGAATGGTAGAAATTTAGAACTTTAATGATGCAAAGAATAAAAGATAATAATAGAAGAAACTCAGCCTGAAGCCAATTGGTAATGATTGAATATGATGGTGATAATACTAGAATAAATAGAAAGATACCTAAATGAGTTTATAAAGCCTTCTGTGTTTTTTAAACAAGGCAAATAATGATTTACTTTTCTTTAAAAATTGTATTTAATTTGTAAATAGCCTTCATGCTTAAACATATTATCTTATATATCAAAATCAAAAAAAGGCAATTATTTATTAAAATAATACTTTTTCTCTTCACTTTGTAATTATAGTATAGCATTGTATTACATAAATCATCAAACAAAGTAATAAAATCAATCAACCTAGAAAAAATATGTCAAGCGTTGGTGGCCTAGTGGTTAGCATAGTTGCCTTCCAAGCAACTGTCATCGGTTCCCTTCCAGGTCAACGCTTTGATATATGAAAAAAGAAGTAAAACTTAGCAAAAATACAGCTAACTCAATATAAATAAAATCACAAATAATACACAAACAACAGAATTTGGAACCCACCTTCATCAAATATGAAATCTCTATTTTTTTCTGTGTATACGTTTTTTAAATGATATTAAATATTATTTATAACCCAAATGTATAATCTATTTTTCACTTTTCTGAATTATTTTTGGCTGGCAGTCCATTTGCAAGGTGAAATATTATTGGTGACTAGTAGCTTTTTCATGTAAAGAATACTTGGATCAACATTATTTTTTAATCACTGAAGCATATTGGTATGAAAACACTTCTGGTGATCATTTTTACAAATCTTTACAAATGTTCATTACTTTCATAAACAAACTCAAATAGTATTTCTTAATAACTGTATATTTCAGTAGCGTTAATGGCTATGGAAAGATAGCAATTTATTAATTTTTTAGTAATTCTCAATCATATATACTCTTTTTATACAATTATGTAATTCTAACAAAATTATAGTATTCAAGTTAATCAGAAAGGTAAATCATTATCAAAAAAATGGATATCTACTTGCTTAATTTACATACTGAACCTAATTTACATATTGATCTATGCTAATATAAAGGCATATTTCTAATTGCACATTTCTATTCACCACTATGATTATGGCCGTGATCTGCCGAAAGCTGGCTCAGTGCATTTAAGACTTTTTTATAGTTTGAGTTACCTTTTCAGATTAACTTGAACTTTACAAGTTTGATACAATTACATATTTTTAGTATTAATATGACATTTTTTAAAGAGTCACGTGATGACAAAAATAACTTAAAATATTAAAAAAATATATTGCCTATTTTTTTTATTTATTTACAAATTTAACAATTTACACTTATAAAAATGGAAATGACTCTGATTAAAGCAAATTTGTAATTATCACATTTATTTGTAAATTTATTATATTAGGCGTTCATTTTCCAATTAATTATTTAAATCTAAAATTCGCACATTCATTTTATTAGTACTATTTTAACCCAACACAGAGTGACACATAGCAGATGGTATTTTAAATCATCTAATTAATAATATAATTTATTGTTCAGTTTAAAATTCTGATATATAATAATTAATACAATTTTTGCATTCTCATTAAAAATAAATTGAAAATATAAATTATAAAATTATTAAAACTAATTATTAATTCCCAAAACTATTTGGGATTAAAAAAAATAATAATATGAGAGATAATACACTAAATAGTTTTTGTACTCTTTTTTTTTTTTTTTTCATGTGTCAAAGCATCAGCCGAGAAGCGAATCCGCGACAACTCGGCCACCAACGCTTGACTCTTTTATCAATTTAATAAGTTGAAAATGATTTAGAACTTTTTTTTTTCAATGTAAATTATACATTGAATAATAACCCCATTTTAAACAATGATATTAATGGATATCTAATAAAAGAAAAAAATATTGCATTACTAAATTATTGTAAATGAAACCTAAATTAAAAAAATATATGTTATCAAGTGATATTCCAACAGTGGTTAAATGCATGGGACAACCAATGATCCTAACTTTTTTAGGCATAAGGCCTCAATGTTTCTACTGTGGTCTAAGAATACACCTTATCAGAGATTGTGTTGCAAGGTTCTGTGAACTATGTGGCATCAAAAAGCACAGATATCACAAATGCAGCCAGCAGATTAACTACAATGCAACAAGTGTTGCTAATCAGACCAAACAATCACTCAACCAGTTAACAGCAACAGAACAATTTAATCAAATGAATGAACAATACAGAATTACTCAAAAACCATCCAAGAAATTCTATCAGAAATCACTTCAAACTTACTCAAACGCTCCAAAACAACAAAATAAAAATAACTACAATACAAACTCCAATCAAAACATAAATAAGCAAACCACCTTAAATAAAACTAATCATCAAACAGACAACAAATCTCCCACAAATACTATCCAAAACAGATCATTTGAAACTGAATCTGATCCTTCTAAAATAACAAAAGCAATCCCTACTCCTAAAGACAAGAATAGTCAAGACCCTGGTCTGTCTAATAACCAAAATCAGACAACACAAATAAATACAATGGAGAACAAACCAACAAATCCAGCCTAACAGATGAAGAAACAGAAGTGGATACTTCAAATCAAAACCCCCAAAATAAAAAAAAAATCTTCAGGAATAAAGAAAGTTAGTTCAAAAGATGATACACAAATAAAACATATACCAACAAATGCACAAAATCAAGATGCATCACACAACACAAATTCATATGGAAAAGTGCCAGCTGCGAAGAAAAAGTGTAGAAAAGCAACAGCTGAAAACTACCTTTCTCCACATAACAACAAAGATAAGCCAGATTTGGAACAAAGACTATATTCTTCATTATGCACCGATAATCTATTCCAAGACTCTCTGCCAATAAATTTAGATATATCTCATGAACCAGTAAAAAATCAGACTGTGGTAGATAATAGTGCTACAATTAACCACATTTATGAAATGTAAGATTGTTGGCATAAATGTCAGGGGAATAAACACCCCTTCCAGAATATATGCCATAAGGCATTGGTTCAAAATCCACTCTCCCCACATTTTATTTCTTGGTGAGGCCAAGTTTCACTCAGAGTCCAGCCAGAAGATTATGGAGGTGCTTGAAGGTCTTGGTTTCACAAAATTCACAATCAACTACACAGTTGCTGGTGGAGTTGGCGTGCCAGATCCACCGAATCAGTAGTAGATAAGCAAAAGATGAATAATTTCAATTTGCATCAATGCTGATGGGTGAATGGTAAAGCAACATCGGTTTACTTATTTATCAGAAGATAATCAATATACAAATGGTCCAAGACTGTTGATGATGTGTAAAACATAATTTTTTCTGTCTTTTATAAGCATGTAAACATTATTTTTCATAAATAAAAGCTTTTGAGATTAAATGTTATCAAGATTTTAAATGCAAAAACATCTTTTTTTAGCCAATTCATTTTTTTTAATGACACTTATAAAAATATTTTCAGTTTTAATTGATGTGCCAAACTTACTGTCCTCACAACTTTGTCACAAACCACTTAATGGAAATATATTAATAACGTTTATTAGTCATTCATTAGACTACAGATTATCCATTTAATAAATAATAATTCTGTAGTATAATTTTCACTACTCTACTCTCACTGAAAGTAAAGATTGGTTTCTATCCACTTTTAACACATTGTGGTGGGATAAAATTGTAAACATATGAAAAAAATATGATCTCCAAGATACGCAATTCATGCTAAAACAGCACTCATCTGTTGGACCAGATCATAATCTTTTACACATATCTTTATCATTGTTCAATATATATATATAGCCAATTACTACAGTTTAATTGTTAAGTGTCAAATTTACTACCCTCACAACTGCGATCCAAATCACTTTATGAAAGTATATTCATAATTTTATTAGTCATTCATTAGATTAAAGGTTATCCATTTAATGAATAATAAATCGACAGTGAAATTTTCACCACACCATTCTCACACAAGGTAAGGACTGGCTTTTATCTGCTTTTAATACCTTGTGAAGTCAAACATATGACCAAAGACATAGAAAAAATATTCTCAGTTTCGTTCTTAATGTCACATTCTGCGGAATGGGATTCCCATATTGTTTATAGTTTTGTCAAAGTAAAGAAATCCTCAATTTTTTACTGAGTTAATTTATAATATTTGCATTTTAGCATTGAACTCTTTGTTGACATACAAATAATTCTTGACCATTTAATTCACCCTTCACATTAAATATAACTTAATAATTTTATATTTTATATTTTAAACCGATTTCTAATAAATATTCAAACAAATATTGATTATTTTATAACAAAATTAATAAATGTAAAATAAATTATTTTATTAATAATTATATTTTTTTAATATATCATGCAGATTTTCACTTTGTTGTGTATTTTTATAAATAGAGTAAAAGAATTTTAGAACCATAACCTAAAAAATTTGAGAAATACTGTTTTAAATCATTGGGATTTATTATGTTTACCATTAGACAGATCTTACTAATTTTTCAATTAGAAGAATGTTAGATATCCTTTATAATATTATCAAAGTGGTTTCTATAACAACTATTTCATTTATGTTCTGATTTTAATATTCTGATTTTTCATAAGTATGTCAGCCTTGTGCAATATCTCAAATTGAAGACAATCTCTAAAGAACTTCAAAATGTAATTTCGTTATTATTGAAATATATTTTATTAAGTTTTCCACTGATTAATTCAGATGTTTATCATTTTCTCTCTTGCCATACATTATAACTTATATTTATCAATATTTTTTTCAGAATTGCATTTTTAGTAGTGATTTAAGGTAATGTTTAATTTTTTTCCCTCATTTTACTGTATATTTAAAGATGATGATGATGATGAGATGAGATGCACTGTGGCTTCTCCTTTTTCAGAGTCAGGAATCTCTCAGTTATCACACCCAGGGAAACCTGTTAATCACTTTACTTTTCCTTTCCATTCCACATCCTAAATTTTTCCCATATTCTTCTTTATCCTGCTCCATCCCATTTCCACAACAATCTTTGTCAACTCCACTGCCTTTATATCTAAACCCCCCTTATCTTTGCCCAAACCCAGCATAAAAACCAATAACCCACTTTCTGTACTCCTTGTTTATATTTATTCTTCCCCTACTTCATTATTTATACCCTTTCTGCTTTCAAGCATTTACATTCAATTAACAAATGCCTAATATTTTCTATGCCTTCCTTATACAACTTGCAGAGTAAATCACCCACATTTTTCTATTTATGTGTATATTCCCTTGTTGCTAACAATCTTATTTGAACCTTAAACAGTAAACTACTTTTATTGCTATTGTCATAAATTAACTTGCATCCAATATTCTGTTTACTTATATATATATATATGTGTGTGTGTTAAAACGAAGATTTGCACGGGTTAAATATATAAAATACATATTTTGCGGGTTCATCCGTGTTAAAAACTTTTAATATCAATATACTGACGTTTACTTGTACACAACCATCCACAGAGTTATAAAAAGGTAGAAAGACATTTTTATAATCTGTGGATGTTGTGTGAATATATATATTGATATTAAAAGTTTTAAGGATGAACAAATATGTATTTTATATATATATATAAACTCTTTTTACTCTCCATACTAGTTCTCCATCTCTCCAACTCCCCATTCTTTGTTAACACATCTATTCATCTATCTTATTCCTTGCCACTATAACATTCAAAAATTTTTCTAACACAATCATCCCCCCTTTTGTATAAGAATGCTAACATAAAGTCTTTATCCAAATCTTCTGCTTACTGTACTACCTTTCTCACCCATCTTGTTGTTTGCCCTTTACTCATAACCCAATTAAATACTATTTTGGCTATTCTCTTATCCATAATCTGCAATACACTCGAAAACAGGCAATATTTATATTTATTTTAAAAATATAATCATTAATAATATTCAAGTGTTAAAAAAGAGTATGCAATCTCATGATAATTCAGATTTAGTTTTAAAATAATAGTTTTTATCTGTCCTCTTTTTAGGTCTCTTGGAACACCAAACTGTAGAAGTTTCTGCCTCTAACCATCTTTATTACTACTATTATTTTTTTCAACATTGAATGAGAAAAATGGAAATATGTATTAAAATTTCAGATTGTAACAAGTTCTCATGTGTGTTGAACATCTCACACTCTACTGAAGGGTATATATTTATTGGAAAACAGTGAATTTAATTGTGGAAATTGTTAAAGATATTTTCCACATAATACCATTGTATTGTTTTAGCAAAAGCATTCTCTTGCCTAATTTTTGAAAATGTTTACAAGTAGAAAATTTAACAGATGTGTGGAATTTAATTAATTTATATTATTAATTTACTTTAAATACATTGCTTTGTTATTCAAATTTTTTCATTGGTTTGAGTAAAATAATAAATATTTTATATTTTTTCAAGTGTAGAAATATTCTCTGTTAATTAACATATACAAATATGATTACACAGAAGCTAAACTTTCCATACAGTAGCACCACTCAGTGCAAGCTAGAGTAATCAATGGATGTAGGAAGATTTGTGCATAAAATCCCTATCTAGTGCCTACTCATCCAATATCTCCAAACTAGTATTTTAGCATCCATTGATTACTCTGGCATGCATTGAGTGTTTACTGTATGGAGAGTTTAGTCTCTGTGTATACAGTTTGTGTAAGCATAAAGAATGGTGATTATGTGATGTTTAGTGGTTTAGCTGCTTAATTGCATATTTTAGTGAGTATTTAGTAACTTCAATTATATTTAATAGTGATGAATTAAATTTTTATTTGTTGATTTTTCAGTTGTGGTAACAAAATTTCTTTTTTATTGTACAAGTACAAAAAGAGTTTTATTGCCTAGACATTAATGCTGAGACTTTTGTACTATAACTTGAAAATTGAGTGCTGTGTTGATTAATGAATGTGTACTAAGCTATTATTACTAAAGATTCAGCTTCCAATAATTTTCTTTAACTAGATGATTAGTGAAATGCTTACTGCAGATATATATATATATATATATATATATATATATATATATATTTATATATATATATATATATATATATATATATATATATAAAACCCTACCTACTACTTTACTAGTAATGATAAATAAAATATAAAATCATATAACATTACAATAGTATATACTCTTATTCTTCTCTTTCACTTTCTTTGCATATCTTCATATAATGATATATATATTACTTATAACCCTTCTTTCATATACACTTCAATGCAAACAAATTTTCTTAAAAACTTCTTTATTTTTCTTACAGTTTTGACTGTTCAGCAGTCTTCATCAGAGCTAAAACAAATCTTAGTAAAATTCCTCCATGACCATGGTTTCACTTATTAACAAATAGACTTTGTCACATAAAATTTGACAAGATAAAAACAACATATATATATATTCCATTTCTTATAATCATTTTTCATCAAATTATATGGCCATAATATTGTCAAAAAATTATAACGTTTAATCAATCAAATTATAAATTAAAATAATAGACAACTTGTTTGTGCATAATTTAATTTAATATCATCAAATCAATTTTCATTCACATATGAACTTTCTTAACATGCCATATATATCATCATCATCATCAACCATTATCAATCCACTGCAGGATGAAGGTCTCTCCAAGTTTAATCCATCTTCTCCGATCTTTAGCTTCTCTTTTCCACAACACCCCTGCACATTTTCTTATTTCATCCATTCATCTCACATGTGGTCTCTTTCTGGGTCTTTTACAATCTTTTGGAATCCAGTTTAAAATTTCAATTGTCCATCTGTTATCATTTCTTCTAGAAATATGTCCAGCCCAACTCCATTTCAATCTTTTAATTTTTTCAATAAGGTCAGTAACACCTGTTTGTTGTCTTACCCATACATTGTGTTTTCGATCTCTTCTTGTTACTCCCAACATACATCTCTCCATACTCCTTTGAGTGGTCTGAAGTCTCTGTATTGCTCTTCTATTAAGTGTCCAAGTCTCAGATCCATAAGTAAGAACTGGTAAAACACATTTGTTAAAAACCATTCTTTTCAAACACATAGGCATATTTCCTTTTAGTATCAAGTTATTTCTACCAAAAGCACTCCAACCAAGTTTAATTCTATGATTAATTTCCTCCATTATGTTGCCATCTGTATTAATAATCTGACCTAGGTATTTGTAACTGTTAACTTCTTCTAATTCTTCATAATCAATCTTTATTTTCATATTTTGAGCAAATCGATTAAACATTACTTTAGTCTTTTTAACATTTATCTTTAGTCCTACTTTTCTACTTTCATCTGCTAACTCCTGCAACATTTCCTGCAGCTCTGAAGCATTATTTGCAAAAACAACTACATCATCTGCAAAATCTAAATGACTTAAATACTCTCCATTTACTTTCATTCCTTTAGTTTCCCATTTTAATCCACAAAATACTTCTTGCAGCACTGCTGTAAAAAGTTTTGGAGATATGGAGTCACCTTGCCTTACACCTTTCTCAATGTTGATTTTTCCAGTATCATTATGTAATCTAATTGTTGCTGTTGCATTTTTATAAATATTCTTTAAAATATGACAATATCCTGGATCTATACCTTGATGATCCAATGCTTTAATCACTGAAGAAATGTGTATAGAATCGAATGCCTTTTCATAATCTACAAATCCAAAGCATAATGACAACTCATATTCATTTGTCCTTTCTATGACTTCTCTCAATACCTGGATATGATCTATTGTACTAAAACCACTTTTAAATCCAGCTTGTTCTCTTGGTTGGTGGAAATCCAAAGTTCTCTGTAGACGAGTTGTAATTATCTTGGTAAAAATTTTATATAAAACTGATAAAAGACTGACAGGTCTGTAATTTCTAATATCTTCTTTATCACCTTTTTTAAATATTAATATTATTACTGCATTCTTCCAATCTTCTGGTACATCTTTATCATTTAGACATTTGGTATATAACTTTGCTAAAATTGTTTCTATTTCTTCACCTCCTTCTTTTAATATATCAATTATAATTCCATCATTTCCTGGAGCCTTTCCTTTCTTCATACATTTAATTGCATGTCTCACTTCTTCATTTAAAATTCTGGGCAATTCAGAAGATGTAATAGATATAGGAGGTACTTGTTCTTTATTACTATATAATTCTTGATAAAAATCTTCTACCAATTTCATGATGTCATCTCTCTTTTTAGTAATAATTCCATCTTTTTTTCTTATTGCAGATATAAATTTCCTACCAATACCAAAATGTTGTTTAACATTCTTGAGACTTTTGTTTTCTTCTACAGCTTTCCTTGCTATTTCACAGTTATACTTTCTTATATCATTTTCAACTTTTTTCCGTACCATTTTACAAAATTCGAGATATTCAATTCTTTTTAATACATCATTTTTGTATATCTTCATATTCCTTCTTTTCTTCATAAATTCTCTAGTCTCAGTAGAAATTTTATTAGTCAATTGCTGCTTTTTTCGACCAGCTATCTTTGTTGCAGTTTTTAAAAGTGTATCAGTTATTTTCATATTAATTTCATTCAAATCTGAATCATGTTCAAAATCTCCTAACACTTGAAACCTATTTGTAAGTTCTAATTTAAATTCATTAGAATGTTTCTGAAGATTAGGAACATCAACTGTAAATATTGTATATATATTTGTATCTTGTTGAATTTCACTGGAGATGGTCTATTTGTTAATAGATAAAATCATGGTCATGGAGGAATTTTAGCAAAACTGCTTTTTTTAGTAGCTAGTATTACAATGCTATATGTTTTTTATTATATATATATATAATTATATTATGTATGTGCATATATTGTAATGTAATATAATAAATTATTCACTATGGGGGGGGGGGATGTCACAACATTACTGATATGGGAAGAGGGTTTACATTTACTTTTATGCAAATACAAAAACATATATGATAATGAAATGAAAATAAGGTGTAAAAAGTAGATTTAGGGAAGAGGAAGAGCCCAGAAGCTTTCCAATTTAATGAACTACTTACACAATGTTTTTCGAATAATATTCTTTTTGTATAAAAGTCAATAATAAGATTTAAATTGTTTTACATCAGTAAAATATATTATTTTGATATTTTGTCTTTATTAACGAATATTAATATATGCAAATTAATACAGAACATTATAATAATTGAATACGTATCAGGACTTTCTAAAATAATGCATTATTTTAAAAGAAATGTATATTATTTATTTCTATTATTTTTTATTCATTAAATAATAAAAAAAATGAATAATTTAAGCAAATACTAATAATTTTAATATATATTTATATAAATAAGAGAGAGGTCAGTGACAGCCACTTTACAAGCAGTTGTCCCGGGTCAGCGGGTTCGCTTCCCGGCTAATGCTATGACGCATGAAAAAAAAAGTGTAATTATATGATATCATCTATTCATACTTTATTTCATCACTTGTATTAATATTAATAAAATTTGTTGGTAATAGCATGAATAGAAACACATAACATAAAGATATAACAATAAAATGAACTTATTACAAACATTAACATTTTTTAAAAATATTTTACACAGAATATTTATTTTTTATAAATTTCCATTTTATATGGTTACTTTATATTTAATATGCAGTGTTTACACTCTAATTCTATTTTACAATCATTTTGTATTTAATGCCAGATATTTATTTATTTATCACTCATCTTATTTTATTCTCACATACTTAAGATTCTACAGCACCCCATATTTGAGAATATCTCTGCAATGATCCAAATCTATACTTTTAAAATCAAATAATAATCTTTCTTTTAAAAAAGAGGACAATAAATTTGTCAAATAAGAATGATTCGACTATATAATCCATCACAGAGAATGAAACTTTACAACCTTCTAAATAAAATCAAACATATTACATATTATATATAATTAAATATGAAAATAAGTATTTACAAAAATAAATATATTTTATTGCAATTATTATATATTTGCCCCATAAATCTTAATTTAAAGATAAAATATAATTAAAGGGGTTTGAATCCAGACTTTCAAGCTCCCTTCAGTCATCCACTCTATATCATCTAATATAACTGATACACATAAGCACTTACATGTGAAAATGATAAATGATCTCCAATAGACATATTTTATGATGAAACAGCATTGATCAGTTGGTCTGGATCAAATATAAATACTTTATCTTTCTTATTGCATTGCCAAATCCATATAATATTAATATCATCTCTGTTCTTTATTACTTTTTACAATGCTTTTTTACAACCCGCTATTGGCAGTTTCGATTGCCCCAGCAACCTTCTTCAGAACTTCTACTTATATACTTAGATTTGGAAATATAAGTAGAAGTTCTGGAAAAGATTGCTGGGGCAATTGAAACTGTCAATAGTGGATTGTAAAAAAGCATTGTAAAAAGTAATAAAGAATATAGATATTAATATTATATAAATAAAAACTTTAGTAGAGGTTAGGTAAATAGTAGAGTCTTAATTAAGCTAACATTCTAACAAAAAGTTTATTAATCTTACAATGTTTTTTTTTTATTATATATTTTTAATCAAGCCATAGCTTTTCCTTTTGCGTATTGGCATTAAAAGTAAAATTAATTCCATTATTTTTTTTTATAATGTAATAGTTTTATCCAGCTATTTAAAAACAAAACATAGAGAACGTTAAAATTGAAACTTTCGCAATTTTAATTTTGTTTAAGTAAATGATATAAGCAATTATTTCAAATTTTCCTGAAGGTTTTTGATGATGATATTTTAGTTATATTTATATATTGGACTACTTCCATAATTTAATATTAAATATTAAATGTCTTTAGAACAATTTAACTTATTTAAATTTTCCAATTACATTCAACTGTTAGTAATAGCACACATGTTCGTATATGCACAACGTTTCAAGGAGTATTATTCTCCTCTCTTCTTTGGGCGTTGCTGGTTAGAGATTTAGCTTAAAATTCAATATTTAATGATCTAAAGGTTTAGGTTTAATCCCCATGCTAATACTCTCACTTGTCAGGCCAGCAACACTCAGAAAAGAGAAGAGAATAATACCATATGAAATGTTATGCATATGCTAACATGAATGTTATTACTATTAGTTGAATGTAATTCGAAAATTTAAGGTAAAGTTAAATTTTTCTAAAGACATTCAATACTTAATATTAAATGATGAAAATAGTCCAATATATAAAGACAAGCAATGACTTCATTTTGTTTCTTTAAAATTTTTTACTACAAAAGATCTTAAATATGTAATATCATGCCATTCCCCAACATTCTTACAATTTTCTTGTGTTTTTTTTTCTAAAAATAATTACTAAGCAATTTTTGTCTTTCTTCTGAATCTCTTGAATAACTAGATAAAATGGTCAAAGTCAAACCAATCTAAGTTAAAGAAAGTGTGTGTTTTTATTAGTAGAAACAAGATTAGATTTAGATTTATGAATTTTTCAAAAAAAGAACACCCATATATTATAGATTCCTTTTTTGCAAGAAATACAATACATATACAGATGTAATAGTATATATACTCACTCTAACATGTTGAAGAAAAAGCTGTTAGTAGTAACAAAAACAAATTAAATTAATCTAGGCCTAGTACTTTCGAGGTTTTCCCTCATAGTCATGGCCAAAATAGGTTATAGACCATTGCTGTAATATTACTAAACAATAATATATGCAAATACGTATGTAAATTAATTTGTCCATTTTCTTGAAATAGCAAAACACATGTCACGTCTATTTATCATGTAATTCATGCCCTCAGGCTGGATACAGTGCCACATACTATGGAGAAACCAAGGTCACTGTCCATAATAGAGCTGCTCAGCACATGTATACATATAGAAGAGCAAAAAAGAATAATGATAACTTCTCAATATTTTTCAAACATGAGAAGCAGGCTGGTCATGTGTTCGAACTCTGCAACCCCAAAATAGTGTGCTCTGAAGCCAATGATTGTAAAAGAAAGATTAAGGAGGCATACAGATGTAGAAACTTCCAAATGAAAGTACTGTAGAGTTGGATTATATTTTAACTAAGTATAAAATATATATTTTAAGTCTGAAATATATTAATAGATTCGATACAAAAAGCAAATATAAATTAATGAGTTATAAGCACTAATGCAAAACCATAGGAGTAATAGTATTACCAAACCCACAATTAGTTAATATTTCTAATCTTAAAAATATTTCAATAAATTTAGGCTTGAAAATTTTTTCAGAATACTAACAGACATCAATGAGCCAATAATAAGATGGCAGATATTCTACTAAGAATTGCTGCACAGACAACTGGAATAAAAAAGTAGTAAATCACAGTAAAACTTTAACTATGATGGTATAAGGTATACAGAAAGAAGAGAAATAATTAAAAATGATACATTTAGAAAAAATGATTACAAGACATTTTGTAAAAATGATATAGAAAGAGATAAAGACAAAAGAACATATAACCATGCAGTGTCAAGAAAAGCTATAGATAAAAACAAAAGTTTTAAATAGACCATGGATTCATTGCATCCACTGTCTCAATGTTGACTATTTCTAATAAAATTCTTTCACAGTAAGTAGAAAACAAAATATAAAAATATTAAAATTGTTTAATTGATCCAAAAAATAAAAATTTTACACTTAATTATTTTATTGTCCAGTAGGTGGACACTAATTATTATCAATAAATTTCACAATTTTACATATTCAACAGCACTGATCATTATATTATATTAATTTAAGTCAGATTAAATTTTATTTGAATTGGCTTCAATCATAAATGTAATGATCATAGCAATTATGCCAAGTTTAATTTGAAGATTTTCCTAAAATGTTAAAATAAAAATTAATAATTTAATTGTAAAAGTATGAATATCATATTCTGAAGGCTTCTATTTATGTGAATAAAAAATAATCACCTATTCATGAAATAACGAAAAGAGAAAAATAGGTCCAAAAGGATGCAGTAGTTTTTTTTTTTTTGAGGAAATATAAATGTACGGCACACTAGTTATTACATATGTAAATATATAAAGTGCTTTTAATTTATTATTTTACTATCTTTTTAAAAAATATTATTCAACTTCTTTAAAAAAAAGTTTATTTTTTATTTTTACTAGAATTCCATTATGAATTTTTTTTATGTTAAACATTAATCATTTTTAAAATTTTAATTTTATACACAGTAAAATATTTTGAGCAAACTAAATTGTTAAATAAATTTTACACAGTGAAGATACTACTATTTTGCTGTATGTTTTTATATTTATTATACTCTATATTTTATTTCTGTTGTGCCCAACACATTATTTTATCGTATACTTGCACCATGTTGTCTTGGAAATATGTTTCACACTATGCTTAATTTAACATCAAATTTTATAATAACTATTTCAGCTATAAATATATACTTTGCATACCTTTATTTGTTTTTAAGATTAAAATGTTTGATAATAAATTTAGCATATTGCAAAAAGGATTTAAAATGAAAATTATTTTTTGGAATCATTTTTGAAATCCATATTATCAGTAATATATATTTTTACATGATTAAGCAATTCTACCAATCTATTATAAATTTTTTTATAGGGGTATATAGTTTTTAAAATATATTTAAATATCTGATACATTTGTTAATTCATTTAACTTTAACAAAATAATGAGTTCCCAAAAGCATGGTTCCTGGTAAGATGGATTTGGAGCAAGTATGTTATCTTCTTGATGCCAAGATGCATAATTTAGATTGAATGCCTTTAAAAAACATAACATGCATACAGTTTAATGCGACATGCAAAATGAACATTTAATTTACAAATGGAATTAAAGATAATCCCTGATTTGTGCTTGGTTTTAACTCAAAATGATTAAAAAGTTTTGCTGATGTTCGAATATTAGATTTTTTTTTTTTTTGTTATTTTTGTGATTCCTATAAAAATAATTACAAGACATAAAATTCTTAGGTAAAATTTTAAAAAAGCCAAATGAAGTCAGTATATTTCATATCTTGAAAATAATATTACTGAATCTGCACACTTTGTTTTGAATTGATAAATTGAAATTTTTTTAATTATGAACTTCTAAGGATTCATTCTCAAGAATTAGCAATTTATTTCAGATAGAAACAGAGCAAGAAGTAATTTGCATAATCATTATTTGTCTACCAAATATCAAAAAAGGTAGAGAAGAGGGAGGGGGTTATATAAAACAAATTTTATAAGATATAATTAAAAGACTTGGTCATTTTAAATTAGAATTGGAAGGTGTAAATGATAGCCCTATGCATCAAACTTCTAACTCACACTATTATTTTAATTTCAACTTAAGTTAATAATAGTAAATTTAATTCCATATTGTTAGAAATCAGAGCGTCTTCAGATTCTGATAACATATCTACAGTGTTTCAAAAAAATTAGGACCCAAAGTGAACCGATGGTTAATGAAACTATTCAGAAATTATTCCAAAAATAATCTTCCCCAAAATATCACTTTTAAAATCATTATTATGTGCTTACCATAACATTTTTGGAATAATAATTTTAATAGAATTATGCGAATGATTTAGAAACATATATTTGCAGTAAGATGGATACAGGCCATTATGAAGCTGATGTTATAAAATTTAATATTTAATAATTAACTAATTTTTACTGATCTAAACTGAGATATTATTCTGTTTTGAAATATTTTTTTGTTTCCAAACAACTTAAATGTGGACAGACTATTAATTGACTTGAGAAAGTTCTCTTCAACAAAAAATATCAAGTAGCTCTAAACGATAATCATAATAGATGTAAATTTCTTCAGAATGGTTTTTTTTAGGGTTCAATTCTTTTTCTATTTTGTTTATCACATTAAACTGAGATCTTCCAGAAACAAAATGCAGCAAATTAGTCTCTGATGTTAACATTGCCAAACCCACCATACAGTAGCACCACTCAGTGCAAGTCAGAGTAGTCAATGGATGCAGGAAAGTTTGTGTATAAAATCCCTATCTAGTGCTTACTCATCCAATAGCCTTTGACTAATTTCTAGCTGGTGGATTTTGTCAGTCAAGAAGCTTACATTATTACTTTGGTTTTCACTGAGTGGCACTACTGTATGGAGAGTTTTGCCTCTGTGAAAAACAGGTTGTGTAAGTATAAAGAATGGTGATCATATGATTCTAACATTGCTTTGATCTTACGAATCACTTCTTACCAAAAATTCAAAAGACTTAATAAAGTTATGAAATTTTAGAAATCCTATTCAAAAAATGGAGTTTATCTTATCTATCACAAATAGTATGCTTATGTTTTATCTAAATAATAGCAACATATAAATAAAATGTAATCTTTTGCAGCAACAGGTTACATAGGAATAACCAGATACTATGGGCTAAGCTTATGTTTTCATTTATTGAAGATAAAGTCAGAAATATATTTTAAGACCAATCTCATTGCAATGCTAACTGGAATTATTAAGAGTTCAATACACATAATTTGCAAACAGCTTTTTTATCTGCATATTTTATTCTTTCCATATATTTCCATTAAGATACATTAATAATCATATTTCTTTTAAATAGATGTGCTAAAGTTGTTCATGTAGAAAGTTTGACATTGTAAACCATTTTGTAAAAAATTCAGCATATTCTACTTGTTACTATTGTGCCCTTATTTGGAAAAAAATGGTTTTCACTAAACTTATGAATATTAAATATTACCATGAGAAATATTTATTAGATCATTCAAGTTCATATCTCTTGCAATGGTTTTCTTTCTTAACATAATCTTCCACCAGACATTGGTAGACAAGTTGTCTCACCAAAAGTATATAAATGATTTAAATGACTCAGACTTACTACTAACATCTAATCTTAATTTTACTACTTAGGGCATTATTCAAATCAAGGTTTGCTTTTTTGATGCTTAACCAAAAAACTCTTCAAATGACTGAAAAATTATAGCATATGAAATGGAAATTTTATGACATCCAAACAATTTTTTCCCTATATCTATCAATAAAAATTTCTGCACTTTATTGCTTTTAATCATAATGAAATATTTTCAACAGTTTGGGTCCACTTTCAGTTGATGTACATAACTTCTTCAGAAATATAATACAGCAGCTTCTGATTCATGTTGTTGTGGTGAAATACAAGTTATTAATTATGTAATTGTAATATCAATATCATCTATAGTCTTAATTACTTTTTACAATGTTTTTTACAACTCACTATGACAGTTTCGATCACCACAGAAACCTTCTTCAGAAGTATAAAAAACACAACACAAATACATGATTACAAATATACATGAATTGTATTTATGTATTTGGATTGTGTTTGTTATAGTTCTGAAGAAGATTTCTGGGGCTATCAAAATTGTCACAGTGGGTTGTAAAAAAGCATTGTGGAAAGCAATAAAGGACATAGATGATATTAATATTATATGAATTTGGCAATGCATTAAGAGAAATAAAGTTAATCATGTAATCAATGATTGTCAAATCTATTTAAATTGATGAAACTAAAGAACTTAATAAAGCCAATAATAAGTTTATCTTCTAGTTGCAATCACTGAAAATTTATGTGAATAATTACAAGAAAAAAATCCTATGTAGGATCACTCTAATCACATATATAATTTATAACCTTATTGTAGCAGCATATTCTATCTCCTTTATAACTATCACATGATTAAGATTGATCACCAATCACATTATAAGAACACTCTGGCTATTATTAAGCAGACTATCATTTTCCTTTCATTAAATGACCTAATATAACCCTTCAAAATTAATACAATCACTTTTTTTTGTCCAACAGAATTTATCAATGGCAAGAATCAGAAAATTAATTTTGATTTTAAGTAATTTTTTAAAACCTACAATTATCTTCTCATGTGAATAATGTATATTTTATTATAAATAAGAGTAAGACAATAGTGGGTTTTTTGGTACCACTGTCCTATAGTACAGTTTGTTTGCCTGACCACTTGCTCATCCCTGTATGTATTTGGATGATGCATTTAACTAATGTGGAGACTTTTATCTTCTGATGAGAAGCAGAGGATGTTAACTTGTAAGGTTTTATAATAAAAAAATTTTCTATGGATGACTATGCAAAGTACAGTCTTAAAATATGATAATATACTATTTCAATATGCAAATACTTTATATCATAATATTTATTACATTACAGTTAATATCATAAAACTACCATAACTATTCTCATACAACATGGAGGTAAAACTTTCCATACAATAGCACCACTCAGTGCAAGCTAAAGAAATCAATGGATGCAGGAAAGTTTGTGCATAAAATCTCTATCTAGTGCCTACTCATCTACATTACATGATCACGATTTCTTATGCTTGCTCATAACTGTTATTAAAACAGGTATCCATTGATTATTCTGGCTTGCACTGAGTTGCACTACTGTATGGAGAGTTTTGCTTGGTTTTTACTCATCTACATCATATGATATTTATTGTAATACAAATAATCAAATTGTTTATTGCTCAGAATTTAGAAGTTTGCCACTTTATTATTGCATTAAACTTAGCAAGGCAATACTGCAATCTAAAGACATTAGAGACTTCTTTTTTACTGGGATCAGCTAATGAAGTAAAAGAGAACAAATATCGTGTTGTATTTTTTATATTGGATTATTTCTATCATCTAATACATGTATTGAATGTTTTTAGAAAAATTTAACTTTATTTAAATATTCCAAATACATTCAACTGTTAGTAATAGCACATCAAAAAGGTTAGTATATGCACAACATTGCAAAAGGTATGATTCTCCCCTCTTCTTCAAGGGTTGCTGGCCTGACCAGTAACAGTACTAGCATAGGATTTGAATTTGGGTCCTTAGAATATTGATTATTGAATTTTAAGATAATGCTCTAACCAACCAAGCCATCCTGCCAAAGGCAACAGTCAGTAGAAATTTCATATACTTATCTATGAGGATCCTCCTGATTTCTCCACTTTTTCTTAAGACAATGTTGATTAGTGGTTTTCATACATTATGTATAGTCACATTAGGTTGGCTTATGAGATTTCAATATACATATTAGATGGTGAAAATAGTTCCATATAAAAATACAAATAGAACAACAGCACACAAACCTTCAAGAAAACACCAAATATTGAGTTGTCTAGCAACATTTTTTGTAGGATGTTTGGAACATAGAAATATGTGATCACTCAATAATGGCATTCTGTTAAGAATAAATACTGAAATATTTGTCTTGATTGAAAATAATTCAAACAGCTTTTAAAGTATTTAAAAAAATAATCAATTGCTCAACTATATAGGAGTTCATTGGAAGTTTGACGATCCATCTTGACAGAATTGAACTATGATCTATTCACATTGAGTTCCAGAGTCTACCATGTACCAAATACCCTTTTTACACTCTTCTTAATATGAACCATCTTTAAAATCTGATATTTTAAAACAATTTGTAAATTTTTAATTTAAATTCATTGGAGTGTTTCTGAAGATTAGGAATATCAATTATTAATATTGATTTTGATTGAATCAACACATATCTCTCTATTCAATCACCTTCTGTGTTGAATTTATTAAGAATATTATAATCTTAATATACATATTTTCTATTTGTCGAAATATAATCTAATTCTGCTATATCTTCATTTGGATGCTTCCATGTCCATTTCCATGTAAAATTTTGCCCAAAAAACAAAATTCATAATTTATAATTTTTTTTGTTTGAGAATTTATAATCTCTCATTTCTATCATCATAGCCATACTTAACCACAACACATTCAACTTTCAATTGTTTACCAATTCTAATATTAAAATCTTCCACGACTATTTCAAAATGTTTTTTGTTCTGATACAAAATATTTTTTATATCCATATAAAAAATCTCCCACTTCTTCGTCAATGTGAAAAGTTGTTGGTCCATAAATTTGAATTATCTTCATTTAATACCATCCATTAAGTTGAATAAGTAATTTGCTTTTCTGTCTGATGTATTATCAATCTCCACAATGTTTTTTTACTTTTTATTTGTAATGAATTTCATTCTATTTGTGCTTCCAATATTTGGTCTCTGTAGTCTAATACATGTTCTATTTTTAAATCATCCCTTCACCTTTTTTTGAAGTCTAACAATGTCCTATTTAATATTAGGCACTTCTTCCAATTCATTCAATCTTCCTTTGCTTGAAAGTGATCTGCACTTGGATATACATTATATATCAAACTGACATAATGTTCTTTCAAGATTTGGTATAATAAAAAAGTGCTTCTATGAGAATATCAACACTATCAGATATCAAAGACAAATTTTGTTACAGTAAAAACTTTCATCACAGTATATTTTTTTGACAAATTGATACATAAAACCAATTATTCTTCATTATTATCTTACTTAAATTTAAAGTGTTGTATTCTTATGTTACTTATTCTTTTAAATAATTTATTGTTAATGTATTATAATTTTTGATATTTTTCTAATGAAGAGATATATTATTAACTGATATCACAATTCTTTACTATCTCTATGTTAAATGTATTAGTAGTAAAAAAATATAATTGAATAGTGTTTTTCTTAGAAGGTTATAAAAGGTTTTATCATTAAAAGTGACAGAGTTGAGTGAGAGAATACATAGGCATGATGGCTTTATTGAAAGAATTAAGAGACTAAAATGAAGTTGCATTGGATATATTATTAGAAAAGGTGATAACAGATGGACAGTTGAAGTGTTAATTTTGAGTTCAAAAAATTGTGAAATCCTAGAAGTCGATCGTGAGTGAGATAATTGGGTGAAATAAGAAAGTTTGCTTCTGTGTTAGTGAACAGAGTGGCTGAAGATGAGGTCAATTGGATTACACTTGGGCAGAACTTGATCTGCAGGGATCAAAAATAGTTTAAGATGGTGAAAAGTGGTTTGATATCCAGTCCATGTTTTTGCAGCTAAAATGGTTTTCTTTGTATTCAAAATCCAAAATGAGATAAAAAAAATTGTGGTATGAAATACGAAATAGTAACTTTCTGAGAGAACAGTGATAAAGTGACAGATCCAGTTCTAACAAGTTTCTCTCTCAATCCTCAGTGGAATAAAGTTTTAAATAAAGGCTATTTAGGTACTGAAAAAACTCTTCTTCTCAAGCTGCTATTTGGATATTCTAACATTTCATAAACTTTTCTCGCAAGTAATCATATGGCATTTATATATCATGACTGTATAATTTATCTGTCATATAACAAGTCTCTATTTACTTCATCTTTTTATTCTTTATAATAATTTGTAATTATACATTCTGGCAATATTTTAATATCACATGATATAAAACCTTGTGAACCTGGTCTACATATATACTAGAATAATTAAGAAATCATCATAGAAAAATGTCATCACTAGTCTGTTCCAATGGGGCACAGAATGTATATATAAAATAGATTTAACAAAATAAATATTTTTTTGAAAAATACTTGTTTCATTATATTTGAATGTTTAATTTAAACTAGATAACAGTTAAACATGCTTTACTGTCCATCTTGGGACAGGTGAAAAAGGAGAATAGAAAATTGTTTTAAAATACTTCAAATATAAGACCTGTAGAGGTCCCTACTATCGCATTTTATACGCTTATGCTTGAGGCTATAGCCTTAATGAATATTATTTACGTAATCAATGTGCGTTTAAATAAATTTATAATTTCAAATATAATAATGAAAAATTAAGGATCAGCTTCACCAATTAATTAGATTAGCTCTTATTAAACCAACAAAAAATAAGAGCTCTCTACATTGGTTAGTTAATCCTGTGAAAATCATTTTACCAATTACATAAAAAAATCAATTAACATTTTTTATTTCAAGAAAATAACAAAAATCTGAACTACTTATAGATATAAAAGAAGGTAACCGTTTGAGTTTATCTCTTCAAAGTTTTTAAACTTTATATTTATTCACAGAGGGTATTACTGAAGAGTGTAGATAATTTAAAGAAAATGTCAGGAGAAATGGAGGAAAATTTAGATAAGGACAATAGAAAAGAGTTAATATTTAGTGAAGTAAGAAGGATATGGATGACAAAATAAATAGTGCAATGGAAATTGTTAGGCAAGTAAATAAAGGAAGAGGTAAAGAATATAAAAGTAAAATTAAATGTTAGACATGAAATGTGAGCAGTTCAAGAAATGAGTTATTTCCAATCTTCAGTCCTATGGGACTAACATAGATTTGTTAAATAATGTATGTGTATAATAGATTGTAAGGATTGATTGGTTACAGATAATTGTTTAAGCACCTAGTCAGTTAATTACACATATATCTTATGTCCTGTCATATTTACATTAGCTATGTAAATGTAAATTACCTTTATCTATTATAAATTAAATTACTACTTCTGTGGTTATAAAATATAAATAACAATCTAAAAATATATCTATTGTGTAAAACAGAGAAATTTAAAAATAATCTAAAATAATATAAAAAAACACTAGTGCCAAGTGCTTTCAACTCATCTGATTTCTTATCAAGACTATATAAAATGTTATTACCCTACTAAGCAATAAACTCAAACATTCTATTATGAATATCTATTAGGAAATATGAATATTAAAGACTTGATTAGTTGGATATTTATATATGTTACCGGTAAATTGTGACAAGTTGGCAATATACAGAATTCCTAGGAATTCTATATAATGCATGATGTTTTGGGGCAAAAAATGAAATTTCATTTTTAGTTTAGTTTTTTACATATTTTTCCTGGATATTGAAGAAAATACTTAGGAATTATAATAAAAAAAACCAAATAGTTTTTCAGAAAAATATAGAAACAACTTTTATTGAAAATATAACAAATACAAAATATAAAATACAAGATTTTTCTACATAAAAAGAAAAAGACCAATGCAAAATTACTTGTTGCTATAAAATAGAATGGAATGGATGCACTTAACTACCTTTTCTAATTATTAAAGTCTCAATATTTGAACATTGGCTAAGTAAATGTTTATTCATTTTAGTTTGTTAACTGTAGCTGAGTGCACTTTAGACCATTGAAGCCAGAATCATTGCACCCATAAACATCTAGACATGTTGTAGTATTTAAATGCAAATGCTAATTTATTTAAATTAATGATTTACATATTCCACTTTTTGGAGAATTGGATACTATTTTCTTTTTTATTAACAGTGTGGTTGCTATTAACAATAAACCATGCTTTTTTTACTTTACATTTTCTATCATCTCATTCAGTACAGAGAATTTGCATATTTATCAAATCAAAATGTGACCTAGTCAAGCATTGGTGGTCGAGTGATCACATTTGCCTTACAAGCACTTTAAGTGTTGGCATTTGGTCCTGCAAGTACTTCTCATAAACTCTTGACCAATACCCATGGGGGGAGCAGAAGCAGCTGATTGGAGAGATATTTCTTCACCAGGAACATCAGCAACTCTCAATAAATCCTTGTAACATGCAATTCCAATTCAGAAAAACTATTATCTATCAACACTCATAACAACCATGAGCACATTGTATGAGTCACCTCATCCCTTTTCATCATTTAGGATAGGAACCCACACAGTGGTCTCCAAAGGTGCAGAAGGAGATTTTTTATCAGAATTCATTTTCATTTTTTTTTTGGCCTGTATTTCCAGATTCAATTTAGATTGAAATTTTATCTTCTACAGTATTTTCAATATTAAAGCAAAGAGAATATAATACATTAACATCATAACCTTCTATGTTCTCACTTCCATCATCTTTATGCCTACAAGTAGCATGATTGTTTTAATGACAGTTTATGCATACCATGGTTTTTCTTGGCGAATTTAGTCAAAACTTGCATGCACTCACTTTGCAACATTAAATATTATTGCTGAAAATATTTTATACTTTGCCAATTTTCCTTTTGATATTTTATAGAAGGCTTAAGAATTTTATACAATTGAATTTTTCATGCATTGACTGTGACATATATAGGTACATTTTATAGCTGTATATTGAAGCTTCAAAGTCAATGTGATCATAAGTAAGATATGTGTATAGAATGTTCCAACTACTGTTTTTATGGGTGTTCAGGTATTTTAAACTTCCATCTCACCTCACAAGTATAAGAGTTGTTATGGGACATACTTGAATAGTGAGAGTGATTAGTCCAAGACATTTTTTCCAAGATAGTGGCTCAGAATTTAAACAAAGCTTTAGAGATGTGCAGAATATTTGATTACAAATATTAAAAATGCATTACTCAATTAATTACACACACTCACACAGACACACATGCACTTATATTTTTAACAGTTTTACTCCTCTCATTGAATCTTTCACTATATCTCAATCATATCACAACTATCCATTATCCCAAAAGATCAGACTCCTTTCTCAAACCCTGGATGCATTTTTAAAGTACATATACAGATTTTTTTAGATATATTTCAACTTCATATATATAGCTATCTAGTTTTGTTAAGCTGGATTTGAAGACATTACGTGTCTGATAAATTTAATGCTTTCAAACTGATAGAAATGTGTTTGATAAATGCTGATTTTAGAGTTAGTATTTAGATCTAGTTTCTAGTCTCCCTATCCTTCACTGACGTGAGCCAACTAGCTCAAAACCAGCTGGTCTGGAGGTGGAAACAATGAAAGAGATATTGAATTCTATCTCTTTCGGTGTTTATGTAAACAAAAGCTTGTTAGGAGCTATTGGTAAAGCTCCATCTAGTGGTCATAAAATGCAAGCTAAAAGCAAGTTACAAAATTTATAACTTGTTTTGTTTATTATATATATATATTTCAAGCATCTGTTTCATCACAATTTCCTAAAACATATAACCAATGATGTGAAAAAGATAGATGATCCCCAAGATCATGCTGAATCATCACTCATCAGCTGCCCTAGATCACAATCTCTTACACATATTTTCATCATTCGTTTAGGATTGTATAAATAACAATTTTCTACAGTTTGATTAAGACTGTCAAACTTTTTGTACTCACATCTTTGACACAAATTTATAGAATTATATTAATGATTATTACTTATCATTTTTTAATCAAGAGATTATTTTTAGTCTAAATATGCTTTTTCATTGTCAATTAATAATATGTGTGTAGGATTATAGAGACATCCACACTTGAGTTTCCTTACCCATGTTGGCAGTTTTGGTAACTTTCACTATATCATTCTCATGCAAGGCAAGGGATTGGATTTTATCTTCTTTTAGTACTTTTTGAAGGGATGTACTATTTTTTGCACTGTATTACATTTTCAACACTTACATTTATCACATTGCACCTTTCAACTCAGCTCAATCATATCACAAACATTCATCAGACCAGAAGTCAGACCAGCTTCTATTACTTATATTTATGAGGGACTTGAACTCAGACTTCCAAATTCCCCACAGTTATCCAATCCATATTATACAACTGATACATATGACCACATACATGTGAAAAAGATAAATGTATGTCGTCATGTGAATCAGTTGTATAAAATGGATTGGATAGCTGTGGGGAGTTTAAAAACCTGAGTTCAAGTCCCTTAAATTACATTAAGTTTAGTTTAGACAATATACATGTATTTAAATATATATTCAGCTCTTTAAGATCATTAAGTAAATAAAATATTCTCAATCCAAAGCATATGGCAATATATATTTATTTTATTTATAGTGAAAAATTATTTGTGAGTACATTTTGAGAGAGGATTCATTAATTACATGATGTGGGAATATTAATTTCAAAATCAATAATAAAAGCAGATTAGTACAGGTATGTTTTCTTGAACAAAAATGTATGACGTAAATGATAAGATATTAAAACACAGCAATATAAATATTTGTATTGGAAGCTATGAGTAATTTACATGATTCATTAGAAAAAGTAAAAGAATATAAAATTTTGACTATAATCAAAAAATGAAAACAAAAAGAATTCATTAGGCTCATAGAAATTTATAATAAAATAATATAAATATCAATATATATAACAATGATTTCAAATATTAAAAGGGAATCAACTCAGACTTTCAAGCTTCCTATATAGGTATGCACTCCACCTTATATAACTGATACACATAACCACATAAATATGAAAAAGATCTCCAATATATATATTTCATGCTGAACCAGCTAGTGCATAGCTGTAGAGAACTTGAAAATCTGATTTCAAGTTCCTTCTAATTACATTAAGTTTAGTATAGACAATATACTTTTATTTAAATATTAGATTATTAGCCTAAATTTTCCATCCCTCTTCTGTGTATTTAAATGGTCATCTTAAGATCCTACATGTGAGGGGTCAGAGTAACTTAAAGTCAACATGGATAAGACAATAATATTGGCAGCACAAGCGCTTTGAGGGTCCATCATTGGATTTTCAATAATATGAATAGCTGAAGAGTTGGAGGGTGGAGAAGATTGAACCATATCCATTAAAGTTTGAAGATTTGCTATCTTAATATAAACTGAGCACTGATTGTATATATGTTGTGGGAAAAGGTGATCTGGACCACCTGATGAGTACTGGTTCAGCATGAAATATGTATATTGTAGATCATTTATCTTTTTCACATGTTTGTGGTCATGTGCATCAGTTGTATAAGATAGAGTGCATAGCTGTAGGAATCTTGAAAGTCTGAGTTCAAGTCCCTTCTAATTATATTAAGTTTAGTATAGACAATATACTTATATTTGAATATTATATATATATATATAACTATACAGAAAAGCCTTTTACATTATACCCTCTTACAGGATATGAAGAATTTTGTATAAAAAATACAGATAGTATTGCATATAAATTAAAACAATATAAAAGTGAATAGAAACCAAAAAATTTTTATGATGGATATCGAAAAATATAACCAAATATTTTATGGTTTTAAAAATAAGTACTAATACAAAATTTATGTCAGCATATAAATGATAAAAACAATATGTATTATCGAAGGAGGTTTAAACATTGATAGATAATAGTTTGTATTTTAAATACAATAATGAATTGTGGAATAATTTATATTATAAGCACAAAAATGAGTTGTGAGAATATTCATAAAAGCTGGATTAATGTCATCAATATTTATAAATAAATTAGAAAGTATTATAATTAAGAAAAAATAATTAGTCAAGAAATAATACATAATTCTAGATATGTAGATAATATTTTAATAATTGGTAACAAAGGAACTATGAATAATGTATATAATGATTTGAATATTAATAATATAGAATATCAAATTTATAAAAGTAGAATTTAAAAATAAAGTTTTTTTTTTGTTTTTTTTTTTCATATGTCATAGCATCGGCCGGGAGGCGAACCCACAACCGTCAGCAACCAACTACTTGCTTGCAAGGCAGCTGTGATGACCTCTCGGCTAATATTTAGATGTAAAATTTTACACACATGATGATAACAAAATTATATTGAAACATTTCATTAAAAAAAACTTACAACAAGCAAGGATACAAATGATGGCAATTATTAAAAAAATTAAATATAGAAATAATAAATATAATACAGTTAAAATGCATCTCATTTACAAAAAAAAAAAAAAAAAAACAGTTTATTGAATTATATAACGATTATGGATATAACTCTAAAAATATTAAAAATATACTTTTAAGTTGTAATTACAAATTTATTAAACGCACACTGACCACGTAAGCAATATTTACTGAGCCTGTAACCTCGAAAATATGCGTGTAAAATGCGATAGTAGGGACCTCTACAGGTGTTTAACCACAAGCTTAAACTATGGAAGAAAAGAGGGGTTAAAATGCGATAGTAGGGACCTCTACAGGTGTTTAACTACAAGCTTACACTAGGGAAGAAAAGAGGTCCCTACTATCACATTTTACACGCATATTTTCGAGGTTACAGCCTCAGTAAACATTGCTTACTTTTAAGCTGTAAAATATTTATATTAAGTAATAACATTTTCATGCAAAATGATGATGATGATAATAATAAATGTACTACATATTTACATTTAAAATTATATGACGAGCATGCATGAAAGGAAAAATAAAGACATTTTATTTTTTTAAATCTTATTAAAAATTTGAGAATTTTATCACTTTATAAACTGTTTGATTACTTAAATAATTAGCTTGTTTGTATAATGGAGTCTCTAGTGTAGCAGAATTTACTCATTATTCAAAAATGTTTGTGCAAGATGTTTCAACTAGTATATAGATTCAGCTTGTAGCAGTGGTTTACTTTATTTGACAATAATAATAAACCCAATTCCATAATATTTGTTGCTTGCTGACTTATATAAATTTAAAAGCCTTTTGTTTGTGAGTGCACATTATTTTAAAATGCAATACTCAAGAATCTAAGGGTCCAGGCTTGATTCCCATGCTGGTAATGCCACTAGTCAGGCTAGCAATACCTGAAGAAGAGGGGAGAATATCTCTTAAAATGTTGTGCATATACCGTGCTATTACTAACAGTTGCATGTATTTGGAATATTTAAATAAAGTTAATTTTTTCTAAAACATTCAATACTCATATTAGATGATGGAAATAGTCCAATATACAATTTTGCATATCTTTCTGTATTTAATCTTTCTATTTTGCCATAAATCAACATAATTTCCTAACATTATTGATTTACTTAAGGATGAGAGTGAGTTAATACAGTTTCTATAATCTCTATTTTTTCATGTTACCATTACTACAGGAAACATTCTTTTACCATTTATCCATCTCACTCATATTATATTTATTATAAAAATCACACTGACACACTTTACTTATAGTTATACATTGAACTATTTCTCTTCTCTGGTTACATTGTTACATGTTTTTAGAAAAATTCAAACTTCACTTATGTTTTTCCATATACATCTAACTATTAGTATTAACACATAAATTTATATGTAACATGATGTTTTGAGTGGTATTTCCTCCCCCTTGGTCAGGTGTTACTACCTTGGGCAGTAGCCGATAGCATGGAGATTTAAGAATGAATAACATAAATTGATATCCTTACCAATTAGGTTATTTTCTAAAAGTCTTACAATTTTTTGGAATCCAGTTTAGGTTAAATTTTAATGATCTGTTCTATTCAGGAAGATAGCAGATAATGGTAAATTATTTTTGGTGATATTAAAAGTAATAACGTGGTCGTAATACTTTATAGCCTAATTACTAAAACTGCTTTCAGGAAAAGGTTATTTCGTAAGTAGAAAAATTGCATTTAAATGGTAAGACTAATTGACTTTATTCTACATAAAAAGTTTTTAATATCTATATAAGTATGTGTGTGTATTTAAAATATTGCAATTTTTTTAACAATTTATCTTTCATATAGATATTGTGCAGATATATATGAAAAATATAACTGAGTATTAGTATGAATGACTATTGAAAAGAATATATATCTATAAAAATTGTATGTACAATTTAGAAAAATTGTTGTAAAAGAATAAAAGTCAGGTCTCTTTTATTCACAGTTCTTTTAAAAAAATTTCGTGGTAGGATTTCATAATTTTTTTTTTTTTAAATTACAAAAATTTTGGTATAATAATTTCTAAAGTTAAATCTACTAATGGCAAATCTTTCAATAAACCCCTCCAGCGAACCTTTCGGTAATAAATGCCACCTTCACTGATAAAATACCAACTTAGAAATGTTGTTATAAGAAAATGCTTGAAGCATTACAATAATTTGATATATTCATTTCTATCAAAGAAATTATATCAGCTTAATGAAATTATATATCTTGTGGGGAAAAAAAATTTCTCAAACCATAGTGTGACCTTAATGAACTTTCTTAGATACTTTTGGCATTAAACTGTATCAAAGCAAACAAGAAAAAAAAACCACTTATGTCCAAAATATTTTAACAACAAATCAAAATAATCACTTTTCATTTAAATGTTTTGTACCTGTTTGACAATTATCAAACATTTCTCACCAGAATATTTATTAAGTCAAAACATTATTAAAAAAACTTGAGAATGCAAACGGACTTAGATGTAGGTTTATCAATTCATTGCTTTTATTAAAAGAATAAAATATATTCATTCAAACGCATCTCCAAAACTGCGTTGCTTGTATTTAATGATAAAATAAATACATGTAATGCACAGTTATAGTAAGATTATTTTCCGGTTAGTAGGTTTAGAATTTTGAAAATCTTTTAAAAAATATTTCATGCATATATTTCGAGACAGTGAAGCACAAAAGCTTTTCAAAATAAAAAAAGGTCTGTCTATCTTCTATGCCCTGGCATTTGAGTACAGGAGGCTGAGTTTAAAAATATTTTGGGGATCACAAGCATTCACAATCTAAGGTCAACTTAGCTTCACTTAATATGGTAAAACTATCTTTAAATAAGCTATTCCTATTCAATGACTGACTAGAGCCAATTATCTACATTACTAGTACAATTCTCATCCTCATAAGAATCTGAACAATTTTTTAAGATGGCTCAGTCTGAATTCGAATTTACAGCATGAACAAATATATATGATTGATTGTAGATAGTTAGCTACAATATTACTAGAATGGCTATCTAAAGAACCTGAGTAAAACCTGAATGTCATAAGCAAAATACATAGTATTCTTTGATAAATGAATATCTATATGATAGTAGTTGAAAAATGTTTCAGTTTAATATAGTTAGGTTAGCAAATGCTTGAAAACAAAAATATGATTGCTATATAATGTAGCTTTTACATAGTTGATGGAAAAGTGTTATTCCTATGAGTGTTGACTCCATAATCTTTCATTATTAATTACTACTAATAAATTTAATTTTAATAAACAATTAAATGCACTTTGCATATTTAAAAAAACAGGATTTTATAGATAGGCTGAAATTTTAATACCCATGTTAGTGCAAGAAATAAGAAAATGGTCTATGCTATTTTATTAGTTCAAGAGATTTTATTTCTGCAAATCAATAAAACCTCACAAGTTCTCCTATAGCTCATATTGACTTCAAACTAACTTACCACTTGGAAATACCTAATTGAGTTTCTGTATCATCTGATTTCTCTGCAATATTCAAGCCAATAATGCAATTGTACCGTGAAAATACATATAATGCTTTTCTTAATGTGTATGTAGAGAACATATTTTTGGGTTTACCATGCATCATCTTACATTAAGCAATTTAGGTAATTCCAGGAACTCACATAATCCTTTATTTTTTTACCTAGTCTTCATGCAGTAGTGCCATACAGTGCATGCCTTAGTAATCAATGGATGCAAAGTACCTACTCATTCAATATCTCCAGATTAGTTTTTCATCAGTGAAGAACCTTGGATCTGACAGCATTGCATCTAGACCTTAGGATCTAATGCAACTCTACAGCAGTCTCCCTTCAGCTATTTAGTTAACTACAAAGCTATGATCTCAAGATCAAAACACAATAATGTTGTCAATCCAAATTTTTTTATTTATATATTCATATAGATCTGAACCCAATCTAATATCCATATATTTTAGTGTCATTGTTGTTTTTAAAAAAACAGTCATCATCATCCTATGAGAAAGATTGGTGATAAAACAATTAAAGCATCACTTGATCACCATTTCCTATGCTAACACAAAATGTTAAAACATAGAAAACTTTCCATACAGTAATGCCACCCAGTGTAAAAAATTTAAACCAATTGCACCCATATTAAAATACACTTTAAACCATTACTTCTCCCATCTAATTAACTATAATTTAATTACCTTCTATAAATCTTGATTTATTATAAGAACTATTATAACTTACAATAATTAATAATGATAATGATTATAGTGAAGTTATGAATTCGTTTTATGTTGTAAAATGTTTAGATTGTATTAAGATAATAAAAAGGTGTCATATGTTGGAACTACAAAAAATAACTTAGCTACAAGATTAAAACAACATTTAAGTGCTAAAAATTCTGCAGTTGTGAATATATGTAACAATTTAAACATAAAGAATTTAAAATAGAATCTATGAAAGAATTATAAAAGTGGGTATTTGTATAAATGAAATAAAATCTTTAATTAATGCATTGTTAATTGTAAAAAGAAAATAATAGGTTGACTTAATTAATGTGAAATTTGAAATTAAATAATTATAAAGGGGATTATTTTTAGAAAGGTATTTAAGAAATGAATGTAATAAAAATTTAAGATTGTTTATGAAAAGTGATTTAAGGAAAAAGTAATTTGTATTCGTTATACGTATTTGGATTATTATGGAATATTTGTATTTATATTTATTATTTTATTTATGTACTTTTTAGTTGTTCCTGGTACAGAGTTCTTTCTGGATGGTGCTGTTGCTAACCCCAAACAGTTAAATATACCATTTACAAGACTGTAGTGTGTTATGCTAATTTCTCACAATTCACACCTGGCTAATGTGATCTGTTCTTCCTCTCCAAATGATGGGTATTGAGCCTGTGATATCATATAATTTGAGGATGTGTAGATTTTAAGTCAATGTAATATTTGAAAAGTTATTCAAAAATTATTATATTACATTTTAATGATGGAGTATTAGCAACAAAGAATTTTAAAACTGTTGCCATGGATCTGAACTGAGTTAAATTAGGGAAAATTTTGTTGTAAGCATGAATTATTGCATGGTCATGGTATTCATGAGATGATGCAAGACAGACAAAATGGCAGACACTGACAGCCAGCATTATAAGTTCTCTGATCTGCCAGCTACAGAAGATGATGCTGTTGCCATTCTGCAAAGACAAAATGTACTACCCTTGGTGAAGAGCTGTGTTTGTGGCCAAGCTATGGCACTGAAGACCACTTCAAATTATTGATTTGAGTGCAAACTACCATTTTGAGTCAAAATCATGCTGACAAAGGTGTTTGATTCAGAATAGCACATGGTTTGACAACTCAAAAATTGGTTTGTTTAATGCTCTGCATATTAAGCTGACACTACAATGGGTCCATAAGGAATTGTATGTCTTCAGAACTGCCCTGCTATGCTGGAACTTCAGTCTGCATGAGCTTTGTCAGGAAAGCCAAACCAGGCTTGAATATCTATTCAGATTGTTGGAAGGAATTACAGAATGTGTGATCTCAAGGTTGCCAGGTTCCATCACCTCAAAGTTAACCATCACTACAATTTCATCAAGTAGATGGCAATTGTTTGTTTTTGTAAATAAAAAATTTCTTCAAATTAATGCATATACTTGTTAGATTATTTATCTTAATTAAAAAAAGACATTGTTTACTATTTAGTTATTAAATAAGGTCAGTTTATTATTAAAAGGTCATGGCCTGGTAACGTTATATTTAACTGTTTTTGTATAGCACCAGTGCCATCCAGCACTCTAGTTCCACACTATAAAAAAATATAATCAAAACATTAAAGTATTATTGTAATTTGTAATAATTCTTATAATAAATCAAGATTTATAAAGAAGAAGGTGCATGTGATTTGTTTATAAATTGAAATTAATGGGCTATTTTTAAAATAGAAGACTGTATTTTGTTTGCTGTTAATTTAATTTATTTTCAACTTACTTACAGATTTCCTTATATCATCTAGAGATTTATTGTGCAGTTTCAATGATCTTTTTTAATCAATTGTTTTATAAACTATAATTGCCTTTCACAAAGTATGTGCTTGAAAGGCTGTTTATCAAATGTCTTTGCTACAAGAGAAATTCTCTATTCTAACCCCATCTATAATAACTATGACTACCATACAAGATGCTGAAGCATTTGAACATATATATACATTTTTGGGAATTTTGCCTTTGTCAATGAGGCTTGAGATTTAAATCTGGAAATAGAAATTGTAGGTAGTACCATATACTGTGTAAACTAAAGAGTTAAGTGATTTGTTATTAATCTTGCTATATCTTTTTCACCAATTACTTTTGCCATCTAATTTCATTCAAAATACATCATACTACCCATCAGATAATGACACATAGTATCTACCAATGACCAAAAAATAAAAACTAATCAATAAAAAACAAAACGAAAAGCTTTTAAAATAATTAAATTTTAGTTCAAACAATACAAAAGATTTATATATAATTTACAGTTGTTGTTGTTGTTATTATTATTATTGTTGTTATTGTTGTTGTTGTTATTGTTATTATTATTATTATTATTATTATTGAAATAATTCAAAGAGTGCAAATCTCTCAAGCGCTTATGACTACAACTAGCCAATCAAATCTCAAGCACTGGGACAGAGAATTTAATAAGAAAAGATCAGTTCCACTCTCTTCTTTACTTGTTTTAATATATATCCAAGCCAGTCCAAAGTACTTATATTTGAAAGCGTGAATCTTAAATATCATCACACTTAATTCACTGAGTTCAAATTATAAACATACAGCATGAAATCTTTAGATTTACTATGCAGTAGTTTTTCAATGTTATAAATTTGCAGCAATATATGTAAATAATATTATTTTTATAAAGCGCAGTCGATATTGAAGTAGTCATAAGCACTTGAGAGATTTTTTCTACGATAAAATTTTATTTTTTTTTTTATCGTAGAAAAATAAAATTTTATCGTAGAAAAAATCTCTCAAGTGCTTATGACTACAACTAGTTTCAACAATAGTAAACTTTATTGATCCAATAGTTACATAGCATTACAATGGATAGCAAGATACATGTTGAATCTTATTATTGTCTGTTCAATTTCAAGTGCTACAATATTCATTTTTTTAAAGTATGTATCTATATAGGTAATTTTACATGATTCTATCCACTTTAGCAATGTTAATTAATCACATTATTGTCCAATAGGAGCATAATGTGGACCATGCTTTCTTTAATTTTTGTTCTTTATAGCTTTGCTCTTTATTATTATTATTATTATTATTATTATTATTATTATTATTATTATTATTATTATTATTATTATTATTATTATTATTATTATTATTATTATTATTATTATTATTATTATTATTATTATTATTATTATTATTATTATTATTATTATTATTATTATTATTATTATTATTATTGTTGTTGTTGTTGTTGTTGTTGTTGTTGTTGTTGTTGTTATTGTTGTTGTTGTTATTATTATTATAATAAATGTTCTCTTTTATTCTGCATGCTTATGAAATTCCAAAATGTAATTATTTTATATAGCAACAGTATTAGATAACAGCACAAAAATATCTGCATTTTAACAAGCAAAAAATAGTGTCAAAATTGTGCTAGAGTAAAACAGAATTATGTTAAATAAATATTTATTTTTATTAACATTGCTCTTTACAAAGACAATATTGGCATTAGTCAGCTATATAGGCATCAATATTTATTTAAAATAAATACATAAATCAAAACTTAAACTTAACAACGAGAGTTTATTTACTCTCTCTATATATGTGCAAAATAGAATTAGTAGTCGTGTTGATATTTGTCTAGTTTTCTGGCTGGTTGTTAACACTAAATACACTTGCTAATCATTGTTTAAATTATACACTTTACTGTGCTAATCTCTGCATGTGCAGTTTTTTACTTTGTTGCACATTGTTACACTGCTGCACTAGCAAATGCCACACTTCTACATTCAGTATTATATTTTATTACCATATTTTATCATAACAACAATAACACAAGTTTCTGGTTTTGCACTTTTTATTTGGCATCAATTAATTTGCATAGTTAGTCACATTTGCATACTTTGTAAAATAGCATCCTTTTTGCAAATTCTACATCTTTGCATATCTTTAATGTTTCACATGTGTAAATTTTCTAAAGTTCATTTTTAAATTTTTGATCAATTTATATATATGCACACACACACTTAAAACTTTACCTACAATTATAAGTGTGTACACATTTTATCCAGACATAATATAATATTCTCTCACTCTAAAAATAGTGTAAAGTTCACTTCCAAATATTTTTTTAATTGCTCTGGCCTTCTTCACTCTCTAGATTATCTAGGAAGAGGAATTGGCCATTCTTCTTTAATCTGTTGATTAGTGCTTATGCTGCACATATTTCCGGAGGATTTGGTATTGAAGATTTTTTTTCTACATTTAGTTCAATTCTGGATATCTTCTCTTCTTGAGTTTTAGATGATGCATTGGTTTGGTTATCTTCACTGTTTTTAAAAAACTTTATTTTCTATTTATTTGATCATATGACATCAGATGGCTTATTATATAATCAGTGTATCTTCTGACTTCTTTATCATATGCTGATTTTATTACATATAATTGTTTAATTAACACATTAGTTACAATTCCTGATTGCCATTTCTTTCTTAATAGAGCACATATCCAAATTATATCTTCTATATTAAATTTGACATTTTCTAAATGTGTGTCCTTGTTATCCTTCTTATTTGAGATCAATATAGAGTCATGAAATGTGAATGACATTTCATAAGCATTTCTGCAGGTGTCTTTATATTAGCTGTCTACAGTGTGAAATGTTGGTAGAAAATGGTAGCAATCAGAGCTTCTTGAATATCTGTATGCTGCATTATATTTAATGTAAACTCCAGTTGTGTATAACCTATGTCATATCTTTTATTAGCTAAACATTCTTATAACTTCCACGATACATACCCTGCACCAATATCAGAAACTATTAATTCTGGATATCCATATGAAGCAAGCAGTTCATTCAACATTTTTATTGCATTTTTTGCACTGGTGTTTTAAATCATATAGTATTCAGCCCACTTTGAATAAAAATTAATGACTACTAGAAATATATATCGAAGGAATGGTCCTGCATAATTTATATATAACTCCTGACAAGGTTTGGAAGATTGAGGCTGTAGCTCCAGTTCTTTCACAGTTAGTTCACCATTGATTGACAAGCTTGTCATTTCTTTATGGCTTACTCTATGTTGTTCATATTTGACCAACATATATAAGTCTGAGCTAATTCCTTCATTTTTATTATTCCGTGATATCTTTCATAAAATAGCCATAATACCCATTTCCTTCCCTCAGACAGAATTGACACATGGTCTGTCATTAATATACAACCATTGCATATGGACAGAATCTTGTGGGCATTACAAATGGGTTGAATTATGTAGCTGGTCATTTTTTAGGCCAATGTTCCTTTTTCCATTTCTTAACTAATATCTGGAATTATTCTTTTTCCATTTAGACATGACTGTACTATTCAATATTTTAGATTTCATAGAATCAATATAATTAATTTCAATAATCATGACTCATGTATGCACATATCTGGGGTTCTGGATAAAGTGTGAGCATGTGCAATTTGCTTTCCAAAATCATAGGAAGTTAGAATGTTTATCTGATGTTGCACTCATTGATTCGCATTATTTGTAGTCTTTTTACACTCTCCATGTATTCCCAATGAAGGTCTATGGTTTGTATAGATTTTAAATGTATGATCATATACATATTGGTAGAAAAAAATTACTGCAAACACAATGGCTAAAACTTCTTTGTCAAGTTGTTTATAATTTTTCTCAGTGGATATTAATATTGTAAATGTGTACACAATAGGGCATTCACCTCCATACACTATATAAGAAATTACAATACCAACTCTATATTCTGATGAGTCCATCATAATAACTAATTCTTTTCATTACAATAGTATACCAGAAGTTGCTTTAACTCTCTGGAAAGCTATATTTTGTTTAACTCTCCAATTCTATCTCTTTCTTCTTTAACAATTTATAGTACAGAGTTGCAATATGAGATTTGCCCTTCAAGAAACTTTCAAAACTGTTAAGTAGTCTTAAAAAGACTGGAAAATCCCTGACATTTTTTTGGCTTTGTAGGATTTTTTAATGATATAACTTTTCCAGGCTTGGATGCCTTCCTTTATCTGTGATAATATGTCTGAGGAATTTTTATTTCTCTAGTCACCATATATGTATATGTTAGTGTTTTCAACTCCAAATTTTTCAAACTTTTACATACAGTATTGACATGTTTCTGAGCTCACTTTCCATCTAGACACAATATAATTCCTTCTATTTCTTTCAAGAAACTATTCAGCTTTGTTTGAAAAATGTTCAGAGCTATTGTTATTCCATAAGGCAGTTTGTTAATCTAAAACAGTGCTACGCACATATTTATAATTAAGTACCTGACTGGTCTAGCTGTAACTAGGATTTGGTGAAATTCCAGAGGCAAGTCTATTTTAAAGTAAAGAAAAACCTTTTGTAAAGAAACTATAATCTCTCTGATAGTTAGTACTGGATAATCTCCTTTAATCATGTTTTGGTCAACAGTTATGTGATAATCTCCACATATATGCACCATCTCATAAGGGTTGAAAATTACTACTGTAGGTGTCACCCAAGTAGACACTTCTATCAATCAACTTATACCTCTATTGGCTTAAGTCATTAGTGCTTCCTCTGTTTTGGGTTTCAGAGTAAACAGTATCTTGCTTGATCCTCAGATAATAGGCTGTCTTCTTAATGACCTTGATCTCTATTGGTTGCATCTTCAACTCTGTCTTGCTATGAAAATTTATTCTGGACTTTGGATTATATTTAGACTTTTTTAAAAATAGTAATTTTTATTCTCAGAGGTTTAAACCTGTTACAACCTAATATTAGGATCAAATATAATCAAATATTTTTTTTTATTCTCATCTTGACTTCTACTGGAACTGTTATAATACCTTTGACTATATTCCCTTTAATATCAATTCAGTTTCCATTCAAATCTGTTGCAATCAAATCTGTTTTTATGATTGGTATATTATTTTTACATTTCCTTTTAATGGCTATCCAATCATTTGTGAGAGTAGAGATATGGCTGCACTATTTACAGATTTTTATGTTCAATAAATTTTAAGTTTCATATTAAATATTGAGAAAGAAAAAACAAGCCAAAACTCTCCATACAGTAGTACCACCCTGTGCCAACCAGAATAATCAATGGATGCCAGAAGGCTTGTGCATAAAATCTCTATCTAATGCCTACTCATCCAATATTCCCAGACTAGTTTCTGGCTTGTGGCCTTCATCAGTGAGGAGCTTTGGATCTGAGAGCACTGCACCTATATCTTAGGATCTAATGCAACCCTCCAGCAGCCACCTTTCATCTCTACTTAACTACAAAACTATGAGAATGAAATTGAAAATGCAAAAATATTTTCAATCAATGCCAGAAACTAGTCTGGGGATATTGGATGAGTAGGCATTAGATAGGGTTTGTATGCATAAGCCTTCTGGCATCCATTGATTACTCTGGTTGCGACAGGGTGGCACTACTGTATGGAGAGTTTTGCCTTGTTTATAAACAATTATGTGCTAGTATAAGATGGTGATCATGTGATGGTTATTGAGAAAGAATTTGTTAAGAATTGTAATTTTTCTAGTATGATCCCAAAAAAAAAAATCGTATGATTAAATACATACCAATGATGCAATATGCTTTTTTTTAAATATTATTATCTTTGAAAAAAAAAAGTTTAGGCCCCAAAAGGAGTCTTGCACCCAGGACTCTTTATATAGAAATTCATCCCATGTAGATTCTTAATTTAACATGTCGAAGAAGACCTTGACTTGAGATGATTCTTAGATAGCTTGAGTTACTGGAAAATCTGATTTATTTATTAGCTTTCTATACATTTTCTGTGAGGCAACTTTAATTTTGCTACCTCGTAGAAGAATAAGAAAAAAAACCCATTGCAAAGAAGTAGTCTTGTATAAGACAGTAATATTTCTTATCATAATATTTAACTGACCATCTGTAAGTTTAGTGCTGGGAATTTTTTCTTGAAATCGAAACATAATATTCAGCAGTAGAGAAAGTGATATTAAAGAATCTGCGTAAAATATTTGCATCACAGGTCCAATTACTGTCAGTCATCTTTTCAAGGAATTATTTCTAGAAATTATTTTAGATCTAACCTTAGATGAATGAAGAAAATAAGTTAAGTTGTGGTCCAAGCTTACTCTAAATTGCATGGTGTAGAATTGTATTTCAGTTTATTATTGTAAAAGATTATATTCAGATTACTAGTTGTTATTCTTATGCTTATATAAAAGTTAGAAACATTGCCTTCGTTGGATTAGGGATAAAGCCTTGGGTTTGGAAAAGGTGTCCGATTTTTTCATATCCATATTGAGTGACTTTTCTATTTCAGGAAAGAATCTCCTTTTGTTAAATCAAATGTATATCATCAGCATAAATACATTGTACAGGCTTAAACCTGCATTTATATATGTAATATATGCAGGATTCGAACTCAGACTTTCACATGACCCACTACTCTCAGTGCCATCTCATATTGCTGACCCGACCTGATCACACATATGTTGAAAAGATAAATAATCAGGAAAGAATCTCCTTTTGTTAAATCAAATGTATATCATCAGCATAAATACATTGTACAGGCTTAAACCTGCATTTTTATATGTAATATATGCAGGATTCGAACTCAGACTTTCACATGACCCACTACTCTCAGTGCCATCTCATATTGCTGACCCGACCTGATCACACACATGTTGAAAAGATAAATAATCAGGAAAGAATCTCCTTTTGTTAAATCAAATGTATATCATCAGCATAAATACATTGTACAGGCTTAAACCTGCATTTATATATGTAATATATGCAGGATTCGAACTCAGACTTTCACATGACCCACTACTCTCAGTGCCATCTCATATTGCTGACCCGACCTGATCACACACATGTTGAAAAGATAAATAATCACCAATATACATATTTCATGCTAAACCAGCAATCATCAGTTGGTTTAGATTACTTTCCTCACACATATATATAATCAGTGTTCAGCTTTATATTAAGATAGCCAATCTTCATACTTTAATGGACAGGCTTCAAACTATTCCAACTCACAACTCTTCAGTGTGATCAGGTAGGTCAGCAATATGAGATGGCACTGAGAGTAGTGGGTCGTGTGAAAGTCTGAGTTCGAATCCCGCATTTATCGTCAGCATAACTAAACTGCATGCATTATGTTTTTAAAAGATCACATATGAATTAATTAAATAATGTAGTTGAAAGAACTAAACTTTGAGATAATCCATTCTATATTTTTTTTATGTCAGGTAAATTAATGATATTTTTTCATTTATAGATTTAAACCCTTTTGAAAGATCATTTTACTGAACAGAATCGTAAGTGGAAAATAGATAGATTTAAAAAAAACTTACTTTTTAATTTATTTTGAGAACCTTTTTCAATTCAAGTTGCTAAAGACAAAATTTGTTCATAGCAGTTAATTAAGTGGCCAGAACCGCTTACTGGATGTCAATATTCTTTAAATATTGGCAACATTTTTGTTAATATGATTTTTTCAAATGTCTTATAGGGAATAACTAATAATGATATTGGGTGATTATTTTTTGGATCATTGTTGTTGTTTTTAAGTCTGTTATAATTTTGCTTTTATGCCAGTTTTTTTAAATAGTTTCTGTATGAATAATATTACTGAATAGTTTTGCCAACCATGCTTTAAATTTATATTCTAATTTTTTTATAAATTCTGGAAGCACAGTATATATCCTCATGACAAAAAAGGGCATATCCTTTAACAGAACAATGTAAGAGAATAGTCAATAACCTATTTAATATGTCAAATGCGTTGACCGGGAAGCGATCCAGGGAAGGCAGCTATGCTAACCGATAGGCCACCAACGTTTGACAAATTTAGATTCGAAAATTAAGGTAAAAAAATTTTGCAATTAGTATACCCAATTTATAAAAAATAGTGACCTGAGCAGCTAGCTCTTTTAGGAGGCAAAATTAAGCGAAAGCATTTTTACCACTATTAAGACTTGATTATTATTTTGCCATGAATTAAGATTTAATCAAGAAACTTTTTTTTAATTTTTAATAAATTAATAAGGACTTATTTTCAAAATATTTTTTTAAAAAAAAAAAACCCGCAATACTATAAATAAATTTATACACCCATATTGATATTTGTCTCTATTTTAATCTTTCTCAGTTTGTCAATTTTTTTCTGTAAGAGTAAACCATAAAACACAATTTATATGCCTCAAAATTATTTTTGTAAAGTTAATGCTATAATAATAATTATCCATTAAATTTTTATTTTATTATACAGTATATAGAAATTAATTTTCATATCTATATATATTATAGTAGCACTCCTAAAACTCTAACTTGATTTAAAGCCTCCAATATTATCACTTAAAGAAAAATTGTATTACAATGCCTTCTCTCTTCTCACCACATAAAATTAGCTTAAAAAAATCCCATCATCTCCTTATTTATTTGCAATATAGATTCTATTTATTATAGATAATTCTAATTAAATTCACAGCTTTTTTTTCGAAAATCATATAATACATATATACAATTATACATTAATATATAGAGGGTTTGAACTCAGACTTTCACACGATCCTCAATTATCCATGCTATCTTATACTGCTGACACATTTGATCACACACATGTTGAATAGATAAATAATCCCCAATATATGCAATTCGTGCTAAATCAGGACTCACCAGTTGGTCCAGATTATCATCTCCACACATATATACAATCAATGCTCAGATTATATTAAGATAGACAATCTTCATACTTTAATGGATAAGCTTCAATTCACTCCATCCCACAACACTTCAGCCACCCATTTTGATTGAAAATCTGATAATGGAAGGCTCAAAGCCCACATTGGTGACAACCTTCGCATCCTACCCATGAGTGTTTCATCATCCGATTTTTAATGAAATGAACAGCTGAAGAGTTGTGGGATAGAGTGGATTGAAGCCTGTCCATTAAAGTATGAAGATTGACTATCTTAATATAATCTGAGCATTGATTGTATATATGTGTGGAGATGATAATCTGGACCAACTGACAAGTGATGGTTTAACATGAAATATGAAATATTGGGGATTATTAAGCTTTTTGACATATGTGTGATCAAATGTGTCAGCTGTAAGAGATAGTGAGAATAATTGAGGGTCATGTGAAAGTCTGAATTCAAACACCCTATATATTACATATTGGAGTGCAGCTATGAAAAATCCTGTATTATAGGAAAAAATTCATATATTAAAATTATACATTAAATTCCTTAAAATTATATTATGAGTCATTAGTGGTTAACAATATTAAATTTTACCTTGTTCTATATTATATAAAATATACTTTTATCATATTTCTGATTTTATATTACTTATTTAGAATTTATTATACTATTACTGACATCTAATTTAGCAATAGTAAAAGATAACTACCAAAATTATAAATGATTTTTTATTATAAATGTTTTAAAAACTATATCAACAACTAAAATATGAATAATAACAGTTAATTAATAACCTGTAGATTTATACTTTATTATAATAACAGTTAATGTAACTATCTAATATTATTAATTTATTTATTCCACAATTGTTTCCACTAATGTTTATTATTATTAACTGATTTATACTCAATATTAATATTGACTATACTAATTGCATCTTATATCAGTGATAATTAATTACTATTTTATAGATAAAAATATATAATGTAGTCATATGCATGAGGGCATAAATAAAATGATAAAGTAACAATAGATGAATTGTATATCAAAAAGCTACAATGTGAGACTGCCAAGATAATATCTGTTGTCATGGTTAATTCTCAAAATATAATTTACACTTATTTTTAATATATTTCAATAATTCAGATTTGATATATATATATAAAATACATATTTTATACATATATATATATACACACACACAATAGCTAATAAACTGTACTATTAAATAGCTTTATTTGTATGTGCAACACAGTACTATTTTTTTAAAACAATGTCTCAAATATTCAAAAAATATTGTTTGCACCTCTTAAACATCCAAAATGTCATATGCAGTTTTTAAATATCCAAAAAAGTCCTATCATGATTTCTGAAATTTTTAAAATGGCATACAGATCTTGAACATTGAAAAAATATCAACTATAATTCTCGAGCGCCAATCCTAGTATAGTGAGATAGAAAAATACATTTGCTAATCTTAAGAAAATACAATAGGAACTCCATTGTTATTAATAGATGTTTATTATATCCATACGTAATCCATATATGTTTTCAAATATAGCTATGGTGATAAATAAATAATTTTCCTTTTCAAAAATTACAAAAAAAAAATACAGTACAGTGATTAAAGTATGATCTTTTCAATCTCTCAAGAAATGATAATAAACTTTTAAAAAAAATTAATTCTTAGCATTTATTAAAAAAAAAAAAAGTACTTGTGTATTTAGCTATAAAATAACTTCAGTTAATAGAAATAAAATATTAACAAATAAAGTAAAAATATTTTAAAATTGTCTTTCTTTAAAATAACTACTAAAAAAACAACAACACTGCAAATATTAAATACCATAATTCGTTTTCAGCCACTTTGTTTGAGATTGTTACTGTATGCCTCTGAAAGTGTATAATTTAGCAAAAAACTATTTCAGTCCTTCTTAAATTGATAAATTCACAAGTACCAAAGCAAAAAACTAAACCTTTAGTTATTTATTTAATATAAGCAATACAAAAAGAGTGAAAGAATATTAAACATCTTTGAGTCTTAACATTTTCAAAATTGATTATCCTATATGATAAGTTTATAATAAAATGAGTTCATAAATTCATGTCACAATAAAGAAATCTTGACAAACATAACAATTGTTTGACTTCTTTTGTAAATAATCGGTAAGACCATCAGAACTATTGTAACATAACTGAATGAGATTGTAATTTTGAGTAAGAACTATTGTAACATAACTGAATGAGACTGTAATTTTGTTACTCAAGTCATACTTCTATAAGGCTAAATCCTTAGTACATGCGCCTTGAGTGCTTAATTTTAGCAAGAGAGACCGTTACAAATCATAATGCAAGATTCGACTTTATAAAGATTTGTAGAGGTCTCTCTTGCTAAAATTAAGCACCCAAGGTGCATGTACTAAGGTTTTAGCCTTATAGAAGTATTACGTGCTGACATCGCACTTAATAAGAATTAATATTTACTCAAGTCATATATTTTATTTAGGGTTTGTTTCAAATTTCATACAGATCAGAGAAAAAAGAGAATTAGTGATAAGGCTATATATTTGAATTGAAAATAAGATTCAACATGTGGTTTGTATAAATATACATCTTTAAAGAGTACAGTAGGATGGAGAAATACTTCTACTTTTGAGCATGGTTGAGATATGAATAGATTTTATGATAAACACTTGTTACTGGATTAATGGTTTTTTTTTGCTGATTATACATGTGTTGCAGAAAAGAATTCTATCACATTTTCTCATTTCACAACAGCAATGATAAATCAAATAGAAAGATACTATGAAAGTTATAGTAGTCATTTTCCAAAAACAATTGGATTCAGAGTTTCAGGAGTTTACCATTAACTGTGGATGTTATAAGGTCTTTAATCTTAATTAAATGAGTGCCAAGTGAAAAAGTAAGCAAAAATAGATAATAATAAAATTTAATTTTTTGATAAATATAATGTACATTAATTTTTAATGAATCATCATCATCATCAATCATTATCAATCCACTGCAGGATGAAGATCTCTCCAAGTTCAATCCATCTTTTCCAATCTTTAGCTTCTCTTCTCCACATCACCCCTGCACACTTACTTATTTTCATCCATCCATCTTACATGTGGTCTCTTTCTGGGTCTTTTACAATCTCTTGGAATCCAGTTTAAAATTTCAATTGTCCATCTATTATCACCTCTTCTAGAAATATGTCCAACCCAACTCCAGTCTTTCAATTTTTTTCAATAAGGTCATCTTACATGTGGTCTCTTTCTGGGTCTTTTACAATCTCTTGGAATCCAGTTTAAAATTTCAATTGTCCATCTATTATCAACTCTTCTAGAAATATGTCCAACCCAACTCCAGTCTTTCAATTTTTTTCAATAAGGTCAATAACACCTGTTTGTTTTCTTACCCATATATTACATTTTTGATCTCTTGTTACTCCTAATATGCATCTCTCCATATTTCTTTAAACAGTCTGAAGTCTCTGTATTGGCTGTTCTATTAAGTGTCCAAGTCTCATATCCATATGCAAGAACTGATAAAACACATTTATTAAAAGCCTTCCTTTTCAAACACATAGGCAAATTTCCTTTTAGTATCAAATTATTTCTACCAAAAACACTCCAACCAAGTTTAATTCATGAGTATTAATAATCTGACTAAAGTATTTGTGGCTGTTAACTTCTTCTAACTCACCATAATCAATCTTTATTTTCATATTTTGAGAACATCCATTAACCATTATATTAATTTTTTTAACATTTATCTTTGTTCCTACTTTCCTACTTTCATCTGATAACTCCAGCAATATTTCCTGCAGCTCTAAAACATTATTTGTAAAGACAAGTACATCATCTGCAAAATATAAATCACTTAAATGATCTCCATTTACTTTCACTCCTTTAGCTTCTCATTTTAATCCACAAAATACTTCTTGCAGGAAGGTGTTGGCTTTCCTAGTATCATTATGTAATCTAATTGTTGCTATTGCATTTTTATAAATATTCTTTAAAATATGACAATATCCTGGATCTATACCTTGATGATCCAATGCTTTAATCACTAAAGAAATGTTTGTAGAATCAAATGCCTTTTCATAATCTGCAAATCCAAAACATAATGACAACTCATATTCATTAGTCCTTTTTATAAATTCTCTCAATACCTGGATATGATCTACTGTACTAAAACCACTTTTAAATCCAGCTTTTTCTCTTGGTTAGTGGAAATCCAATGTTCTCTGTAGATGAGTTATAATTATCTTGGTAAATTTTTTTGTATAAAACTGATAAAAAGCTGATAGGTCTGTAATTTCTAATATCTTCTTTATCATCTTTTTAAAATATTAATATTGCATTCTTCCAATCATCTGATACATATTTATCATTTAGACATTTGGTATATAACTTTACTAAAAAAAAATTTATTTATTCTCTTGCTTCTTTTAATATATCAATTATAAATTCATCATTACCTGGCACCTTTCCTTTCTTTATAAATTTATTGCATGTCTCACTTCATTTAAAATTCTAGGCAATTTAGAAGATATAATAGATATAGGAGGTACTTGTTCTTTATTACTATATAATTCTTGATAGAAGTCTTCTACTCATTTCATAAGGTCATTTCTCTTTTTAGTAATAATTCTGTCTTTTTTTCTCATTACAAATATAAATTTCCTACCAATACCAAAAAGTTGTTTTACACTCTTGAAATTTTTATTCTCTTCTACAGCTTTCCTTGCTAGTTCATAGTTATATTTTCTTATATGACTTTCAACTCTTTTCTGCACTATTTTACAAAATTCTAGATAATCAATTCTTTTTAATGCATCATTTTTGTATATCTTCAAATTCCTTCTTTTCTTCATAAATTCTCTAGTTTCAGTAAAATTTTATTGGTCAATTGTGGTTTTTTTGTTGCAGTTTTTAAAAGTGTATCAGTTATTTTCATATTAATTTTATTCAAATCTGAATCATATTCACAATCTACTAATACTTGAAACTGATTTGTAAGTTCTAATTTAAATTCATCATAATGTTTTTGAAGATTAGGAATATCAACTGTAAATATTGTTTTTCTTAATAATTTTTGTCTCTCTAGTTTTGCACTAACACATATCTTATATCTTACTAATCGATGATCACTTCCTGTGTTAAATTTATTAAGAACATCACAATCTTGAAATATATCTATTCTTTTAGTCAAAATATAATCCAATTCTGCTGCACCTTCATTTGGATGTCTCTGTGTCCATTTCCTTTTAACATTTTTCTAAAAAAAAAAAATTCATAATATAAAGTTTTTTCTTCTCTACAAACTCCACAAGTCTATGTCCTCTCCCATTTCTATTACCATAACCAAAATTAAATACAGCACTTTCATCCTTGATTTGTTTTCCAATTCTAACATTAAAGTCTTCCATAACAATTTAAAAATGTTATTTACTCTGATCAAAAGTCTTTTCTACATCAATACAAAAATCTTCTACTACTTTATCACCATGAGAACTTGTTGGGGCATTAACCTGAATTATCTGGATTTGGTATCTTCTATTAGGTGGTATAACTAATATTGCCACTCTGATCAATATACCATCAATTTCCACAATGTTGTTCTTGCACTTTTTATTTATAATGAATCCTACTCCCTTGTATTTCCAATATGTGTGCCTTTATAGTAGAGTACATGTCCACTTTTAAAATCGTCTCTTCACCTTTTTTTCTAACTTCATAAAGTCTATTAATGTTCCACTTAATATAAGACAATTCTTATAATTCTTGCAATCTTCCTCCACTTCAATGTGATTTGCAGTTGTAAGTACTAAATAAAAAGTCATCATCAAATGGCAGCCTGGGTCCCAATCAGGGGATTCTTAGCACCCTCTATTCAGCCACTGCCTTTACAGCCTCCTGGGAATAAGAACCATAATTTATTTTTGTCTGTCATGATTGTATATATCTATTGGAAAAATATCATTTACAAATACATTCATTCTGCCTTATCAGGCAACTAAGAAGAAAGACCATGGTGTTTCTTGATCTCATATTCAGAGGTAAAAAGGCAATAAACTCACTATACTGGCTAGTGCATGTTGATGAGCAGCCCATCCATATTCTTATACTATATGAATAATCACATAGTAATAACAACTGCAATGACAAGAACATATGGAGTGGACATCCAGAATTTGCCCTGCTCAGTTTAATTCATTTACAAAAATTATCAATAAAAGCAAATATTATCATGCTAAAGTAATTCAAATATGTAAAATAAGTTGGAATCATATACATCAGTTGAAATCAGGCAAGACTTATAATTTAAATAAAAGAAAAGAAAATTTACATGTTAATTTAGCAATTAATATTCAGAAATTTAGAATACATTAAGTTTAATTGGCCATTGATGGTAAGTTTAGCTTGCTTTAGAAGTTATAAAGTTCAGTTTAAAAGTTTATTTTAGATTTGTAGAGATCTGTTACCATTATAATTTCTGCTGTGGCAAGGTGACTTGGTCTTGAGCACTTTCTTTGGATGGTATCAGCTATTGGTTCTTCTTCCTCCACATTCTGTAGATTATCTTCCAGGCTAGAAAGCAAGAAATTGCCTTTTTACCACATCATCATCATGATTAACAATTTTACAAAATGATTGAATAAAAATTTCACTTGAAATAGTAAAAAAGATGTCCTCTAAAATGGATGCAGTAAGTTTATATACTAGCTCATTCCCCTTTTTATTTATCCTCCTCTCTTTTTCTTTGTTGGTAGTTTCAGATTAATTTGCTATATTTTTGGAAATCTGGGATTCTTGCTGTTATCGATTTTTTTTTACAGGTGGATTCCTCATTCTTGACCAGGTTAAATTATTCATAGTTGTTTTGAAATCTATTTTTATTCTTAAAATTTTAAGTAGATCAGAATACAGTGAGAAGGATTTTCTTTTTTGAAAAATAAATCTTAAACTCTATAAACATTTTATTACATATGTAATGCATTTAAATAACTTAACGCTATATGCAGAAATATTATAATTCAAAATATTAATTTTATAATAATATTTTAAATAAAGAAATTTTCTAACATTATTTCTTTCCTGCATATATGTAGGTTCTGGTTACACATACATATTAGCTTTACATTTATTTAACCACTAGCAATATAGGGATGCACATATTTACTGATTTCTTATATATATGCATACATGTTCTATACTGTATGCTAAAATACCCTAATACATATACAACTAGTATTATTAAATTTAAAATTAGCATAATATATGAGGATTTGGGTATAGGTATATATAAATAAATACTACTATAGTATATAGTAGGAGAAACAGAAGGATAGACAGATCTGACTGTTTCATATCCCCAAAATCACAGGAAGAATTATTAATTTTATTAATCAATACCTTTATTTCAGGTCTCAATAAATTTGGTAAATTTTAAAGCAAGCCTTGCCCAATGCCTTTACTTCAGGTCTCAATAAATTTTGTAAATTTTAAAGAAAGCCTTGCCCTACGTTATTATATCCCATGTTATTAAGACAATAACTATACTACTATTTCCTATATCTAAATAAACTAACTTAATCTACAGTCTATATTAATATATAAAGTTAACTTTTCAGATACTTCAGTAGGGTCTGTGCTCCTGGATGTAATTGTACACAGTGTCAGGCTCCATGCATTGTATGTGCAATTATCTTGTTCCCTGCTTCTAACAAGAAAGCAGTATTACCCTGGCATACTTTTATCCTGAAGGAGCCTTTATACAGTGGGAAGATTTTGTGGGATCTTTTAAGGCATTTATTGCTTCTCCAATGGGTTTTATATTCATTGTTACTAGGCTGGGGCAGTATGGTTTTTTTAATGGAAAGAGCTTATGGTGTATCCTAGTGCATCCCTTCCTTGACCTTAGAGCTCAGATCCTGTCTGGTTCGCCTTCCTGAAAACATATGGACTACTTTCTTGTCTTCATCTCCATTTCCATACTGTCTTTTCTGCTCTAGCCTTAACATTGTCTTTACTATCCTTTCTTTTAAAATTTGACTTCTCCCAACAGGTCTTTCTCTCTATCCCTACATAATAGTCTCCTTCTCCTATTATTAATTCAAAGATTGGCAGTTCTCACTGGGTTCTATTCTCTATTCTGTCTCTCTGTCTCAACTTCCTCTACCTAAATTCTTCTGTTAGCTTCTCTTCAATCTGCACATATTGTCTTCTTCTCCTGTGATTAATTCAAATGCTGGCAGTTTTCACCAAGTCTTATTTTCTGTCCTGCCCCTCTTGCTTAACTTTCTTCTTTAGCTTGTTTTCATCTATGTGACCTTGCGCATTCCAATTATGCTTAGTCTTAGAAGCTATCCTTCTTCCTAGACTCATCTTGCACACAAAGCCTCCATATTCTTTGTTTAGGGTATACTCTTGTCTCTGTTTCTTTTCTACCTTATTGTTTAGTTCTATGAGTCCTAACATTTATTCTAAGGTATTCTCTAACTCTCCACGATGACCTTTCTCTGGTTTCCAATTTTCTTTTCTTTCTATCTCCATACAGGTACTTCTTGTATTTGCTTCCATTGTTTGTGACTCACCCTGTCTAATATGGTCATTTAGATTTTCTATGTGGATTTCTATGTCTTCTTTGCTTTCAACTACCTCTTCATAGCTTTCTCTTTTTTTTCTGGCTCTCTGTCTATTCTTATATTTTGCTCCCTAACTATATTTTCCTTCCTCACTCCTTGCTCAAATGGACCTTCCTCACTTTCTATTATACTCTGCTCTATCTGATCTTCAAGAATCTCTTGCTTTGTCTTGGCTATTCTACAATTACCTTCATCTAGCACCTTCATTTTCCCTCCATCCTGTTCACCATTACCTTTTAGATTTTCTTCTATCTCTTTATCTATCTCATCATGACTTTCTTCCTTATCTTTAGTTTCTTTATCTATCTTTATAACCTGCTCTCCATCTATGTCTTCCCTCCTCACTCTTTGCTTAGATGGATCTTCCTCAGTTTCTATGATATTTTGATTGACCAGATCTTCATTAGGAATTTCTTGCTTTGTCTTGCTTACTTTACAATTCTCTTCATCTCAACCTTTTATCTCTACATCATTTTGTTCCATCCTTTCTACCTCTAAAGCTAAACCATTTTTCTTCTTTATGACCCCTCATTCTTTTATCTCCTGAATTTTTAAACTACCTTCTTTCATCTGAGACTTCATTCCCACTCTATCCTGTTCCCTTCTCGCATGATCTTGCTGAGGTGGATCCTTTATTATTTTTTTTCACCTTGCCCCATGTTTCCTTGATTATCTTTTGAAAGTTTTCCTCTATGTTTAGAATGTTTTTCCTGAATTCTTCAGTCTAAATTTTTTTTGTATCTGTCCTCCATCTCTAAAATTTCCTTTTCTCCTTTACTCTCTTTAAGCAATTCATACTGGTATTATGATGCCACATATTCCTCTCACCTTGCTAGTGATTCTTTTTAGTAGAAGATTTGGTATTCCTTCAGGAATTCAGCAAAGCACTTTAGTTGCCTGATTTCCTCTTTTTCTCTCCTTGCATCCATTTTACTATAGCCATCATCCTCTGTTCTATGCTTTCCCATTGTTCTTTCAAGGGCATAATACTCTCTCTGGGTAAGTCTTCTATGCCCTCACTTATGCTTGCCTCTTTTCATCCTGTGTATCACTGCTGCTATCCCTACTTATTTCCTTCCCTGATCTCAGTGTCTTTCCTTCATTTTGACTTGTCTTTCTGTCTTATCCTCATTAACTTCCTTTATTTCTTCCACCACCCCTTCCTCTATATCACTGTCCATTGTAAACTTTTATTCAATTTTATAATCGGCTGACTTGCTTTCCTTTCCCATCAGAATAGTCTACATTTCTTTTCCCAATGCTGCCTTATTTTCTACTTTAGCTTGAGAAGCTCTATATTATAATTAATATTAAAATCGCAATTAAATGCTCTATTTTCTATCTTTACCTACCATGCCTAACCTAACACTTAACAATAAAATATTAAATAAATAAATTTAAAAATCAACTGACCCATCTTCTTGTCATCATCTGCATAATTTTTTTTCCATTCTTGATATGATAATTATTATTTTCTGTGATTTTACAAATTTTGTGCACCAAATACTTACTTTTCAAATACTGACTTTTCACTTTTTTATTTCACTTTTGCCCATTTTAATTTTAAATTACATATACTTTATAAATTTTAATTAAGACAATGTTCTCCCTCTATCAACATATTTATAAGTGGATAATTTATGAGAGAGAGATATATAATATTTGTTTCATCATGCCATATCTATATTGTGATTTTTTTATATTTTGCTATACTTTTACAATGCAAATCTTTTCCACATTTATATAGTTTCAACATGAAAATGTATATATATGATGATTATGTATAACAAACAATTCAGGGTCATGACAAATAATTGACAGCATATCCAGTGAGAAAATTTTATATATATTATAGTACCACCATGCTACTGGTTCAGGGTCATGGAAAATAATTATGAAGCCATGTCTGGGTGTCCATACCCAGTGAAAAAAAATTATACATATATGTACAGAATCAATAATTAATGGTTATGGACAAGTAACATGCTACATGTTGGCGTATCATACCTGGTGAAAAAAAAATTATACTTATATACAGAACCAATAATTCAGGGTCATGGAAAAGTAAAAAGCCTCATGTTGGACACCATATCTGGTAAAAAAAACTACTGCAATGGTCATATTTGTACATTTCATGTAACAAAATCTAAAGCTTTAGTAAATCATCCTAAGGCTGATTGAGATGAGATTGTTGAGATCTCAAATCCAATCTCACCCCAGTTTCTTTACCAATGCACCAAGACTTATTACTCTATGGATGTCATTTATGAGGTCACAGCACCTTCCCTCAATCACATGCCAGCATTATCACACTGGTAAAACATGAGACTATGGGAAATTGACATATTTCAAAGTATAGCTATATAGGTGCAGCTTGACCAACATTATTAAATTTGGATTGTGATTCATGTTAACTAAATACTAATAGTTAATTAATTAATAATGCACAAAATTGAGACACTAAGCAGAAATTAATAAAAGCTACAATTTAAATGATGAAATAAATAATATTACAATAAGATTACATAAATTGTCTCACTCACAGGTGATGATTCTAAGGGATACAAGCAGTTCCGATTTACATATATAGCCTTTCATATCAGTCACAGGTGATGTTGGTTTACAAGTTTTCATGACTCTTACAATTACAATATTATAAATTGATTTAATTTACTCATAATCTATGCCTAGTTTATGCTATATATTTGGATTTATATTTGCTTTAGGCAGTTAGTAGAAGTGATTATCATTATTTATAAATAATATTTTGTTTAATGTGTATCATTTAACATATTCTCTATATAGATGATATGCCTATAAAATTAGATTCTGTTTCAAATCAATGCTGAAATATAAATTACTATGGCAGGATGAACTGATGATAGGCAGTCAGGCTTTAGATACCAAGGCACTTACAAAGTATACAATCTGATGTGTGCTTGCTCATGGGATTTGTTACTGAGTAACTGGTTCCCTAAATACCATACTACTTGCTGTTAATGAGACCTTTTAGTCCAGATGATCAAACAACTAATATACTACTCTGGATCCTTGTGCTCCAGTCCTAAATACAAATAATGGGTGGCCCTTAAAACATACATCCATTGGAAACACAAAATGTATAGCAAGGAGTATATATACACTGATGTATTTCCTAAGGCACATTTGCCCCACTGACTACATCATTATATAATAAATTATGATGCAAAACAATAGTTTCCTTCAATAAAACTACCATAAATCAGTTCATAATCTAGCATCTATAACTATGCTATTAAGGAAAATGTATAAATCCAATTTGCTAAGCCAGATATATAGGCATTTATATAACTCTAAGAAGACTACAGCATATTTTGGATAATTACAATATTAAATTCTAGCTTTATGCCATTAAATATTAATTAAATATTTCATTTAAAACAAACCTATCTTAAAGTATTTATAAGCTTTTAATTATATCTCAAATAAGATTTATTTTATCCATTTCAGAAGGGAGTTTTGTTTGTGCATTAATACTCATGAAATTACATATGTGTGAGAATATCCAATCACTTCTCACTAATCATTTAACTATGAGTAAATTCCGTTCTAAACAAACATAGCATAAACAAATCCATCGTTGAAAAGAAAATAATATTGTCATAGATTTAACTAAAAGAAACATATATTTAAAAATAAGATTTCATGTAAGTGAAATCTAAGATTTGGCTTTATTTGTTTAGTTTAAAAGGGAATGAAATAAAATAGCCTAAACTAGATTAATTCAGTTTAATATCAATTTAATTCATTTATGAAAATTATCAATAAAAGCAAGTATTATCACGCTAAAGTAATTCAAATATGTAAAATAAGTTGGAATCATATATGTCAGTTGAAATCAGGCAAGTCTTATAATTTAAATAAAATAAAATAAAAATTACATTTTAACTTAGGAATTAATATTGAGGAATTTAGAAAACATTCGATTATATTGGCCATTGATGGTAAGTTTATCTAGCTTTGGAAATTATGAAGTTTAATTTAAAAGTTTATTTTAAATTTGTAGAGATCTGTTACCACTATAATTTCTACTGTTTCAGGTCTTGAGTGCTGTCTTTGGATGGCATCAGCTATAGGTTCTTCTTTCTCTGCATTCTGTGGACTATCTTCTGGGCTAAAAAGCAAGAAATTGCATTTCTATCCAATTATCATGATTAACAATTTTACAAAGTGGCTGAATAAAAATTTCACTTGAAATAGTAAAAAAGAGATCCTCTAAAATGGATGCAGTAAGTTTATATACTAGCTCATAACCCCTTTACTTATCCTCCTCTTTTTTGTTGTTGGTACTTTTAGATTAATTTGCTATATTTTTGGAAATCTGGGATTCCTGCTATCAATTTTTTTTTACAGGTGGATTCCTCATTCTTGACCAGGCTAATTTATTCATAGTTGTTTTAAAATCTATTTTTATTCTTAAAATTTGAAGTAGGTCAGAATACAGTGAGAAAGATTAATTTTACTAAATTATCTTTTTCAAAAAACAAATCTAAATCTCTATAAACATTTTATTATATATGTAACACATTTAAATAATTTAACACTATATGCAGAAATATTATAATTCCAAATATTAATATTTTAAATAAAGAAATTTTTTAACATTATTTTTTTCTGCATATATATAGGTTTTGGTTACACATACATAGCATATTTACATTTATTTTACCACTAGTGATATATACATGCACATATTTACTGATTTCTTACATATATGCATAGCTTTCTATACTGTATGCTAAAATACCTGCATACATATATGACTAGTATTATTAAATTTAAAATTAGCATAATATACAAGAATTTGGGTATAGGTATACATAAATGAATACTACTATAGTATATAGTAGGTGAAACAGAAGGATAGACAGATCTGACTGTTTCAATACTATGGCAGATTCCCATATCTTTTTCCTAGGTACAAAATGTGTGGACATCATCTCAACACAGAGAAACAGAATGTATGCCATGAAAATAATCCTCTCTAGGGTTAAACTATGCTAGTTAATTATTAACTAATTATCATTCGAAATATATTTTATAAAAGAATCAAAACTATTAAATTTATTCAACAATTCTTTTAATTCATTCTTTTCTACTACAATCAGATATTCATCAACATATTCCTTTATCCCAATTAGCAAAGGCAATTGGTCTCCCAAAACTCATCATTAAGCAAAAATATTATATGCAAAATAAGCATTTATAATAATTGTTCCTGGGGAAAAAATTGGCTGGTTACTCCAGCTAAAAAAAATTACACTATAAGTTGGGAATATTATGTTAATATATATATATATATATATATATATATATATATTAACATGATATACATTGGAATATTATGTTAATATATATATATATATATATATATATATATATAAACTCATTGATGTACATTATATGCTTGTGTTAATTGTGTTGTATGTATTATGCATGTATTCACTTGAAATATGTATTTATGTAAGTATGATAAGGCAACTTAAATCTATATTAATTTGGAATTTATTATTAACTTAAATATATATAAATAGAAAAAAAAACATGTAGCTTAAAGTTATTACTTCCTGTGATATATTCATCTACCAATCATCATTATCCAGTTTGGTTCTCATGTCAAAAATTTTCTTGATTTTTCCATGGTCATATTAGTAAACTGAATCTCTAAAAGTGCATAATACTGTCCAAAAATTCATAGCAAAATAGACTGAAAAATGAAACTAAACTAGCATTTAACAATTTTTTTGTTCTTCCACACACATTACTTGGAAAAAAAAATCCATACTGAAGTTTCATTTTTTTTAAATTTGTACTACAGTGTTATACTATATTTCTTACATGAAATTATTAAGATTAAAAAAACAATGTTAAATAACAAATCATTTGATTAACCACAAATTATAAAAACTTAACTACAGTCAACTTTAAAATATCAGTGTATTGAAAAAAGAATCTAATGAATTCAGAATTTGCATATGGTAATCAATATTTAAGGCTTTTGTTACAATGTGTACTGTGCTGATCTAAATAAACAAATATAATAACTATAGTAGGTTTTTTGGAAATGACATGTCATTATTTCATCAACTTTATAGCTTTCAGCGAAGAGAAGTTTTGGATCATGGACTAGTGCACCTGAACTTTTAGGGTATAGTGATCCTTCTCATAGCACCTACCTTTTGTGTCTTCGTTTTACTATCACAATATCAGCTCAAAAAGATATAAATGTTTTTAATCTATGCCAATTTTTTTGCTTAATCAAATTAATCTAAAACATGTTCAATTTCTATATGTTATTTTTTCTTAGTGTTTTGATAACTTGTGACTAGTAGCCAAATTGGGTTAGATTAAAAATATTTATATGTTTTTACTTTGGGCTAACAGCTTGATAAAATATAACAAAGAGGTAAAAGATAGGTACTGGAAGAAGGGTACATTACATTCTAAATATACAAATGTACTGGTTCAAAATCCAAAGCTACTCAATTATGAAAACTATAAGTTTGAAACTGATGTGGGGTTTTGGATAGGACAGCACAGAATAGAGATTTAATAGACACTATTATCTGGCATATCTTATTATTTACTATATCTCAATTATTCTTCATGTACAAACTGTGATAAACAAAGTAGCAAAAACTCAAAAGACATTAATCACTAAAACTAGTTTGCCAATCACTTTCAGTACCATGTATCTTATGGTGACACGTTGGAAATGAATGGTTAATATTCCAGAGCATGCTCAGTGGAACACTAGTGTTACACTGATTGATAATGTTTTTATACTTCACAATAAACCAAGCCTCTTTCAACTTCCCCTTTCTATCATTTGATTCATTGCACACAGTAGTGATATTTTGAGGATAAAACTCATGTCCACAACTATTTTCATGATTTGAAAAAACAAAATTAACTTGCGAATAACTTTTAGATTTTTTATACTGATAAACATGCTGTTGCAATCATGTTAATACATTAGCCTTCATTTAACCATAATAAATAGCATTATAACTAATTTCTTTGCAAGCAATTGAATAAACCACTTCATACCTATTCATTTCTTTCATACTATCCTTAGTCTATTTAAATACAAAGGTGATCGGAATCCTATATTATAATCTTTACTGATTATATTTTTAAAAATTATACTGCTAAAATAGAATTTTATAATAATTATATTAGTTTTAGATATTCCATTAAAATGATTAAGAATATTTTGTTCAATAAAAATTATAGTGTTAATAAGAATATTTTAAAAGATGACAATAAAAAATATGATGTTATTTAATAATTAATAAAGCAAGTCATATATAACATGATATTACTTTTATAAGCTTGTAATTACAAAAATGCAATACAGAGAGCATACCAATAGCTCAAACAAGATCTGGAGATGAGCGTGTTCTGGATAGAGATTTTAAATATTTTCTCATACCACACTTATAAATTAAGGGCTTGGTTGAGCCATTGGTACGCTCTCTGTAATAATGTTATTTCTTTGCATTTTAAATTTCCTTATAAGTTTTGAGGAATAATCATAATATATTTTGTAATAAGAAAATAGAGGAAATGAATGATATTACTCTCAATAATTTAGTAAATAAGGCAAAAGAAAGAATTGGCAGGAATATCATTTTTGTCTTGGTTTTATGAAAAATTATGCATAGGTAAAAGTATTTTGAATAAAAAAATGAAAGTTCATAAAAGAAAAGCAAAAAGTAAATGTTTTAATTCTGCTTTCTATATTCATGAGAATAATACATATAATATTTTGTGTATCTTCCTTGAAAAGAATGAAATGAGAAAAATTAAATAATCTCTTTCAATAAAGTTTTATAAATCTGAATATATTAATTTTTTAAAACTTCTTTTAATATTAAAGTTAATCCAATGTTAATTTGTACTATGTGAATGTAATTTATAATATTCTTATTTTTTCCTTTACACTTTCTTTGCATCTTTCTTCATATATTTGTATATATTAAACTTTTTTTTATACTCTCCTCATTTATATTTGTTGCTCTGATGCAGACTGCATGCAGGACAGTCGAAACTGTAAAGAAAATAAAAGAGGAATTACGTAAAAATTGCATTGAAGTGTATATGAGGAAAGAATATACATTAGTATATAATATATTAGTGTTAATGTGTTATTTTTGTAATGGAGAAGTCTGCCTGGGCAATAAAACCATTTGTAGTAAATTAAATTTGATGTTGGCTAATGATTTAATTTTCAATTGGGATAATTAATTTATTATGCTGAGTAGTTTATCTTTTTTTACCATATGACATACAGAGATTATTATTGATATTGGTACTGGCATTGTTTAGATGTGGACTGCTTTCATGTATATACATACATATATAATATTTAATATTTTATGGAAATATGATTAAAAATAAGATCTTATTTGGATTACACAATATATTATTTTGTTTTAATTACCAATATTTTAATGAAATAACATTCATTCTTGTCAAAGTTCCAGTTTTAATGGAGAACCATTATGTCTTAACTAATAATAAGATTGAGCATAAAGTATAAAAAAGACAATAATTTATAGCTCTCTCTGAAAGGGATAAAATAAGGATGACATTTTTGAAAGTTCACAAACTTACAAAGATATATTTTTGGGTTTGAATCCATATAAGACATTGGATTAAAAATGAATGATAGAGCCTACTTTTGTTTCTACATAAACTCAAAAAGAAAAAAGGTATTATTGGCTTTTAAAGTAAATTAGTTAGTTAAAGGGCTGTCAATAGTAATTGGTAGTCACCTAGCAACAGCAATAATAACATATTTTTGGTTATTACATGGAAATAGAAATATCCCTACTCATTCCTTTGTTTCTAACATCATTAATCCATGAAAATATTCACACATATAGATCCACACACATAAATGTGACAAATACCATTATGTCTGAGCTAACTTTGGGATTACAAGAATTCTATAGGCTGTTAACAATGGAAAATATATACATTTAATCTATTCTATTGATTAAATAATTTTATTAGGATAACCTATAAATCCTTTAAAAGAGAACTTTATAATGACATCAGTCACACATATTGGCAATTCACAGAACATCCAGTTAGAAGAATAAAAATATTAACAAATATTTTTGGAATATATATATATATTATTTTAAAAAATTAACAAATAAAATAAAAAATATATAAAGTGACAAACCCAAAGGTAAATACATATACCTTTATACAATACATATGATTTTCATATAACATGTATATTTTGTATTCACTTTTTATTCTTCTTAATTAATTAATATTTAGTCTAGATGAGATATTACTTCAATAATGATGAAATTCTTTAAAAAATTATTTCACAATAAAGAATAAAGAAAATAACTTTAAATTAAACCTTCCTCCAGTTTCTTTCAAAAATGAGCATGTCCTTACACATTTTTAACCAAATAAAATAAAAATCTTTTCAACAAATTACTAAAAAATTATTCAATATTCTCAATAGTTTAGTTTTTTTATAAAGTATCATTCATAAATGAAGATATGTACATATCATCAATATCTTACATTACCATGAATGCTTTTAGTCTTTTTGTAATTGCTTAGTTGAATCTGTTTTATAAATCTTGGAGGTTATACTTTAATCAATTTATTGGCTCCAGTTGCTTTATGTCATATCATTCTCAATAGTTACTTTCATACATTTGTCTTTTTTTTCTTTTTTCTTCTTTTATTTATAGCTCCAGCTTTCCAATTTAACAATTATTTTCATTGCAGATTAACACAAATTAAGTCAGGCGTGATTTTGAATGGATTAATACATATGACTTGCTGAAAATTTTTTAGAGATATTTTCTATCTCCAACATTTCTTTTAGTGAGATTTGTTACATGGTTGGGTCATTTATGATCAACTTTAGCAAGAGTTTAGCACATGGTTCTTGTAACTCCATATTATTATGCATATTAGCAAGAATCATTTTTTTTGACTATGAACAAGATCAATCTGGCATCTGAATTCTTACCACAACTGTACTATACTAAATTTTACAGCTCATACACTCTTTTTTTTTTGAAAAAAAACAATGCTGATATCCATTCAATCATATTAATTTCTCAAAAATTAATGCATTAAGACTTGACCCAATTTTTTTACAAGAAAGGTTATCTATCTTTTTTTTAAAAAAATAAAATTTGATTTATACATTAATTGATAAACAACTTTTAATTTCTTCAGAGATAAAGATATTAATTTCTTTTTTTTAAAGTTATTTTATTTATACACCAATTGATAAACAACTTTTCACATATTTTTCAGAGATAAAGATCTTAATTCCTTCTTGTTTTTTATGTGTCAAAAATAAAAAAGATATATAAAATGAAACTACACAAGTTTTTTTCTTATTTCTTTTGTGGCTAAATATCATAAAATTAACATTTATATTAATATTGTTATGAATGAAAATGTCTCAAAGTGTGTCATGAAATCAATTCATGAAAAAAAAAATATATTAATTTTAATATGATTAAATTCCTTTTTAATAAGTAAGTTATTCTGCAGCTAATATGAAAAAAAATAATTGTTCTCAAGATATTAACAAAACACTTTTAAAATTATGTTCTAAAATGTGCATAACTATTTTTAAATTATAATAATAGTATAAATAAATGTTAATAATGTAACATTTTATACAGAAGTATTTTATTGTATCATAATCATTATCAATTGAATTTAACAGATAGGAAATTAATGTATAAAGTGATTTCCCAAGCACTGTGCATTTCAAGTTAATACATTGTCTATTTATTATGAAATCTTGAAATCTGTTTAAAAGAATTGTATTATTCTTATTAACTTATATAACTATTATAATTTAAAATAATTATATGGATTTCATATATATATATATATAATGCTTTTATAATATATATGGATTTCATATATATATATATATAATGCTTTTATAGATGATTTGTTCATTAGAATCTTCAAGTTTGATGATATTCCATTGTTATAAAAGTTTTCACAAAAACCATTCATATATAATAAACAATATTGTGTCCATATTATTCAACTTATTTTTTAAAGTAAACTTCAATATTTAAATCAGGTGTTACTAATTTATTTTAATTGTGAAACTTTTTCACTCATTAAAATGTTCAAACTGTGATAAGTTTTATTTCTTAAATAAACCAAAAAATACATTTTTTTTATAAGTTGAAAAAAAAAATACAATAATTAAAAGTAAATATTATTTATTCAAACTTTTAAGTGAATGTAAAAGATTAAACTATGTTATTGTTAATATTTCTTCAAATTTAATATGATTATGAACAGCAAAATTCTACTATCAAAAATGGCATCCAATTTACTACTTTATTTTCTTTTTAAGAAATATTATCAAATTTGCCACTTCCTTTATTTTGCTGTAATATCTTATATAAATGCAGTTTATCCACTCTACTTTGAACACTTTTTAACAAAAAAACATTTTATTGTACATATATGCATGTACAATCTTATGTTTCAACTGTCCTGCAGTCTTCTTCAGAACCATTTTTTAATTTTAACTGCAGTCTTCTTCAGAGCCACTTTAATTTTTTAATTTTAATTTTTTACTTTTAAAAAATTAAGATAAAAGTGACTCTGAAGAAGTCTGCAGTTAAAATTAAAAATGGTTCTGAAGAACCCTGCAGGACAGTTGAAATGTAAGATTGTGTAAGCATAAATGTACAATAAAAGGTTTTTGCTAAAAAGTGTTCAAAGTAGAATGGATAAATTGCATTTATATTTGATTTTTGCTATAATGTGGACCAAATTATAATAAAAAATTAATTCCAGCTCAACATCTAATTTTTCTGTAGAAATGAAAATCTTATTCAAAACATTGGGATTCTAAAGATACCAATTGGTAGCCTTGAGTTTACATAAAAAGATGTTCATTCTTAACAGCATTTTAAGTCAGATTAATTACTATATTTATGGTTTCATTAAAAAATTGGATGTTTCATCAATATGCTACAATTTTACAAAACTCTAGGAGGGCAAATTTAAATTAGAATTATTTACTGAAACTCATCTAATTATCAAATTTTGTTGATAGTTTATCAATTTATATTTTTGAACTGTTTTATAATTGCTTTCTTGATTCTGTGTTTGTTGAAAATGTGTAAATCACAAAATCAATTAAAGTGGATTTCTTACATTTAAATTTAAATTCTCAGTATTATATAGCAATGTGAATTATTTTATTCTTAATTAACTTACCTTTTTAGCTTTAAAATATAAAATTTTTGCTTTAAGAATTATGTTTAGTATCAGATAACTTATTTTTTGCAATCTTACAAAATCTTTTATATTGTTGCTAACAATAATTGATTTTGTTTTTTTGTAAGACTTTAACATCCAATTTAACTGTGAAGATTTATAAATGTTTAGTTAAAATTATTCACCTTTTCTTTTTCAATTATAAAAATATCTACTTTATGTATCACATCTATTGCAGTAATAATATCTAATTTATAATACTAGATATTAACATTATATATTCATTCTACTGAGATAGTTTTTTTCTGAAGGTTTGTGATAATAAATATTTTAGTTGTGTTTATATATTGGACTGTTTCCATCATCTAATATTAAGTATTAAATGTCTTTAGAAAAAATTATCTTTAATTTTTAAACTACATTCAAATGTTAGTGAAATATTATTCTCCTCTTTTTTTCAGGTGTTGCTGGCCTGACAATGACAGTATTATCATTGAATGTTAAGATTCCACTCCAAGAACTGATTCATTCTGCCAATTGCAACAGTCAGTAGAAATTTCTTATATTTATCTATTGAGGTCCCTCCTAATTTCTCTACTCTTTCATAATAGCAAAGTTTATAAGTAGTTTTCATACATTATGTATAGTCACACTAAGTTGACTTGAGGTTATTCACCATTGCCATGTGAGTAGCTTCTTTAAAAAATTTTCTCTGTGCTTTTTCTTTCTATTCAATATTTTTGTATTTTCCTAATTGAACATATATTCATTGGTATGTACCTAGTCTGCTACCTTACACATATCTGTTTTCTTTCTTCTAATCATCAGTTTGTGCTCTGGCAATCACTTTTAAATAGAATGATTGGACTCACCAATATACATTCTTCCATGTTTCCATGGTTTTCATAGATGCAATTTCTGCTTTTCAGAATTTCAAGTTTAGACTTTGTCGATGTTAGAATTCCTCAAGTGTGGTATGGCTCTGGAAAGTTGATTTGATGTTATACTGATAGTAGATTTTCCTTAATTTGTCTACTATTTTTGTTATGTATGAATACACTACAGTACCAATAATTGTTTTTCTCTTTGAATGGTTCTTTTAGTTGTCTATGTAAGATTTTATTAATAACAACCGATGGATAATCATTTTTCATAAAAGCTTGTTTTATATAGATCTTTTTTTTTCAACCACTGGTTTCTGAACAAACTACTTTTGTTCTTTTTTATAGTGATAGTATAATTCTATGTTTTGTGTTTCTGGTGAAATTGGATGTAGTATTTTTCTGTATGTATTAGTTTTCTGTAAACAGTAGCTTTGATTTTGCCACGAGGGAGTCATGTGATCTAAGAATGCCAATTTTTGTTCTTGCTCTGACTCTGATCTAAATTTAATTTAAGGAATAAGTTGCTGATGTATTTCCAGAAAATTTATAGTAGTATCCATATCCTACCATGTGATCATACAGCAAATGTATCATCAACATAGTGAAGTCAAACATTAGGTGGATATGGAGTAATCTTTATGGCTGGTTGTGGTTTCAAGTTTTTCCATGTAAATATTGCTAATCAGAGGTGACAATCGTGAGCTCAGGAAGAATTTCTGTGTTGTATTGAAATTTGGTTATTGCTATGGATAATGTTAATAGTTTCATTTTACTATCAATAGGAAGAGTTGTCCTGTTTGTAAGCTATTATCACCACTTAATCTTCTTACAATAGGCAATACTTCTTCACATAGTATATTTGGCCATAAACTTTCCACATCAAAGCTTACTAGTATGTCAATTCTTTCGATTTTCATGTTCTTAATTAATTTTACAAAGTGTCTAATATCCCTCCTGATGAAGTACTAGGTTTTGGGTGCCAACAGTCTAAGAACTTTGAGAAAAAATCTGGACATATTTTGACAAGGTGAATTTGTAGAACTAACAATAGATCTTAATCGAACATAGGTAGATCATAATGATGACAATGTAATTCCTAAACAGCAGAGCAATACAGAAAAGTGTCACAAATCCAATACCAAGTACAGTAACAAAGTTACAAGCATGGCAAGAACTTAAGTGATTCAGAAAAAAGTAAACTAACATCATATTTCAGCAAAATTTTTCATCTCAATGTAAATAATATACCAGAGAATTATAATAGTTACATCATGTTTAATAAAAATGTTATTGTAAATTATTTGCCTTATTCTAACAAAATCATTATTTTATTTTTTTAATCTTTTTTTATTTTATAAAATGCAATATTCATTTATATTGAATGATATCTTAACCATCTGTTTTTATACATTTATTTTAATTGAAAATAAAACCACACAAGCATGTGCAAATTACAGAGTATTTATTTTATCTCTACACATTTGTTTTAATCTAAACTCTTTTAGAGATTTCTTATTATAGTGCATTTGCATATCAAGCATATTATTTGGATTTGAACCTTGTGAATTTCTTTTTTCAGGTTACAATCAGGCTTGCTTGATAAATGGGTATCTTGCTATTCTTAGTTAGAGAGAAAAATAAGGGTGGAAAGCTTACAAACTACTACCACCCACATTTAGTGAGCTTGTTAATGTATTCATCTTTCTTGTTCCTCTTTTGGGGAGATACTCTGTAATGATACTGTTTTGTTATTTACTTATACTGAACTTTAATCCTATTATTGCTAAACTCACAGACGTATGTGTTTTCAATTAATACAGCTGATTTATAAATGCTGCATAAATATAATTAACTTCATTTTGTTTAAATACCCCTTCCCCGCCTCCTAAAATATAGTGCTGTGTTTGTAAATATAATTGCATATTCCTTTTAGGCACTTGTAAAGAAGTGTGAAATTATAAAATCAAATATAAACACGCTTAAATTATCCATAAAAAAGCATATATGTGATCATTATTATTAACACTCAAGACAGTCTTCGCATGAAAAAGACATTATTTATTTTTTAGCGCATTTTTTTTTATTTATTTAATTAATGATATAGTTGATTTTCTGAGAAAATAAACTATATCTTTTGTTAAGATGATATTTATCTTTCGCTGTCCAATAAGAGTATTACCTTAGTTTTCTCTTTTGACGATATACCCAGCCCTTCTTCATTTAAGTTTCATTATTCTTTGTCCCACTTTGAGCTTAAAATCATTCACTTGCTCCTTTGGGGGTAGGGGACGAAGTATTTTCAAAATTGTTATTTTCATACCTCTACATATTTCTCGCAACCTTGCCTCATTTTTTATGTGTGTGGTTATATGTGTATTTGTAAATTATATACTTGTTTACTTGAAAGAGTTTTTAACTTTCCTTAATGCTACTTAATTTTATAATATTGATTTCAAATCCTTCTCATAATTACTAAATTTGACATAGCATACTCTATTCCTACGCATCAATAAATCCTAAATTTGTTCTCGTGATCACTTCATCTATCTCAGGAATTGCTCATATGATTAATGACTTTTGACCTGTTAAAGACCACCCGAGTTTCTCCTTCACTTGGTAATATTGTATGATTAATACCCGAGCGCATCAATTTTAAAATTTTAGTATGTAAACACTGACTGACCTGCAAGTAGAAGAAATCACTCTCAGCAAAACTAATAACCCACTACAGGACATAATTAAAAAGCTCAACTTAAAGGAATGTGTGGGTCAGTCAACTGTCTATCAAATAGATGGGCAGGTTTCACCTTTAGTGAAACCCCACCCACAAACACCTAAGGGTAAGCTATGCAGTTAACATGTGTTTTTACCTTAGGTCTGTCCTTTTTAACTTATTATGAATGTATACACTTATACTGCTTCAATCAAACAAGAATGGAGCTTTAATTAGCTTACGAATAACTTCTTTTCTCTATAATTTTGTTTTCATTCATTTTACTCTTCTGCTCTCTGTTTTGCTTAATCTTCTCTTTTATCATGCAAATACTATGACATTCATTAATGCTTTAATCCAATCATTTAAATTTTTCTGATACCTGTTTTTTAATATATTATCCAGTTTTCAGAAATATAATACCTGGGCAAATATTTTAACAATAGAAAGTATGTATGTATGCGCATTTAACATATAAACATTTCTATTTTTTTTTTTTTTATTATTTTAAATGAAATCTTGATTGTACTGATATAAATTACAATAAAATATATAATTATAGTGATTTATGAATTTGTTTTTTGTTTTGATCAGAAATATATAAACATTGTAATAAGATTCGCACATTCATTTGTAACATAGCTTAAATTATATATAAAATAAGTAATACATATTCATTTTCCACGATCAGTATAATCTCCATAGATATAAAAAAGAAACAGACATTAAATATTCTACTACAGGCCAAAGATCTTCTTTTCAATACTCCCGAGAATAAAATATTAAGCCACCCCAATGTTGGGTCGTGAGAGTTTAAGATTTCCATTATTGTTTTATCATCTAATATTTAAATACAAATATAGTATACATACTTAAGCTGAGAATGAATGACTGAACGAAGCTTGAAAGTCTGGGTTCAATCCCTCTCTAAATTTTATCATCTAACTAAAAATGATAAACACCCATTTACCAACCAATATTAAATAATTAACTGGTTTAGCTAGAGTTTAGCAAATTGAATGAAATTTTTTAAAATCTTGATTGGATTTGAAAAAAAATTTCAAGTTTACCTGGAGTGGGATTTAAATTCAGGTTTTGCTGATAATAGATGAATACACTATCACTACTCTATGAGATTCTTTTGATCTACATAACAAATAGGAACATTCTTTAATGTAAAATACATCAGAATATTTGTTACTTTATAAAAGAAAAAAATTTCCAATCATGGTACTTAAAACTAAAAATATAACATAATCTGGATTCCAAGAGATTGTAAAAAAGCTAGAAAGAAACCACATGTGAGTTGGATGGATGAAATAAGGAAGTGTGTTGGCATGATGAGGAGAAGAGAGGCTAGAGATTGGAAAAGATGGACTGAACTTGATGAGATCTTCCTCCTGCATATAATGATTTAAAATGATGATGATTAATCTGAGTATTTAATTTGCAATTTAACTAGAAAGAGACACACACATTTTGGTAACTTATGAGTATATTTGTTTTATTCTGATCATGATGAGAAGTATATACATATACCATTGTAATCATTCAGTATTATTTTGTAAAGAATATATTTTTTCTTTTTTCCATATGTCATAGTATCGACCAGGAGGTGAACCCGCAACAACCGTCTACAATCAACTGCTTGCTTGCGAGGCGGCTGCGCTGACCTCTCAGCTAACAACGTTTTTTTATTACTCTATATTAGTGCACTGTCCTATTGATCATAATATAATACTGGAAGCACTGTTAGAATAAAATTTCACCATTATGTAGTAAAGTAGATTTAAACTTTGTTATTGTACTATCGAACCAAATCTTTGCAGCAGTTAAAAGGATATTCATTACTTAAAGCTGTATCTCTTTTTTTTAATCATCACTTAATTGGCTAAAGTGAGATTTTTTCTTCCCACTTTACTCATCAAAAAAATAATCCAAAAATTATTATCCTAGCCTCTAAGTTTACTATTTTACTGAGGCACTAAACTATGAGGGCACAATGCTGACTGTATTATATATACCTTACTGATATAACCTTGTTTTTTGCTTATTAAAGTTTTGCTTTGAAACACAATGATGATGATGATGATAATAATAATAATAATTTTATTTATTTATTACAATAATATATAAAGAATATAAAATTAATATAACTCCAAACAAGGAAATACTTGTGAGAGGAGTCATATATATATATAAAATAATAATAATAATAATAATAATAATAATAATAATAATAATAATAATAATAATAATAATAATAATATATATATATAAAATAATAATAACAATAATAATTTATATTTAATTACAAAGACACAATACAAACAATATAATAAATTACAAAATATTAATCAAAATAGTTACGTAGAATATAACCAAAATCGCAAATTTTTTTTAACATAGCAAGTGATATATAATCAATATCTAACAAATAGGCAGAGACAAAAGAATTAAAGAACCTAATACCATTGTAATTGAACTGCTTATGACTACCTTCCAAATTAAAAACAGGCAAGGTCAATTAAAAGTTTTGAGCTAATCGAGTATTTATTTTAAACTCTTGTACATTAAAAAGAACAATATGAAATATATCAATAATTAACCTATTGTAACGGAAACCCGGCGATCGAAAGCTTAAACTTCCCTTTTATTTATATATAATGGGGAATTCTATATCCGTACTTGACCGAACTTGTATGCTATACAGGTATAGCCCCAGGTTATATTTCCCAGTCAACTTTCTCCTGACTGCTGTAAGATTTAACAGAGTTACAGCGCTTGGATAATTATAAATTTAATGGGATCAAATACTGCACCACTAGCTTCACGTGTTAATTAAGTACTCAAATGCATAATAATTATTCCCAACCCTAAGATTATATTATTTTTTGGAAGTGGCGAAGAAAGAGACAGATTTTACATAAATAAAAGATATTTAATACAATAAATTATAATAACAGAAACACTCTAAATTATTAACACTCAATATAAAAAAAAAACAGATTATGCTATAATACTACAAAAAAATAAATAAATACAATAGAAGATTCTATAAATAATTGCAATCTGTGGAAATAACTTATCCCTTTATAGTCATTTCAAATATTCAAAGAGTCTAATTAATGTCTATCTCATTATATGTGGGATTGGCAATTGCATTAAATTTAAAGGTATGTGCACATAATTAGGTATACCCATAATTATATAAAATGTCTTATTCATAATTACCTAGATGATAAAGTCTTCGAATAAACTTGGCATTTTGCTGACCGTCCCGTGGAATTTCTCCACTTCTTTAGCAGGGAACTGTCGCTCTCTGGTTAGATTTGATTGTTGGGACTCCTGCGTATTGTGGGCATCAAGGCAAGGCAAAAACGAACTCTTCGGCAGGCCCTACGGCGGCAGTTGTTACATCGAGACGCGAACCATTATAGCACGGAAGTCTGGATCGACCTGCGATCGCGACTGGCCTTTAGCCAATATCCTCGAAGCTTCTCTTATGTTATAGTTTGTTTTCATGTTCCCAAAATTTAACTTTTCATGTCTGCTTTCTATTATATTTCTCTGCTTCTTATCAGAGTAGTGCCCTCACTGAAATCTCGACCAATACTGTTTTCCAATTAATTAATTAATGTTCTTTATTTTTCAAATTCCTTCCTTATCTTGATCTCTTGCTGGGTTTTTTTATTTCACACCTTTTTACTTTAAAAATGCTTTCAACAACTTATACAAAATTACTTTCAATTTGATACAATTTTATAGTATAATATTTTACATTTATTTATCAATCATTTTCTTTAATAAAATTATTTCATTTTGACATGAAATAAACCTTACTCTCTTTATTCGTACATTCACATATGCATTTCATTTTCGTCAAAATGTGTAATTTTAAGAACAGATCTTTATTTTTTCGTTGCATTCTAAATTTTACTTATATTTATTAAACTCCCCAATTACCGCTTTTTTTTACATTATTAAGTTTCTATTTTATTTATATTTCCATTCTCATTTTTTTAAATCTTACACTAAACGCATGATATCGATATTTTTTTAATCTTAATATTTCTATTCTTTCTAAAATCTGAACTTTGAAGGGTAAAAGATAAGAATCGTTTCGATTCTAATTCCCTCTCTTTTTTACTTAAACATTTCTTTGTTTTGTAATTTTTTTAAACTCACTTTTTTATAACCCAAGCACAATATTTAACATTCTTTAAATGCTAAATATCTATATGTGTGACCGCAGTATGTGCGATCATCACACTATATTTATAAAGATTAATTCCAGATAAAACGTAACCATTACCATAGATATTCTGAATCAAAGTTGATTTAGACTTTCCAAAAATAATACACATAATGTAATTTATAAAACACATAATGACATAATGTAATTCTGTAAAACACATAATGACAACATACCACCACAAATAGAGATATAAGACAATATACTTTGATAACAACACTCGTAAATAGATAGCAAAACATATCTAGGCAAAAATCTAACTAAATTTATAAAATAAATAATTAATCTTATATAACACTGAACACAAATAAACAATATGACTTGATCAAGATAACCTAGAATCAATAAAAAATGGCCAAATAATAATTATCAACAAAAACAGTATTACCACAAGTACAAATTCTGTTACAATGAACTGCATATTAGCTACAAATAGAAATATTCAAAGAATGAGAAAAACCAAATCCTTATTAATCATTCGCTCAAAGAAGACTATAGGGAGCAGCACCAAAAGAAAGCAATATTATCAGCAAAAATCATAAGTCACTGAATTCAAAGGCAATTCAAAAATAGCATTAATATAAATCAAAAATAACATAGAGCCAAGTACAGAACCATGTGGAATTCCATGATTTATCAATTTAAAATCACTAATAATGCCATAAATTGTGGTTGCCTGTTTTCTGTCTTTAAATAACTTTGTAATCAAGACACAAAATCACTTTTAAAGCCACAGGAATATAATCACTGAAGAAAAATTTTACGATGAACAGAGTCAATGCTTTAGAAAGAGCTAAATATATGGCCACAGTCTTAAAACCATTATCTAACAAAGATGTCAAATTATACACATGATTATTAAGAACATCTAAAGTAATTTTTTTAGCAACAAAACCATACTGATGCACAGAAATCACTAAATGCTCACTTAAGAAAGATATTTTATCCTTAACTACCATCTCAAACAGCTTACAAATAATTGAAATAATAATACCAACTTTCAAATACTCAGGAAATAGACCAGCATTCAACCAAAGATTTGACAAATAAAGAAAAACTGGTATAAATATAAGTTTGTTATCTTTTAAAATTTTTGAAGTTAAATTATCCAAACCAGAAGATCTAACATTTTTTTAAACTATCAAGTGAGATAACCGAGTCTCAGAAATTTCAGAACAGAAAAAAAAAGAATAGGCAAAAGAATCAAAAGCCAAATCATTAAAGCAAGCTTCCTCCTGCAGTTTATGTAAAAATAAACTATTAAAATGATCAACATATTTTTCATTACATTTAACTTTTAACAAGTGATCTTTATTTTTAATAAAATCGGTATTTTAATCAAAGAATTAATTGTTTTCCACTTCAAATAATTATTTTTACCACAGAGGAATTCCCTAAAATAACAGCAAATTTCACACTTTTAATATCAGATTTAATTTCCTTATTAATCTTTTTCATATCACCATCACAACGTTCTTTCATATCACCATCACAACGTTCTTTCATATCACCATCACAACGTTCTTTCTCAAATTAATTTTTTCAATTGATCAGTTATCCATAGTGGCCAATTTCTATTCTTACTAATCAATTTGATATAGTCAGTCACCTTAGCAATTAAAGAAGAACAATTATTGTGAAATTGTTGCAAAAGCTGAATTTACATTAGAGAGTACAAAAGTAATATCTCAACTCTAATGATAATAATAACAGTAGTAGTAAAATAGCAATAGCAATAGCAGCAGTAGTAGTAATAATAGGAGGAGTAGTAATAAAAATAACAACAACAATAACACTAATAATGATAAACAAAAATAATATCTCGACTCTAATGATAATAATAATAATAATAATAATAATAATAATAATAGTAGTAGTAGTATAGCAGTAGTAATAGCAATAGTAATAGTAATAATAGGAGTAGTAATAAAAATAACAACAACAATAACACTAATAATAATAAAAAGAAGAAGGAGGAGAATGTGTAAAAAGAAGAAAAAGAAGAATGCAGCAGAAAGCAGTTTACCAGCATAGAACACAGTTTTCTAGCTCTATTTTATATAGTATCAAAGTACTTTAAATATATTAAGCTGACAAAGTAAAATTCTTACCTATACATAGTTCTTATAAGTTTTAAATCATCCAATTACTTTTTTTTGCACTTCTACCAAATTTTTTTGTTATATATAAAGTCAAATATGGCAATGGAGCTATCACATGACCATATATCTCCTGCCAACATTGTGAGCACTTAATATCATTTATTACCAACAATGTGGAATTCTTCATATTAACAAGGACATTATTTTTAATAAAATCAACAGTTTCGGAGAAAAAATTCAAATTCTAAGCAAACACCCAGAAAAGTCATCAGTAGTGTTAAACAAATTCCCCATAGTAACCAAAGTATAGATTCAGATAAGATTACTTTCTCCAAAAGTCAAACTATAAATATTAAAAATCCTCATAGCAATGAGGTTTTAATCTCAAATAATTTCAACAGCTTAAGAAATCAAAGTCCAAATTCTAAACAAAACAGATGGAAATGTCAGAAGTGATACACAAATTTTCCATGTTAACCATGATATAGGTTTAAATTTTATTACTGGCTTCAAAGGTCAAAGTACAAATTCTAAAAAAACATATGCAAATGTTATCACAATAATATACAAAAAATTCATAGTAACAACAATGTCATTCCAAACACCTTAGGGTCAATTTTACATTTTCACAAAACTCGTCTCAATGACATATACAAAATTTTGATTTAAACATACAAAAGTTCCATTCCCTTTTACTATTGACTGAATAACAGCAATGTTATCCCAGATACCCCAAAGGTCAATTACACATTTTCAGAAAACTAGTCTCAATGACATTACAAATTTTGATTTAAACATAAAACAGCTCCATTCCCTTCCACTACTGATTGAATATCAGAAACACTAGCAGAAATTAGTGACAGATTTTTCAGCACTATCCCTTGAGGTCTTTATACAACATATAAGAGATTTTTTTCACTTTGATCTTTGATGCTGTATCTCTCTACAAGTTTTTTTAGCAATTTTATTATGATGTCATTACAATGCATGGGATATGAGAGTCAATCAGTTGGATTGCTGATCATTCAAATTCTAGGTACCTAGCAATTGCATTTATCTATTACCCAAATGAAGTCCTTCCAAAGTTAAATCAAAACCCTTGGAAACTATGTGTTGATAACAGTCAATTTAAATTGGAACAATTGCATCACTGGGGTGTTGTATATTTATTTTGGATATGCCCCAAAAGATTTCCAATGGATGAAGCAGTTCTTTGACAAAGTTATCTTTTGTCAATCAATACTTCTCAAGGATACTCCTCCACCTATTTCAGGTAACAGTTATGATTTCAAAATTCAACTGCATCCAAAGATTGACCCAAATACAATTCCTGCCCAAATTTTTGAGCAAGAGGCAACTTTATATTTATACATTTGCTATGCCTGTGGGGAGAAGGGTCATCTTGCAACTCAGAATTTCAAACTACAAATCCCAATTTCATCAACAACTATCCCTAAAACAAATTTGTGAATAACCAGCCACCAATTAGAAAGAATCTGACCAGTCCTCAGCTGGGACCTGCAACAACAGCCAGGTTGATGGTTGTATAACTAGACAGCTAAACTCCTCCATCCTTTCCCAGATGTACAATTCACGTCAATGGATTCCACATTTACACTTGAGCAAATGGGTCAGTCTATCCCCATTGTATTTTTACAATCAACTTCACATCTAGAATCTAGTCAACCTGCCACCTCTGTCCCAATGCAACAAGAATGCCAGGCTATCAAACAAATGCCTAGCCTTCTCTTGAGATGGACCCACATCATAACCCGGCACAGAATCAATACATTATAAAAAATAAAACTTCAATGAATATCATGGGAACAATTATACCATGCCTATCACCCATACCACTCTCCCTCCACACCCTATTCCTAATAAAAGTAAGAGAAAATATAGAAGACCTAATAAAATCACCAACAAAAAAAACTAATGATACAAACTACCTATCACTCATCAATGAGATGACTCACAATCCCTACAAAACTATGCAAACCACCATCTCACTATATCATCCTGATTATTCACCTTGCTTATCCTTTAAACCAGAACCAACATGATCCCAACATGACATCCCTTCAACCAAACTGTTCCATTATCATCAGTAGCAATTTTATCATCAAACAATTGCATCCATTGATACTCCACATATGCCATTTCACAGTCTCTTACTTTCGAAAAACCACTCTGCCATCATTGACTTTTTTTATACTCCATAAAACTAAAATAATAGGATTAGATGTCCATGCCTTAATTCACCATCAAAATTATACTAATTGCAAAAGGTGATTACTATCATTTAACTTCATCTCTCAATTTATTGAAAACCAAAATACACAGAGGATCTCAAATTGACCCTGCAGACTACCTCCATATATGATTTCTGTGCTTGCTCCAAAAATATTTTTCCTCACCATCAGCAGGCACTGGTATTCTCATTATTTTTGATTGTCTATTCAAGTCATGTAAAATTCTATATATTGATGAGTACTTACTAATTACACTTTTCATCACAATACAGTATTCCCCCCTGGCCGTACAGTCATCACATATATCATCCAAACCATCAATTCACTTTTCACAATTATCCCACACCCAACCATATTTATGGGTGATTTCAATCTGAATTGTCCAACTCTTATAAATAAATGGGTTTATTTCTTAAACTTCTCACTAATGTCTGCCTACCACCTGGTTGAATCATTTTTTGCAACAATCAGCATGATACTCTTGCATCACCTAATAGAGCTTAAATTTAACACCATTCCATTCTCAAACTACTCTGCCCAATCAGAACTTTAATGAATTGCAGGCAACATTCATTCAATTGTGTAAAACAATCTAGTTCATATTTTCCTAATCGCATATCATGTTAAACAAGCTACACCAAATAGCTATAGACCCTGTTCAGAAGTATCTTGCCTTCATACACATATTTTCATTTAATATGTAACACTTAACACAATGGTCTCCATCACATCTATGTTTTCTAATATTAACCAATGAGTTACATAGACAAATTGCCAATATTAAGCTCACCTACCAAACATACCAATCAGGTTTACTCAAGCTTATCATGTCTGCAAACAGTTGAAGGACTAGCTTGCAATCAAAAAAAGAAAAAATTGCCTAATTCAGCAGGACAAATGGACAAGAGCATATGTATACTGGACATTGGATCACCTATTCTTATCAAAGGTTACTATGGCACTTCAAACTGACATTGCTATATGTACTGAACATAATATGATCTACCTATATACCTGCACTTTAAAAATAAACTTCAGACTCATGATGTATTCACTACACTGGTTTCAACCACCATAAACTATTTATGCCTTTTCAACCCAACTAATTTGCCACCAAACTTGCCACTATTGATAATTATTGTCAGCCTAGACCTCATGGAATTTCTGAATTGATCTTGTCATCTTATTTATTTTACTATGCTATATATTTGTGATCTGGCCAATGTCCTATCCCAGAGGATATACAGTGCAAAGGAGTCCATCCAATGGCCAAAATGTCATACACTAAAAAATCTGAGGCTACATCTGATCTAACAAACCTTCAGCCTATCTCTATGAGCCCCAATATCCATAAATATACTTGAAAAAGTAATCAAGGATACAGTTTTCCAAAAAAGACTCCTCCACCAGATAAGCAATACTCATATTTATGACAATTCTAAGCTCAGTTCCATAAAATATATATAAAAAAACAACAGTCCCATTGCAATTCCGCTTGACATACAAGTAACTTTTGCTTTTATCACAATTAACCTAATTATTCAAATGATCTGCCTATGCTGTTATATCTAATCACCAACCCTCCTTTTGTATCATGAGTTGCACACCACTCTTAATGATAGAAATTCTCCATCCTTCAATCCCACACACTTTTTACACTTTATATAAATCCAGTTTTACAGCAAATACTGAATAAAATTACCAGAATCCAAATTCTACATACTCATCAATACATTCCCTGCATAGCCTACATGGATGACATCACTGTCTTTCTGCCTTCTCAGAAACAACTCCTCATATTGCAAACCATTCTTAATGACTACACTGTAGCCAAAAAACTGCACCATAATCCCCAAAACTGCTGCATAGACTCTAGTTGAAATTATGTTACCAAGTTTTCCAAAAAAAAAAAAAAACAGTTTATTCTTAGGCTTTCCCTTTTACTAAGGCTCTTTTGGTATGAAACTCACAATACAAACCAAGTTATAAGATTTTGTACTGCAAATTAACAACTCACTTTCTAGCACATATCAGATGTTTATTTCTGCCATCAACTCTACATGCAATAAATTGCTCTGGGACTGCAAGGCCATATCAATATCCATAAGACAGCTCAACTACCAAAACTTATTTAGAAGCAGATATTACTACCTGGATCCAAAAACTCCAGTGCCTGCTCAAAATAACTTCTACAGATAAATCTCATCCTTCAACGCCATATTGCTCAATTCTAGATACCACCAACCAGATCAGTCTCTCACACAATTTCAAGTACACTTATTGGCCAATATACAACCTGATTTAACCAGACCCTAGCAATGATTTACCCCTCCCCATGCAGGGAATAAAATAGTCATAATCTCTGCCAATTTAAAAAATGGGCACTAGAACTGAAGTTTTTTACTTTCTAATTAGACTCAATCTGCACATTACTTCTAACATCTTTATCATCATGCATACAAAAATATTGACTTATTCTGTGGGCTATGGTATAAAGCTGAGGAGACTCTGTAACATCTCAATGACTGCCAAGTACTAAACTCACATGGAAAATTATATTAAATGCATACAGGCAGCCCACTACTTATATATACCACATAACTCAGTCCTTCCAAAGATTACACAGTCCAGCAGCATACACAACCACATTTACTCTGTTTGTTTTCTGGTATATCCATTGCATCTTCTTGTTAGCAACAACACCAGGAGGCATATACCTACATTTATCAATAAATAACTCCATCTAAAAGCACAGGATAACAATATAATCCCCTCCCAGATCTTTGTGCAGTGATCTAGTCATTTATTAGAGAGCAGTCCAATCTACAAGCAGCCCCAGAGGCAATACTAACAACCTTTGTGGACATTTCATTTGCTTCATAATACAATTAGCTGCATGAAAAACTATGTTCCACACATTTATTACAATACTTCAATGCCACAGAAGGTTATCTAACCAGACCAGTCAAGCTCAAGTCAAATGAACCTTAATTCAAAGGTTATCAACATTTTTATACATCCAATACTATGTTAAACAAAAAAGGTATCATTAAAAACAATCATGTATAAATTATCAATGTTCATATAATTGCCCCTGTAATCAGCAATTTTACTCAAATCTATATAATAACAAACAATTATTATACTTGAAATGCCTTTGTAACTCTGGCAAAGCCTTTGTAAAACATGTCAACCATTGTTAGCCGAGAGGTCAGCACAGCTGCCTTGCAGGCAAGGAGTTGGTTGCAGATAGTTGTTTCAGGTTTGCCTCCTGACCAATGCTATGACATATGAAATAAAAAAGCCTTTGTAAAACATAAGTAACATCTACATAACACATCTTTTGCTCAATAAAGTATATTGTTGAAACATAATGATAATAATAATAACAACAATAATAATACAAAGAATAATGATGATGATAATGATGATGATGATGATAATGATGATATTATTATTATTATTATTATTTGGTAAAATGAAAGTACATACAGAAAAGTAGTTTTTTTAATTCATGGCATGAATATGATATAATAAAAATATATTGAAAGCATGCTAGGCAGTAAGTAATAAAGCTAAATATTATTTAAAAAACTATCTTTTCTGTGTGTGTTGATTAATAATAATGATGATGATGATGATAATAATAATATTTACTTATAAAATTTGTTATTATTAACAAGTAAACAGATGACAATCAAGCCGAATCAATAAATTTAACTATTGGAAAATACAAATCAGATATAAATTACATGTTCAGAATATGCTGGACTAAATTCAATTTTTATATGTGAAGAAAAAATATTATGCATAAGTCTGAGACAACTGATTAAAAACCTCAGTATAACTTATACTTTTTATACCAATCGTCTTAATGACCACTATCTTAAAAATAAAAACTATTTGTCAATGGTAAATTGAATTTTATATACTAAGATAAACCAGAAAGATTAATGCATAATCTTCAAAATAGTAATAACATAAAAAATGTATAGATATAAAATATAGTAAACAATTAATAAAAATAATACAAGTGTAAAAAGATTTTATGAATGTTTCACAGTTTGGAAATCAGGCATATGCATGCAATGTTAATATTAAAAAAATAAAAAAATAAAAAAATGGATAAAATAAATTAAACAGAGCAATAAATGTGTTTCAATAATTACCCCCCACCCTCCTTTCTAATTAATTAAGTCAGACAAATAGCACCAAAAAAAAAAAAAAGCTTTAATAAATGATTCCCACAACACATTATAAACAATGTATTAATGAATGCAATAAACAAGACCAAAATGAAAATTTACAATAATACCATATCTAGGGTATATGAGCACAGACTTTAATATGACCCACCATTCTCAACACTATCTCATAACACTGATACACTCGAACACATATATGTTGAAAAGGTAAATATTTATTTATAAAATAATAGCTTTAAATTAATTTATTTAAAAATTAAGTTCACTATTTTTTGTTTTTTCAAAATCCTTAGTTATTTATTTCTATAAATGTTTCTCTGTTGGTATTAATGCTTATTCTGAAGAGCTCTTGACGGTAACATTTTGGGCATGATTTTTAATTCTGTTCAGCACTGAAAATGTTCTTTCAACAGATACATTGGTAGAAGGTATTACAGTGAAAAGTAATACTATTTGTGAAATGGTAATGTTTACATCTGTAAAATGTATATAGTCAAGAAGTTTTTAAATGACTTCGCTTTTTAAATCACCTGAATTAGAAGCATTGCTCTATTGATTTAATGCAGGGTTAGAGTGAATATCTCTGGGTAGTTAGGATTTATAGATTGTGACTTCTGCAGCTAAGTTTAGTGTGTGAACTTCTTCATCATCATCATCATCATTATCAACCATTATCAATCCACTGCAGGATGAAGGTCTCTCCAAGTTTAATCCATCTTCTCCAATCTTTAGCTTCTCTTCTCCACATCACCCCTACACATTTTCTTATTTCATCCATCCATCTTACATGTGGTCTCCTTCTGGGTCTTTTACAATCTCTTGGAATCCAGTTTAAAATTTCAATTGTCCATCTATTATCATCTCTTCTAGCAATATGTCCAGCCCAACTCCACTTCAATCTTTTAATTTTTTCAATGAGGTCAGTAACACCTGTTTGTTCTCTTACCCATACATTGCGTTTTCGATCTCTTCTTGTTACTCCCAACATACATCTCTCCATACTTCTTTGAGTGGTCTGAAGTCTCTGTATTGATCTTCTATTAAGTGTCCAAGTCTCAGACCCATAAGTAAGAACTGGTAAAACACATTTGTTAAAAACCTTTCTTTTCAAACACATAGGCATATTTCCTTTTAATATCAAGTTATTTCTACCAAAAGCACTCCAACCAAGTTTAATTCTATGATTAATTTCCTCTATTATGTTTCCATCTGTATTAATAATCTGACCAAGGTATTTGTAACTCTTAACTTCTTCTAATTCATCATAATCAATCTTTATTTTCATATTTTGAGCAAATCGATTAAACATTACTTTAGTCTTTTTAACATTTATCTTTAGTCCTACTTTCCTACTTTCATCTGATAACTCCTGCAACATTTCCTGCAGTTCGGAAGCATTATTTGCAAAAACAACTACATCATCTGCGAAATCTAAATGACTTAAATAATCTCCATTTACTTTCACTCCTTTAGTTTCCCATTTTAATCCACAAAATACTTCTTGCAGCACTGCTGTAAAAAGTTTTGGAGATATGGAATCACCTTGTCTTACACCTTTCTCAATGTTGACTTTCCCAGTATCATTATGTAATCTAATTGTTGCTGTTGCATTTTTATAAATATTCTTTAAAATATGACAATATCCTGGATCTATACCTTGATGATCCAATGCTTTAATCACTGAAGAAATGTTTATAGAATCAAATGCCTTTTCATAATCTACAAATCCAAAACATAATGACAACTCATATTCATTTGTCCTTTCTATAACTTCTCTCAATACTTGAATATGATCTACTGTACTAAAACCACTTTTAAATCCAGCTTGTTCTCTTGGTTGGTGAAAATCCAAGGTTCTCTGTAGACGAGTTGTAATTATCTTGGTAATAATTTTATATAAAACTGATAAAAGGCTGATAGGTCTGTAATTTCTAATATCTTCTTTATCACCTTTTTTAAATATTAATATTATTACTGCATTCTTCCAATCATCTGGTACATCTTTATCATTTAGACATTTGGTATATAACTTTGCTAATATTTTTTCTGTTTCTTCACCTGCTTCTTTTAATATATCAATTATAATTCCATCATTACCTGGAGCCTTTCCTTTTTTCATACATTTAATTGCACTTCTCACTTCTTCATTTAAAATTCTGGGCAATTCGGAAGATGTAATAGATATAGGAGGTACTTGTTCTTTATTACTATATAATTCTTGATAAAAATCTTCTACCAATTTCATAATGTCATCCCTCTTTTTAGTAATAATTCCATCTTTTTTCCTTATTGCAGATATAAATTTTCTACCAATACCAAAATGTTATTTTACATTCTTAAGACTTTTATTTTCTTCTACAGCTTTTCTTGCTAGTTCACAGTTATACTTTCTTATATCATTTTCAACTCTTTTCCGCACCATTTTACAAAATTCGAGATATTCAATTCTTTTTAATATATCATTCTTGCATATCTTCATATTCCTTCTTTTCTTCATAAGTTCTCTAGTCTCAGTAGAAATTTTATTAGTCAATTGCTGCTTTTTTCTACCAGCTATCTTTGTTGCAGTTTTTAAAAGTGTATCAGTTATTTTCATATTAATTTCATTCAAATCTGAATCATGTTCAAAATCTACTAATACTTGAAACCGATTTGTAAGTTCTAATTTAAATTCATTAGAATGTTTATGAATTCCTAAATGATAAAATCATAAACATATATTAATTCATTTTTTAATCTTGGAAAAATCAAAATGTCCACCATTAAATGTCAATTAAATTCAGGTATCCAAACAATATTCTTTTAATAAACAGTTAATTATAAAACATTTATCAAATATATATAACAAATTATTTTATTTATCTAGTGCCATGATTTATATATAAATTCGTCTCGCGCATGTGTAGAGTTGAGGGGGGGGGGTTAATTCCCTAATGACTGACTGTTTAAAACATTAGTAAATTTGTTTATTCCTAAATTTCAATAATTCTATATTTATATAATACTAAATCACCCTTCCAAACATCTCTGGGAATAAATATAAAGGGTGATTTGAAATTTTTTATTTAATATTCAGATTGCGTTATGCTTTATAATATTTTCTTATATATATATTTTTCACAGCAGTTAATATTATATAATACACTAGATTAATACCCCAATCATTAGTTTATTAAATAAATAAAATATGCTGAATCAATATTTTTCTCTTAATAAAAAGTTTAATCTTGTGCTTTAGATCGAAAGTATTCCATTTATTTAATAAACCAGTGTTGGGGTGTTAATCTAGGGTATTATATATATATATATATATATATATATATATATATATATATATATATATATATATATATATATATATATATATATATATATATATATATATATATATATATATATATATATATATATATATATATATATATTGTGACCCTCTGAATGGGCACAAGGAATTGAGATACTTTGTATCTGTAGTGAATAGTATTGTATGAAAAAAATGAAATAGCCTTAGAATTTTAAAAATTTTGCTGGAAATTGTTTAAAGCTTTTGATGTTGATTGCTTATGCATTTGATTAACCACTTTATAAGCATTTATTATTATTATTATTATAGTTAATGAAGTATTTAATGCAGGAAAGAGGGGTTATTTATTATAGGAATTGGTATATTTTTGTTAGGAGGATGCAAAGTTATTTTATTTTAGTGTAGTATTGGTTTGAATGGTTTCCTAATCCTTTATTCATTGATACCTATCCTTTTGTCAACATTAATAGCCATTTCAATTATATTTAGTCAAGATAGTTTAATATTTAGGTTGCAGTACATGTGCATGCATGTATGTCTGTATTATGTTTCATTTCATTTTCATCTTTTAATAACACTAAGCAATAGTACATTTAACATGAAGACATTTAAATTACAGTAATTATCTTTAATAATTTAACAAATATATTTTTTTCCAATGATTAATAGATATTTGGATCAGTGGATTATTTTACAAATTAAATAAATTATTAATCATTTTTGTTTAACAGTTAATTAATATTCATTTCTTTCAAGTTTGTAAAAGTTATTTTTTATTATTTTTTTTTTGTCTTGATTTAATTGTAAAAATCAGAATGATTTTTTTTTAAAGAAAAGATTTCTTGCATATGTAATGAGCTTAAGTGCAAAAAGGTGGGAGTTAACCTTTTTGAAGGGAAATGACCTTTTTGATGGGGGGGGAGATATCTATTTAACAGATAGTTTAGATTAAAAATTGCTCATTATTGTTGATAATTGCAGCCAGTATATTATTCTTCCCTGCTATAACAAATATATATATTTCTTCCTGAAGTCAAATTAATTTTAAAAAAGCTTTGGAGTAAACTTATGGAAAAGTCATAAGAAATTCATTACAGAAAGGTCTTCAATTGGAATGCAAGGCTAGAATCTAAGAAGGTATATCAGTTTTTCATTTCCTTACCTAATTTAAATGTTTGAGTTAACCACCTCATACTTATTACTATTTTAAAATGTATATCGATAATACTAAGCTTGCATTATTTTATTTACTTATCATTAAGAAGGAAAATAAAATGCATGAACTTTATAATTATCTAACTAATCTATGTGTGTCGTATAATATCTCTTGGAAATGTGTGCAGAACAGTTTTACAGAATTTATTTTAATTTTTCACTATATTTTATGTCTTGCTTTTATAAAAGTTAAATATAAAATTTAAAGGATATGTGTATTTTGATATATCATGCCATACTTAAATTTATTACGGAAAAATGACAGTATTTATTTATTTAGTATTCCTAAAAATAATATGTATTTTTATGAAAGAAATAAAATGTGAATTACTCCAAATAACCAAAGGATACTACTCATTAAATATGTACTTAAATCAGATGGAAGGACGGGAATGCGGTGTATTTCTGTTCTCTTCGATATGGATGCATTTAGAAAATAAATTATTACTAGTTGTGGGATTACCAACGGATTATGATGTATTAATTTGCAATATTTAAAAATAAACTATATGTATACTAGCTTATAAAATGTCGGAAAAACAAATGCTATTTAAGAAATTTATTAAGAACAATTGCTTACTTAATTTAAAAACTACTATGGAGTGAATTAAATAATTCTTGTACAACTGTAGCTAAAAATGTCTTTCATATTTCCGTCATAATAAAAAAAATGATTACTTATGTGTGATGTAATAAGCTCAAGTAGCTATGCTAAAACATTGGAGATGCTAGAATCATATTTACGTTATGATTATTTTTTTTTTTGGTTATCCTACAGAAATTCATTTTATGTTCGAACTCAGTTTGGAATCTATCCCCATATCGTTCAATAAACTTGGAGGAGGACTTTGCAAGTGAACTTTTTATTTTAAATCAAAGAACAAATGACTTTTGTTTCTTTATTTTTTTTTTTACTTGTCATCATCAATGTATATGATAGATAGATAGATATATTTATTATTATGTTTTGTTTATAATTTTGGGCTGTATGAACTCCTAGATCGTCTCGGAAAGCGTACTCACGAATGGTGGATACGCTGGTAAAAAATTGATTTTATACAAATATGTTTTATTTTTCTTTTACGAAGGTAAAGAAAAGAAATATATTTTTTTGTTTTATTATATTGTTAGAGAGAGGTTTATATTTATTTTGTATATTTTCTTATCTCAAAGTGAGAATTCTGACCTCTAAATCAACGAACCTATAATAGAAATAGTCTGCTAGAAACGGTAAAGAAATCTCGTTCATAATAATTATAACTATTAAATTTTAAAAATAATTTAAAGTTTATTCGGAATTAAAAGTTATACCTTAATGTATTATTTAAATACCATGTTGCTTGCATAATATATAACTTGGAGTTAATTTTTTTTTGTATATTCTTATTCATGCGTGTGTGTGTCTATTTTGCACAATTATAACATTTGTTTAATAAAAGTTCAATCTTATGTATAAATTTCGGATGTTGTCGTATTCTAAAGAATTGAACAGATTAGTATGTTATCTGTATGTATTTATCTGCTGGCATATATGTAATGTTGGATATGTAGAAGAGCTTTGGGAATGGAAATTACTCTGAATGTGTTGTATGTTTGTAAGGATGAGAGATTTTGTCTATGTAGTATATTTTAATAATTGTCCATGAGTAGAGTCTAGTTTATATTATATGCATATTATGAAAGGATAGTTTTGAAGTTAAGTGATGTTTTTCTTATAGTCCTGGTGCTGAGGAAAAAAGTCCCACACCAATAGTGTATTTCAGAATTAGATGAATTATTGTAGAAGTATTAAGTAAGAGTTTATTTGCTCCTCATGTGAATTTCCCTTGGAACGTGTAGTTTGTATAATCATGAAAATATAGCTCTGTGTTATTTAATATGTGGCCAGATAAATAGTTAAATTAAATTTTTGATGGGATATTAGTGTCTTATTTGTTGGCTGGTCTACGACATTGTCCGAAATGAAGTAATTGTTTAATATTTTCTTAATGAATGGATAGTGTGTGGAAAAGATTGTTTTCTATTATTGTTGCTTGGACATCACACACATGCGTAATATAAACAATATCGCGGATATAAAAGTATAGAGTTATTGAAATTAAAAACAGGAAATATATGTTTTGAAACATATTATATTCATTTAATACAGAATTATAAATCATCAAACCATCAGAATGAATATGATTTCATTGTTATGCGTGAAAGGTATATGTAATTAAAAATGATTATTTAATTAGTTAGAGAAAGTTGCTTTGTTGATGGCCAAATATGTTAGTTTGATTTATTTTATTAATCAATAGAATATCCTCTCATAAATATTTATTGTGCCAATAATATAATATATTATTTAGTTAATGATATGTTTAAATGAAACGCTTAAGCAAAGCAGGTATTCAAAGTTAGAATATTCAAGTTTTGTTGTTAATTTTGATTTCAAAAAAAAAAGGTATAAATAATGTAATATAATAGGGATAATCCCAAACTGATGTCCAAGGTTTGTTTGAGAATTTAAAATTATTAAGACAAGCAGTCTTATTGTAAATAAGTATATTAAATTAAATTTTCAGTATAATAAATGATTTGTTTATTTATTAAAAACTGTGTCTTAAGTTATTCTTGTATACATTCGTGTTTCAATTTCCACATCTCCACATTTCATACATCTATTATAAAGTAGATATATTATTTTATAGTTATAATATCAAATTTGCTGGTGTCTGACAATCTTGTTTTCTTAATCCAAACATTATAAGGAACATTTGCTACTTGATAAACGTATTAGAAAGGTTGCCCAATTAGTATATTTGTTAGATGATGATGTGAGATTAAAATACCCTATTTCTGTCATTATCTAATTGTTAAACACAGTAAAGCATTTAGTCAATTTATCTCATTACATTTTATTATAAATTAGAATTATAAATTATGGGCCAATGTATTTTATGTAATTCAACTGTGTTTTTAAATTCCCTGAGATCTTATTGTATATTCCTTGATTGGCATTAAGGTAGCTGTTTAGATGATGATATGCCAAGTCATAGAATTGTTTAGTGATATAATTATATCAAGCTGATATATGTTATACTTGGATGAAGGAGGAAATTAAGTTGAAAGGATATTTTAATAGACTGTACTAATAAACATTGTGATTCTTTATCATGCAGTTAGTTAACAAAAAAGGATTTACATTATATTTAATGTTTTTATAGTATTTCTTCTTTCATTTACTTATAATTATATATCTTATGAACTTCCTATAACCTCCCACTGAGCTGAGCTGAATGTAGACTTAGGTAAAGAGTCTCAGTAATAATTTTGTATCAGATATGTTGTTATATTGTTCTATTCGTTAATAGAACTGGCACCCTGGGCATTTACTCATATAATGTATATGAGCGGTGTTGGGAGTGTAGGTTATAATATATATATATATATATATATATATATATATATATATATATATATATATATATATATATATATATATATATATATATAATGTTTTGGTTTTATGTCATTAACAATAATAATATAAAAATACTACAACAGGGATTAAATATGTTAAATAAAAAGTAGAACAACCATGGTTATGATGTACATGTATCGAAAGTAAGGTCTGGTCTACTTAATTTTATTTAACACATTTGATCTCTCCATTTACAACTTTCTTTAACACTTTAACAGTACTATTAATTATATATTTAATCTTGTATTATTATATCATCATCATTATCATCATCAACAACCATTATCAATACAATGCAGGATGGTCTCTCCAAGTTTAATCCATCTTCTCTGATCTTTAGCTTCTCTTCTCCACATCATCCCTGCACACTTTATTCATCCATCCATCTCACATGTGGTCTCTTTCTAGGTCTTTTAAAATCTCTTGGAATCCAGTTTAAAATTTCAATTGTTCATCTATTATCATCTCTTCTAGCAATGTGTCCAGCCCAACTCCATCAGTCTTTTAATTTTTTCAATGAAGTCAGTAACACCCGTTTGTTCTATTACCCATATATTGCATTTTCAATCTCTTCTTGTTACTTACAACATGCAGCTCTCCATACTTCTTTGAGTGGTCTGAAGTCTGTGTATTGCTTTTCTATTAAGTGTCCAAATCTCAGATCCATAAGTAAGAACTGCTAAACACATTTATTAAAAACCTTCCTTTTCAAACACATAGGCATATTTCCTTTTAGAATCAAGTTATTTCTACCAAAAGCACTCCAACCAAGTTTAATTCTATGTCTAATTTTATATATGAATATGTCTAGTGTATATACTTAAGCTATAATGTAATTAAAGATGATTTTAACATAGGCTTTCAAGCTCCCTTCAGTCTCCACTCTATCTTAATACACATAATCACATACATGTGAAAAAGATAAATGTTCTCCAATTTTGTGCTGAACCGAAGCTTATCAGTTGGTCTGGAACATCATTTTCCACACATATATATAATCAGTGCTCAGTTTATATTAAGATAGCAAATCTTCACACTTTAATACTCAGGCTTCAATCTAATCCACCCTCTGATTCTTCAGCCATCCATATCATTGAAACTCTGATAAAGGAATGGTCAAAGCTTTTGTTGATGCCAATATTATTGTCAAACCCATGTTAATCTGGACCAACTGATGAGTGCTGGTCCAGTGTGAAATATATACATATTGGAGATCATTTATCTTTTTTACATATATGTGATTATGTGTATTGGTTATATAAGATGGAGTGGATGACTGAATGGAGCTTGAAAATCTACATTTAGATCTCCTATAATTACTTCCAGCTTAAGTATATATGCTACATTTGTATTCAAATATTACATACACATTTAGCCTGAATTTTGACTATTCCTCTTCTGTGTATTTAAATGGACATATTAAAGTTCGTACATATAAAGTGTCAGAGTGGCTTAAGATCAATGTGGGTATGACAGTAATATTGATATTGACAATGGCTTTGAGTATTCCTTTATTAGATTTTCAATAATATGGATGGCTGAAGAGTTGGAGAGTCAAGAAGATTGAAGATTGTCCATTAAAGTTTAAAGATTTGCTATCTTAATATAAACTGAGCACTGATTGTTTATATGTGTGGGAGATGGTGATTTTGGTCAACTAATGAGTGCTGGTTTAGCATGAAATATGTATATTGGAGTTCATTTATCTTTATCACTTGTGTGTTGTTATGTGTATCAGTTTGTATAAGATAGATTGGATAGATGTAGGGAGCTTGAAAGTCTGAGTTCAAGTCCCTTATAATTACATTGTCTAGTATAGACAATATGCATATATTTAAATATTATATATATATATTGTATATATTGTGTTGGTACATAATAATTTGTTTTAAAAATTATTAGAAATAAAAATCTTTCGTAAAAGAAAACATAAAAGTAAAAGTTTAAGAGTTTTGAAATAAAAGTTACAGTTAGTTAATTAAAAGAGAGGAGGGGGTTTTGTTTAGAAGCATCAAGTTAAAAGATTTATAAAAGAAGTAAAGAGTTTTTATTATTATTGTTATTATTATCATTAGTTAAAATGTAATGTAAAGTTTAAAAATATAAATCTCTTTTTATTCGAGTTAAAGAAAAAAATGTAATCTTAAAAAACTAAATAATGAATTGATCTTAAATTACATATGTGTGAGAGTAAACAAAGAAATGATAAATGTGTGTATATGTGCATGTTAAAATCATATTAAATAAAACATTTGAAAATAAATATTAAAATGAAATAAAGGAAAAATATATTTAAAACACAGCAATGGCTACTAATCGCAAATGTAAAAAAACAACAGGATTAAAAAGCTTATCTCCAAAGGATTATCTACTAATTAATAATATAAAAACAGCACGTTTGCATGGCTACTAATTAAACAATCTCAAAAACACGTAGTTAAAGGATTATCAAAGGAATTTCGACAACAGATATTGCTGGAGGATATTAAAATGACAACACATCGTATGTATAAATAGCATATTTTTATTGGACAGTTAGTCAAGTTAATTGCATCAGAGTTGCATTAGAGTTGCATTTGAGATAACAGTTTAGTACAATCTATCAATGAGATATATCAGAATCAAGAATGCAGTGTTAAAACCTCAGAAAACATATGACTTTCTCCAGCCTGAAGTCTGATGAAAACAGCCAATCTACCAGATAAAAGTGATGTTTGCATAACAATCTGAAGCCACTCGATATCTCATTGTCTTAAAGGAAATGTCTCAGAATAATCAGCATCAAATCTCCACAAAAAAACGTCAAATCTAACTGGTTAGAAATACTTTCTTAGAAGCAGCAAACAGCAAGATGTGGATACATTCAAAATCCTAGGTAATAACATTTTCTTATATTCATTTCTAAAATAGCCATCACATTCATAAAGCCTCAAGAGTCAAATTTAAAAACTCTATAGCATACATAGATGAACTATAATATGGTGTTTAAAATGTTGTGTGTATTCATGTGCTAGTATATTGATTTTATTGTATTTAAATTTCAAATATTATTTAATGCTTTCTCATAAGATATTATAGTGTGTAAATTATAAGTGTGCGTGTGTTATATTAGTTAAAAAAGATATTTAAAATTAGGTTAATAAATGATAATTAAATAAATTCCTTCTTTAAAATTAAAGCTTTATTTGTCGGTCAATTCTTTTCACCACTAATTTTGTATAATCTGTTAGTGATTACAAGTTGCTGAGCTAGTCTTGCATGTAACTTAGGCATTGAGTTAGTGGCCATTGTTTAAAGTGTGTTATTCATCCTCTGGATAAATAACTGGCGCCCGTATATACAAAATAAAAAAAGTACTTTGAACGTGGTGTTGAATTTAACAGTCGAGAAGAAATTATGTCCTGGAAATGTAATGCTAGTTATATATTTTATAGCTATCATTTGGACATACATACTCTCTGAGTATGTTCTTCTCTGCCTAAGAGGCCGGTAGTAAGAGTGCTACGGATCGAACCCGGTACAATATATATATATATCACTAAAATATATACAATATGAAGCAAAGTGAAGATTAAAATATTAATCTTATCTTACTGATATGAATGACAATATCAAATTTACTGTATACAAATGAATAAATTATTCAGAGCATATGAAGCTATGCATAAGCTTTTACAAATATCTTTGAACTATTGATTTTGCTATCACTAGCATAATTTTATACTATATTACATCATGGATGCCAATTGATAATTAGTTCCACAAAAGATTAACTACTACTAATATCTATGTTTTAGTGTTAGATTATGCTGGCAAAGAATATCATAAATTCATAATACTGTGTAAGTAATATAATATGATATAAATTACCATTATATGAGCAATAATTCTTTTTAATAATGTGTGAATTTGATTCAATCAGTTGTTTTCATGAGATGAAGGGTGAAGGTTAAAAAAATATTACCAGAGGAAAGCATTCTAGAACCAATAATTAATTAATATTCACTAATTAGCTAGAATAAATAATAGATCGATTTTGTCTTTTTTTTTTTTAAAAAAAAAAGTAATATACAATGCTTGATTGTGATATTTTTAAAATAATAATAAAAAAAGGTTGAGAAAATTTATAAATATTACAAATAAAAAAATGTTATATAAAAATGATGTAATCATTATACAAAAGCTATACTTTTCTTCACATATGGATGACTTTCTACTAATTTTAGCCTCAATTAATCCCACACATGTTATCTAAATGTATTCCACTCTCAAACCTTCATAATGACACTGTAATATTTTTACTTGTCCGTTTATTTCTCTCAAAAAGGAATATCACAACTTCAAAATGTGTTATTGCTAACAACACTACAACATTTCTAATTCTTCTTCTATGAATATGGGGTTAAAATACCTCCAAAGTGCTAAGCCTGATATTTAACTAAAATTTTTCTAACTTCACCAATGAGCATTTGAAGTGCAGTATAATTGCTAATATTCTTATCTATAACATTTTTTTCTATCAAACAGTATAATATTAACACCTTAATGATTTTCAAAATCCAAGTACTTGGTATAAGTTCTTTATATTGTTCTTTGTATTTTTTTTAATAATCAGATTTCTACATCCTCTAACTATTGAATAGCCCCAAAATTCATTTTCTCTACTTTTCCTTTAATATACCTGTTTCTTCTCTACAACACATCTCTATCATACTATAGATCAATATTCTCATACCCTTTCCCAGAATTATTCTTTGCATAAACATTAAAAGTTCTATTGAAAGTACATTGCGGTAACTCTTAATAAGGGTATATGATGTGTTGCACTGTGACCTCCTTTTTCAGAGTCAAGAATTTTTCAGCCACAATGCCCAGAGAAACCTGTTAGCCACTTCTTTCCTTTTCATTCCCCATCCTAAGTTTTATCTATATTCTTTTCCATTCTGCTCCATCACATTTCCACAACATAATCTTTGTCAATCTATAGCCTTTATATCTAAACCCCCCTTATCTTTTCCCAAACCCAGCATAAAAACCAAGAACCCAATATCTGTATAATCAGTAGTGTCATGTGATCTGATGTATTGTAATCAATAAATGTGATGTTTAAAGTAACTCCTCATATGTAATCTATTTTTTAAATAATGTATTTGTGCAGTCAAACTTGGAAGGTAAAAAAGTTGACCTAGATTTAAAAAGATTATGTAAACTTCAAATTAAATAAAATACTCTAATTTAGCAAAAGTTTTAGAATAAATTTAACATTTAATATGTTTCATAAGACAATGTTTAGTATACAAAAAAAGAAAGCTGAATTGCAATTTCTAAACGTTCCACGCAAAACATTCAACATTTTTTATTAGTCTAGTATTAATATCATAAATGAAGGATACTAAACTCTAATTTCATTCGATCATTTTTATTTTATATGTTTAATAACTAAAATACAGGCTTATTATATACCTGTATCTATATATGTAATATATAGGGTATGTAAACACAGACTTTTACATGACTCTCCACTCTATCTCATAACACTGATATACTTGAACACATATATGTAAGATAAATAATCATCAATATACGTATTTCATATCTCGGTCTTAAGGTGGCCTTTGAGCATTCCATCATCAGATTTTCAATTGGATGGACGGTTGAAGAGTTGGAGTGCGGAGTGGATTAAAACCTGTCCATTAAAGTATGAAGATTGACTATCTTAATATATATCTGAGCACTTATGGTATAAATGTGTAGAGATGATAATCTGGACCAACTGATGATTGCTGGTTTAGCATGAAATACGCATATTGGTGATTATTTATCTTTTCGACATATGTGTGTTCAAGTGCATCAGTGTTATGAGATAGAGTGGAGAGTGGGTTGGGTGAAAGTCTGTGCTCATATACCCTATATATTTATATGTTTAGAAAATAAGATTGTTTTTTTTTTACTTTTTTTTAAACTACAAAGAAATAATTTTATTATAAATTTATAGTATTTATATATAAAGATTTAAGACATTTTTGTTAACAGGTTTTAGTGACAATTTAGTGATAGAATTTTCATCTCATAGGAATGTAATTTGAATATTGGATAACCTGTACGTGTTTATTAAAATAAGTGAGAATTGCCTCCAGCAAAATTAATGTGCTATTTCACAAATTAATAAACTAATATTAATTAGATAAATGCATTTTATAAAAGAAATATTAAAACCTGTCTCGCCGCTAATGAGGAAATGTAAAGAAGTTACATAAATTTTATTAAAAACTCGTTGAAATTTCAGACTTTAACAGTAATAATCCATCTTCCAGTTTTACTGGAGGAGAAAAACCTGTAAATGGGAAAAAAAATATGTTGACTACTTGTGAAGATATCTGAATTTTTAAATAATCTTAATGTATTTAATTATTATTTGGAATTGATTTATTTGTACTAAAATTATACATAGTGTTTAGAAATTTAATAAATCATTTTAATATTATTTATTTCAGATTAATGTTATCAGCACTGTAGAAAAATCTCACAAAAAGTCTACCGTGAAGTTTTATTAATAATATTAATATTTAAAAAGATCTTTAACAATATCATAATAAATCATTATTAATTTTTAAAATGTTTTACAAATAAATAAAAAATTAAGCACCGGATTAAGAATTTAAACAGATGTATTAAAAATATGAAAATCCTAATTATTTTTTTAATGTCATCATTTTCAAATGTTATCAAACAACAATACTTTTTATGGTTGAAAGTTACTCCCCCCCCCACCCCGCACCATTCCAACAAAGTTATTTATCTCATCTCTTATGTGGTAACTTTTTTCTAGATCTGTTACAAACTTTTATAATTCTGATTAAACTTCAGTTATCCATTAATTTGCATCTTTTCTAATGACATATTTAATCATCTCATATATATAAACCCCAAATTCCTGAATATGTGATGGGGAATAAGAGCTTTATATAAATATATGTAATAACTGATTTTCAATTGGATGGACGGTTGAAGAGTTGAAGTGTGGAGTAGATTAAAGCCTGTCCATTAAAGTATGAGGATTGACTATCTTAATATATATCTGAGCACTTATAGCATATATGTGTAGAGGATGGTAATCAGGACCAACTGATGATTGTTGGTTTTGCATGAAATACGTAAATTGGTGATTATTTATCTATTCGACATATATGTGTTCAAGTGTATCAGTGATATGAGATAGAGTGGAGAGTGGTGGGTTGGGTGAAAGTCTGTGCTCATATACCCTATATATTATAAATATATGTTAAAATATTTTTTCCTGGATTTTTAGTTTGATAAAGAAAGGAATTTAATAGATTCTACCCATGTAAATGGAGATAACTTTTAGCTTTTGATGTTTCCAGGAAATTATCGATTACTACTAATTGATAATCCTCCTGAGGCTAAACATATTTGTTCTATAAACCTATAAAGGCTCTTTGGGTTATCGAAGTAAAAAGAGGTCTTCTTTTATTTCAAGTTTTTATAAGAATTTAAAACTCAAAAGGCTATTTTTTTCATCATACAGTATATGTATATATATAAAATATTATTGATAGCTTTTCAATTTATTAAATTTAAAGTCTGTATCGAGAGTTATTGCAAGTTCAGGCATTTAAAAGTGATGGACTGTGTCATGAGTCCTGGATCATTGCACCAACACATGCAAAGGTTTATTGAAAGTGATTGTATGATTGTCATATTTTAAATAATACGCACTTATAATGTAAATGTATATAATATGCATCAAACATACTAAACATTAGTGTATGACATTTGAAGAAAATGTGAAGATAATCCTACCCCTGAAGTCTAATTGAAATGCATTTTGGGAGCCAGTAGCATAGGTTTTAGAGTTTGTACCCATAAATTTGAATTGTTGTAAGGAGGGGGGAGTGCACGTTAATTATAAAAGTGTATAATTGATAACATAAATAAAAGAATGTAAAAAGGTGAACTATATCTTGATAGAATTGGTGAACTAAATCTAGAAACTGTTTTATTATTTGGATTTCTACAGCTTTTCTTACAATTTTTGTTAAGGTCTCGAAAAAAATCCACATGCTATGTAATTATGAGGTACTGTGACAGACTTAAATAAAATTATCTGTGATATATTTATACCATATTTTATTAAATTTAAAGCATATGTTAGAAATTATATAAAAAGTAATAATATTTAACAGAATAAGATATTAAAGCACTAAAACATCATATGAGCAACATTTCTTATGCTTACATAAACTGTTAAATGAGTAGCATTTGTCTCTATGTTGTAGCACCACTCAACACCAGCCATAGTAACCAATGGATGTTAATGTATTAAAATTGTTATCTAATGCCTCTTAAATGCAGTGCCCTTGGATCCAAAGTTCCTCATTGATCTGGAAATATTGGATGAGTATACACTAGGTAGTAATTTTGATATCCAAACTATTTACCATCTCATGATTATTATTATTTGCACTGATGGCGCTAGTGTATGGAGAGAGTTGCTACAGAATAAATCATTCTTAATAATAATTTAGGTATTTTTGAAGTGTTTCTTGTGAATAGATGAATGCTTAAAAATATGCATTGAAAAGTAAGTTTATATATATTGTAACAGTATGGAAAATAGATGTTAATAAAAGAGAATATGAGGTTACAATGTCCCACATACACCAAATGAGGGCTGAATTATGAGAAGGGAAACTATCATTCCCAAATAAACAAATATAAAATTAAATATAAAGGAATAAGAATGAGAGATCAGCACAGAACTAACTATAAGTTTATCAGCAGTACACAAAAATAATAATCAGTCATCATCATGAATGATCAACAATAAAAATAAATCAACAGTCAATCTTGTGAATGTATTTAAAAGTGGTCCACTATAGACTAGACTAATTATTTTGCCACTGCTGAACATAGGGCAGGAATACAAACAATAATTATCTGGATGCATATACTTAGGTGCTACTCCCTCACAATACAACAATAAGTCATTTAATGCTAAGATACTAAAGCATGCTGATCATCATCAATACTCTCTGGCCACTTAGTACCATTAATGTATTGGCCAATTATAAACTTAATTTCTAAAAATAAATAAAATACAATGTAGTGCATGAACTTTAAAGAATACCTCTTTTATGTCAACCAGGATCATTGTCACATGGATGTCCATAACACAAAACATAACTCCTACTCCATATAACTGTTATGAACACATCTAACTCAGGAAGCAAGAACTCTATAAACTATTACTGTGAGCAAGAGATAAATAAATAAAGAAAGCAGTTCATTATAAATCACTTCAAATAATTTCTAGATTTACCCTATTCTAAGCAAATAGTTTTATTGGAATAATAAAAAAATCCTAGAATATTAAGCTATTATGAAAAAAAATTACACATACTGCAACTTATAAAACCAAAATTGAATAGGAATGAAGAGTAAAAATATTTTAAAATCAATTATTTAATAATTAATTGACTAAGAATAAACAAAAAAGTGATACAATAGTATGAAATTTTAAAAATTCATTTCATCAAAAAATGCATTTTCATAAAAATTATAATTGATCAGTTGATTTCTAATCATAAATTAACTTTTAATTAATTAACATTTCTTTAAAATAACTAAGAATTTGAAAAATAACATTTTCAAAATCAAAGATAACAATCTTTGAATTAGCTTGGTTAACTGTTTGTTAAGTTTTTAAGTGGAAAAATGAAAAAAAAGACATGTTTCAAAAAAAAAAAAAAAAATTAAATTTACAAAAAGGTCAATTTCCTAAGAAACTATCTCATAATTTTGCTGAGGAAATTTACTGCATTTAAAAAAATGTTTCACAAGTTAAAAATATTAGCTTAATAAAAATATTTAAAATGATCAATTCTTACAACAAAAAATCTACCTTTTTTTTATAAATAAAAATTTAGTGTGCACATACAAAAAATATTTTTAATCATGGTTTTATTTGGTGTGGAGTCCTTTCGAGTTACAATTTCCAGTTTTTCCAAATGAATTTCTCCTTGAAGACTTCTAGACATGTACATTGCTAATTTGTCCTTTTTGTAGTCTGTAGTAATTTCAGGTTAAAAAAATAGAAAATTACTAAAATTTCCAGATGAGACTAACACAGATAGAGACTCATACTCTTGGTTGAAGACATGATTAAAGATTACTTTAGGGGGGTAACTTTCCTACATTTTTCTTCCAGTGAAGGCAGGTTACATAGGAAAATGATGTCTAGCTTTTAGCTAAATTTAGCATATGGTTTTTATTGTAGAAACCACCATTTTTATGATTAAACTCATAATATGCTAAAAATTTGATTAACATTTATGCTATTCTAAGCAACAGCTTGATTAAGATTCCTGCTGTATTATATAACAGTTTGATAAAAACTACTGCTTCTTTCTTCTTTATCATCCGGATTAAGATATGACTGTTCTCTTTTCAACAATTAAGTTAGAAAATATCTACATTTTACTGGATATTTGGGTCTCTTGACTTATCCCCCATTATTATTTTTTCTAGAACAATTTTTCCCTACAAGCCAATCACAATCTGTCTCCAACAGGATAGTTTTTATAACAACCAATTAAATAAATTTATATAAATACAATTGTTTAGTTATTTCCCTCCTTAACTGCAGACAATGAAAAACAAGTCAAGAACTTAAATAACATAAATCTTTTGACATTTTTTAACTAAAAAAATTCTTCCAAAAAACACAAGTAATCAGTTAATTACACTGATTTGATTTTTTTATATATTGAAGAGAGATAAAGATAAAAGAAAAAAAACAGCTGTAATTAAAAATAAAATTTATTACCAAAAGTATTAAAATCTTATTATTTTATTTTAAAAATACTATTAAAATATAACTATTTCTTTTGCAAAGTTAAAATTAATATCTATTAAATAATTTAAAAAAATTATTTTCTCTTAATACATTTTATAGCTCAAATTAAAATTCCTAATTAATTATAATTACTGAAGATAGAGAATGAAAAAAACAATTTGTTTACATTATTTTATAAACTTCTCTCCCCTCTACAGTAATTTATAACTCATTAAAATATTCACATATTAAAATCATATTACTATTTAATAAATGTAATGTTTGACAATTCTCATATTATCACTTTCGGACTTAAAATATTTAATTAATTGAAGACCCATTCTTATTATAAAAAAGATGCTTGGAAAAATTAAATTTTACTTTCTCAGTAATTAAAAAACCCTAAATTAAACCTGAGGAACATGCTACCAATTATCCAATTATTTTTAATGCAGATATATAGCCAACTGTTTACAATATATATATATGATCACATGAAAATAGCTCAAATGAATCCTCAATCTGTTGTCAAAATAATCTCTATATGTAAAAATAAATTTCCAACATTCACTCTGATCTAAGATTTTAATAGTAGACAAGTAATCTCCATTGAATGGCAAATATAATCTATTAGAAAAGCAGACTAATTTAATAGACATTTAAAATATTTTTCAAACTTCTATCCATTATTATTTAGATAATAAACCTGACTTTGTACAAAACTAGGTAGTTTTTTAAATGCAATCACATGATAATCCTAAGCTTAGCTAAACTATTAATCTTTAATCTGATGACAAGGCAACCTACATAAATAAAAAAATCTATTCTGGTCTAAGATATTAATATAGACAAGAAAATTATCATGTGATTACATTTATAAATTCTTTAACTTTAATACAAAATCAGGTTTTTTTAAAATATAAGGAATAAAAATTAGCTGTGGAATTTGTAAGATTTAAAAATGATTATTTATTAGTCTGCATTCAAAATAAATGCCTGCTAAATGGAGTTTACTTAAACTTTTGGGAGTATAAAAATCTCAATCTCTTACAGTCCAAGTGTAAACTTTCTTGCAAGGTAAAAATCTATTTTTTTATTTATAGACATTGCTTTGACAACATATTGAAGATTTATAACTTAGATAAGCTTGGATTGCTAACAGCTACCTTTATGTAATATCACATTTATTATCTAAGTAATAATGATTATTGGTGGACTTTTAAAAATGGCTATCTAATTATCAACTTTCAAATTAGGTTATATTTGTCTATTTAATGGGGTTTATTTATACATCTGTTACAATCCCAGTGCCAACTTATCTATCTATATTAATATCTTACATTCGGATATAAAATGTGTATAGAGATTGCCTAGAAAGCTTAGACATATAAATACATAAAAGCAGTCATCACTTAAACAATACCAATATCATTAACTATTTCAATCTATTATCAAGGCAAAATCCTTTAATCAATAATGGTGGGAATCCACTTTTATCTATGGTCTTAATTGATTGCTAATGATATTGGTATTGTTTAAGTGTGTTGGCTGCTTTCATGTATTTACATTGATTACCTATATAAGCCTTGAGCATATATTATATATATATATATATATATATATATATATATATATATATATATATATATATATATATATATATATACTATTATAAAGGCACAAATATTGGAAATACAAGTGGAGTAGGATTCATTATAAATAAAAAATGGAAGAACAATATTGTGGAGATTGATGGTGTATCGGACAGAGTGGCAAGATTAGTTATACAACTTAATAGCAGATAATTCAGGGTTATGCCCCAACAAGTTCTCATAGTGATGAAGTACTAGAAGATTTTTAGATGGATGTACAAAAGGCTTTTGATCAGAGTAAACAACATTTTAAAATTGTTATGGGACACTTTAATGCTAGAATTGGTAAACAAATGAAAGATGAAATCGCTGTAGGTAATTTTAGTTATGGTAACAGAAATGGGAGAGGACATAAACTTGTGGAGTTTGCAGAAAAAGAAAAACTTTATATTATGAATTCTTTTTTTGAGAAAAATGTTAAAAGGAAATGGACATGGAAGCATCCAAATGAAGGTACAGCAGAATTGGATCATATTTTGACTAACAGGAAATACATATTTCAAGATTGTAATGTTCTTAGTAAATTTAACACAGGAAGTGATCATTGATTAGTAAGGTGTAAGATACGTGTTAATGTAAAACTAGAGAGACAAAAATTATTAAGAAAAACAATATTTACAGTTGATATTCCTAATCTTCAAAAACATTCTAATGAATTTAAATTAGAACTTACAAATCGGTTTCAAGTATTAGTAGATTTTGAACATAATTCTGATTTGAATGAAATTAATATGAAAATAACTGATACACTTTTAAAAACTGCAACAAATATAGCTGGTAGAAAAAAGCAGTAATTGACCAATAAAATTTCTACTGAGACTAGAGAATTTATGAAGGAAAGAAGGAATATGAAGATATACAAAAATGATGCATTAAAAAGGATTGAATATCTCGAATTTTGTAAAATGTTGTGGAAAAGAGTTGAAAATGATATAAGAAAGTATAACTGTGAAATAGCAAGGAAAGCTGTAGAAGAAAATAAAAGTCTCAAAAATGTTAAACAACATTTTGGTATTGGTAGGAAATTTATATCTGCAATAAAAAAAAAGATGGAATTATTACTAAAAAGAGAGCTGACATCTTGAAATTGGTAGAAGATTTTTATCAAGAATTATATAGTAATAAAAAACAAGTACCTCCTATATCTATTATATCTTTCGAATTGCCCAGAATTTTAAATGAAGAAGTGAGACATGCAATTAAATGTATGAAGAAAGGAAAGGCTCCAGGTAATGATGGAATTATAATTGATATATTAAAAGAAGCAGGTGACAAAATAGAAATTTTTTTAGCAAAGTTATATGTCAAATGTCTAAATGACAAAGATGTACCGGATGATTGGAAGAATGCAGTAATAATATTAATATTTAAAAAAGGTGATAAAAAAGATATTAGAAATTACAGACCTATCAGCCTTTTATCCGTTTTATATAAAATTTTTACCAAGATAATTACAACTTGTCTACAGAGAACATCGGATTTCCACCAACCAAGAGAACAAGCTGGATTTAAAGTGGTTTTAGTACAGTAGATCACATCCAGGTATTGAGAGAAGTTATAGAAAGGACAAATGAATATGAGTTGTCATTATGTTTTGGATTTATAGATTATGAAAAGGCATTTGATTCTATAAACATTTCTTCAATAATTAAAACATTGGATGATCAAGGTATAGATCCAGGATATTGTCATATTTTAAAGAATATTTATAAAAATGAAACAGCAACAATTAGATTACATAATGATACTGGGAAAGTCAACATTGAGAAAGGTGTAAGACAAGGTGACTCCATATCTCCAAAACTTTTTACAGCAGTGCTGCAAGAAGTATTTTGTGGATTAAAATGGGAAACTAAAGGAGTGAAAGTAAATGGAGATTATTTAAGTCATTTAGATTTCGCAGATGATGTAGTTGTTTTTGCAAATAATGCTTCAGAGCTGCAGGAAATGTTGCAGGAGTTATCAGATGAAAGTAGAAAAGTAGGACTAAAGATAAATGTTAAAAAGACTAAAGTAATGTTTAATCGATTTGCTCAAAATATGAAAATAAAGATTGATTATGATGAATTAGAAGAAGTTAACAGTTACAAATATCTTCGTCAGTTTATTAATACAGATGGAAACATAATGGAGGAAATTAATCATAGAATTAAACTTGGTTGGAGTGCATTTGGTAGAAATAACTTGATACTAAAAAGAAATATATCTATGTGTTTGAAAAGGAAGGTTTTTAACAAATGTGTTTTACCAGTTCTTACTTATGGGTCTGTGATTTGGACACTTAATAGAAGAGCAATACAGAGACTTCATACCACTCAAAGAAGTATGGAGAGATGTATGTTGGGAGTAACAAGAAGAGATCGAAAACGCAAGGTATGGGTAAGAGAACATACAGGTGTTACTGACCTTATTGAAAAAATTAAAAAGATTAAAGTGGAGTTGGGCTGGACATATTGTTAGAAGAGATGAAACTGGATTCCACGAGATTGTAAAAGACAAAGAGACCACATGTGAGATGGATGGATAAAATAAGAAAGTGTACAGGGTTGATGTGGAGAAAAAGAAACTAAAGATCAGAGAATATGGTTTAAACTTGAAGAGACCTTCATCTTGCAGTGGATTGATAATGGTTGATGATATATATATATATATATATATATATATATATATATATATATATATATATATATATATATATCATTAATAGCCAGCCAACACTTAGACAATTCAGCATCAATAACAATAAACAATTTCAAACTGTTGTCAAGGCAATCTTCTTTTAACAAGCCAGTCAATATTTAGACAATCCAAATGTCAATAACAATTTCAAACTGTTATCAAGCTAACCTTTTTTAACCCCTTTATTGTTAAAAGAAGGTTGTGCTGACAACAGTTTGAAATTGTTGATTGTTATTGTTATTGGGATTGCCTAAGTGTTGAATGGCTTTTAATGATTACTTACAAACCCATTTAGTCTTGAACATTATTACATTTAAATGTATTTATAATAAATCATAGTAAACAACCATGTTTACTAAAAAATAAAACAATGGAAAAATGAAATAATAGTAACCAACATTTTAACAAGATAGCACTTGTCCTCAGTTGGGTAAAATAGAAATCACATGGGTGTTGCAGAGTTAATAATTGACTTAAATTTGGGTGGTGCTTTTTTATATTTATTTCTTAAGAAACTTCCATATGGATGATCATTTGTTTTTTTTTTAAATTTCTATAGCTTTTTTAAACATTCTTTAATGATGATTATCACATGTATATAAGGTTTTTACCTTTTGATAAATCTATGTGATAAAAACATGGAGAGCAAATGTTAATGATGTTGAATTTTTTACTGCATTGATGTTCATCTTTTCTAACAGTTATATAACAATTGCTTTCCTATATGTACTTTGGCATATGATACAAAGGTAGTTGTAACTTATGCCCCATGTGGCCACAAGAGGCTCTGTTTTCTGTGTCAATCACAGAAATATTCAGAGTAGGGGGCCAAAAGCAGTGATGCAAATCCAAGCTACTAGGTGGTACTGTTCACCATGCATATGCACAGGAACTTCATGCCAACTAGCTGCCAGCACTACTGCCCACTTGGTGACACTGATAGTCATAGGTAAACACATTTAGCTTCCATTGTCTGCTACCAGCAACTACCAGCAATCTAGCCCACTATGTGGCACTGTTTCTCCATGCTATGCATGGAAAAACTGCACCATTTATTAGTGATATTGATACTCACCTGGTAGTGTTCTTTTCTATGCACCTTCTTAAAAGATCGATAGTGTATAATGTGAAGATGTGATTCTATGCACTTTCTTAAAAGATCGATCAGAGAGTGAAATACAATGTAACCATATTATGTGTGAAAGCAGATTTAAATAGTTGTGGCTTCTAGATTAATCACACCTTCACATTATATGTTATAGATCTTTTAAGAATGTGCATAGAAAACAATACTACCAAGCGAGTATCAATAGCACTAATAAACGGCACAGTTTTTCCATGTTAGTGTAGAGAATCAGTGCCACATAGTGGGCTAGATTGCCAGTAGCAGACTATGTAAGCTAAATGTGTTTACCTATGGCTATCAGCACCACCAAGCAGGCAGTAGTGCTGGCACTAATTGGCATAAAATTACTGTGCATATGCATGATGCACAGTGCCACCAAGCAGCTGAGACTTGCATCATTGCTTTTGGCCCCCTACTCTGAATATTTCTGTGGTTGACACAGAAACAGCACCTCTTGCAGCCACATTGGGTGTAAGTTATAACTACCAGCTACTAATCTTAATAATAGATTGACAAGCCAAAAAGACTAGAAGAAAAGAATCTATTATATATTGTGCCAGGCATGTTTGATGTGTTGCAGCACAAGATAATGTTAAACAAATTAATGACCTAAAATATGTAAAAAACTGTTAAATTGGGGTGGGGGATATGATTTATATAATCAAACTTGTTATAAATTAAGAGAGAGAATTGTGGCTATAGCATAAACTGACACACATATATGAGTAAAGCCAATATTTAAAGGCTTAGAAATATGTATTTGTAATTTTGATTTTTGTTTTTTTTTAAAAAAAAGAAACACCAAAATATATTTATAATTTTAAATTTTTTTTGTTTGTTAAAGAAATGCTCAGACATTTATTTACAATTTATGATTCTATATTTATTTTTTTGAGTGTTTACAATCAATTTAAAAAGGAAAATTTGAAATATTACTATTTAAAAATAAATTAAAAATAATTTCAAGATCGAAGTTTTAATGGTTGTTTTTCTCTTCAGCTGCATTTGAGGAGGAGAGGGAGGTCATTGTCTTAAATTTAAGAAAAGCCTAAAGGCATTCTAAAATAATTTCAACTGGATAAAAAGAACTTGATTAAACTTGCAATAATGCAGGGAGAGAGGAATGTCCAATTCAAGTGAAATATTTTTTTAAAACTTCGATTGTGGTAATGTAATTGCTAAAAAAAAAAAAAAGAAAAAGATGTTATCATTCATTAAAATTTTCATTAGTGATATTGTGATCTGAATGGAGATAAAAAAAAACTAATTGGAAATAAAAATTCTTGAGAGCACTTAGGCGATTGCATTGGAATGTTTCATGAATCGTCTAAACCAATTAGAAAAACAAAAAAAAAGATTTAATTGATTTTTCTTTCTTGGAGGGGATACCTGAATTGAAGGGGTATTGAAGAGATAGATGTGTTCTGAAGTAGTGAGCAAGCAGTTCATTTTTGTTTTTCAAACGCAAATCTCATTAGGAGCCTCATTCTAATTTTATTGTTAAGCCAATGCTGTTTTTGGAACCACCCGAAGTCTTTAACCTTTTGAGCAAGCATGCTGATTCTGATTCACCCTAATCTGTGGGATTTACTCTAATTAAAAATTCATTCAGTCATTCTGAACCAATGTACACTAATTTGTGCAGTCACTCAAATAACCATTCGAGTAGTTATCCAGTCAGTAGTCAATGATTAAAACATCAGACAATTAAGTGGTGTAGAGTAACATCAGTTATGTAACCAACTATTGGAAAGCTAAATGATGAGCAGATGATTATTCCACCATGTACTCAGTTAATGATGATGGAATTTTAATTGCAACATGCCAGTGAATAATTCATAACACAAGAAAAGACTGTTTATAGGGTATAATATCCATTGTCTAGCCTAAAGATGCAAATAAAGCACTTTCCTGTATGTAGAATGATTATGCGGTAGAAGCCCACTTCAGCATGTCTGTCCAGCTCTGCTCCTGCCCTCCCAAAAATGTAAATGCAGAGATTTAAACACCAAATAATGATTGATGAATGCCATGAAGTTGTGTCATAATCAGGTCCAGCCCTTGCTGCACTAGATGAATAGGTGTATAGCCCACTCAAAACCCATAGAAGGGTGAAGCTTATAGACTTTATCGGGTACACTATTTTTTGTGTTTATTTTAATATATATCTCATGTACATACGTACATAAACACACCTTTTATGTAACTTGTTAATTTTTCCTTGTTTGCTTAATGCATGTGTGTAAGTTTATAATCCACAGATCACTATCTCTCATTTATTAGTTATTTAATCTATTTTTCTTATTAAGAAAGGAATTTTCCTTTATTTAGTCTAATGATTGCTTTGTCAAGTATTTCTTTATGATTATAGTTTTGTTTTATTAAAATGATTTATGTAGTGTGTAATATTTGTTTATATATTTAATCAATCTGGGGGTATTAATTTTGTATGGCTAATAAAAGATTTATTTTATAATTCTCTTTGTCATTTACTTTCTCTAACCTGATTATTGATTAATTATGTGAGTTTTCCGATCCCCATTCTTTTAACTGAGAGTAGAGTATGCTGAGCTAGAAAATGGGACATCATCTTACTGGGTCTTAAATCTTTATTTATCATGAGGATATTTGTTTATTAGTTTTGTTTGAATAATTATTTATATTCATATATGCCCAATGATATTTGAACTTGCATATCCTTTCAGGAGGAGAATTAATTTTTCTTCTGGGAGTGGCATGAGGGGTTGGTTTAGAGTCATCCCACAAAGATATGTAAGAATCAATCTTTTTATAAGAATCTTTTGTGTCCATAATAATATCATGGTAAAGCATTTAAATTTCTCCTTATTCTGGCATGTCACAATATTTTCTTTCATGTTCGATTTGTGCGCATGCTTATATTAACGGAATAAGCGGTTGATCGATACAGATGGAAATTGTGGTGCTGAATGTGTTGGGCCTGATCTAACGTGGCCAGTATAGGAAAAACACAGCTGCTAAATGTAACTAAAGAAAAGAGAAAGTCTCAAAAATATTGGGAATGATTTTTTTTTATAGAGACAAGATTTGAAAAAAGAGAAGAGAGTTTACAATTACGAATCTTAATCAATAATCTTTCTTTTGTTTTTGGTTTGCGGTTGTTTTGAAAAAGGAGGGGGGGGTGGGTGTTTGGGGGGGGGGGGGGGTTTGTTTTGCCCGTTTCCTTTTTCTTTGTCTGAAACACCTTTGGTGGTTTTTTTTGTTGTTTAGGTGTTTCGGGTTGCATATGGGGAGGGGGGAAGGGGGGGGGAAAGAAGGATAAAGGAAATAAAGGAACAAGATGAAGGAGGGAAATAAGAAAATTGAGGGCTAGAGAAGGGGGGGGGGGAAGGGGGAAGCAAACGGGGGGGGGGAAAGGAAAGGTCGGCGGGGGGAGGAGGGGTTTGGGGCAAACGGGGGAGAAAGGCCGCAAAGATAGCGGGGCGACGGGGATGGGGGTCAGGGAATACAAAAAGAGGGGTGAGAAAGGGAGGTATAGGGTGAAGAGGCGGGGGGGGTGGGTGGTCGGGTAGTTCTGGGGGGGGGGGGGGGGGTTGGGGGTGGGGGTTCTAATTTTATTGTTAAGCTAATGCTGTTTTGGAATCATGCAAACTCTTGCAACCTTTTGAGCAAGCATGCTTATTCTGATTCACTTTAATTCATGGGATTTACTCTAATTAAAAATTCATTCAGTCATTATGAACCAACAGACACTAATTATGCAGTCACTCAAATAACCATTCGAGCTGTTAACCAGTGAGTAGTCAATGATTAAAACATCAGATGGTTGTGGTGTAGAGTAATGTCAGTTATCTAGCCAACTATTGGAAAGATAAATGATGAGCAGATGATTATTCCACCAATATACTCAGTTAATGCTGATGGAAGTTCAATTGCAACATTCCAGTGAAGCCAGTAACTAACCTAGAATTCGTAAAACAAGAAAAGACTGTTTATAGTGTATAATATTCGTTGTCCAGCCTAAAGATGCAATTAAAGCACTTTCCTGTATGTAGAATGATTATGGGGTAGAAGCCCACTTCAGCACATCCATCCAGCTCCACTCCTGCCATCCCAAAAGAATGTAAATGCAGAGATTCAAACACCAAGCGATGATGATGAATGCCATGAACTTGTGCCATAGTCAAGTCCAGCCCTTGCCACAGTAGATGAATAGATGTATACCCACTCAAAACCCATAGAAGGGTGAAGCTTATTGACTTTATCAGGTACACTATTTTTTTGTGTTTATTTTATTTAAAATTTAATACACATTTCATAAATATATATATATCTCATGTACATACGTACATAAACATACCTTTTATGTAACTTGTTAATTTTTCCTTGTTTGCTTAATGCACATATGCAAGTTTATAATCCACAGAACACTATCTCTCACATATTAGCTATTTAATCCATTTTTCTTATTAAGAAAGGAATTTTTCTTTATTTAGTCTAATGATTGCTTTGTCAAGTATTTCTGTTTGATTATAGTTTTGTTTTTTTAAAATGATTTATGTAGTGTGTAATATTTGTTTATATATTTAATCAATCTGGGGGTATAAATTCTGTATGGCTAATAAAAGATTTATTTTATAATTCTAACATGACTACCGCCATATATTTTTATTCTCTTTGTCATTTACTTTCTTTAACCATATTATTGATTAATTGTGCGAGTTTTCCGATCCCCATTCTTTTAACTGAGAATAGAGTATGCTGAGCTAGAAAATGGGACATCATCTTACTGGGTCTTAAATCTTTATTTATCATGAGGATATTTGTTTATTAGTTTTGTTTGAATAATTATTTATGCCCAATGATATTTGAACTTGCATATCCTTTCAGGAGGAGAATTAATTTTTCTTCTGGGAGTGGCATGAGGGGTTGGTTTAGAGTCATCCCACAAAGATATGTAAAAATCAATCTTTCTATAAGAATCTTTTGTGTCCATAATAATATCATGGTAAAGCATTTAAATTTCTCCTTATTCTGGCATGTCACAATATTTTCTTTCATGTTCGATTTGTGCACATGCTTATATTAACGAAATAAGCGGTTGACCGGTACAGTATAAATTAATAATTTTTAGTTACAACTAATTTTTACAGGATTTATCATCTTTAGTAATAATTATATATTGTTTTCATGATTTTATTAACAAAGAAACAAAGAATTTGATTGTGACAAATTATTAAGAAATGTGATTGATAACCCTAAAAAGATTTAAAATAAGAGAACAATAAATTATTTAAATGAAAAAAGGAAGAATTCTGCAATTATAAACTTAATTAGAATTACTTTAATAGTAAAACCTAGCACTTCATGATGAAACAAAATATACCACTAAATATCTTATATATAAAATCTGTATTTTCATTGCTGTCTGATTGGTCAAGGTATGAATGTTTCTCTGCATGTGCCAAATTCGCAACTACTATGTTTATATGATGTCAAAAAATGCTCAGAAAAAAAATCAGTAAAAGTTCCCAGCCATCTGTAGAAACAGCCATAAACACTGATTCATAATTCAGTACTAAGGTGCTTCATGCTTTCATTGTCTGTCAATCCCCTAATGCAGTTCAGGTGAACAACATACTCAGCAATGTTTAATAAGAAATGCAATATAGAAAGCATGTGAATAGCTCAAACAAGCTCTTAATTAATGAGTGTGGTATGAGAAAATATTTAAAATCTTTATCCAGAACACTCTAATATTCAGACCAACTGGTTTCAAGCTTATGTCTCACATTAGTAGAAAGATAGAATATTTGGACACTAGATCTAAAATAGCAACTCAAAAACCAGCACTTATTTCATATGTATATTTAAGTAGAACACTCTGAAATTTTTGGACATGACAATGTCTTTAAATCCAGCTATCTAACTTAAATAGCCATATAGGACTGAACTAAATTCAGATCTACCATATTTTAATAGCCTCAGCATAGCCAAAGCCTTAAAGATAAAATTATAAAAATCAAAAAAGCGTCATATATAATGTGACATTACTTTTATAAGCTTGTATTTACAAAAATGCAATACAGAGAGTGTACCAATGGGTTTGAGTTGATACTTTAGATCTAGTGTCCAAATATTCTTGCTCTCCACTGACATGAGCCATAAGCTCAAAACCAGTTAGTCTGGAGATAAGAGTGTTCTGGATAGAGATTTTAAATATTTTCTCATATCACACTTATTAATTAAGAGCTTGTTTGAGCTAATGGTACACTCTCTGTATTGCATTTTTGTAAATACAAGTTTATAAAAGTAATGTCACATTATATATGACACGTTTTTGATTATTATTTAATAAGAAAGCATATTTATATTAAATCTTAAAAAAAAATGTTAAAGCAACCAAATAAAAAACATGGCCTTTCAAGGTTGAGTACAACTGTTTTATATATATATATAAACTAATTTTTTTCATGTATAGTGCCATTTTTAATTTTTATTATCATTTAAAAGAGCATAAACTAGATGTTCACATGAGATTCTTTTAAACTTTGGTATGGCCTTGTTAATAATATAAAAAACCAGTAAATAGACTTTATACTGATAGCAGTAGAGTAAATAATTGTAATAATAATAACAGAAAAGTCATTAATAGTGAAAGTAGTAATAATAGTAGTGATAAACCACTAAACAGCTCACAATCACTATTCTTTATGCTTATACAAGCTATTTACACAAATGCAAACTCTCCACACAGTAGTGGCAGAAACATACCTGCATCCATTGATTACTCTGGCTTGCACTGAGTGGCACTATTTGTATGGAGAGTTGTCTCTGTGTAATAGTAGTGATAGCTATAGTACATATAGGAAAAAATAAACGGATTATAAATAGTTCAGGGCAAGTAAAGGACTCTTTATAGTTCTTCATAAAATAACAGAAAAAGATAAAAGATCACTTATTATGAAATGTCAAATTAATAATTTTCTTCACTTATTGAAGATTTGCTAGATACCATGTATGAACAATATTGGGTGTTTAGTAAGATTGTTAATGGAGCAAAAAATTTAATCTTGATGGAAATGATTCTTTCATAGTTCAAACAATTCAGATTTGTTCTTTGATCAGACATGGAAATAAATGTGCTACTGCTGTTTCTTAATCTGTATAGAAAAATAATAAACCCTTTCATACATTTTAAGGTAATGCATGCATTATTATCTCTATAAACAAATGCAATAAATGACCCCAATTCATGCATCAGAAGTGGCAAAGGTAAGTCACAACCCATGGCCCTTGAATTGAAAATCTGCCACTATACCACAGCATTAAACTAGGCAGGACACAAAAATATTAAATGATTTATTTAGTGCCTTGTAGAATGTTTAAGATTCAGATCTTAAGATCCATGTATCAAGTAACTTGCATTTGCAGTGTTCAAGCATCTTATAAATGATTTGATTGTGGCTCTTGAGCTCAAATATGGCTTAGCTTCATCATAACTAATCCCTTATAAACTTTGGAACATAAACCATTTATTTATTTTATTACTTGGAGTCTTGATCCATGGACTGTGAACTCCAAATTATTTACTAACAATTCATTAAACCATGTCAGCATGGTTTAGAGTAGTTATTATATCAAACAGTCAATAGTATTCTGTTCTATGGACAGGTCAAGAGATAAGTCACATCATCAATTCATTCATTTTTTTCCATACCATTCTCTTCATTGTCTAGCTCTTCAATTCCACATAACTCTTCCTATCTCTTATATCATCCAACAATGTCAATCCTTTTCATTCTTTATTTTTACTTTCACTCATCATTTCCTCCAAAACATCTTCCAACAGATTATGAGAATTCTATATATCCAAAGCAAATTTCTTCATATTCATCCAGAAATGACCACTATAAATCCATCAGATTATAAGAATTCTATATATCCAAAGCAAATTTCTTCATATTCATCCAGAAATGACAACTATAAATCCAAGAGATTATAAAAATTCTATATATCCAAAGCAAATTTTTTCATATTCATCCAGAAATGACAACTATAAATCTAAGTAATCATCTCTCAACACAAGTTGGTGAAATGCTATAATATTAACAAAGCTAGACACTGCAATATCTAACTTTTTCCTCCATCAGTAAGAGACATGTGAAAATTTTAAGAGAATAATGTTCAAATAAACAAAATAACAGATCGAAAGCAAGTTATATATAAAGAGAGGTCATTAGCAATGTAATATACGACTTCATTTTCACTACTAATCTATAATCACCCATTTCCGATTTTTTTTCTTTATTGGGGATTATACTGCAACGTACTCTAAATGGTTAAACAAGGAAAAATAAGGAACTTACACACTATATTAAATGCGAGCTCAGATCAGTTTTATTTTATCAAGACAACGTTAACATATATATAACTCTTTTTTAAAGTGCTACAATCTAATTAATGAATCTTAAATTGGTTTCGTACTTGTAAAAAAAAAAAAAAAAGACATTAAAGAGCCTAGAGACATTTAAAGTATCAACATACTTCATATCTGAGTAATTTAAGGTCAAATACCCTTTTAAAAAAAGATACAAATTTAAAATAAAATTCTTACATAAGTAATTGCTCTAATTGTATTGTTATTTATAACAAGCATATTATTAGCGACAAAACGTGTATACACTAGAACATTTAAAAAGATTATAGATCTACACACATATATATAAAGGGGAAAGTCACGTGACATAAGCATAATATTCACAGAATACTCAAGTATTCGGGTTTGGAAAGTAAAATATATTATGTACATTCACATTTACACACTTAATGGTTTGATTGTATACTTTTGGTTTATTATTTGTAAAATACTGTTAAAAATTTAAATATTTCACATAGAACTAAAAGACATTATTATCATTATTTTTAACCATTATCCATCCATTTATAGACGGTCGATTTCAAGTTTTAGCGAGATTTTCTACTCCACACCTTTTTCCTTCACTTCATTAAAAAAAAAAAAAAATTTCATCCATTCATTTCTCTTGGGATGGCTTTCAAGTCTCTTAGAATTTTAATTATATCATCTTGTGACATGTGTATTTTAGTCCTATTTCAGCCTCAACACTTTCAGAGATGTCTTGCATTGGTGGTCGAGAGGTTAGCGCGACTGCCTGGCAGTTGCCCGGGTTGCGGGTTCGCGTTCCGGTCGATGCTATGGCACTTAAGAAAAAAAAAACACTTTCAGAGATATACTCCTTTCCAAATGTCTCTATTACTGTTCTATTAAGGGTTCACTTCAAAAGAAATATATTTTTGTATTTACACTACATATAAAATAAAATATTCCTAAAGAAAAGTTTTATGCTCTAGCCAATTAAAAAACTAAACTTTATACTCCATAATAGTGATACAATTATATACACACGCATATATATATACAGTATTTGTATATGTTATATATATATATGTAATAATATATATATGTGCAATGATATATATATATAATCTAAATCTGTTTAATGAAATTTATTTATTTTTTTCCCATGTGCCATAGCATCAGCCGGGAAGCCAACTCGGGACAACTGCTTATAAAGCAGCTACCGCTGACCTCTCGACCACCAATGCTTGACAATGAAATTTATTTAAACTTCTTTGTATCAACAATTTCACTTATTGTAGTCAAATTGCAATCCTTAGTGTCTATATAAATATATCAGACTTTAAATAAAGGTGGGATTCCACCTTTGTTGTTAAACAGATGTTGCCATGACAACAGATTGAGATTGTTGATTATGTCTGGATTAAATTTTGATTGCTTTCAATGAATTACAAGTATTGTCCTATCTAGCCTTGAGCATTATTAGATTTATTATTTAAGAAAGTATTGTTGGAGTGGTGATTAAAAGTTCTAATTGTAGTTTGAAAGTTATAATTGACCATTTGTTAGCCTGCTTTCATAACAGGTTATGTTTACTTGTTTTTTTTTTCTCATGTGTCATAGCTTGTAAAGCAGCTGTCACTGACCTCTCGACCACCAATGCTTGTTTACTTGTTTAATGAAAATTTAAATTTATGTGCATCAATAATTTCACTCACTGTGGTAAAGTTGCAATGCTTTGGCAACAGATTAAAATGATTGATTGTGACTGATATTGCCCTGGTTTAAATGTTGACTGTTTTCAATGATTATATATATATATATATATATATATATATATATATATATATATATATATAGATAGATATAGATAGATAGATAGATAGATAGATAGATAGATAGTAAATAATGACTTAATTGTTACAACATATTTAGATAAAATAGTCCAATAATGCTTTAGTATTATTATCTTTAAAGAATATAGATTATTATATACATTCAGATATGTAATTTTAAGCTGTGTTTTACTAAGGTTACCAAATGTATCATCCATATACCTATATGATTATGATGAGTTATCTAATTTACTTTTTGGTGAAAAGACTTTAATTTGAGACTCTTGATTAAAAAAGAAAAGGTTTGATTTAAGTTATCAAACTTTTTTAACAGCAAAAAGACTTTAAAACAAAAATAGTTAGTGGATTTTTCCCAATGTAAATTAAATCTACAAAAATAGTATTTTTAAAAAATGCTAAAGTATATACTGAATTACCAATTATAAATTAAAACTATAACTGATTATCTTTATGTTTCTCAATGAGTCCAGGTAAAGTTGGAGACATTTTATTTAAAAGATCTTAAGTATGTATAATTTTGAACTTATTAAATGGTTTATAAAATGGGACAGGATAAATAGCATTATTTATATTAAGTAGAGTGATTTGAACTTAGGATTTTTAAACCTATCATCTTCCACTCCATCTGAAGAAATCAATATGCATAACCACACATGTGTGGAAAAAGTACATGATTCCTGATATAATATTTTGTGTAGGTCTAGCACTCATTCAATGGATTAGATAGTAATCTCCCGCACATATATACAATAAGTGCTCATTTTATATTAAGATAGCAATTCCTCAAACTTTAATGGACAGACTTCAATCTTCTCACCCTTCCAACTATTCAATGATGGAATTCTCAAAGCCCTTATTGGATTTGATATTGTAGCAGTAGAAGTCTTTCTTGGAGCAAATTCAACATTAAAAATAAATTAGAAATTTTCTTTCATGTATCTAATACCAATACAGATAATCATTCAATAATGGTCAGTAAATTGGTATTTTTGATATTCTTTGCTAAGGAGCCAAACAGAATGAAAAACTCTCAATCCCTCACTGTCTGGAACGTAAAAAAACATGATAAATAAGACTTTCATTTCTGCTAATTTGCTGTTGAATAGATCTGAAGGTAGAGTTTTAACACATGACAACATGGCTTAAAAGTGAGTGGTGGATTAAAACTCGAAAAAAGATACAGACATTCACTTGTCATGGCCTTTTCTAAATGTTTAATTTTGATACAATGAAAACAACATATGTGTCTGAGAAATTGTATCACAATCCTATTAAATCCAACAATGGTACTCTGTTATATGAAACCAATGACATTTTAAACACATGGAGAGAGTATTACATGAATTGAGATGACAACATTTAATGATATATCCAATGTATTTGGACAATGATATCCAGCTTAGTGTACTCAAAGTAACTCTTTGTAAATCTTAAAAATGGAAAAACGGCATGTTCTGGATGAAATACCCCGAGAACTTTTAAAATAGGATGGTGATATGTTAGCTTCAAAAGTGTTGGAATATTTAGAAATATATAAGCCCATCAACTTGTATTACCTGATCTTAAGGATGCTCCTATTGTTCCAATTTTTAAAATATGGGGAATGGGTAAACATATGGTAATTACCATGAAATATCATTTTTAACAGGAAATATATTTATCAGATCATAAATAAATGATTAAATAGAAGCCAGTGTAGTTTTAGAAAATCAAGAAGCATTATAAATATGGTTTTTGTTGCCAGGAAAAGGCAAGAAAAATGTCAGAAGCAAAAAAATGATCTGTATATTGCTTTTATTGATTTGATTAAAACATTTGGTTTATTCAATTGAACAGATTTATGGCATTGCATGAAATTAGTCAATTATTCACTAGAATTTATTTGTATTTTATAAGGCTTCTACACAGTGGAATGAGAGAAAGTGTTATTACTACCAGAAGAAAGCATAGACCATGATGCAATGCAGTTTTAATGATGGGATTATAATTTCAATTGAAATTAAACTGAGAGACTGCAAACCTCTCATGCTTATTAGCCAATCAGTTGTTATTAATAGTGATCAAATTGTAAATACAAGACAGAGAATTTAACAAGAAGAGGGCATCCACTCTCCTCTTTACTTGTCTTTCTATATATCCAAGCCAGTCTGAAGTACTTAGATTTGAAAGTGTGAATCTTCAAACATATTCACATTTAATTCACTGAGTTTAAATTACAAACATACAGCACGAAATCCTACGATTTACTATGCAGTAGTTTTTAGATGTTATAACTTGCAGTAACGTATGTAAATAATATTTAATTTATAAAGCACAAACAGTATTTGAAATTAAATTGAGAGACTGCAAACCTCTCGTGCTTATTAGCCAATCAGGTGATATTAATAGCGATTTGATCGCTATTAATAACACCTGATGGGCTAATAAGCATGAGAGGTTTACAGTCTCTCAGTTTAATTTCAAATACTGTTTGTGCTTTATAAATTAAATATTATTTGAATTGATCAAAAGCTAAAAAAACATCACTTTCTTAGATTCTGGATTTATATTACAAAGATGATTATGCTGTTTTTTCTAGTTCAAAAGATGATTTACTGAATATACTTAATGTTTGACTGCAAATTAATGTTCCAAAAACTTATTTTTATTAGTCAGTGAGGAAAGAAAGCAACTTTTAGCTTGGACAAATATCACCTTGAGAATGTAAACCGATTTCAATATCTTAGTAGTTTTATAAGTAAAAAGGTGGACTTAGATATGGATCTACAACACAGACTCCAATGAACTGCTATTGCTTTCAGCATGTTAAAAGATAGAATATTTAATCACAGGAAAATAACTACTGCAACTAAATTACCTGTATATAAAACTATTATTTTTAATAAACCATCTATGTTTGTTCAATAAATTATTTTGTACTTATATATGAACCAATGATAAAATTTAACTTTTAAAAAAAAATCAATTAATAAGACTATTGAACCACTGTAGATCAATACAACAAAATGAATACATCAAAATAGACATTGTATCTTCTAGAAATAGTTATCATAGAAGAAAGTTATATAATTAAGTCTTAATAATATACTCATTTTGTTTTAACTTTGTTAAATTTAACATGACTCACAACTAATTGCTCTAACTATAAACTAATATAAAAAGATCATATGGTTTTGTTGCTCAGGAGTTCATAAGAAGTTTGAGTGTTAGACCTATGAGCACCAGAATTGATCCTATGACCTCATGACCCTAAGTCAGATGCTTTACCAACTGTACCAAATTATGCAGGGCAAAAAGAAGATAAAATGATACATCAAAATGGACATTATGATTTTTCAAGCTGGATTTCCTGCTTTGAGATTAAGTTATAGAATCAGTCCTAAATAACACATATGTTGATTAAATTCAACATATTTCACATTTAATCACTTCACTAACACAAGGATGATAAATTTTAAATTTTTAATACAATAATAAAGTGTTCAGTTGCTTGGGAGGTCATATGACAATTAAACATTAAAAAAATTGAAGATTTCTGGACCACAGCTCAACTTTGCCATTTCCTTTGCTCAAACATCATAAGGCACCCTCTTGACAAACCATTTGATTAGTACAATCGCAGATCCCTAAATTGTAACCCAACTCTGTTATTTTAAGGGTTACTGAATAAAAAGCCCCTTGATTGTATTAAACTTTAGTAATTATTATTTTAATGAATAGAATGCGTTGATAATTATTTCTCTTTATCTTTTATTCTATCATCTTTTTATTCTACTTATGTTTTTAAAACTGAGATATTTTTTTTATTTTATATTCATTTTTTGTAATTTGACCACTTAAAAAAGAAAAAGGTTTTCATTGTTTTAAACATCTTTATTCAGCCTAGCACTTTCAACACTATTAGTAGCATAGTTATAGCTTTATGAAATTAATTTCATTAAAAGATCATCTCATATGTATTTATTTATTGTTTAAAAGATTTGAATAAAATTGCATTTGTTGTTTTTCTTGTTTATATTCACATCTGTGTAAAAGATGTTATAGAGGCCATTTTTTAATAGAGAGATGCTAGTTTCTTTTTATTTAATATGTGCTTGTCTTTAGATAAAGTCAATGCCTTTTTCACCTTTCTCCATGCATATAATTTCTACTTTAAAGAGATTGAATTTATGCCCTGACTGTGGCTCGAATATCAATGAGTATTCACTGTTTCTTTTTGTCCTGTTGTATAAGTAATTGGTTGAGCCAGTCATGGGGAGAGGTTAACCATAGTTTCTCTGTAGTACACCTTTGAGCCACCACTCACATCCAATTATTGGAATACATTAATTTCTTCTCTACTATACATCTTTAATTTAGTACACTGTCTTCATAAAAATAAATTTAACTACTGGAGAGCATACTCATTAATCTATGCTTTTACATCAATTGATCATAGCAAATTGCTTTTAATCATAACTAATAAGTAATTGATTAAAATATTCAAATACTGGCTCCTAGAACCAAGTAGATGATTTTCACCTTGAAGCACTTCCCATTCTTCATTTGCACTAAGAAGGAAAATACTATACCAAAGAGAGTCAGAAATGTTTTGCATATCCCATATTTAATATTCAGTTGGATATCCTCAAAATATTTTAAAATAAAAATTATAACATACAAATACTTCTTTATACATTTAAAAAGGTATTTTTGCACACATTCAAGATAGCACATTTCCATGATTCTCATTATGATGTACAAGATATACATTCATGTATAATTCAAATACAAGAAGACACCTTAATACATTTAGAAACAAGTAGATACTGAAAACATAAGAGATGAAAAAATCTTACCAACAAACATTTACACAAACATGTGTCCATTAATGCAACATCACTTAAGTCTATAACTTGACTCACTATTAGAAAATAATGGCAGAATAAATAAGATCAAAAAAGCAATGAAAACATTAATACAACCATGAATATAGAAAGATATAGATCCAACCACATGAATGTTAATGAGAATGGTAAAATTACTTAAAATATTTACACAGGAATTCTCACTATTAATTCAGTAACTGCAATGCTATGCAAATATATAATAAGTGAAATATCAGAAAGCGTGAACTTAAATAATCTGTAAACATCTTTTGATAAATTATTAATATGCTAAATGGAATAATTTCTTTTAATAGAGCATATTGAATATTAGATTCATTATTTAGCTACTTTTTTCTCACCTCCTACATGGGATAAAAAGAAATGTGCAGTACATTATGTAAATCACACACCCCTTTTTTATGTATAATTTTATAGTCTCCTCTTACTCTATCCTATGTATATTACTAGTGCTGTTTGTAACCTTATATTTCAATAAAGCTATTTGAATCATCATCATAAATAATAATAATAATAATAATAATAATAATAATAATAATAATAATAATAATAATAATAATAATAATAATAATAATAATAATAATAATAATAATAATAATAATAATAATAATAATAATAATAATAATAATAATAATAATAATAATAATAATAATAATAATAATATCTTCAATTAATGACTTATACAAAATTAAAGAATAGAGACATCAAATATTAAGAAACATTGCTTCTAATATTGCCACAAAATGTTCAAATTTCATTCTTTTTATTTTCTATTTATTTTATATCAAATGCCTGATATTCATTCATCTGTTCTATTTCATATTCACTTTTATCTTTGTTATACACACTATTTACTATCATAAAACATCTGGTAACTAAACACCCCACTCCTAATCTTCTTAGCACAAACTAATAGTACTATTTTTTTTTAAAAAATAATAATAAATTTACAGGTTAAGAGTAGACAAATGGATCCTCTTTAACAAGTAATGTTCATTACAAATTATGCAAGCATAATATAGGTGGCGCTAAAGTAGTAGAAAAAGAAGACTGTTCTTGGTTATACTATAGTAAGCTGGAAAAATTCAAAAGATGTTATGGACATAAATATTACTTAGCAAAATCTCTCAACTAAATATCACACACAAATATTAACATAATTAAATGCTCAAGCTTACAAGAATGGCTTTACAGGAGGGTAATAGAGTTGATATCTGCTTTTAATAAAGATGTTGAAAGTAATCTGAAATGGCCATGTAATATCTTGATTTGTTAATTACTTGATTATATCAATGTGGGAATGTATTACAGACAATTCTATTAAATGAAGCAGCTATTACATATTCCACATTACCAAATTCATTTAAGAACAATGTAAGATTTAGGCTAAACCACTTAGCAACAGTATTTTTTATAACATTACTCTTATCATCAACTATCGACAATAATGTATATCACCAATGAGTGGAAAGTGATGAGAATATTTTTATGGTATTGAATAGAAAAGACCAAAACATAATTGTCTAACAATCAAAGATGAAGTAAATGATGCCTCAAATTCACATTTTAAGTAAAATTTTAATCTAGGTAGATATAATTTTCTGACAGTGATTCAATGTTTTGATCTGTGTTATGTGTATCAATTAGATATTACTGTATTATTTAAAATTTTTAATTGATGAAGTAGTATCTATCCAACAAGATCATGATAATAGAGACTATTTTTAAAAATATGGAAATAAAGGCTTTCATTGCAATATAGTCTATTAAAAAGAATAAGTATAGATGTAATGCAAATCTGAGATTTTGCCTTTTTACTTATAATGTCTTCTGTGATTCTTAAAATTAATATCACAATTATAAAAATCTGCCAGAGCACCATTAAAAAAACATCTTAATTTTATTTCCAAACTTATCAATAATTCTATTTATATAGTGATTTATTCAATCTTGGTAAATTCTATCGATTTTTGAGAAAGAGGAGTCTGGAAAGTGGGAAATATTATTTTACCCATAATTAAATTCATATCAATAAGCTAAATGGTGCAATCTGCAAAGATATTACCAACATCTCATTTAACTAAATTGAGACCAGTATTTTCTCAAATTTACCACTATTCAGTATAAGTTGTTGTAGGTAGACAACGGTTTTTATATGCTGGTATATGTATTTTTTTTTTTTTTTTAAGTATTAAAAATTTAGTATTTAATGACTTAAGCATTAATAATGTTTAACTTAGGTAAAAATAAATAAACAAATCGACTTTTGAAGATATTTATTAACAAATCTCCACATTATTAAATGTTCTAACTTTCTGGAGTTCTTCATATGCAATAACACTATTTACATTCTAGCCAACATTCTTTATCATTTTCTTCATGCTTTCTTAAAATATTTATTTCTGAATATTATTTTTAAATGTTTATCTTTTCATTCTAACATTTCCAGATGATCTAACACCCAAATTAGAATTTAACCATTTTACTTTTCAATGTTAATAAAAAGATGCTTAAATTCTAATGTATTTCTTTATAGCTAATCCTTCCCCATCCACGACTTTTATTACAAAAAAAACAACAACATCGCAATCAATATCTTGAGAAGTTTCAAACAGAATATAAAATATACTTGTGAAAGACAACCTAATATCTTGGACCTCAAGTTAAATTTTTTTTCAAGATATTAGTTGCATATTATCTCTCTTTTTTCCAGTAACAAATTTATCGATTTGTTTTTCTTTACAGAAGATATGAAATCAATATTAGAATTAGTACATTTATTATCAAATCCAATAAGGGCTTTGAGCTTCTATCGTCGATTTTTCAATGAAATGGATGGTTAAATAGTCAGAAGAATGAGAAAATTAAAGCCTGTCCATTAAAGTTTGAGGAATTGCTATCTTAATATAAACCAAGCACTTATTGTAAATATGTGAGGGATATTATGTTCTGGTTCAACTGATGAGTGCGTTTTGCACAAAATACATATACTGGGGACCTGAGCACAGACTTTCACATGACCCACTATTCTCCACTCTATTTAATAATACTGATACACTTAAGCACATATATGCTGAAAAGATAAATAATCACCAATATGTATTAAATGGATTATGTCCTGTACATGTGGGGTTTAGATTGACCTTAGGTCAACATGAGTGTGACAAGAATCTCGGCTTTAGGGTGGCCTTCGAGCATTCCATCATCAGATTTTCAATTAGATGGACGGTTGAAGAGTTGGAGTGTGCAGTAGATTGAAGCCTGTCCATTAAAGTATGAAGATTGTCTATCTTAATATATATCTATAGTATATGTGTGTGGGAGATGATAATCTGAACCAACTGATGATTGCTGGTTTAGCATGAAATACGTATATTGGTGATTATTTATTTTTACAGCATATATGTGCTTGAGTGTATCAGTGTTATTAAATAGAGTGGTGGTCATGTGAAAGTCTGTGCTCATATACCCTACATATTACATATATAGGCACGGGTATATAATAAGCCTGTGTTTCAGTTAATACTGGGGATCATGTATTTTTTTCGCATGTGTCTAATCATATGGATCGGTTGCTTAAGATGGCGGGGATGAATCGACTGAAAAATTCTGAGTTCAAATGCCTCTAATTATATATAACTGATCACGAATAAAATTCAATAATTCAACCTAATAAAAAACATATTAGCGCTGCAAAATGGGATTTCAATAGATTGTGCGATATAATTACGGTATTATTTTGCAATCTTAAAAAATAATCAGTGAAAGATAATAACAAAATTTAATTTAAAAGTTATTTATTGTAAAAAAGCAAAAAAAATATACAATCCGGGATAAAAATCTAAAATAAAAAAATTAATGTAATTACTAGAAAACTATATATATATATGTGTGTTTAATGATTAAAATTATATTTAAAAATATAAAAAAAATATTATTTTGCATAAAATAACGACAAAAGACAATAAATGTATATATTTTGAGATGTATATGTAAATAATGAATTATTATTTTTTATATAAATCATTATTTGAGAAATCTCTCTTTACAAGGTCAAGGATTTTTTTTAAAAAAAGACCTTCTATTTGAGATACATTATTTAATATTTTTAATTTCGCATCAATATTTTGAAGGAAAAAATAAACGTTCTTTCCCTCCCACAGAATACATTGGTGAGAAAATAAAAATTCAATTATTAAAAGAGAGTCAGTTAAGTCAAGCATGGAGTCCAGTATCAATATGATTATGAGAAAAAAGTCTTAAAAAAATTAATTCGGTGTTGAGAATTAAAACATTCTAAATCAGTGAATCATAATTATAAAAAAAAAAAACATATATTGTGTATATGTGCAACAATATTGTGTATTTATATGTGAAAAGCAAGGATATATAATTAGTATGTCCACGATCCTAATTTTTGATTTTAGTTTTTGTTCTAGCAGAACACACTATAGCTTTGGAAACAAAAAAGATAATGTGGATAAAAGACTACATGGTATTCTAAGGTGATCTTTTAAAGATATGGTTACAAAAAGTGTAAATGGCTTTTAAGATTCACATTGATATAAATCGACAGTTGGCCTAATGACTTGAACCAACTGATGAGACCTGATTCATATCAAAATGCATCTTAGAAGTTATTTACATTTTCACTATTTGTAATCATATAATTAAAAAAATAATGCAGGTGTTTTTGTTGTATAAACGTATATAAAACTGGACTATTAAACCACTAAACATCACATGATCACCATTTCTTATGCTTGCTCATAACTATTATTAAAACAGGCAAAACTCTCCACACAATAGTGTCATTCAGTGCAAGCCAGAATAATCAATGAATGCCAAAAGGCTTGTGCATAAAATCCCTATCTAGTGCAAACTCATCCAATCTAGATGCAGTGCTCTCAAATTCAAGGTTCCTCACTGACGAAGGCCATAAGCCAGAAACTATTCTAGGGATATTGGATGAGTAGGCACTAGATATGGATTTTATGCACAAGCCTTTTGGCATCCATTGATTACTCTGGCTTGCACTGAGTGGCACTACTGTATGGAGAGTTTTGCCTTTTTTAACAAATTTAACTATTAATAGAAAAAGTGTGTAAATATAGATTAAAGAAATTGTTATGCATTAACAAAATAATAGATGTATCTGTTTGCAAGAAATAATTTCTAACTTTAAAAATTAACCTTACTGGTAATTATCTATAATTGTGTGTGTATATATATATACTAATAAAGAGATACTTATAAATTGAAAGTAACGGATCTATTTATAAATAACACAGGCATTAGAACAAAGAGTGAAACTGGTGTATTAAAAACTGTATCTGAGAGATGAAAATACAAAATTACAAATAAGCAATTTCAAACCAAAATGTGTTACCGAAATCTTATACAACTAGACTCAAACTAATTGCAAAGGATGGCAGTTGTTGTCCAAATAACATAAACTACAACACAAGCTAGATATTACAAACACTTTATACACAAAAAGAATTTCTCTTTTGGTTAATATGCTTTGCTATTTTAATACATCTCAGCTTAGTTGAAATTCTTATCTGAGATTACTTATGTGTTATCATTCATTTAGATAAATTTACAGTTTAATCTACAGTTAAAGCTGTAATTTAAACTATGTCTTATTTGAACAAATCCAGTGTTCAATAGGAATGCAATTTTTTCAACTATAAAATTACCTTTGATCTCCTAGTTATAAATATTAATCAATATAAGCATTTATTTATTATTTTATATAACTAATATTTTTTACTATCATTATCATTTTATCAGCTTCTCATAGTAATGCCATCAAGTCACAGCCACAATGTCCTATTATGAGCAATTTGTCCATATCTGACTTCATTGAGCACATTTTAAAGATGGAATATTCTTGGCCTTCCTAAAATTTTGCCTTATAAAATATTTTGCAAAAAACCTTTCATGTCCTAAAATATGACCTAAGTTTTGACTTTTTCATTTTTATCATATTCAGTAGATTTCTGTTTACTCCAAGCTCTTTTAATGTTTGATTATTATTCTTCTTTTCCATCCAATTCATTCGAACTAATCTTCTCCAAAGCCACATTTTGATTTCTTTCAATCTTTTTCTTTTGTGTTTTTCCAAGGACTATGTCTCACAAACATGAGCCAATATATTCCAAATAGTTTTAATAAATTTTATTTTATTTTTTATATCAATATTTTTATTTGGTAGTAAAGCTTTTTTTGTTTTATTTTTAAAAAAGCATGTTTTGCTAACATTATTCTCCTCTTAATCTCCATAAGACTACCATTGCCATCACAAATCATACAACAAATCACACTTCCTAGGTAATAAATATTCCTTAACTTATTCTATAATATATTTTACTATAATACTGTAATATTTTTATAAATAGTGTAATTCATTCAAATTTATTTGTAGAAATGCAAAGCATATAATTTAAATTTATATAATAATTGCATGTTTCATTTGATAATAGAAAGGCATTATTACCTTTGCAATACCTATCATGATAATTTGGGAGCATTTTTTTGTCATATTAATAAGTTATGATTTAAAAATATATAAGATTTTAAACATAAATGGAAGGGATTAAAACATTGAATAGAAAAAAATAAGATTATGCTTATGTTAATAATGAAAAAAATATTCACAAAAATTAAAATCTATATCAAAGTTTATAAGAAATATAATTTGAGTTGAAAAAAGATGATTGGTAATAACTTGTGAATTTATTAAATGACCATAATTATCAATGAGTAAATCTAGAAAATGCAATACTTGTAAATTGATGCACTGAATATAGATATCATCATCATCACTTTCAACCATGATCAATCCCCTTCAGGATGAAGATCCTTAAGTTGAATCCATCTTCTCCCAACTCTAGCCTCTCTTCTCCACATCACTCTAGTACAATTCCTTATTTCATCCATCCATCTGACATGTGGTCTCTTTCTAGGTCTTTTATAATCTCATGGACTCCAGTTTAAAATGTCAACTATCCATCTATTATCATCTCTTTTAGTGATATGTCCAAATCAACTTCATTTTAGTCTTTTAATTAAGTGCATAATTAAATATTAATGTATTGCTATTTAAGATGGTGGAATACACTGAAGCTTGCTATAGCAAAGAATATTAATCTTCAATTTTATATAGGCATTTTTTAAAATTTTGTAGTTTTATTCTAGTGAAGTGATGTGCACTATTTCTAACTAATAAGAAGAAGTGTCAAGGATCGGATGGATACTAAGCTAAATATAAACTGTCAGATATTTTTAATAACAATCTCTCCACCATCCTGACATTGATGAAATCCTACAGCTAAGCTCAGTAGGTTATTAGTTATAGTAAAATATACTACAGAGACATCCATTAAAATACAAGGGAACTTAAACTAATGATAAAAGCCTATTATTATAATGTAAACAAATAAATTAAAAAGAAAAGAAACCTCACTCATACTTATGCACTACTTTTCAAATCAAGCAACTTTTCCCATATTAAAATGGATTCCCCAAGTAATATAAGTATTTGTAGGTGATATAAAATTTTTTTGAAATATATTAAGGAACAAATATTAATCACCAATCCATTTATTGCCATGATCTGATCTAACATACCTTTCTAGAGTAAAAACCAATGTACTTTTCTTATAGTACAATGAACTGTAATTAGTTTCTTAACATCACACTATTGACTTTTGCAATTATAAAATTAATTTGAATAATCATGAAATAATATATAATGAACTCAGGATTCTTTCTTTACTAATTTTGAATATTAATCATCATATCATGTTGTTGAATAAATGAATGACATCCTAGTAGACTAAAGGAGACATACATTTCTCTTATACGCTAATGTATTCCCATATATTATAATAACAACAAAACAACATTTAATTAAAGAAATATTTAATCTAACTAATAATCACATGTTTAAAAAATATATAAATTTGGAAAAGTTAACCCACTCACCCCCAGGATGACATTCGAGTGTCTAGAAAGAAAGGATACTTTTTATATCATTCTAATACTCACCAATAACACAATTTAAAATCAATTTCTAAAATAATATACTCTTTGTTTGTGAATAATAAATAATATGCAGTCTGAAATATATAATGAATTCAAAATAACATCTAATAAATATTTGATTCTTTCAAATGTAACTCCAATCTTGGGAATTATAATACTTATTCGTGCAACTTTTGCATTTTTAAGTTTAGATCTGTGATTTTTAAAATTGATTATCAGTTTTACCAAGTTTCTGTAACATAATCAAGAATTTAACATGATCACCATTTCTTATGCTCATTCATAACTGTTATTAAAACAGGCAAAATGCCAGAAGGTTTGTGCATAAAATTCCTATCTATTGTCTACTCATCCAATATCCCCAAACTAGTTTCTAGCTTGTGACCTTTGTCAGTAAGGAACCTTGGATCTGAGAGCACTGCACCTATAACTTAGGCTCCTCGCTGATGAAAGCTTCAAGCCAGAAACTAGTCTGGGGATATTGGATGAGTATGCACTAGATAGGGATTTTATGCACAAGCCTTATGGCATTCATTGATTAATCTGGCTTGCACTGAGTGGCACTACTTTATGGAGAGTTTTGCCTGTTTTAATAATTATGAATTCGGGATTCAAGAAATCATATATAGAAAACAAAGACTAAATTCTAATAATAATAAATACATTTATTGCCATTTAACATCACATTTACAATTTACAAAATTTATTTACATCTTTTTGCTAAAGAAAAGTCATCTGGAAACATAGGCACTGTTTTATTACACAAGATGCAATAAAAATAATTGCCTACACACTTGCAACAATCCTCAATTACTCATACAAACACTTGCGTGATTTATTTTATGATGCACTCGTTTTAAAGTAAGACTACTTCACTATTTTATTAACTTACTTTTAACATATTTTATAAAATAGTCATTTACTAAAAAAGCTTTCAAAATATAATAAAACAAAAATATATTTAAGATACACTTTTATGTCCAGTAAGCTACTATTGCTTATCATATTATAATATTCTATTGATATTTACAAAACACACTAAAATTAAAAAAAACTTAAATCCTAACTGACAGCTGCTGAATTTTCACCAGCAAAGTGTTATGATAATATTAATTATCATACAAAATACAAATAAGACAACTACTGTCTGATATTATTTACTTAACAATAAAAATATTACAAATGTACACAACATACTAGATTTGGCAATTGTCTTACCCAGCCCATCAGTGAACTCCTTCTGGATGGTACTAATGATAATATTGCACATGTGCATCTCTTGTTATGCTGTTCACACAAATAAACATTAAATTCCTAACATACTTGTTGGTTTGCTTGTAAACTGCTGGCAAGGCATGGCAGTACAATACATCCATTATTTCACTTAACTAAACACTACAGATAGAAAAGTGCCCCTGAAGGGACTGTATACTTAAAAATTCACCTTATCACTGCTATAACAATCTTAATACATCGATAACTTCACTGTGAAATAGAACTAAATATCTTCATGAGGGAGAAAAGTTCCTCTGAGCTAACTACAGAACTGAAATGAAACAATGGTATATTCCATCATCTTTTCTCGGGTAAATATATGTGTGGACAAGATCTCAACATATGAAAATAGAATATATACCATAGAAAAAATCCTCTTTATGGCTCAAGCTACAATCGCTAAGCATTAAAATAATCATAAAATATAGAAATATAATCCTCTCATGAGAAATAAATACTAAACATTGGGGAGAGCACATTCAAATCCTACAAAGTACATTATAAATAAGACAATATTTGATAAATCCACATGCATTCCACACTTATTAAAATGGGACTAGCATATATTCTACACAAAACCATGGCATGATAAAAAAATTATCACTGAAAAAACTAAAGAAATAAATCTTCAATCTATAAAATACATACATTAAACAATGTAATAAATCAACAAATAAATACAATTCAAACAACTATAAATTACTTTAAGTAGCATAATAAAAATTTGCAATTAATAAGAAACACACATATTCAATAAAAACAGCATAAAATTTTATAAACTAAAATGGACATAAATAGCAAGCAAATATTGCTAAATATAATACTAATAAATACCTTCTCATATTAAAAACTTGATAATGAAATTATTATAATATAATAATTAAAAACTATTATGAGCTTCTGATAAAATATTGGCTGTTTACCCATAAGGAAATTTGTATGGTTTAATAAAATACTACTCATGAATGTAAGGATATATATTTTTTTACCTGAACATGTATATTATTTATCTTATTTTAAGCCAATAATAATAAAAAATGTATAAGTTTTACTTTCTCAAACATAAGAATAAATGCATGATTTATCATGCAACTAAAGAAAAATACTTTTGCATAATATTAAAATAAATAATTATTAATCAAAAAATAATAAAATTAATATTATCGCTTTAAAAAAAAACACCATTGTTCTTTATCTGAGTCCTCCTGCGGTGAGCTATCTGACACAGGAAAACAATGTTTTTTTGCTGATGAATTATTTTTATAAACAATGCATCCTTAACTTATCATATTTTAACAACAATAAGGCACTTATGATCTTTCAGAAATCAATGATACAAAATAGCAACATTTAACAAACAATTTCTGCCAAAAAATTTGGATCCATTTATACATTCATAGCTTTATTCAAACAATTAGCTATAACTTGTTTGAATATATATATATTACTTCTAGCAGCAAACATTATTAGAAATATTTTTATTAAATTTGTCCATTGTAAACTGAACAGTTCCTTCATTTTTAAAGAACATTTTAAATACTTTTTAACATATTTTTATACACTCAAGAGCACTTAATGATAGTAATTATTAAATTACTATTCATTTTAAAAGTCAGCAATTCATAGTTCATCTTTATATTTCATAACATTGATATACATTGAAGTCATATCTTTTTACATACAACTTTATATTAATGTATTTACTTATTTCATATTATAACTGTTTTCTAGGAAACATTAACATAGTTATCTCAAAATAAAGTTCATCTTATTTTATCAAATAGGCAAGTCAGAATTTTAAAATCTTTATCAAGATAACACTTAAAAATGAAATTATCACTTCCATTGAAGCACTTTTTTTTATCTTTAAGTTAAATTCAAAAATCTTTCAATGGTTAGTTTGAATGCTACTTTACTAAAAATAGTAAATATAAAATAGGAATGGTCCACTACAATGTTCATTATAGTTTTGAAAAATAATGCAAAACAAATTACCTTTTCACTTCATAACTATCTGTTCAGGCATGGTTGGATAAAATGAATTAATAAAAAGAAACAATTTTCCATAGGCATTTTTTTACTTTCTGTAGAAGTTTCTAGATTAGGTTAAGCCACAGGGAAACTCAACATCTTATCTTTTACTAGCAATGCACTGTTACTCAAGAAATAAAAGTTTAAAAAAAATTAACACTTTTAAATTTAGAATATAAAATAATTGAAATTAAATATTACTATTTTCTTGTTGAAGATTCTTGGAATGAGAAAGAAGAGTTCAGTCAAAACAGCAAGCACACCAACATCATATACATGGAAAAATCCTTTACTTTTATACATTTTTATTTTGATGGACATTTTAATTAGCCACACCTTTTAAAAATGTGACCTCTATTAAAAATATATAAATGACAACATGGAACTAAATTAAAAATTATATAATATTGATTTACCTTTAATTACCATGTGATAATTTAAAACTTCCTAAAAATTGAACTTTGACAATAGAATAAATAATACATTTGTTATTTTAAATTATCACTTTTAATTTATAAAAAGTTCTTAACTTATTTATTTTAAACACTTTCAATGCTAAATTAATTATTCATTTATTTTTAAATAAATACATAAATTAAAATTAACTTTACTTATAACAAATAACATTTTATTAATTTATATACACACATGCAGGAACTTACTTTACATACTTGTTAATTTATTCTGTTTAATAATTAATTTGTGCATTTTAACTAACTTTAAAATTTACTTTAAATACACTAACTATTTAAATCCTTTGAACTCTAATAATATAATAACTTAAATAAATTCTTAATCAACTTGAAAAACTAATTTAACAATGATATTATGACATAAATAAATCCACTAACTATCTTAAAATTTTTAAGCATGAAAATTAACTTTACTCAGTCTTATATTTATTTTTATTTACTTTACATTCTCTATAAAACCAAGCATAAACTAAGCCCAATTTTTTTCTTAAAAGCATACTTATTAATTAATTACTAGAGCTACATATTCTAGTAACTTTTAAGTTATTACAAATTTTATATTTAGTACTTAAAATTACTCGAATATTAATTATATGAATTAAATTAAACTTAGATAGCATAATCCCTGCATATTTTATTTTTTATAATAAATTTTATCATCTTCTCTACTTCTCCCATTTTATTTTTTTTAAATAGCATAAACACATAACTTAAGTAGTTGAATAGGACAATATGGAATAGCACAGAGTCACGAATAGGACAATATGGAATAGCACAGAGTCACTATATATATATGTATATAACAAGTTATAATCACGTAACTTGCTATTGCTTGTATTTATGATCAATAGATGGCGCTTTACCAAAGCCACCGAACAAGCATATATTTGTTTACATAAACATCAAAAGAGTCAGAATTCACTATTTCTTTCATTTGCTCCACCTTCAGATCAGCTGATTTCAAGCTAATTTGTTATCATCAGTGAAGGATAGGGCTAGAAACTAGATCTAAACACTGACTCCAAGCATTTATGCAACAAGTTTCTATCAATCAGTTTGCAAGCATGAATTTTTCAGACATGTAATGTCTTTAAACCCAGCCTAACAAGCCAGATAGCTACATGGGTCTGATATCAGTTCAGTTTCTCCACCTAGTCAAAGCCTCTGCAATATATATCATTGCAAAAACCTTTAAAGGTGCATTTATGAAAAACAAAAACGAGTTATAATCACGTAACTTGCTATCGCTTGTATTTATAATCAATAGATGGCACTTTACCAAAACCACCAAACAAGCATATATTTGTTTACATAAACATCAAAAGAGTCAGAATTCACTATCTCTTTCATTTGCTCCACCTTTATATCAGCTGATTTCAAGCTAATTTGCTATCATCAGTGAAGAATAGGACTAGAAACTAGATCTAAACACTGACCCCAAGCGTTTATGCAACAATTTCCTATCAGTTTGCAAGCATGAATTTTTTACACATGTAATGTCAGTGTTTAGATCTAGTTTTTAGCCTTATCCTTCACTGATGATAGCAAATTAGCTTGAAATCAGCTGAGCTGAAGGTGGGGCAAATGAAAGAGATAGTGAATTCTGACTCTTTTGACGTTTATGTAAACAAATATACGCTTGTTCGGTGGTTTTGATAAAGCACCATCTATTGACCATAAATACAAGCGATAGCAAGTTACGTGATTATAACTTGTTTTTGTTTTCCATAAATGTACCTTTAAAGGTTTTTGCAATGACATATATTGCAGAGGCTTTGACTATGTGGTGAAACTGAACTGATATCAGACCCATGTAGCCATCTGGCTTGTTAGACTGGGTTTGAAGACATTATGTGTCTGAAAAATTCATGCTTGCAAAATGATAGGAACTCGTTGCATAAATGCTTGGAGTCAGTGTTTAGATCTAGTTTCTAGCCCTATCCTCCACTGCTGATAGCAAATTAGCTTAAAATCAGCTGATCTGAAGGTGGAGCAAATGAAAGAGATAGTGAATTCTGATTCTTTTGACGTTTATGTAAACAAATATACGCTTGTTCGGTGGTTTTGGTAAAGCACCATCTATTGATCATATATATATATATATTTATATATATATATATATATATATATATATATATATATATATATATAAACAATTGAAAATATATAAATTAATTAAATGAAATATATAAATAAATAAAAACAAACACAATTCTCTGATTACACAGTTATCTTTAATATTTCAACCAGAACACTGATTTTCATCAGAATGTTATGTTCTAAAGGAGGGCATTTTGCTGTACTTTTCATGAAAACCAGTCTTCAGTTGAAATACTAAAAGCAATTGCATAGAGAAATAATTATATTTGTTATATATATATATATATATATATATATATATATAAATATAATATATTTATATATATATATATATATATATATAATAAACACTATTAATAATAAGTAACAATAAAACATGTTGCATAAAACAAAGTAACATATCAACAACTGGGTGTATGTTTTTAACTACAATCTTTATTAACAAAAAAACAAAAATTAGATACCAAAATAAATAGTGATGGTATCTATGCTAGAAAGATTATAATTTATCTAAAATTATAGCTTAACATTGCTTTAGACCAGGTCAGTCATATTCATACAACTAATATAGGCTTATATAATTTTTTCATTCTTAATACTGATGGCTTTTGATATTTTTAATGTTGTCTTATCCATAATATAGTGATCCATTATAATTATAACCCAATAATATTTTTTCTTTCCTTAATTTAAATATAACAAAATAAATAGTGATGATACATTATACTGAAAAGATTATAATTTATTTTAAATCTATTCCATTGATTAGTTATGGTCTAAATGAGCTATGTTAGGTTTTGAGTTTATTATGTTCTAATAAATTGTAAAATTACCTAATATATTTCATTTTAAAACCGAATTAAAATGAATATTATAAAAATAAATTTAATATCCCAAATTTAAAGAGTAATTATAGTAATATCTATAGATCAGAGGCTTTTGAAAAGTGAAACCAATCATTTTGAATTGAAATGAGCATATATATATATATATATATTGAATAGATTTGTGGATTGTATTTATTAATAATATATTTCATTCAATAATAAAAATGTAAAGATAATAATGTTTAATAATAATATTTTTTTATTTATAATTTAAAAAACATTAATTATAATAATCATATAAAATTACTTTAATCTTATTTGAATTAATGTACTTAACATCACATGATCTCCTCACTGATGAAAGTCACAAGATAGAAACTAATCTGGAGATATTGGATGAGTAGACATTAGATGGGATTTTATACACAAACCTTCTTGCATCCATTGATTATTCTGGCTTGCACTGAGTGGCACTACGGTATGGAGAATTTTGCTTCTGTTTGAATTAATGTAGTTAACATTAATATATGTAAGAAATTTTGTAAAAAAATATAAAAAAATATGATTGTAATTTAGACACTTTACCATCTACAGAATGAATAATAATTATTTTATTCTTTTCACTAAAAAAAGTTTTCAGTTATTATTTTATTTTTCTAAAAGCAAATGAAAAGATGTTAAATTATTTTTTTAAGAAAAGTAATTTTAATATATAAGTTGATAATTAAAGAATAAAATAGCTTTAACAGTAGTACTAAATGAGCTAATAACAAAACATGATTTTAGATGTGAAAGATTAACCATGAATGCCAATGAATAGGGTTTGATCAAGAGTATTTCCTGCTACTTTATAGAATTAGATGTTGGTTTCATCGTAATTTATGTACTATTTATGATACAGTATTTTCTGTCTTCCTGTTTTCTTTATTGTCTTCAGTCACCTAAAATAGAATTTGGCTATCGCTTGTCTATATATCAACTATATCATAGAATTTTGAGTGTGTATCACTCACACTTTTTAACTCGGCATAATCTTGCCCCAGTTCCTTTATTTACTTATTCTCATTAAATGAGTTTTCTGTGGATTTATATATATTTTTGCTGACTATATTACTAAACTTACAGTAAGTCTTCAAACAGAATATATAGCTATTGCATTACAAAAAAAAAAATGGATAGAATTTTGTGTATCTTTTAATATCAAAATGCATAAAAATTAAATAAAATCTACAAAGAATTATTGTCTATATCTTAGCTTAAAGAAAATTAATTTTCTTATAATAATGAGAGTTGAACATATTGTTTGTTAGAAATTCTGCTTAACTAAAATATATTGTTTTTTAGTTTTCAGATTGTTAATATTTGTCAATAAACATTGATAGCTTTGCATGATAGAAATTGTTATGCCAGCCTTTGTTGTTTTATATGACTTTTCAAAATGGAAAACTGTCAATGTTACTTAGATATCACAATAATTACAATTAGAATTTTAAGAAAAAAAGTTTGTTCTTTTTAAACATTTATTAAAATAAATATTCATATGCTTAAACTTTTTAAGAGATTACGTGATGTTCAAGTTGTCATGTAACAAGTTGAAAGCAACAGTTTCATTCAGTTAACCAAACAGAAATTTTTAAACTATTTTCTCTTCTGAAAATCAATTTATATAAATTCAGATTTCCAAGTCTACTATCTATACTGAATCATCATCATCATCATCAACCATTATCAATCCACTGCAGAATAAAGGTCTCACCAAGTTCAATCCATCTTTTCTGATCTTTAGCTTCTCTTTTCCACATCATCCCTACACACTTCCTTATTTCATCTATCCATCTCACATGCGATCTCTTTCTGGGTCTTTTACAATCTCTTGAAATCCAGTTTAAGATTTCAATTGTCCATCTATTATCATATCTTCTAGCAATATGTCCAGTCCAACTCCACTTCAATCTTTACACTTGTTTGTTCTCTTATCCATATATTGCATTTTCAATCTCTTCTTGTTACTCCCAACATGCATCTCTCCATACTTCTTTGAGTGGTTTGAAGTCTCTGTATTGCTCTTCTATTAAGTGTCCAATTCTCAGATCCATAAGTAAGAACTGGTAAAACACATTTATTAACACCCTTCCTTTTCAAACACAAAGGCATATTTCCTTTTAGTATCAAGTTATTTCTACCAAAAGCACTGCAAACAAGTTTAATTCTATGATTAATTTCATCCATTATGTTTCCATCTGTATTAATAAGCTGACCAAGGTATTTGTAGCTGTTAACTTCTTCTAACTCATCATAATAAATCTTTATTTTCATATTTTGAGAAAATCTATTAAACAATACTTTAGTCTTTTTAACATTTATCTTTATTTCTACTTTCCTACTTTCATCTGATAACTCCTGCAACATTTCCTGCAGCTCTAAAGCATTATTTTCAAAAACAACTACATCATATGCAAAATCTAAATGACTTAAATAATCTTTATTTACTTTCACTCCTTTAACTTCCCATTTTTATCCACAAAATACTTCATGCAGCACTGCTGTACAAAGTTTTGGAGATATGGAGTCATTCTGTCTTACACCCTATACTATATATGGCAACATTTATATGCAACTATACTCTGTCATTTATATATGTTTATGCTTGCTGAGAGGTTTCTTAGCTGAATTACATTTATTAAAAGCAATTTAATTATCTTTTGTTAATTTGTTACATTCTGCCATTTCTATTGCAAGGATTTTTTACAAACTCCCGGTCAATAAAGTCATTTGATTTTTTTAAATAAAGATAATATTTCAAATTAATGGAGTAGATTTACACAATTTTAAATATTTTTATATAAAAAAGACATATGGCTTTATTGGTAGTGCATAAGAAATTCAAGCACCAGACCTGTGAACAAGAATCAATCCTGGAACTTCCCAATCCCAAGTTGGATACTCTACCAACTCTGGCAAACCATGTAAGGCAAAAAAGTATGGCTTTATTGCTTGAAAGTTCATCAGAAGTTTGAGCATCACAACTGTGAATGCCAGAATCAATCCTGGGACTTCCCAATTTCCCAAATTGATGTTCAACCAACTATGCCAAACCATGTAAGGCAAAAAAGTGCTAAGGGCTTTATTGTTTGGAAGTTCATAAGAAGTTTAAGCATCAGAGAACTATGAATTTAAGAATTGATCTTTGGACTTCCTAATCCCAAGTCAGATCCTCTACCAACTGTACCATATCATGAAAGACTGAAAAATACTAATGGCTTTATCACTTGGAAGTTTGAGTACCAGAACTGTGAGTGCCAGAATCGATCCTGGAATCTCCCGATCCCAAGCCAGACGCTCTACCAACTGTGCCAAACCATATAAGACAAAAAATTTCTAAAGGCTTTATTGCTTGGAAGTTCTTGAGAAGTTCAAGCACCAGAACAGTGAGTTCCAGAATCGATCCTGGAACCTCCTGATCTCAAGCCAGATGCTCTACCAACTGTGCCAAACCATATAAGACAAAAAGTGCTAAAGGCTTTATTGCTTGGAAGTTCTTGAAAAGTTCAAGCACCAGAACTGTGAGTGCCAGAATCGATCCTGGAACCTCCTGATCCCCGAAGTCAGATGTTCTACCAACTGTGCCAAAACATGCATGGTAAAAAGTGCTAATGGCTTTATTGCTTGGAAGTTCACAAGACATTCAACCATTAGAACTGTGAGTACCAGAATCAATTCTGGGATCTCCCAATTCGAAGTTGGATGCTCTACCAACTGTGCCAAACTATGCAGGGTAATATTATATAATAATGTGAGATATTAATATCAAATTGAGTATAAAATAAAAATGAATTAATAAATATCTAATATAGATTAATATAAAATAGACAAAATAGTCAATATGAATACTGTACATAGTTTTAAATATTAAAAAAATATATTAACAGCTAATTGTTAGCTCATATCACCAATATTTATGTACTATACAATTCTCTAAATTCTACATTTTGCTTTGCTATAAAATAAGAGAAAAGTAAATTTTAAATGAATATTTTGATTTTAAAAATGGGCTATTATAGGATTCTATCTATTAAGGATTGCATGAAGGACCGAAACTTCCTTCACATAAGAATGTCAACTTTTATTATGTACTCACTGTGGATAACTAGATGCAAGATCACCTTCAATTTTCCACCACTGAATGCAAAGGCAATATTCATGAGTACTCTAAAGAAGATTTAAAAAAAGATAAAATTCTATCAACAAAATTCCTTTATGAGAACACTTGGAGTCTGTTCAAAATCCACAGCATCCAAACATCCCTATAATCACTCATGGAATAAACTGAACCATTGTCTTCAAACCTCATAGGACATAGAGATCATGTCATTAAAGCAGTTGATCTTTTTGAACAAGAAAACATCAAGAAATCACTGTTCCAAATGTACTACATAATTCACACTCAGAGCCTTTTCTAATAAAGTTAATTTGGATTTTAAAAAAAACACTGGCCAACTATTACCTCCTTCCTGTTTTCTATATGTATGTAACCTTATTATCTCCTTTTACTTACAATGTAAACATATATATGCAGAGTGACTCAGAAGAGTAAATGTAAAAAAATTTTTTTATCAATAATAAAGTTCTTTTTGAAACTAAAAAATATTTGGGAAATAAAAAAATGATGAAAAATGAATAATGAATAGAAAATATTTCTTTATCCTTAATTATTATTAACATTTTAACTCAAATACACCACTCAATCTTGAGTTATCATGATTCCTCATTAAAACAGGCAAAACTTACTATACGTATTGCCACACACAGCAAGCTAGAGTAATCAATGACTATATAAGCTAATGGGCTTGGATTGAAAACATTAAGTTGTTTTCAGTTTGACTCATAGTTAAAAGGTCGTTGCTGGAGGATTGCATAGATCCTAAGATCTAGGTACAGTGCTCTCAGATCCAAGGCTCCTCACTGATGGATGAGTAGGCACTAGATGGGGATTTTATGCACAAGCCTTCTGGCATCCATTGATTACTCTAGCTTACTGTGCATTGCAATATGTATAGTGAGTTTTGCCTGTTTTAATAACAGTTATACACAAGCATAAGAGGTGGTGGTCATGTAATTCCTCATTAAGTTAGAAGAGTATAAATCTACAGCTGTTATGAAGTAATGATCCACTTTATATTACTATCTATGTAATTATTAATAATCAATGAAAGCAGAGGGTAATGACCATTACATCTTTAAGAGCTAACTAAACAACTTTTGCCAAAATGAAGTAGAATGGGGAAAAATTAATCAGGACTAAAAAATATTTGGTAATAAAAAGTAAGAAATAGGTGGGTTTATTATGGTGAAAGAGTTATGGAGAGAGGGAATATACTTAATTTGTTTAATCGTATTTTAACCAGAGAGTTGACTTTCTTTTAAGAAAAAAACATTTTAAGTCACATCTGACAGAATAATTAGATAATAATGAATTTGGAGGGATGCTGGATAACTTTGATGAAAGATGAATTTATAATAATGTAAAAAAAAATTATAATTTTATAGAATTACCACAATTTATGAAATGCACTTTTCTGAAAATCAAAACTTTAACATCACCATAGAAGACATTTTGCCTTATGTCACATGATATCTCTATATGCTTTAGCACAGTAGTAGAGTTGAAGTCTCAACAAGTAAATATCCAATCTTATAACTTCTAATGCTCAAGTATTACATAATCTTCTAAGCGACTAATTATTTGCCATTTTTATTCACTAGCATCTACAATTGAATGCTTTTACTTATAAAGACCAATATTCAGAATCTGTTCTAGAGGTTTTTTGGTACTATTTTCGGTTATCTTTTGTTTACATAGATATCTCTTGAATAGAGTGATGAATATGATGCAGTATTTACTAAATGCAATGTGAACTCATATGAGTTATACATCATCCTTATTCATCATGAAAGTCTTTTAGTATTAAAAATCATAATATTCTGAAATTTACAGTTTTAAACTCTAATCTGCTTGGTAAACTTAAATAAATTCGTATCTGGTAAAATCACAACTTCCATAGATTGCTTTAATTCATAAAATTGATTGGACCAATATTGCTATCTTCAGAATTAAAATTTAATTCACTTAAAAAAACTTTCATCCTGCATAAATTACTATATTGAAGGGAAAGGAGCTCAATTCCTAGTATAGTCACAGCTTCTGAACATAATCTGAGGTTTAAAGTTTATATCTGGGCAAAAGATAACATCTAGTTTAATGAATGATATGTAATAATCATTACTGTATTATTCTAGGTTGGATCATATCAAAGTTCTGGAAGGAGTAAATTTGACACTTATAAGTATAAATGTAACAGTAAATACTATTATTAGTAAGTTTGATTTCATTTAACAATTAATTTTTAGTGAGACTTTTTCAAAAGTAATACTGTTAGATAGATATTTTTTAACGAATAGTTTTTCCCCCACTTTTTCAGATCCTTCTATAATACCATTTAATAATGAATGAATACAAATAGTAGTATTATTACATCCACATTCTCCTATTAATTTCCAATCTGTGTAATTCTTCAATAAGGATTGATTTATTTACTTTTTTCTACTGTTTTAAACCTTGCATTATACATGTTTTCATAATCAGTTAGTTCTCTTTTATTTTACTCTGGAGTTATTTATTGTAAGCATAAATACCAGATAATAATGATATTATATCTACATTTTTGGACTAGCTTATATATTATTATTTCTTCAAATATTACACATTAAGCCTGCATCCTGCCATTCCTCTTCTATGTATTTAAATGAATATGGTCTTATATATGAGGGGTGAGAGTGACTTGAGGTCAACATGAGCATAACAATAATATTGGCAGCTGCATGGGATTTGAGCATTCCATCATCAGATTTTCAATGGTATGGATGGTTGAAGTGTTGGAGGTTGGAGTAGATCGAAGCCTGTCCATTAAAGTATAGAGATTTGCTATCTTAATATAAACTGAGCAGTAATTATATATAAATATATGTGTGATGATCTGGACCAACTGATGTTGCTGGTTCAGCATGAAATATGAATATTGGTGATTATTTATCTTTTCTACATGTGTGTGGTCATGTGTATCAGTGGTATGAGATAGTGTGGCTAAGGTTCTTAAAAGTTTGTGTTCAAATCCCCTATATTTATCATTTCTTCAGTAAAAACTAGGAAATGTAATATTAATCTCAAACCCAGCAACCATTTTTTACTTTTATATTATCAAGCTAATATCAGAACCCAGAGAAGTATAACATCCCTCTGACCAGTATTGAAGGGTGCACCACAATACAAGCATTTTCTAAAAAAATTTTTACAGTCATTGGATTGATAATCATCTGATCAAAAATTGACCTATGAATTTTACTTTGTAACTAAAATTAATTAGATAACTAATCATATAACAACTATTATTGCATAAGTTGGTTACGAACTATCTTATCAGAAAGAAAAAATCTAAGCTTGTTTGTGACTATAAAAATTTTCCAAGATTTACCAGGCTTAATATATAATACCCAGATTATGGCCCATATCAGGCGAATTTGTAAATTACTATACTTTGAGGCTATTAATAATAAAAAGTCTAAAAATATGTCTTTAAAATAAATAAATTATATGTCACTGACATTACCAAAAAAGATACTAGAAAATGATTAAAAAATAAAGGGTCAGATTATAGTAAAAAATAAAAATGTGATCATTGTTTTGAAGTAGATGGATGGATTTTGTAGGATATTTTAACAGAATAGCAAATGAAATTGGCAATTTTTTTTTTAAGTGTCATAGCACCGGCCGGGACGCGAACCCGCAACCCGGGCAACTGCCTGCAAGTGCAAGGCAGTCGCGCTGACCTCTCGACCACCAATGCAAGACATGAAGTTGGCAATTTATATTGGTTTAATGATGAAATCATGTAATTAAAATAGATAGAAGGTGAAATGAATTCTGAAATACCAAAATAGTTTATCATATTATATACTGCTTCTATATTAAAGTAAGCGAATGTTTGTAGCTCGGGAAGTTGCAGAAATAAGCTGCAACATATATACTTTTAGCTCATCAGTCAGTCCCACTGCATTACATCACACAGAATCCTGAGCGGTTTGGCGCAGCTAGTAAAGCGTGGACTATGGATCAAGAGATCCCAGGATCGATTCTAGCGCTTGCAGATCAGGTGCTCAAACTACTTATGAACATCCGAGAAATAAAGCCATATGCGTTTTTTAAAAAAAAACTACGTAGGATCGCGTCTATAATGTATATATTGTATTGCAAATTAGTGATTATCATAACTTTGTGTTAGAAGCGCTAAACGTGATACTAAAATTATGCTTATAATTATTAATATTGACATATTTGAAGTAATTAATTAATTAATGCACATTTATCAATGAGAAAAAAAAATTATTTAATAGTTAAAAATTAATTAATTAAAAGTTAATTAGTATTTTCGAAATGAAATACTACAACAGCCTTCAACTGAAGAAAGATTCAAGATATAATCTAATAATGAATCTCCTCATAAGCATTTTACAAATGGGTTGAATTAAAAACCACTCACTGCATTCTTGAAGGAAATGGTTCCGTTTAATTTTCCTTTCCAAATAATGTTTTTGCTTCATATGGTTCAAATGTTGCTCTTCCTGGATCAATCATTCGCTAATGAGAAAAAATACATACAATCACTCGTTCTGCCAGATGAAGAAAACAAAGATCCGTATCAACCAACAGAATTAAGATATACAATATATCAATAGATAAATAATGTCTTAAAATGCTAGCGAAACTTAATAGTTGTGATTACAATCTAAAGTAGATTTCAGCAAATTTTCCAAAGTAACTTATAACGATAACGGCATACATCGAAACGATATATTTACATAACACATAAAATTCAAAATATGTGAAAGCTTTTTATTTTGTGATTAGTTAATGATAATAAATATGCGTGTGCATGCATGTAAATGCAATTTTACTACTATTAAAAGAAATATTCATTGATTCTGAAAAATTATTATTAATCAAGTAATAGCATTAATCCTTCCTCCATGTATATTAGTATAGATGTGGTACTATGTAGGACATTCATATGTTATACTTAAGATCTAGGTTTGAATCCAGGCTGAATTAATTTGAAATTGTTTTTCAGCAGGTTTATGATTTTTAATTTTGTTAGCCAGCTGACAAATAAAGCACATTACCATCCAACACTGGTCCCTAAAAGAGGACCTAGCTATTCTTAGGTGCAGAGTAAACCAAGGATAAAAAAATATCATGAACCCTCATCACACAGATTTTGGCATCACCTATTTTTATTGTCCCTTTATGGATAGTTGGTGGAAAAGATCATTCTACTATGGGTTATTGAAGGTAAAGCTATATTTTGCTATCTATATTTATACATAATGAATAAGTAGCAAATTGCAACATTAATATAAACAAGTGAACAATATATGCATTTTAGTGCAATCTATTCCACATCTAAGCTTATATAACCACCACTATCATCATTTTTAATCATTATCCATCCACTGCATTACAAATCTCTTTCCAAGTTTAAACCAGTTTCTTTGAAACATAGCTTTTTTTTTTCTATTATTCAATAAAAAACATTCTTTCATCATCCATCCATCTTATACATGGTCTCACTCTATGTCCTTTACCATCTCTTTGGATCCAAATTAAAACTTCAACTGTCTAAGTTTTGTTATCTCTTTAAAAATATGTCTAGTCTAGCTCCAATTTAATATCTTCCATCCATCTTATACATGGTCTCACTCTATGTCTTTTACAATCTCTTGAGATGTTTTGTTATCTCTTGTAGAAATATGTCTAGTTTAGCTCCAATTCAGTAGTTTCTTTTAGTGATATCAATGATATCTTTGTTTTCTCAACCAAGAATTTATTTTTTGATTTCTTCTTAATACACCCAGACTACATCTTGCCATATTTCAGTGAACAGTCTGAAGTCTCTGTTAAGTGCTCAAGTCTTAACTCCTTAAGTAAAAATAGATAAAACACATCTATTGAAAATCTTCATTTTCAAAAGCCAGCATATTTTCATTTAATATTAAATTATTTCTACAATATTCTCATCAAGATACTAATAGTAGTTCCCTTCTTTTAATTCATGATTACTAATCGTTATTTTCTTCTTCTGAGAAATTCTATTGAACATAGGTCAGTCATTTTACTATTTATCTTTACTTTCTTACTTTAATCTGATAGCTCTTGCAAATTTCCCAAAACTCAAGCATCTTTTGCAAAAACAATCACATTATCTGCAAATTCTAGATGACAGAAATAAACTCCATGCACCTTTATTCTCATTGTTTCCCATTTTAATCCACAAAATAGTTCTTGTATTAGCATGTTGGGTACTCTTGTGGTTGTTGAACTTTTCAGTGCTGTCACACAATTTAATCACTGCTATTAAGATTAAGGAATATTCTTCAGGATAAGATAATATCCTGGGTCTATATTTTTATGGTCCAAAGCTTTAATCATCATGTTAGTATTTATAGAATCAAATGATTTTGAATAATCTTAAAAACCAAAGCATAATTTTAATTCTATTTAGTTATTTTTTCTATAATTTTTTTCACTATTTGCATGTGATCTACTATGCCAAAACCCATTTAAATCCAGTTTGTTTTTTCATTTAGCTATAATCCAAAGTTTTCTGCAGAGAAATTAGTAAAATTTTGTACAAAACTGACAGAAGACATAGGTCTATAATTTTTTATTTTCTTCTTTATCACCTCTTTTAATTCTAACAGAAGCAAAACTCTCCATACAGTAGTGCCATTCAGTGCAAGCTAGTGTAATCAATGGATGCAGGAAGTTTAGTGTATAATTCATATCTAGTGCCTATTCATCCAATATCCCCAGGTTAGTTTCTAGCTTGTGGCTTTCATCAGTGAGGAGCCTTGGTAGTCACTAGATAGGAATTTTATGCACTAAACTTCCTGCATCCATTGATTACTCTGGCTTACACTGAGAAGTGCTACTGTATGGAGAGTTTTACCTCTGTTTAAACAGCTTGTGTAAGCATGAAGAATGTGATCATGTGATGTGCTGTTTTAAATCTCAAAATTAATATGACATTCTTCCAATTATTTCGTACATAATTTACACTTTTGGGATATAGTTTTGCCAACAGATTTTCTATTTCTTCTTCTAATTCTTTTATTATATCGATAATAAATCCATCATTTTCTGGGTCTTTCCTTTCTTCATTGATTTAATTCAATATCACACTCTTCATTTAAAATGCTTTGAAATTTTAGAAGATGCAATAGTTATAGTAGCTACTTTGATTTCTAGTTCTTTACATAATTTCTTATAGAATTCTTCCACATATTACATAATGGCCTTTTTCTTTTTAATTACATTTCCAACTCTTCTTGATAATACAGAAATTACTTTTCATACATTATCACGATGATGTTCTATGTATAACCACTTTTTAATCAGTTGTCTTTTCACCTCTTCTAACTTCACAAAGTCTAACATTGTTTTATTCCTCATTAGATAATTTTCCTTTAAGGTCATGGGATCTCCCTTTTCATAAAAATAATCTGCAGTTATGGATAGCTAAATAAAAAGATTATTATCAAATGACAGTCAGATCTACCATAAGAGAAATCTTAGCATCCTTCTTTTCAGCCACCAAATCATGCATTGTGTAAAGGTTTTATGGCTTCTGGAAATATGGTCCATAATTTAATTTATTCTAAATATCTTTTAAAAAATCATTCACACAGACACTCATTCTAACATCAAGAAAATTCCATAGATGTTTCAGTAAAGAATTATCAGGCAACTAACCAGAAAGATCATGGTGCTTCTTGGTTTAAACTCAAAGGTGAATTCCAATGAAGTTATTTACATTGGCTCATGCAAGTTATCAGCACCTCATCCATGTTCATTTGCAATATAATCCAGTTGTAATGACAAGAATATATGAAGTAGACATTAGGAATTTGCTCTGATTGGTTCTTTTAAAATTTCAATGATTAATAAAGAGTCTGTTTTCAATTAATATCATTCAGCATAAAATAATAGATATATTCTTTTATGCTGTATATGGATTTGGTTTTCTGGATTAATGTGCAGTAGAATAGATCAAAAATCCTTATCATTCAATTACACATATTCTAATTGCAGTTTGCTTATTATTTTTTTACATATATCTTGTAGCAATGGAGATCATTACTGTTTTGCGTACATTTGCAAATGAGTTTATACTTTCTTCATTTGCTTGTGTGTTTAATATTATATAACTGATCTATGAACAATATACATTAAAAATAAAATAGAATTAAGATATTTATATATAGCATGATTTGGCAAGAGTTCATGACCTTAGTGAGAGTAATAATCAAATATATATATACTATGAAAATATTAGCATATTTTACATTGGATGCTGGGATACTATATTTATATCGTTAAAAACCAGACAACACTTAGACAATATATCAATAACAATCAAAAATTTCAAATTGTTAACAAGGCAACCTCCTTTTAATAATAAAGGTTTGAAATTTTTGATTGTTATTGATATTGGGGTTGTCTAAATGTTGACTGATTTTTAATGATTGCTTACAAACCCATTTAGCCTTGAACATTATTACACTTATTATATATATATAATCTAAAATACTAGTCATAATTATAAAATAAAAATATATAATAAAGAGCCTAGAATTACTAACAATGTTTTTCATACAACTCTATTTTTTATGATCAAGCATAAGAAATGGTGATCATGTGATGTTTAGTGGTTACCTCTATTTTTTGTATGTTCACTCAATAAATTTACAGATTTTAGGAATTCAGTGACACATATTTTTCATATTATTATAATGTTTCTTTCTGTGTTTGTTATATAATATTTTTGTAAATTTTTATAGTATTTGGACATGTTTTATATTCTATTTCACATACATCCAAAATAGAATTAAGGTCTCCATTGATAACTTTTTGAAACTTGTTTAATATATTTCAAATTATACTTAAATAGTCACAATTTTGTTTTAATTTCCAGTTCTGTAGACTTCCAAACTTACTATATACTAAAAACTATATTTTTAACTTTATATAATGCCTTTGAGATTAATATTCCAATTGCTGATTCATTAAGCAAATGAAATACTTTCACTCCAAAGCATATGGACAAACTTTTGTAGAAATAAGATCAGACCTGCTTCTCTCTTTACCTCAATTCTTTTATAGAGGCTTATCTGAAGCAGCTTGGAAATAAAGCATGAATATTTTTTTAATAATTTATATTACTTTTAAAGCTGTAATTTTAATTGATTTATATTATTTTTAATTAACACTTGTGAAATTTTTTAATTTACACCTTGTCAATACCGAATCAAATAATGAAATAGGTAAATGCAAACATTACCAGTGATTAATAATATGTAATACATCAAGATTAATATTCAAACTACTAACTTTATAAATTTTATTCTCAATGTTTTCTTAATCCTTGGGAAACGAAGATATGAAACAGTAAAATCTTGCATTATTTTGATATCTTTACTACTGATAATAATTGGACAATAGTATTGTTAAGCCTCATTGCTTTTATCATTTTGGTACTAATTTCAAGTTGTGTTTCATCTATTATACAATTACTTACTCCCTTATTCTCAAACGGTTAGTGAGAAAAAATAAATAATCACATCATCTTGGGTTTTTTTTAAGAGTTATTCATAGATGATTGAACACATTCATGTTTCTTGCAAGCTGTCATAAGTAATCATGGTTTTGACTTCTTCATTACATTATAAAGAACTAAAATAATATTTCTTTATTATTCACTTGATATGTAGCCATGTATAAACATAACATTACATGACTTTCTCTACTTACATTTGCCATATTCTTTTAAGAGCAATACTTTACATTATTTTCTCTCTCTCAGAAGTCATCTATTATAGATTGGAGTAGCCAATAGCCTATTTTAAAAAAATTCAGACAATGGCTTTTACGAGTAGCCAGAAACCATCTTTGAATCGATACAACACTAGTATCTCCTGTTTATTAATGTAATACGAACATTTAATATCAATTGATTAACTGTAGATGGTTCTGAAGTATATATAGTGGATCACTATTTCTAAAGGCATATTAATATAATCATTCTATGTTATTTTATCCAAATGAATGTGTTTTTAAGCATATCAGTTATCTTTAGTATGGTTAAGAATCTATCCATTATCAACAAAAACATTTTGTATAGTGTATGATGTTAATAAGATTGTGCAATGATAATAGATTATGGTGACATGTTTTATATTGAATCACCATAAATTATGAATCAACATTTTTTAGTAATTGATAGCAATGATATATATATATATATATATATATATATAAACAAGGCAAAACTCTCCATACAGTAGTGCCACCCTGTGCCAACCAGACTAATCAATGGATGCCAGAAGGCTTGTGCATGAAATCCCTATCTAATGCCTAATCATACAATATCCCCAGACTAGTTTTTGCCTTGTTTATAAACAATTATGTGCTAGTATAAGAGATGGTGATCATGTAATGCTTAATGGTTTAATATTCACCTTGAGATAAATTATCTGTATTATAAAAATTTAATCATTGCAAATTTTGGCCTATTCAAGAACAGTTTCATTAATCAATAGCAATAATAATATGATTTCCTTAGGGATAATTATCAATGGCAGCTAGTCCATAAGCACTGCAACATGGCAGCACCCCTAAAAAAAAATTCACAAATTATAAAATTTGTGCTTGAAAATATCAATAATATAACAATCATTTAATATTTTGCATAATTGTTATGTAAATACAATTATTTAAACCGTTTCTAAAAGAATTATTTTAACGGATGCTTGACATTCTATTCAAATAACACTGCTAGATGTGGCAGTGTCAGAAATGTCATATTCAGTGAATTTCAGCAAGTTTTGCTGAGATTTTCTTTTCTTATCAATGTGTGGATGAATGCCACTTTGGGGTGCTGTTCACTATGATAGTGCCGGTAGTTATTTGAGAGTGATATATTTATCTATTGTGGTTTCTCTTCATAGCGAATGATTTTTTATCATTTTTATTCACGATGATCAATAAAAATTCTGTTTTTTTTTATTGTAATTAATGTTTATAAAATAACATATAAATATTTATTACAGACAAATATAACAAAATAATAAAAGAAATATTATTTTAAATATTTATCAGGATGAATGTTAGTGTTAAAAATATATAAAAATTACATTTTCCCAATTGACATTATATAAAATGATTGAAATAAAAAGTAAAAGTTAATCTATTCAAGATATTATTATTTTTAAAAACAGAGGTTAGTAGAAACAAAACATACATTAGATCTTTTAAAAATGATTGCTATGGAAAAATGAAATGATTGTGTGGTTGTGAAATTAGAAAAGTTCTGTTTCGTTTCTTTGTTTACTTTTTGGTGGAAATACTGTAATAAAGCACTCCTGCTTAAAAATTTCATAAACCACTACTATTAATTACTCTAGATTATGTGACATTTAAACTCTAGAATAGTTTATGCTTTAATCTGTAAACATGTAGCTCTTCAGTTTATCTGTAACTATTTTAGACCATATGTGTTAATATAATGATAAGTTAAACAACTAAACATCACATCTGGTTGGCACTGAGTGGCACTATTGTATGGAGAGTTTTGCCTGTTTTAATAATGATAAGTTTACCAGTGTTCACATAATATTTGAACTCTTGGATGAATAGGCTATCATTGATTTTGGAAACTACATCTTTCAGGTCTCTCATTTATCATTGTGCTAAATTATATATGAAGCAATAATAATAGTTCATTTGAAACATAATGTTATGCTTTTAGACTATTTGGACAACATAATTCAGACCTAAGCTTTTATGATTCATCAGGCATTTTTTCTTTAAATGAGGACTTGAGTTATACCAAAATCAGAAAAAAAAAATCAAAGTTAGCAACACTAATGTTCAAAACAAAGTTCAAACAGTTTGTAAAGTATTTCTATCATGTTTGTATTTATATTTCAATAGTCTTCCATACTGTTTTTTAATGATAATTTTTGCATCTTTTCTCTTTGTATTAAAGTTGTAGTGCTGCTTTTAATTGTTTAATGAGAATGTTTATGTAGTTTTGTTTATTTGTCCAGTAGTCTTTACTTGTTTAAATACGTGAATGCTTCTCTGGATTGGACTGATCTTGCTTAACCCTTTTTAATTGCATCAGATCTGTGCTTTACGTTAGTTGAGCACCTCAGCTTTCTGATGTGGCTTCTCAGTTCAAAAATTAAAACAAATCTTTATAATATCACATACTTTTGCAATAATTATATTTTCTTTACATATACATGTAAGTTGTTCCATCAGTGTTTGTCATCCGATTTCATTTAGATTTCAGCACAATTTATCTGCTAAGTATATAAAAACAATAATTTTATTTTTTAATGCTTTTTTTTTTTTTTTCAAATTAAAAGATAAAATGAATGAAAATGTTTCACAATAATATTAAATACGCATGTCATTGGAATATATTTATTTGTTTCATATATATCTACAATAATAAGGCAAAACAAATTATAAAAAAGGGGCGATAAAAAGGAAGTTAGATATAACACCTTGATATTCAAAAAATGAATAAATATTTATTCAAACTATAGATTATAGTTTTAGAGAAATATAATTAATTACTTTATTTTCATTTAATATTATGTTGCAATATTCTGATAGTCTGGCACCACTAGTTGTACTAATAAAAGCTGATAGGTTACACCTAAAGGAAAAACAAAATCATAATCATTTTACTGACATAAGTTTAATATGTATCATAAATAGCACCATGTTCCATTCTTTAACTCATGTAATAATGCATGTTAGTGATTAATTTGATTGGTTTTTTTTTTTTTTTTGTGCATTGATCAAAGAAATTCATACAACTTTGTGACTGTCTTGATTCAAGAAGGTTAGTGTTATCAATAATAGATTTAAACATAAAATCAGTTCCATACAATGCTTTATTTTTCACCCTTTATTTTCAGTTTACAGTTTCAATTGCCCCAGAAATCTTCTTCAGAACATTATATCTCCTAATCTCAACTATATAAGTTTACAGTTTCGATTGCCCCAGCAATCTTCTTCAAAACATTATAGTTGAGATTAGGAGATATAATGTTCTGAAGAAGATTGCTGGGGCAATTGAAACTGTAAACTGTAGAAAAGGATGGAAAATTAAAGCATTGTAAAAGAAGTAAAGTGCTTGGACAATTGAGTATTATATGGTATACATTTGGCAATGCAATAGAAAAGAATAGTTATTATACTTCTTGAAGAAAATCAATTCCTTTACATTGTATCTTTTTGGGTGTTATCTGGGTGTTTGTTGTTGATTTCAGATAAAAACATTATTAAATAAGAAGAAATAGTAATATATATTTTGATTTCTGAAAGCATAAAATAATAATAGACACATTATGAATTAGAACAAGAAAAATATATAAATTCTTTGATTAGAGATAAATAGAATTTCACACACAAAATGGTACTACAATGAAGTGATCATTATTAATAATAATTTACCATTAATATTTGATTAAAAAGAATACATTCTATATTTTAATTGTAGAATGAATTTTCGCTAGGGCTGATTCCATAAGTGAAGGAATAAGACAAGCTCTATATTGTACATTTATGAATAAACTTTCTACATCAAAGCATACCAATATGTCACTTTATTAAATGTTAACATTCATTTTTAATTAATTCTACAAAGTGTTTAGAATCCCTGTCAAAGTACCATGGCTTTAATGATAAAGGACTCAGAATTTTGAGAAAAAATTTTGACAAGTTTTTGAAAGGTAAATTCCCAAGACAAACAATAAGTCTTAATGAAACATGGTTCTTGTGTATATAAGGTAGACTACTGAGATAAGGAATTTTACTGAAATATGATGTTAATTTTTTGTTTTTCTGTTTCTGTTAAGTGCCTGAGATGCTATCTGAGTAATACTTGTAACTTTGGTTATGTACTTGGATCAATTTTTTTGCTACATTTTTGAACTTTTTATAGATACTTAGCTATGTAAAATATATATATTAAAAAAATATGCTAATAAAAAGTCTCATTACTATCTATTTGTATTAATCCATTAATTTAAAACTGAGATTATACTCTTTTTGAAGCATTTCTGTGTCTGACGGACGTTAATTCCATTAAACATTACCCTAAACATAATCAAAGTCTTCATATTTGCTGTAAAGAGTTGATTTAACGTGCTTCCACCTGTCTAATTTGTAACAATCTAAAGCAACTTGTTAATTCAATTAATGTTCATTCTCAATATACCAGTACCTCATTGTTAATGTTTTTATACAGCTAATGCTTACGGGATAAATGCGATTTCTTATTTTAATAGGCAGAGTAAAATTACCTGATCTTAATATTTCAAAAATTAATTACAACATTAAGTAAGTAATCTCGTCCAGGAGTTGGGAACATTTTTGAGAAATCTATTTTGATAATAAATATAGAAAAAATAAAATTTAGAGAGCTGCAACTTAAAATCAATTTATTCATAAATTTAATAACATTAACTGCATGAACAAGATTCAAACCACACTTAGCTTGCATATAATCTTTTAGTGGGTGAAACAATTTATATAAAAAAAATTTATCCAAAATAAGAGACCCACACTTTTTCCACTAAAGAGTTCTGAAGCTGTGCTGGTTCCTGACCCCTGATCTAATTTATTTATTAACTTTTCCAAACAGTTTTATCCTTTACATTAGAGAATTCCCCTCTTCATTAATGAGATAATGATGTGATAGATTTTTATGATTACAAAACAATATTATATCATTTAAAAATAAATTTGATGCAGAATCTTGTCTTTGTTCCTCCTATGAGTAGTAAAAAATCTTTCAGAATAATCAATATATTATAAAACAATCATTTCCTATGCTTATACAAGTTGTTAATAACAATAGAAAACTCTCCATACAGTAATGCCACCCAGTGCAAGCCTTAATAATCACTGGATGTTAGACAGTTTGTGCATTATGTAGTAGTGCCACCCTGTGCAAACCTTAGTAATCATTTAATGCTTGAAGATTTTTGCATTATGAACAAACCTTCTAGCATTCAGTGTTTACTATGGGTTGCACAGGGTGGCACTACTGTGTGGAGAGTTTGCTATTGTATTTCACAATGTATATATAATGGTCAAAAGAAAATTAGCCATGCTTTGATAGAGTGTACTGTATATGATAAGGATTTCCTTTTGGAGTGCTTAAATAAGACTAGGAAGAATGTAAAAGGTGTATGGTTGTGTAGGTCATGTATAAATGTGATAAAAAGAGATGAAAAAATGTTTTCTAAGTGTAGATAGTTGAAAGAAAAAGTCAGAAAAAATGGAGAAAAAGGTAGTTAAGGAAGATAGAATAGAGAATATAATTAGTGGAGTTACAAAAAATAGTGCTTGTCTTATAGATAAAGACGCTGTTCGATGGCACCGTTTTCACGCTAAAACTATAAAATATGAACATTCACGGCCGTTGATTTTAATCATTTTGATATGTTTTTTTGTAATGTGAAAATAAAAACAAAACAAAATCGTCTTTTTTAAATATTATTTTTTATTAACATATACAAATTAAATGATAATAATAAATGTAAAATAAAATAAACAAATTACAATTTGATTCGTGTATTTTATTTTGCTTTATTAGAAAAATCAAGTTTCTATCATATATTTTTTTACTGGGTTACGGCTTTACCGCTATTTTTACTTCATATAGAATGACAACAAAAAGTAAAAGTTGTTACAGTTAGGTTTAGGGTTAGTTTTAGAGTTAGGCTTTCGGTTAGTTTTAGGGTTAGGTTTAGGGTTAGTTTTAGGGTGAGATTTAGGTTTAGTGTTCTGTTGTTTGTAATGCTAAAATAAAAAATATCAAAATCGTATTTTTGTAAATATTTTTTTTTAGTAACATCTATAAAATAAATGATAACAATAAACGTAAACTATATTCAACAAAGTATAGCCGTAGTCGGAGAAAAGAAAGAAAGTAAAACTTATTTAAACACAACAAAAATGTCTTCTTTACTTATTAATTATGTTTATAATATATGCTTTTTATGAAATTTACAAAAAAAATGTGCAGAATTGTACTTTTCTTACTGGATATTTTTGTGTTACCACTCTTTTTTACTTCAAAAATATACACATGGTAGAATCTTGTTTGTCTCGTGGAATGTTACGAACAGTACATTACTTGACGTGTTACCTAATTCCAATTCACTTTACACATATATCTTGTCAACATTTTCCCAATTAAAACTTCAATACAGTACGGTGTAAAAAGTCTGATATTTATTACTTTACAAAATCTGAACATTTCAATACTTTAAAGTAAAAAAAAATCCAATGAAAACAACATTTCCATCCAATTCAAAAAAAACACACCCTCTCACCAAGCTGTAACCATTTTATAAACTGTGCGAATTCGGAAAATGTATTCGCTGTGATGTGACATACATGCTGTACTGCCACATGATATAGTGGCCTGCAATCTGTAGCACAACAAAAAAGTTGTATTATAGAAAACGCGGGTTCGAACTTGTCGGCCGTGGAAATGGCATAGTATATGTTTTAGTGTGAAAACAGCACCATAGAGCAGTGTCTTTAACTATAAAACTAGTACCAGGCAATGAATAACAAAATAAGTAGTTCAATGGGGATAGTAAGACAAAGAATAAGTAAGATAGAGGAAGAGATAAAGGATGTAGAAGTAAAATTAAAATCATTAGAGATGAATTGTAAGTGGACCAAAGAATTAATGAATAGAAATGATAAGAAATACATGAGGAAGTCTAGAAGGTAGAAGAGAATGTTATGGAAGAACTAGGAAAGAAAACTATGAGACAATCTTAATGGAAGAAGTAGAAAAGCAAACTATGAGACAATCTTTCTAAGAGATTCACTAATTAGAGGATGTAGAGATCTAACTGCAAGGGACAATAGAAATAGGTATATACAAATATATTTGCTTGGGGCTAGAATTATGGATGTTACAGATAATATAAAGAAACAAGGGAATAGAGATGTTTATATTATGGTAGGGACAAATAATTTATTAGAGCCAATGAAAAGAGTAATGGATGAGTAAAAAAAAAGATTAGTAATTTGAATAAGGTCAAAGGAAGAGTATGAGTGGTTGGATTCTTACTAAGATTCAACAATAGGTATATTTTAGATAGGGCATGTTCTATAAATGAGAGATTGAAAAAATTATGCAAGAGAAATAATGTTATGTTTGTAGAGTATGGGATTTTTTATTATTATTAAGAGGTAATTATATAGTAAAGAGAGATTGCACTTATCAAAACAAAAAAGTGAAGCATTAGGGGGTTTGATTTATGAAAAACATTATAATTCAGGATGCTTATAAAGGAGGCAGGGTTTTAAATTACAGTAATATCAAAAAGAATTTTAAGAATGATGGGACATAAGAAGTAAACAAAGGGTAACTGGTTTAGATATAGATGTAGATGTGGAGAAGAAATGGGTTTGTAAAACTAATGATAAACAAGCTAATTACAAATATAATAGAGAAGAAAGAATCAAAAGAATTTATAAAGGGTAGTAAGAAATTGTTAAAATTGGATATTTGAATATACAAGGTGGTAGGAGACCCAAAAGTGGTTGAAATTAAATGAAACAGTTAAAAACAAAGGATTTGAGGTATTCGCAGTAATGGAAACACATCTAAGAGAAGAAAAACTTATACCAGAAAACTTAGTTTGGCAGGATATAAATAGAAAAGAAAAAGGGGTGGAGGTATAGGGAGTTATGTTAAAACAATATTTAAATACTGTAAAGTGTCAAGGCATTTGTGGTTTGACATAAGGTTAGGAAGTAAAGAATGAATGATGGCTATAGTATATATGACCACTGGTAGTAGTCAAACTATAATGAAGTAGAATAGTAGCATATATAAATGTCTAATTAAAGATATACAGAATTCAAAAAAGGGGAAGAAAATAATGGTTATAGGGAAAATGAATGAGTATATTAAAGATATTGATGATGTGGATAGCAAGACTGGACAGCTTTTGAAAAAAATTTGTCAGAGAATGAATTTAAGCATTGGATGGTTATCAAATATTTATGAGGGACAATACACCTGGTCTAAAAATAATATATTTCACACAATGTATTATATATTAGTAGAGAAAGAGGGAATAAATAATGTATGAAAAATTGATAATGGAGAGAGAATATGTAATAGTGATCATAATTTCTTTATAATAGATATAGTCAGTAATGTGATGGAAAATAGTAATAAAAGTAGAAAGGATTGTGAAAGATGTGGATGGAGAATGAATGATAAGAATAAATTAGAAGAGTATAAAATAAAAGTAGAAGAAATCATTAAAGAGTTTGGTAGGAATGAATATAAGGACAGGTGTGGTGAAGTAGAAAAAGTAACAAATAGGGTTTTGGTAAGAATATTCAAAAGAATAAAAGTAATAGAACAGTAAGAATTAATAAAAGGGTAAAAGAGAGGTAAAGGAAGCATGCAGAGAATATAAATGTGCTATTAAAAAAAAAGAAAGTGAAAAAGATGTTAAATATTAATTGGTGAAAATAGATATTTATATAGTGAGAATGAAATTAAATAGTAAATTATTGGAAAATATTAATAAAAATGGAAGAGATGAGAGTAAAAAATTTTGGAAATATATTAAAAGAAGGAATGTAAAGGAGAGAGAAATAGTATTAACTAAATGATGAGGAAAAAGAGTATAGCTCTAGAGAATAATTAGAGAAAATCTTAAATAAATATGTAATGAATATATAAAAGATGTTAGATGTGAATAACAGAGCAACAACAAACATAAAAGCACATAGTAATGGAAGTATTAGTTTTACAAAAAATGAACTGAATGAGGCAGGGAAGAAATTGAAAAGTGGAAAAGCAAGAGATTTAGATGAATGGGCAGTAGAGATGGTGAAAAATTTAGGAAATGGGGCAAAATGAAATCTATTATCATGTTTTAATAAGATGGCACAGAAGATAAAATTTTCAGATGGCTGAAATAATACAAGATTGAGACTAGTATTTAAATGAAAGGTAAGGTCCGTAGAAAGATAAACAATTATAGAATGATAGAAGTAACATCAGAGTTATCTAAAGTTTTTGCATATATGGTGGCTGGAAGGGTGGGAAAATGAATGGGAAAATATAATATATTGGGAGATATTCAAGGATGTTTTAGAACAGATAGGTATATAGGAAATAGCTTATTTGTAGTCACAACTACAAATATTAACAGGAATACAAGTAGGCAGTTATATGTGGTCTTTATAGATATAAAGAAGGCATATGATAGGATAAATAGAAATAGATTATAGGTAAGTTTAGTAAATTTAAGAATGAATGGAGTTTTAGTGGATTTTATTAAGAGTTTGTAAGAAAATATTTAATATACATATTAATTAGGAAATATAAAATCAGTTAGAGTTAAAAATAAAGTGGGACTAAGGCAAAGATGCCTTATGTCTTTGCCTTATGTCACCTGTTTTGTTTTTTTTATATTTGAGAGAAATGGAGAGAGCAATAGAAAGACTAGGAACAGGGGTAGAGATACTGTTAATAAATGGCAATGGAATGCATATATTATCAGGTCTTTTATTTGCTGATGATATCTTCTTGTGCATAGAAAGTAGGAAAGATGTGGAAGTTACGCTGAAGACATGTGCAAGGATGGTAATGAGATGGGGATTAAATTTAGTGAAGAAAACTAATAGTAATGATGATAAGTGCTGAGAAAAAAAAGAATTTTTAATGGGGATTATAAGGTTAAATGTGGTGAATAGGTATAACTATTTGGGAATCATCTTAATTAAGTAATCAGAGAAATTTCTTGGATGAATGGGAGAAAAAATGATAAATGGAGCAAAGAAAAGAAAGAGACTGATAAAGAAACAATGTTTTCATATAATAAATATGATGTAGAAAGAATTGTATGGAAGGAAGTGGTAATAGCAGTTAACTTATGATAATGATGTGTTATGGGTTAGTTAAAGTAGTGTTAGATTACTTAAAAAAAGTGCAAAGAAAGTAGGAAGACATGCATTAGATGCAGATGTGTAAACAGCAAAGGAGGAAATTTAAGGAGAAATTGAATGGTCAAGTTTGTATATGAGAGATGCAAAAAGCAAAATGAAAATTTTTGGTAGATTACAATTTATGGATAATAACAGAATCGCTAAAATAGTATTTAATTGGGTTATAAGTAAAGGATAGGCAACAAGATGGGTGAGAAAGGTAGTATGGTATACAGAAGATTTGAATAAAAACTTTCTGTCAGTATACATGTTAAGATGATTGTTTAGAGTTGTAATGGCAAAAAATGGGATAGAATAATAGATGCATTAATAAAAAAAATAGGGAGTTGGGGAGATGGAGAATTAGTATGGAGAGTAAAAAGAAATTATATATATATATATAAGTATAAGTAAGTAAGTAGAATATTGGGTGTGAATTAATTTTGAAAATAACAAGGAAAGTAGTTTACTGTTTAAGGCTTGAACAGGATTGTTAGCAACTAGCCGTAAATGGAGAAATGTGGGTGATTTAGTCTGCAAGTTATCTAAGGAAGGCAATGTAAATGCTTACATGCAGAAATAATATAATAAAGTTGTGGGAAAATAAATATAAATAAAATGATTATACAGAAAGTGGGTTCTTGGTTTTTATATTGCATTTGAAAAAAAATGGAGGGATCTAGATATAAAGACTGTAGAGTTGATAAAGGTGATGTTGTGAAAATGGGATGGAGAAGGATGGAGAAGAATATGGGAAAAACTTAGGGTGGGGAATGGAAAGGGAAGATAAGATGGCTAACAGGTTCCTCTGAGCATAGCTGAGAGATTCCTGATTTCGATAAAGGAGAAGCCACATATCACATCACATATTGTTTTTAATCAATATGTTTCTTCTAAAGAAATGCAATCAGAAGTAGATAAACTAATTATAAATCCAACTCAATTGTGGAAGATCTATGTCCATTGTTTATTTAATACTTTTTCTGTGTTAATATTTCAATCAAGTGATCAATAAACTTTATCAACTCTCAGAAGCCAATAAATGGATACTTAGTTACTGTTAACTAAAGGACTGAATTTAAAGATGAAAAATTACTCAATATTTTCCTATTCTCTTTACTATTAATTAATATCATGGCACTATCTTTGATTTCAATCATAAGATATTATGAAAGTTCAATTAGGTGATTATACAAAGTTCACCTATACCCATATTTCTTTTAAATTTATATATTTATTTATCTATCTATCAATCGAACTACCCATCCATTCATTTATATTGCTCTATCTATCCATCCATCTATTATTTGTCTATCTGGCTATATGTCTGTCTATCTATTTATCTACCTACCTATTCATCCATCTATCTATATATTTGTTTGTCTCTTTGTCTATCTACCTATCTATTTATCTAACATCTCTCATCTTTTTATCTATATATCCTGCACAGATTGGTTTACTTTTATTTATCACATATTAATTAATTATAAAATATTATAGGCATTGCTTTGAAAATTTGATGTAACTTCAATTTATAAGATATACATATATGAACATTTTAAAGGTTAAAACAAAAGATGCTACTTTTTAATGTAAAACTAATGTATGTATAGGTAAGAACGATTTTGATCAGCAATACTGTACTAGTTTACTTAAATCCACTTAAAATGAAATTGGTCTGTTCTATTTTTCTGCGATGCGTTTTGATCTAACCAAAATCTTTTCTTTCCAAGCATGTTTCTAATCACAGGAAATGAAGGAATTTACATTTATATAAAAAAAATAGAGATAATAACACAGAATTCAGAGATATCAAGTCAAGAATGATTCTTTTCGGTAATTTTTTTATTTATTTTGAATGAGAATTCGCTAAAAAAAACTATAATGGGTTTTTTTTTTTTGCATTATGTGTATTTTATTTACTCAAAATTTCATAAATTAATACTTACAAGATATAAATAATTACTTATTTATGATTATTTACAAATCATAAATATGGCTTTCGGCAATTTTATTGAATAAATATTTGAAAAAACAAAATAATGCAAAAAATACAAAAAATATATGTACTTTATTTCTTTGAATGTTTTATTGTGAATCTGTTAATGATGACGTCATATATTTATATTTTTTTTGCGAATTCTAATTCAATAGATAAAATTACTAATAAAGAGAATCATTCTTGATTTATGCCGATTTCACATTAACATGACCAGAACATTGTGAAATATTTAAACACAAACAATGTAAATAGTTGAAAAAGTCTACATCACCAGTTGATAAAACCTTCAAATTACATAATTTTGGCAGAAACAAAAAGAAGCGGGTACTGTGGTATTAGAGCTGCGACATGAAAAAATTATAATCGTTTAATCATTAAATTAAGTAGGTTATTAAATCAAAAACATATTTTAAAATCTACATTAAAAAAAAAAAACCAATTTAACAAAAAAAAATACGAAAAGCATTAATGTGAAGAATAGTTAAAATGCGTGTTTAAATCAAACTGAGTGTGTGTTTGCACGTGCATATTCTGCTTATATATGTAATATATGTGGGATTCGAACTCAGACTTTCACACGACCTACAACTCTCAGTGCCATCTTATATTGCTGACCCACGTGATCACACACATGTTGAAAAAATAAATAATCACCAATATACGTATTTCGTGCTAGACCAGCACTCATCACTTAGTTCAGATTACCATCTCCACACATATATACAATTAGTACTCAGCTTTATTAAGATAACCAATCTTCATACTTTAATGAGTGCTGGTTTAGCACGAAATACGCATATTGGTGATTATTTATCTTTTTCAACATTTGTGTGATCAGGTGACTCAGCAATATAAGATGGCACTGAGAGTTGTAGGTCGTGTGAAAGTCTGAGTTCGAATCCCACATATATTACATATATAAATGCAAGTGTAAGCCTGTACAATGTATTAAAATAGATTATGCAGAATATGCACGTGCAAACACACACTCAATTTGATTTAAACACGCATTTTAACTATTTTCACATTAATGCTTTTCGTATATATTTTTTTTTGTTAAATTGTTTTTTTTTTTAAATGTTGATTTTAAAATATGTTTTTGATTTAATAACCTAATTAATTTAATGATTAAACGATTATAATTCTTCATGTAGCAGCTCTAATACCACAGTACCAAGAAGAGAAATGTAATTATTTAGCAAGAAATAAAATTATATTTTTAATTTTCTCAGAAAGTATAGAACATTCAGGTATGTTTGCACTACTCTTGGGCCACCTCTATCACAGCCTTATAATCTCAATCTTGGTAAGACTGTTCTAAATCAGCTCTTTTGTTGATGACAATCTTATGATGTCATTAGTATAAACAGTATTGATGCACTTTAAATGCTTTCAAGGTAACACAAGTTCCACTGTACGATAAATCCTTTTCCAAAAAAATCACTGCAGTTAGAAAAGTCCAATTTCTCTTTCAAGTATCTTCAAGTCGGTTATATCTGATCCAACATTAATTTTTTTACAAAAATTAAAAGATATCAAAGAAAGAGATTTGAAGTTAGCTCCTCACCTAATAGCAAATTCCACGTGGAATCTTATTAATATTGGACATTAAGTAATTTAATGGTTTATAAATGTATTGCCAAATTTAATGTTATTTTATAATTTTTTTTCTTTATTGTAAACATAGTTGAATAAACCTGTTTTTGATACTAAATAATTTTTTTGAAAAAAAAAAACATATATGTATAAACCACTAAAGGAAATATATTCAAAAAAATAATAAGAAGCAAAATTACTTGTATGTGAAACTGCTCTCTTTAATATTTTAACCAGATGACTGAAAGAAATACTATATTTCTTTCTGATGAAAACCAATCCTCTGGTTGAAATATATTAAAGATATCCATTTCACATATAAGTAATTTTGTTTCTTATTATTTTTTAAAATAATGTTAAGTATCCTGATTGACATGTTGATTAAGAAAAGTGTTTTTATCAGTTAAATTGAATCAAATAAACTTTTAAATTGATTATAAGTTGATTTAAGTTTTTGTACTTCTTGGGTAATTATTTTGGAACAACTATTTAGAAAATTAATTTAGATCATGAAGTAGTGTAATTTAATGTTATCCTTCTTAGCTTTCCATTTATTATCTTACACCTTCCAGTTTTATTGGCTAGCATAGAATTTGCCTATTCCAAGCTGTTTGTCACCTATATTGAATCAAGAATGCACTATGCCAATATGAAATACATCTTACCCCAGTCACATAAGAATGTCTACTAATTATTGATATAGCTCTCTTTCTCAAGATGTTTCTATCTTACTGACTGAATATAAAGATTTACTAGGAATCTCTAATATCATTATTATAAATGATATCTCTTTTGAATGTAGCATTCAAATAGAAAACAAAAATTTTCTGATCTTTGCATTTCTGAAAATGCAGAACGAGCATGCCATAAACCTATCTATTATTTTTAGCAGTTGATATCCTGTGCAGTTGGTAGAGCGTCCAACTTAAGATCGATTGTGGCACCAGTTCTGGTACTAAAACTTCTTATGAAATCCCAAGCAATAAAACCTTTAGCATTCACCCTGCAAGGTTTGGCATAGTAGGTAGAGTGTCCAACATAGGACCGGGAGAACCCAGGAAGAATTTTGGTGCTTAAAATTCTTATGAACTCCCAAGCAAGCTATATGCATATTTATTTATTAGCAGTTGATTAGATAAACTTTCTAAAAAATGATTGTTGTCAAGTGTTGGTGGCCGAGTGGTTAGCACAGCTGTCTTACAAGCAGTTGTCCCGGGGTTTGCTTCCCGGCTGATGCTTTGATACATAAAAAAAAAGATTGTTAATTTATAGGAACTTTTTTTTTATCAGTTTATTTTCAAATGACTTTATTTTTTGATGAAAACCAATTATTTGGTTGAAATATTAAAAAAAGGTAATGTATATAAGTATATTGTTTTGTTTTTTTTTGATATTCAAATTCTTGTTTGTAATTAATTGTCGAAAACATTTCTAACATTGGCTAAAAAAAAAGATTTAGTCTGTCTCTTTATTTATTAATGTGATTTATTGCAAATAATAACCATATCACTAATAAAAAAGAGAATTTCATCCAACTCTCAAACAAATGGACTATGTAAATAAGTAATTTAAATAATTAGCATTTTATTTATAAGTATTGTAGCATAACAGCCACCTTATGAGTGTTATAAATCTAGCTTCTCTATCTGAAAGTGCACTCATCTACGTGTTAACCAATGAAAAGATATTATATACATTTTCCTTAATCAGTGTTAGAACCGTTTTTGCAGCTAATTTCTATTTCACATATTTCATTTTTTAATTCTTTCCAAAATTTACCTAGTATTTCAGTTTATTTTTTCCTTTGTTCTGAAGGCAAGAGAAAGAATATGTATTTTAATTTTTGAATGTGCTTTCTTTAATCTATTCAAATCTTATATCACATGATCACCATTCTTACACAAGCTGTTTTTTTTTTTCACAGTGACAAAACTCTTCATACAGTAGTGCCACTCAGTGCAAGCCAGAGTAATCAATGGATGCAGAAAGGTTTGTGCATAAAATCCCTATCTAGTGCCTACTCATCCAATATTCCCAGCCTAGTATGGATGCTGAACTGAGTTCAGATCTATACAACTATACAAGCTAATGAGCTTAGATTGAAAACATTGTGCTTTCATTTTGGACTCAAAGCTTTATAATTAGCTAAAGAAGTAAAAGCCAGCTACTGGAGGGTTGCATTAGATCCTAAGATTTAGATGCAGTGCTCTCAGATCCAAGGCCCCTCGCTGATGAAAGCGACAAGCTAAAAACTAGTCTGGGGATATTGGATGAGCAGACCCTAGATAGGGATTTTATGCACAAACTTTCCTGAATCCACTGATTACTCTAGCTTGCAATGAATGGCACTAGTGTATGGAGAGTTTTGCCTCTATTCAAATCTTATGCGTTTGTTTCCTTCAAGAAAGATATTTTTTATTTTCAAGATGCCAGATTCCAGAAGTGATCAGTTTCGATTTGAAATTATTTTCTGCAAACCATCAAACTTTTTTGTCTGAAAATTATATTTAGTCTATATTTTTTTTTATTTGAAACTAATTTCACCAATAATAAAAAGTTAGGTGCTAAAAAGCAACGTGTATACAAGATTATCAAATTGCTGTAATTAATTTAATATCCTGAACTATAATCTATTTGAATTATAGAACTAAAATCATATGACGTATACGTACTGGTTATACGTTAATAATTCCAGTGTATACTGCTAAACTGAAATAAATATCCAAATATTAAATCATCTCACATGGCTAAGAAATTCAGCACCCCTCTCTGTGAAATAAATATAGTAAAGTCCGTATTAAAAAATAGCCAGTCTCAAAATGATACCATTTGAGGTATCATTTGAAGGCTGGCTATTTTGGAAACACAGACTGATATATTTGTATATTTATTTCACAGAGGGCAAAGATGAATTTCTTAGTCATTTTGAGGCTGGCTATTTTGAAATATGGACTCTATTATTATTCATGTGAGATAATTTAATATTTGGTTTTATGTTGGACTATTTCTATCACTAGAGTCTGACTCTATTTATATCTTTTCAAATATATTTAACGATTACTATTAACATGCAGTGTAACATAGGCCGTATATAAGTCGTTTTTTTACTTTTCTTCAGATATGGCTAAGCTGACCAGTGAATTCTGGGTAAAAAAATTAAACCATTATTCTTTACATACATCATACCTAAATCTAAAGTGATGCTCTAATGAAGTAAGCAATATTTGAAAAAAAAAAACCAAAAGAAGGAAGTACCACTCAAAATATGTGTTCTTCTATATGTAAAATGTGTTTGGGAAGCTATATATAAAAATTATTTTTTTCTAATCACACTTAACAAATCGATTACATGATGGAAATCGACAATCATATTACAATCGAAATATCATAATCACACATTTTCAAACAAATTAATATATATAATTTTAAAATAGTCTTATATTTACATCTATACCATACTGCAGATGTTACAATCTAAAGTTTAATGACAGTATGCCCATATGCAGTGCCCGTGATCAGATGTTTGAATCTGAGTATGTAAAACTCGAAAATGTTTTCAGGAATTTTTTTAAGATAAAAGTACTCAAACCTTTACCATCCAGAAGCGGATAATTCATGGTTATTAATCCTTTCTCATTCCCTGCTGTTTTTTTGAGAGTCAGTTGAAGATACTTTTGATCTATAAAAATAACTATTTAAAAGTTATTTTAGCTTACCTATATATATATATCACTTTTTTAAAACATTTAAACTATATATGGATCATTTAGTTATAAAATTGCACCTTAATGATGTACAAATTTACTAAAGTTTATAATGTTGCTTTAATATTAAAATATTAGAATAACGAATTCCTATCAAGATAATGGCATACCTAATATGGAGCAAATCAAGGCAATGCATTAGAGATCTTTAGTTGTTAAGAGTCTCTTTTGCTTTATAAGTATTTTCCAAAATTATTGAGGTATGTTATAAATGTTTAAAAAAGGATGATTTTTAGTCCAAAAAATTCTAGCATTGTCTCTATGCCCAGAATGATCAAGTATTATTAATTGATTGTAGTATTTAGTTACTGATCTACTATACTTGATATTGGAAAGATATTGTTATAATGATCGTTAAAATACTATTTAAATATCTCACTACAGCATTGAAAGGCCTTTCATTCAGGGATAGTATAGATAAGGTAGTACTCACCAGGCTTGTGAAATAATCAGTGGTGTGAGTTTGAGCGTTTTTCCATCTCTATTTTACTATCTAACTAAAGATAGATGGACACTCATTTACTGGCCAATGTCGAATGGTTTGTTAAATTGGCCATTGACCTTCTACCTGAGAAAAAATTATTACGCTTATTTAGAACCAGATATGTTTTTATACATTATTACATACATTTTAGTATTTTATCTACACATTAGAAATTTTTTTTGTCAAAATAATGCCTTTTTTACATTTATTGAAAAAATACATTTATTGTCTTACGGGTTCTTAAAAAAAAAAAAAAAAGTACTAAATATTTGCATTTTTTCTTAAAGAGGGCGCTACTATTCAATGATGGAAAAAATTCATGCTTGCTAGTTTCCTGGAATTCAAAGGGTATTTCCCCTTTGTTGAAGTATAATATTAAAAGCCAGAGAAAAGGAAAGTAACATAATATATCGGTGGTCTGAATACTTTCTTTGACAAAAACTTCCTATTCTATGACATAACATTTTTAAATTAACAAGACGTTAATGTTTATATTTTACCTAAAACCATTAGAATAAAGTTTATTCTCTTAGCGTAATTACCGAAAGAAATATTACATTAAAACAATTAGTATCTTTTTCCGACATGATCTAGATTGTTGACCTATTTATTTAATCCATAAATTAGTTAATATTGTCTGAAAACTTTGATTCTGTATTTTAAAATATTTGTCAATGTAACTTTTTTAAAATATTTAAATAAATGACAACGTGTTTCATTTGGATTTCCTTATTCATGGTTATTTAAATGCCTTATGAAATAGTTAGTCGATCAGTTCTGGTCTGGGGTTCGAATCTGAATAAAATAGATTTTTTTTTTCAGTAAACAGGACAGATCCAAAAATTTTTGGCGTCTAGGCAAATTTCGATCTTAGTGCCACTACAGAAAAACACACAGAAAAATAAAATATCCTAATATTTTTTTAATTATAAAATTCAAGAACAATAAATTAATCAACAGAGCAAAACTCTCCATACAGTATTGCCACCTGTGCTAAACAGAGTAATCAATGGATGCCTGAAGGCTTGTGCATGTGCTAGTATAGGAAATGTGATCATGTGATGCTTATTGGTTTAACACCAATCCTGCCTAATAGGATAGTGGTGGCTATGGTTGTAAAAGAGCCAAAGACACCAAAATGTATGGGTGCTGAACTGAGTTCAGACCCATATGACTATATAAGCTATTGAGCTTAGATTGAAAATATTTTTTGTGTTTTCAATTTCATTCTCATAGTTTTGTTGTTAAGTAGAGATAAAAGGTGGTTGCTAGAGGGTTGCATTAGATCCTAAGATCTAGATGCAGTGCTCTCAGATCCAAAGCTCCTCACTGACGAAGGCCACAAGCCAGAAACTAGTCTGGGGATATTGGATGAGTAGGCATTAGATAGGGATTTTATGCACAAGCCTTCTGGCATCCATTGATTACTCTGTTTAGCACAGGTGGCAATACTGTATGGAGAGTTTTGCTCTGTTTATCAACAATTAATGTGCTAGTATAGGAAATGTGATCATGTGATGCTTAATGGTTTAATAAATTAATCATAGGGAACCAAATAAAATATACATGGGCTTTTCTTACATAAATTTTAAAGGTACTTGGGTATTAGTCTGGCAGTGATGAAAGTCCCCCGCACAAACAAATGTGTATATAAAGACCTGATTGAACACAATTACAATCTAGAAAGGAAATATTAGATAATATTCTAATAAGGATAGAGTTATTAATCGAAATGTTTGTTTTACTGCTAATTTTAGGGCCATGATATCACCCTATGTCCATAGTTTGGATAAACAATGGTGGTATATTCAGGATTGTCATAAGAGAGTAGCCATTCATAACAGAATGGTGTTTGAGGTAAGAAAGTTCAGACTGACACAGTAATGTTAAGAAACAACATTTTCATTTCCAGTAAATAAAGTTATAAGTTGTAAATTTTCCAAATAAATATTGTCAGACTTAATGAATTCAGCAATAGTATCTTCTTTAGTCTAAATATACATAATATGTCTAATTAAAATAGTTAATGAATATTTCCCTTCAACTAATGCAGATCATGGTGCCCTTAAATGTTTCCATCTTTAGTGACTGGTTAGTGTACTTATAAATTGGGCCAATGCTGTAGATAGGCTCCTCATAAACAATCTTTCTTGTTTTAAGGCAATAAACATCACATGTTCACCATTTCTCATGCTTACTTATAACTATTATTAAAACAGGCAAAACTCTCCATACAATATTGCCACTCAGTGCAAGCCAGAGTAATCAATGGATGCCAGAAGGCTTGTGCATAAAAAAACCCATCTAGTGTCTACTCACTGATAAAGACCACAAGCCAAAAACTCATCTGGGGATATTGGATGAGTAGGCTCTAGATGGGGATTTTATACATAAACCTTCTGGCATCCATTGATTACTCTGACTTGCACTGAGTGGCAATACTGTATGGAGAGTTTTGCCTGTTTTAATCTTTCTTGTTATTTGAAAATTGGTTGCTAAATGGGTACAATATTTAATTGTTTTTGACAAGAAAAAGAAATTTGATTAACCTGATGAATGTTGTCTTACCCTCCATTGCTTTTTTGAAGAGTAATTCTGGAGAGACCTTTGACTTACAGTACTTTTAATAACTATTTATGATTTATTAATACATATATCACAATTAACTCTGGTCCTAACTTTGACTCAAAATTCTGAAGCTATTTTTTCTAACATTTTAAATGTTAATAATTTAATTAAAAGAATGATTATTACTTGGGAGGTCATATGACATTTGAATTACAAAGAGACACATTAACTTTGCTCTAAATCTCTTTTTTTGTTGTTGAAACCTCCAGATTATTATTGTGCTAAATTGCATAGTTGATATTATCAATATGAGGTCATTGTAGTCATTTTTCTATAAACATTAAACAGATATTTTTTATTTTAATTAATTTAATAATTAATTAAGTATGAGTTAATTCAATATTAACTAAATTTTATTCTACAAATATAATACTTATATTGGCTCAGTTGCTAAGGAGTTTTCTTGGGAAACATAAGGATACAAGTTTCACTTGGAAAAGATACTTGAAAGTATGCTCACTTTTATAAGTGTTTTTCAATCTTCTGACTTATAGATGCTTAGTTAACAATATTATTTTTCTGTAAAGCTCAGATTTCAAATTCTACTTGCTAAGAATTTTTATACTTTAATACTAATAAATTTATCATTAAGTTGAGTCAAAATTTGGTCTCCAGTTTATTTGCTCATCTCACTCTATAATAAATACAAGTGATAAATTTGTTTTGTCTGTTGTTTATATTTTATACCGCTCACTTTGGGAGTTTAAGAGCTTCTACTGAGTTTGAACCTGGGATATGCTGTAAGGAACTGTAAATCGATGTCTCTATAAGGACTCTTTTAAAGTATTCTTTCTCTGAAAAAAGAAAGTGGGGCATAATAGGTAATTTGGGCTTAATAAAAATACTTGATTGGTGGCAAGTTTTGCTGATCCTTATTGACCAGAATATAGAACTAATGGTTATTAGTTTTATCCCCTTTTGTAATAAGATCGATTTTTAGTTTCAGTGTGTCTTTCTTTTAATAGGCTTGAAATAATTACATAGGTGGATGTGCCATTAAGTTGATTTGTGTTGTCCATATGTGAGGCCTACAGTAGTGAATTTAACTAAGTTAATTGTGGATTTCACTGTTTAAAAATCTATATTACCTTGTGTAGACCTGGAATTAGTGGTGTAAAGTTTCAAGATAGAATGTTATAATGAGAAGGGATGGGATAGGTCCCCAGTGCAATAAATAATGGCAAACAACAAATATATTTGAAGTCCATGCTTTTTATAATTACTGAGCAATACATTTTGCTTCAGGATTTAACATTTCTTCAGATCGCTTGGCAGATATTACCACAATCAAAGCTTGCTTTCTAAAAACATAATTAATTTACTCAATATTCTATATAAATTTGCATGTAATATAGGGTATATGAGCACAGACTTTCAGATGACCCACACTCTCCACTCTATCTAATATCACTGATACACTCAAGCACATATATGCTGAAAAGATAAATAATCACCAATATACATATTTCATGCTAAACCAGCAATCATCAGTTGGTCCAGATTATCATCTCCCACACATATATACTATAAGTGCTCAGATATACATTAAGATAGACAATCTTCCTACTTTAATGGACAGGCTCCAATCTACTATACCCTCCAACTCTTCAACCATCCATCCAATTGAAAATCTGATTGATGATGGAATGCTCAAAGGCCACCCTGAGGCCGAGATTCTTGTCACACCCATGTTGACCTAAAGTCAATCTAAACCCCACATGTACAGGACATAATCCATTTAATACATGTGCAAGGATGGGCAGACATCTCTATAATGTAATAACTGAAAACAGGCTTATTATATACCTGTGTGTCTATATATGTAATATAGGGTATATGAGCACAGACTTTAGGTCAACATGGGTGTGACAAGAATCTCGGCCTCAGGGTGGCCTTTGAGCATTCCATCATCAGATTTTCAATTGGATGGATGGTTGAAGAGTTGGAGGGTGTAGTAGATTGGAGCCTGTCCATTAAAGTAGGAAGATTGTCTATCTTAATATATATCTGAGCATTTATAGTATATATGTGTGGGAAATGATAATCTGGACCAACTGATGATTGCTGGTTTAGCATGAAATACGTATATTGGTGATTATTTATCTTTTCAGCATATATGTGCTTGAGTGTATCAGTGATATTAGATAGAGTGGAGAGTGATGGGTCATCTGAAAGTCTGTGCTCATATACCCTATATTACATATATAGACACACAGGTATATAATAAGCCTGTTTTCAGTTATAAATTTGCATATAATTTTTTTGCATTTGTATCAAGATGTTTGATAATGATCCTACTTATTAATCAAGTTGATTTAATAATTTCAATTGTATCTCAATAAACAATATGATTTTCTTTATTTTTAATTAATATTTACTAAGGTAATAAGCCTTTAAGCATGTGCTGATGTGATGTGATGTATTTGGCTTCTTCTTAAACGAAGTCAAGAATATCTCAGCAATTGTGCCCAGATAAACCTGTTAGCCATTTTATTCTCCATTCCCCACTCTTAAGTCTTCCCACATTCTGCCCCATCCCATTTCCACAACATAAACTTTGTCAACTCTATGGCCTTTATATCTAAATCCCCCTTATCTCTTCGCAAGCCCAACATAAAAACTAATAACTCACTTTCTATATAGTCACTTTGCTCATGTCTATTCTCCCATAACTTCATTATCTGTACCCTTTCTGCTTTCAAGCATTTGCATTCAATCAACAGGTGCCTAATATTTTCTATACCTTCCTTACACAATCTGCACACTAAATTATCCATGGTTTTCCATTTACATGTATATTCTCTTGTTGCTAAAGATCCCGTTCGAGCCTTAAATAATAAACTACTTTCCTTACTATTATCATAAATTAACTCCCATCCAATAATCCATTTACTTCTATATATATTTAAACTCTTCTTACCCTCCACACTCGTTCTCCATCTCTCCAACTCCCTATTTTTTATTAATGCTTCTATTCTTTTATCTCATTTCTTACCACTATAACACTCAACAATCCTCCTAACACAATCATCCCACCTTTTATACAAGTATACTGATATAAATTCTTTATCCAAATCTTTTGCATACCGCATTACCCTTTCTCACCCATCTTGTTACCTGCCCTTTACTCATAACCCAAGTGAACACTTTTTATCTATTTTTTACTATCCATAAACTGCAACCTACCAAACATTTTCATTTTACTTTTTGCATCTCTCATATAAAAACTTGACCATCCCATTTCTCCTTGAATTGCCTCCTTTGCTGTCCACATCTCTGCAGGCAATGCATGTCTTCCTACTTCCCTTTGTACTTTCTCTAAATAATCCAAAACCCTTTTACTAACACATAATGCATCATTACCATATGTTAACCCTGCTACTACAACTCCCTTCCATACTATTCTAGCTACATCATATTTATTATATGAAAATACTGTTAGTTTCTTTACCAAACCCTTTCTTTTCTTTGCTTCATTTATCAATTTATTCACCCATTCATCCAAGCAATTTTCCTGATTACATAAGATGATTCCCAAATACCTATATCTATCCACCACACTTAACTTTATATCCCCCAATAAAAATTCTACATCTTCTCTTCCCCCCGTATTAACCATCATTATATTTGATTTTTCTTCACTAAATTTAATCCCCATCTCTTTACCCACCCTTGCACATGTCCTCAACATAATTTCCATATCTTCTTTCTACACACAAAAAGATATCATCTGCAAAAAAAAGACCCGACAAAACATATACTCTCTTGCCACCTATTAATGTTATCTCTACCTCTCTTCCTAGTCTTTCTATTGCTTTCTCCATTTCACTCAAAAACAACAAAAACAAAATAGGTGACATAGGGCATCCTTGCCTTAATCCCACCCCATTTTTAACTTTAACTGATTCTATATCCCCTAACTGGGAAGTATAATAATTATTTTTATATAATTTCTTAATAATATTTACTAAAACTTCATCCATTCCCAAATTGGCTAACCTTACCCATAATCTATTTCTATTTACTCTATCATATGCTTTCTCTACATCTATAAAACTCATATATAATGATCTACCTGAATTCCTACTCATCTCCATAAGTTGTGTAACTACAAACAAACTATCTCCTATACGCCTATCTGTCCTAAAACCTCCTTGCATTTCCCCAACTACATTATTCTCTTCTATTCATTTTACAACTCTTCCAGCTACCATATATGAGAAAACTTTATAAAAACTGATGGTACTGCTATCGGTCTATAATTATTTAACTTTCTATGATCCTTACCCTTTCCTTTAAATAATAATTTTATTCTTGTATTACTCCAATTAACCGGAAAAACTGTCTTCTGTGCCATTTTATTAAAACATGATAATAACTTTGCTTTTGCTCTATGCCCTAAATTCATTACCATCTCTGCTGTCCATCCATCTAAACCTCTCACCTTTCCACTTTTCAATCTCTTCCCTGCCTTATTCAATTCATTTTTGTGAACCTAATATTCCCATTTATTAACTGCTTTCATTTTTTCTATCACTATTTCATTCATACCTAACATCTTTTCTATATCCATTACATATCTATTTAAAATTCTCTCTACCTCTTCTCTAGAGCTACACTCTATTCCCTCATGATCTATTAATACTATCTTTCTTTCCCCTACATTTCTCCTTTTAATGTAATTTTTACTCCCATCTCCTCCACTTTTATTAATATCCTCCAACAATTTACTATTTAACTTCATTCTCTCTATATAATTATCCTCTCTCTATAATTATCCATTTTAGCCAATTTCTTCTTTTCTAAATGCTTTCTCCATTTAGCATTAATATCATTTTCACTTTCTTTGTTCTTAATAGCACACTTATATTCTCTGCATGCTTTTTCCCTCTCTTTTACACTTTTACTAACTCTCATTTTTTATTACTTTTATTCTTCTGCATATTCTCAACTAAAACCCTATTTGCCACTTTTTCTATTTCACCACATCAATCCTTATACTCATCCCCATTCAACTGGTCCATGGTTTCTTCAACTTTTATTTTATATTCTTCGAACTTATTCTTATCATTCACTCTCCATCCACATCTTTCACTATTATTTCTACCTTTATTTCTATCCTCCATCACATTACTAACCATTTCTATTACAATAAAATTATGATCACTATTACATACTCTCTCTTCATTGTCAAACACCTTAATTTTCCATATTTTATTTATTCCCTCTTTCTCTACCAATACATAATCTATTGTGTGAAATACATTATTCCTAGACCATGTGTATTGTCCCTCATACATATTTGATAAATTCCCAATGCTCAAATTTACTCTTTGACAAAATTCCTTCAAAAACTGACCATTCTTATTATCTACATCATCAATTTCTTCAATATATCCATTCATATCCCCTATAACCATTATTCTCTTCCCCTTTTCTTTAAAAATTTGTATATCCTTAACTAAGCATTCATATATACTACTATTCCACTCCATTACAGTTTGACTATCTCCAGTAGCTATATACACTACAGCCACCATCCATTATTGTCTACCCAACCTTATTTCAAACCACAAATGCTATTGACATTTAACAATATTTAAATATTTCCTCGATATGACACCTATACCACCATCCTTTTTTCTTTTCTGTTTACACTCTGCCATACCACCTCTTCCAAAATAGGTTCTTCTTCTTTTCTTAGATGAGTTTCCACTACAGATGATACCCCCAAAATGTTTTATTTAATTCCAGCCACTTTTCTGGTCTCCTACCACCTTGCATATTCAAAAAACCCAATTTTAACAATTTTTTTTTTCCTAACTATTCTTTTATAAATTCTTCTGATTCTTTCTTCTCCATTATGTTTATAACAAACTTTCTTACCATTAATCTTACAAAACCATTCCCTCTCCACATCTACACTTCTATCTAAATCAACCATCTTTTGCTTATTTCTTATATCCTCTCCATTCGTCTTGTTTTTGATAATATTACAATTTAAAAGCCCACCCCCCTTTAAAAGTTTCCCGAATTATATTCTTTAAATATCAAACTCCCTAAAACTTCACTTCCTTGTTTTCCTAAGTGCAATCCATCTTTACTATATAACTCCCTCTTTCCAATAAACCAATCCCATACATCCACAAACACAACATTATTTCTCTCACACAATTTTTTCTCTCTCTCTCATTTATAGAACATGCTCTATCCAACAAATACCTCTTATCAAATCTTGGTAATACTCCAACTACCCCTACTCTTCCTTTAATCTCCCTCAAATTTCTAATCAATTCTACATACTCACCCATTATTCTCTCTGATGGCTCTAACAAATTATTAGTCCCTACCATAACATATACATTTCTACTACCTAGCTTTTTTACTTTATCTGTCACATCCCTAATTTTTGCTCCAGGCATACATACTCTAACATACCTGCTTCTATTTTCCCTTGCAATTATATCCCCACATTCTCTTATTAGTGAATCTCCTATCAACACTGTCTCATAATCTACTTTCTCTACTCCATCTGTAATCTTGTCTACCATCTTCTAAACCTTCTTATCCATTTCTTCCTTATCATTTCTACTCAATAATTCCTTTATCTCCTCACATTTTGTCTCTAACAATTTTAATTTTACTTCTACATCCTTCACTTCTTCCTCTATCTTACTTATTCTCTGTCTAACCATCTCCATTGCATTACTATTTTCTCCACCCATATTTCCTGTCACTCCACTAAAACCATCTTCCTTAACTACATTTTGCTCCCTCTCCTCTGACTTTCTCTCTGGACTACCTACACTTAAAAACCACTTTCTCACCTCTTTAATCACATTTACACACTGACTACATAACCAGAAACCTGTCACATCCTTCCTATTCTTATTCAAACATTTCAAATAATAGACCTCAGCACACACTGTACATTCTACTAATGCTCTTTTAATTCCTTTCTGCTGATTGTATATACACTGTGCCCTACAAATGCAATCCATATTCTTATTTTTCAATTCACCTATTGTATATTTGACTTTATAATGCCTTTCCTGCACTTGAAAATGCGAAGGTAGGGGCATCTACAGGTTTTAACCACAAGCTTACTCCCTTCTTTACTTTAACCTACTTTCTATATAAATAGGTGAAGCTGAAGTGGTTAGAACTGAGAGCATGAAGCTATTCAATACTTCACTGATTAAATCCACAATTCCTATTACCCATTAGTACTCACAAAATCTTTCGATTTACAATGAGTCAATGAAAAGTTCTTATACTTAGAAATCTATTATGATAATTTAAAGTTGTAATTATAAATTTATTTAACGCACATATTTTTAGCCATTCATATTGTTTTGTAATTTGCTGCTGAAATGAAGATTTAAAAATTAGCATCTTCTGATAAAGTCTATACTATACTGTCTGACATCTGAATCTCATTATTATCATTATTAGCAGTCACTTAAAAACACTGACCACTTCAATTACAGATGAAAGGAAAAGACTACAGAACAAAAATAAAAAGATAAAAAATATAAAGATGTGTTTTGTGATGACCCTTCAAACCAATTCATAAGATACAACTATGCTAATCTTTTAATTTGGTTATTTGATACATAAGCTCATGTTTTTAAATTTCATCTAAGTTGAAAGGATTTTATCACTTTGCCTAATTGCAGCTTTCCATTCTTTTATAACTGTGACAATATCTTGAAATATTAGGTATGTTTCTCCCATAAAAATAATATTCAACATCACCATTAAATATTTTTATAAAGTCTGCTACTATTCACTAAAATACATCTTTCAATGAAGATGTACTTTTTACCTTAATAGATTTCTTATGCCACATTTAAAAACTGAAAATATTGATCCATGCTGTGAAATTACCATCATACTTTTAGAAATTGTATAGGCATTATTAATTAAGGTTTTTCCAATGTCCTTAGGGTACTTCCATATAAAATCCATGTCTCACTTCCATTCTATAAATTGATCAAAATTAATAACTACCTAAATATATAATTTAACCAAGCTATGATGAAATATACTACATTTTATTAAATGCTTTTATTTACCTTACAGCCTCTGAATGTTTGTTTGTCTTAAAGATATAATTTAAATAAGATGCATGAGAGGGTGGTATAGAGATTTTTTGGGTTTCAATTGAAAGCTTTTAAAATTGAGCTTAATACATTTTCCAATTAATGTGTAGGTTTTTTTTTTTTTTTGGTTTTAGTTGAAAGCTTGCTTTAAGTTAGAATAAAATAAATTAGTTTGCAACTAATTTTAAAGTAAAATCATAAGTATTAAAGAAAGTTAGTTTACAATATGGTTTTGTTGACATTTTTTATAATAAATTTAAAAGCCTGCCTTGCTTGATTTAAATCAAAATAAAATCAATTTTTTTTTATTTCAGTTGAAAACTTGATTTCAGTTAGAATAAAATAAAGTTAGTTTACAACTTTCTTAAAGTAAAATCATACATATTAAAGAAATATTTAGTGATATATATAAACTGGAAATATTAAATGAATTTAAAGTAAACTCATAGTGTTAAAAAAACATTGTTTACAATATATGTTTGTTAAACATTTTTTAGAAAAAGAAAAAATATCAAACACTTTTCATCAAAGAGAATGTATTCATATTTTAAGTAAAAATGATTTATTATAGACATATATAATTGGGGGCACATGGTAAATAAGATATATACATAAGCGATATATATATAAGCTTAAACCACTAAACATCACATGATTACTATCTCTTATACTAGCATATAATTGATGCAAAACTCTCCATACAGTAGTGTTACCCTGTGCCAACCAGAGTAATCAATGGATGCCAGAAGGCTTGTGTATAAAATCCCTATCTAGTGCCACAAACCAAAAACTAGTCTGGAGATATTGGATGAGTAGGCACTAGATAAAGATTTTAGGCACAAACCTTCTGGCATCCATTGATTACTCTGGTTGGCACAGGGTGGCACTACTGTATGGAGAGTTTTGCCTTTGTATATATAAGTTTATTGCACAAATATCTAATGATATATATAAATTATTAGTAACTAATCTGTTTGAAGTACAATATAATTACACATTTTTATTTACTGTGCCTATACTAAAAACTTAAAATAGAGATAAAAACTATTTTATAGTAAATGCTTTTACTTATTATGCACTAAAAACCAAAAAAATAATAATTGTTTTTTCAACCACAATTGGGCTTTTAGACTGAACTTGAAGTAAAAACATTGGTGGATCCATATAGAGATGGAGTTAATTAATTTCTTGCCCCCATACTTTTATTTCAGGTTCAATCTAAAAATCCCAGTTGGGGTTGAAGAAACAATTATTTTTTTAAATTTTAGTACATGATATTTACTACAAAATATTTTTATCAGTACTAATATGATAGCCAGTACTGGTCACTAGATGGTGCTGTTTGTAGACCAAACAACATAAATATGCCATTTGATGGGTCCATGACATCTCAAGTGTGCTATGCTAATTCCTCACAATTCACACTTGGGTAATATATTCTTATCACATTTAATCATGTGACCTGTTTTTACTCAGTGAATGCTCGCTATTGACACTGCACTGTCATATCATTTGTGGGTGTGTAAATTTTAAGTCCATGCAAAATTCTTTTACAATAAAGTGAGTGAGAATTACCTACTATTCCTTGTCACAGCATGCTTTGTAATGGAAGCAAATTAGGGAAAGGGTACAGCTCAGTGTGCTTTGGACATGAGTATGCGCAAAGTCGCATTATTCACGAGATGATGTGAGGTGAAAAAATGGTTGAAGCTGAAAGACAGCATTATAGATTTTGTGATCTGAGGCTACAGAAGCTGAAGCTATGGCCTTTCTCCAAGCCAGATACATACTGATCTTGGTGAAGAGATGCCTTTGTGGACAACCCATGCATTGAAGAGTCTTACAAAATACAGGTTCAAATGCAATTCAACATCCTGCTGTTGAAGATCTTCCACTCGAAATTATGTTGTTGTAGTTTTGTTTTTACAATTAGTTTTTGGAATTGAATAAATTTTATTCAAATAAAAGCATCTTATTTTTATTAAAAAAAACAAAAAAATGTTTTTTTAGTTATTAATGTATATTTTAGAATTTAAAATTCTTAAAATAAAAAGCAATGTGCATTTTTGAATTTTAAAAATTGCTTCAAATAAGAGCGTGAGCTTATTGTCAAAAACCAAAAGAATTTTTTTTTTTTCACTCATGTGTCATAGCATCAGCCGGGAAGTGAACCCGCTATCCTGGGACAACTGATTGTAAAGCAACTGTTGCTGACCTCTCGACCACCTATGCTTGACAAAAATAATTTGTTAACTAAAAGAAACTAATCAGGCATGGTACAGTTATATTTATATGTTTTATTCTAGTAACAACACCATCAAGTGACCTATACCGGCTATCATATTAGTACCTTTTATCTCTATTTATTAAGTTATTAAGCATGTAACAATACATTAACATACAAGCTAAAATTTTACCAAGATATAGGATAATTATTGAAGCTAAGTATTTGAAGACTTTTGTTATTGTTTGGTAAAGCTTTTGAATTTTTTAACATTAATTAATAAACAAAAGATTTTAGATATTGTGCTCTTATGTTCAGACATTTTATACAGCATCCTTTTAATTTTCAAGAGACATCCACCTAATGTAAATCTAAAAGAAAAAAAAATAAAGTTATGACTCTTGCATTATCATTTAAAATTGTAATTGTGCTGAATAATTGTGATTAAGCAACAGAAACTTAATATTTCTTATTGAGTTGCTAATATTCTCAGTTTATGATTTTATTATAATTAATTCATTCTTTCATAATTTACTAATCATATTTTTTAGTTTCAATGTTATTATTCTTCTGCAATTTTTCTCTATCTAGTTTTATTTTGTGTATGTTTTATTATTATTTTATTTGCTTTTGGTTTATCAATAGTGATTTTTGATACTATATCATTTATCTATGTTAATTAATTGTTTTAATATTTGTAACCAGTTTGATGCTAACAATCTTTGTTTTATTCTTTTTTTCCTTTTAAATTCAGTTGTGGAATGTTCTTTTGTCTCGGTTATCAACTTCATTTTGAAAAATAATAGTTTGTTAAATAATATGCTTTCAATAAATATAATTTGTCCACCTTACTTCAAACACTTTTTGAGCAAAAAAAAAAAATTTATTGTATATATATATACACACACACACGCACACAATCTGACATTTCGACTGTCCTGCAAAAAAAGGAAGTGGTGGATTTCGTGAGATCAGTAGATATGCTTTCAAGTAGAATATTAAAATAATAAAAATTGAAATCAAATTTACTTTTAGGATTTTTGTCATTCATTATGGTGGATGAATGAGATAAAAATTGGAATAGAGTTCATTTTCAGACATTTTCCTGTCCTTCATTATTGTAAGGGAATGAATATGTCTTAGGGTTGATAAGTATCATGTTACCAAAAACTGAGCACATTACGTACTATTATAAGCATTATTTCAGTCTACTCTTATTTGTGGTTTATGATATTTGGGTCTGGCATAACTGACGAAGGTATTTGAATGCTCTCCATTCATAATATGAAATAGAAAGAATTCTAGATCAATTTTTCTTATATACAGATGCACATAGTTAAATATTTTCAAATATTTCTTTATATATATACGTCAAAGCATTGACCGGGAAGTGAACCCATGCCGGCTGCTTGGAAGGCTCTGTAGATTATTACTTTAAAGTTTATAAATTAAAAGCAATACAAATATTACTTCCTATTTAAATAAAATATTGAAAACATTAAATATATCTGAGTAGTATTTTGAGATGCAAACTTTCATCCATTTATTCACAGAGGGCGTGACTGAAATTTTTTTGCTATTTAAGGTGATTTGATAATTATTTCAGGTAGCGTTATGCACCGGGATTACAACTTAATATTTTCAATAGTTTTTTTTTCAAATGTAAAGGAGCATTAGTGAGGCTTTAATTTATTGCATTTTAGTGACGGAATTATCCCAAACACTGCTTTAATTATTCTATGAATTCATAGGTCAGATATTTTGTTTCTGCCATCACGTATAACAACAGCATACAAAATTGTTTTTGAAATAATTATTTTATTAATTAACAATTGATGTTGTAAATATAAGAATAACAAATAAAAAAAACTTTTAAATAATTCATTGCAGTGCAGAGATCAAGACCTATCTAGCAACCTATTGTAGAGGAATAGTGAAGTGGAATCCGGTACTCAAAAGCCTTGCCAAATTCTGGGTGCTAAGAATTTGAGCAATTTTTATTCTTGTTCTAACGTTTAGCAAAGAATAGCTAGATTACTTGCAAATATCGGACAGTTAGTTGGGTTGGTCATGAGCAATTTACCTCCAAAATTTTTAAGTTTTCTCACCTGGGTTCACATCTACATGATAGAATAAGGAGATAAATAATGTTAGCATTGTTCCACAAAGCCCAATGTATGTAAACTAGGTTCAATTTCTATAAATTTTTTAACACACGAGACTCGTCTTCATTAATAGTTCTTATTTATACCTTCTATCTCTGCAGTCTTGAATTGCAAAGTGATTTAAGACGGAGACTTTTATGAATTCTACGTAAACTAATCTTAACTCTAAATGTATTTGCCAACAAAAAAAAAAACTTAGCCTTAGTTTCAATTACATTAAAATAATTTTAGGAATAAACCTTTATTAAGCAAAAGAAATAAAACAATCGCTTAAAACTTATTGTATTAATGATATTCTTAATTAATATATTTAAGAAAACCAACAATATGATATAAAATATCTTTCTGTAACAGCAATAATAATAATTATACATAAAAAAAGCTCTTTTCGGCAAGTATTAATTTTGCTCTTTTAAATAATATATATATTAACTATATAATTATTTTAAATTTAATTGTCTTTTAAGAGAACAAAAGCTAATAGCTTTATTGGTCGGGAGTTCATAAGAAGTGGCCAGAATCGATCACACCAGATCCCAAATTGGACGCTCTATCAATTATGCGAAACCGCGCCAGGCTTACTGTCTTTAAAAAATATTATTTGTTAGATTAAAATTATTCATTGTCAAACAAACAAAACAAAGCAAAACACCAGCATCTATGATAGGCAATACAGTATTACTAATTTTTCCCTTCCGTCTTGTTTTGATTTTTTTAAAGAAGTATTTTTGATTATTATGAATGTGCTTTTAAAGGGTTAGTATCAACAATTTAAATATTGATTGATCCTTTAAAACAAAATCTCTCACGTACAGGAACTTTAATCAATAAGCAATACGCTGCGGGGAAGGTTTAATTTTAAGCATAATCGATTACACTAAAACTCTAATAACAGTCTGAACAGACAAAAGCAAAGAAAAAAAAAACTGTACTTGATATGTCTGGTAAAAACGAGTTATCAGTATAAAAGGAAGTAATATTAAGTAACACATACGTTTTAATAAACAAACCAATAGTTTATCGCTCGGAAATTCATAAAAAGCATGATTACCCGGATTGACAACTGAACCATGATCCATACATCGTGGGTTCCAACGTCCGCTACCTTACCACTGCACCAAGCATAGGAGTGTACCCTCGTAAGACTTATAAATGATTGGGCGATGCAAAATAAAAGTAATATAAATAAAACAATAATATTTTTTTTACTTTATAAATGCAAAACCATTTTAAAGCACTGTATCTTTTACTGATTCATCTTTTTCAATAATATATGTCTTCGAATAAAGATAAATTATGCACGTGACCTGAGGAGTACATCTATATAGTCTACTTAATATTCAATATTATAATGGTTAATACCATGCAATGTGCCATGTCTTCATTCTCTGGCAAATCTTGAAATTTTTTTTCAGATCACAAACAGGATTTAGGATTTTTCTTTTAGGTAGAAAAAGTAATGGACTTATTTAATGATATCATATGGTGATCTTTAAAGTAAATGTATATATGATAGTCTTTAACTTATCTGTCCAGAAAGAGTGCAAGAAATTTATTCATAATTTTTATTAGTCATTCATTAAACTAGAGATTATCCATTTAATGAACAACACTTCTGTAGAGTAATTTTCTCTACATCACTCTCACACAAGATAGGGAGTATCTGCTTTTAATACTTTATGGAGTGTAAAAATGGTGTATTCGCTTCCCAGCCGATGCTTTGACATATGGAAAAAAAAGTGATGTATTGAAAATTACATTATAGAAATATTATTCATTAAGTGGATAATCTCTAGTCTAATGAATGACTAATAAAAATTATTAATATAATTCCATTAAGTGGTTTGTGTCAAAGTTGTGAGGACATCAAGTTTGACACTTATCAATTAAACTATAGTAATTGGCTATCTATATATGACTGAACAATGATAAGAAATATGTGTAAGAGATTGTGATCTGGGCCAACTGATGAATGGCTGGTTCAGCATGAAATGTACATCTTGTGGATCATACATTTCTTTCATGTCTTTGGTCATATGTTTATGACTACACTCCTCTATAAGGTGTTAAAAGGAGATAGAAATTAGTCCCTATGTTGCATAAGAGTGATAAAATGAAAATTACCCTACATAAATATTACTCATTAAGTCCAAGAAATTTGTTTCTTGTAAAGTGAATGCAATTTTCTGGATCTTTCTATAAGAGGTCTATTTGAAAATGACAAGAATACTTAATCAAAAAACTTATAATTGGTTATTTTGAAATTGCTCATTTTACCTGAATACTAAAGTATTTTATTATCATTAAAATTTTATATTCAGTATAGAAATTCTGTTTTGTTTTTTTTTATGGTAGCTGTTCTTTTACAAAGTTGGTTAGCAATTAGTTGCTTTAATTTTTCCAGATAGGTTTTTTAAAACAACTTTTTAATAGATTACTGAGTACTTCTATCAAATTAGACTCATGAGCCTATTAGTGATCCAATAAAAAATTTCAGAAGAGAAAAATTAACATCCTACTTATCTAACACCCTATTAATGATAGATTGTTGATTTAAGTCACCTAAAAAAACATTTTCTTAACCACTTTAGGTTATCATTTTCATATTAATTTTGATTGATAAAAAAATTGTAATGCTTCTATAAAGATCAGAATATTCAAATCACTGTTTAATATATCCATATTATTGATTAAAGGAGGTTGCCTTGACAACTGATTGAAATTGTTGATTATTAATGATATTGGTATTGTTTAAGGGTTGATTGCTTTTATGTATTTACACTGAATACGTATTTAACCTTGAACATTATTAGATTTATTATATAAATAGTACATGTTTGGAGTGTAATTTGAAAGTTATAATTGCAATTTAAAAGTTATAATTGACTATTTATTAGTCTGCTTTCAGAACAAGTTATATTTACATGTTTAATTGAGGTTTATTTAAACTTCTTGGTATTAATAATTTTACACTCTGAGTCAAGATGAAATCTGCAGTGTTTATTTAAACCTATTAGACTATAAATAAATGTAGATTTTCACCTTTATTGATTGAAGGATGTTATCTTGATAATAGATTGAGATTGATGATTGTTAAGAATATTGGTACTGTATTAGGTGAAATTTTACACTCTGTAGTCAAGATAAAATCTTTAGTACTTATTTAAACCTATTAGACCATAGATAAATGTAGATTTTCACCATTATTGATTGAAGGATGTTACCTTGATAATAGATTAAGATTGGTGATTGTTAATAATATCGGTATTGTTTTAAGTGTTGACTGCTTTCTTATATTTCTATTATTAATATACATACCAGAAAATGCATCTTTTTTCCACCAGGAAATTATAAAATATGCTACTATGTGTTAATTCTGATCACCTGTAATATAATTTTATATTTTACCATACATTAGAAAAGTGTGAAATAGCCGACTAAAGCACTCATCTTTTAAATAGTTATGATGAGAATAAGTAGAATAATAAAAGTTCTATCAAAAGTCCACAGGGTTAAAACATAAATTTTGTATGGATTGGTTTGTTGCATAAAATATTAATCATTAATGTCTTAAAATAAGGTAAAATTACAAGTATTTCCAGGTATTGGATTTATTTTCACTTCAGCTTCAAGTAAGAATATATCCAAATTGATTTAAAAAATGCCTAAAATAGATATTTTGAACAATCATAGAAATCATCACCACTTTTAGTTATTATATCATTCCACTGCTGAACAAACATCACACCAAATTGAAAGTTTAATCTAGTTTCTTCAATCTATGGTTTCTCTTTTTAACTTCACTACAGAAAACTTCCTACCTTATCCATATCTCTCACATGTGACTTCTTTTTAGGCCATTTATATACTTTTGGAATCCAGTTTGAAACATCAGCTATCCATTTGTTGTCATATTTTCTAGTAATATATTCTATAATTTGTTTTAACTTCTTTTAATACCAAGTATGGATTAAACTTTATTCTATACACAATAAAATCTTGTTGCCATGACAATGTAGATGCCTAAAAACACTTAAATATAATTTGGCATTCACTGCTGCAACATGCTAAAAAAAATTTTTAATGATCAGATCATCTTCAACAATCTTTAAACCATTAAACAACATCTTAGTAATCAATTATATGAAAACTTAAAGGCAAGTCATATACTCTTTGCTTTCCTCATAAGCATTTAGAAAAGTAAAAACTAATAATCAGAAAAATAAATTGTATTATTAGATGAAAGTAAGAAATTGTTAAACATATTTTTTTTATCAATTTCTATATTATAATTCTTTATCTAAAGAACAAAAAGATAATATTACTTATCAAATTGTATGTAGAAGCAAAAAATTATTGTTTAATATATCTATAAAGATATTATACATGGGAAAGAGAAAAATGAATAACTCCATGTGTGTGTATGTTTAAAATTAAAAAAATCAGATATATTAATCTTTAACTGAGATTTAAAGTTAATATCTGTGCTAGGGATAATCTCTAGTTTAGAAAATGATTAGCAATAATTATTATTATATTTATCTGAGGTGGATGGTGTCAAAATTGTGAGTGGAGTAAGTTTGACATAAATAAAAATGTAACAATTTTCTATAGATATAATACTCTTTATATAATAGAGATATATATGAGAGAGAGTGATCTGGGCCAACTAATGAGTGCTGATTCATCATAAAATGCATCATGGGGGTCATTTGTCTTTTATTGTATCTTTTTATATGAATTTAAAAAGAATGGGGAAGTATGGAGGTAGTTTAATATATCTATAAAGATATTACATATGGGAAAGAGAAAGATGAATAACTCCATGTGTGAGTATGTTTAATATTAAAAAATCACATATATTAATCTTTAACTGAGGTTTAAAGTTTATATCTGTGCTAGAGATAATCTCTAGTTTAGAACATGATTAGTAATAATCATTATTGTATTTAACTGAGGTGGATGGTATACGAGTGGAGTGAGTTTGACAATGTAGAGAAAAATGTAACAATTTAAGTAATTCAGATTGTTGTTGTTTGTTTTTTTATATATATAAAAAGATTAAATGAATATCAACTATAGTATAAATTTTAAAAAAAAGTTGGGCTTTGAGTGTTCCATCATAAGATTTTCAATGAAATGAACAGCTGAAGAGTTGTGGGGTGAAGTGGTTTGAAGCCTGTCCATTAAAGTATGAAAATTGACTATCTTAATATAAGCTGAGCTTTGATTGTATATATGTGTGGAGATGATAGTCTGAACCAACTGATGAGTGCTGGTTTAGCACAAAATACATATATCGGTGATTGTTTATCTTTTCAACATGTGTGTGATCAAGTGGGTTAGCAGTATGAGATAGCATGGATAATTGAGGTCATGTGAAAGTCTGAGTTCAAACCCCCTATATATTACATATTGATCGGAGTGCAGATATGAAAAAGCCTGTACTGTAGAAAAAATTCATATATTAAAATAATAAGTATAGTAATGTTTCAATTTTCTTTAGCTATAAAACATTTTATAACTTTAACTTTAATTCAAATTACTTAAGAATTTTACATAAAGAAAGACACCATAGAAAATGAAAAATTAAATCAATTTAAAGTCTAGAGCTTAAATTTCCAATTCTATACACATTTGAAGTATACAATATAAGTTAATGTTCTTGATAATCCAATATAAAGCTAGTACTATGGGAAATAACATTAAGAATGAAGTTGGAAAAGATTATTTATGATGCTACATCATCACATTACTCTAAGGCTAATCAGGAAGGAGATGATTAAATCATTTAGCTTTTAAATGGTGTATAATTTTAAAGTAATATAATTTTATTTAGATGTTCGCTAGTAAATACAAATACTTTAATTGGAATGATTATCATTACTAATTCAGTCTCTGCCATTTGACTGCCTCAGCATGATAATTTGTTGAATTTCTTGGGGAAAAAATCGATCATATATATATATATTTAATTACACAAAGGCTAAACCCTTCATACAGTAGGGCCACTCAGTACATTGATTACTGTGGCTTGCACTGAGTGGTGCTAGAGTAAGGAAAATTTAGTCTCTATGCAAACAGCATGTGTAAGCATAAAGAATGGTATTCATGTGATGTTTAGCGATTTATATATTTAATTCTGTTACATTTTGGATATAGTATAATTATTTACTTATTTGAAATAAGATGAAGATTAAATCTTTGTTTACTATTACATTTGGTAGTGTGACAGCTAAACAACTATCTCTTCTTATTATTCTATTATGATATCCTAATGCTTGCTATTTGAAGTTCAGATTCTATATTTATTCACAGAGGGTGTTGCTGGAAAACAACACTTGGAAGGATGATTTAAAATTATATATATATATATATATATATAAAATTTTAAATCATAAATCATGGCTCGAGATGTTTTGGTTACAATATATATATATACCAAATGTATCTGGCCTTGTAAAGACCCATGGTTTTTTTTAATTGGTTGCTTTAACAATTTTTTTTTAGATTTAATCATTTTTATCTTGGATTGTCCCCATCCCCAGACCGGTTTTGACCTATGGGTCTCTTCAGTGAGGAGTTGGGACATTAGATTTAAAAAACCAACTCAAGCAAAGCATTTATCTAAAAGTTAATTGTTAGAAGAAGATCTGAAACTTTTAGACATCTACATGTCTTTAAAGTCAGCTCTCCAACTGAACAAATCATATTTGTAAGTGCAAGCTATATATAAGTCATGTGACATCTGACTTGTTATTATTGCTATTTTAGATTTAATGTAAATTAAACAAAAGATTTTAAAAAGTAAAATTTTATATTGGTCTGAAAGATCATTGTTACAGTGGAATACAAACACTCCTGGCTTTCAGCCCATCATTTTTGTAATAATTGATTGCTTTAACAAATTTGTTTTAAGATTTAATGTAAATTAAACAAAAATTTTAATATTATATAAAAAAATTTCTAAATTTTAATAAAACTGAATTAAAATTTATCTTTTTAAATATATCTGCTATATTTGACAAAGGTGCAAATATATATTTAATTGAGTGCCCTCTGAATAGAAAAAAAAATTTTTTTTAAATGTTTTTGATAGGATCATGACTAATTGTAATACTTTTCTTAAAGAATTATTAATAGTATCATTTACTAATGTTGGAATACAAAAATGCCAGTCATTTTTGCAATAATTTTTTTAAATATAATATTTGTAATATTTTTTTTTAATTGGTTTTATTAACAATTTTTTTAAGACTTAATGAAAATATGTTTTTTTTATTAAACATTGCTAAGTGTGTTGTTTATATGAATCATATTAGGGGATTGACAGACCATGAAAGCATTTAGTGCTTTAACACGGAATTATGAATCGGCAATTGTGACTGTTTCTGCAGCTGTCAGGAACCTTTATCACGAAATATATACTATATCTCTTTAGTAAATAAGCATTTATTCTATATAGCTCTATGTTTATAATTGTAATACTTTTAAAGATCAGTCTTTCAAGCTATTGTGCATGCACTTTTTACGAGTGTTAATAATAAATGAATACTTTCATTCCCAACACAAGATATAGTATTTATGAAAGAATAAAATGAATCCACTTTCCACTTATTATTTTCAACCCAAATGCTTATATATGGGCAAATCTTAAGTACTGGAAATGAAAGCATGAGGATAAACCATTCACTTTAAATTACTGTTTACGATATCTGAATGAATGATGTCGATGAAATTATCTGGAATTTACTAAATGTCACTCTCAAATGAAACTTAAACATATGTAAATAAGCATTTATTTTATATAGCACTATGTTTATAATTGTAATACATTTAAATATCAGCCTTTAAAGTGAGTATTCATACAGTCACCAATTGGACAGCAGAGAAAATATAAATTTTATATATAAGATGCAAAAAAAATGCATTATTTTTTTATTATTTCTAAAGATATGTTGAATGAAAATATAGTTGAAAATATAAGCTTTTTAATCAAATATATTAAAATCAATATAGAGATATTTAGGGGATCTCAATTCTTCATATTGTAAAACAGGTAAACTCTCCGTACAGTAGTGCCACTCAGTGCAAGCCAGAGTAATCAATGGATGCCAGAAGGCTTGTACATTAAATCCCTATCTATTGCCTACTCATCCAATATCCCCAGACTAGTTTCTGGCTTGTGGTCTTTGTCAGCTAGGAGCCTTGGATCTGAGAGGGGCAGTGCTCTCAGTTTCAAGGCTCCTCACTGATGAAGGCCATAAGCCAGAAACTTGTCTGGGGATATTGGATGAGTAGGCACTAGATGGGGATTTTATGCACAAGCCTTCTGGCATCCATTGATTCCTCTGGCTTGCACTGAGTGGCATTACTGTATGGAGAGTTTTGCCCATTTTAACAACAGTTATAATCAAGCATAAGAAATGATGATCATGTGATGTTCTTCACATCTTCTGTTTGTAATACAATCACAATTGAACAATTGTAAAACATGATAAATTCTCTCAATGTTTTATGAATTAAAGCAAACCAAAAGATTAAGAAGATGCATGATTACAAGAAATGAATGAATATATTAAATCAATTTTTATCAACATGGAAATGATAATAGAAGATTTATTTATAGGACTGTTATATGACTTATGACAATCGCTTTATGCTACATTACATCTAAATGCTTTTGTGATATATAATTTTACTTCTGTAATTCTTCAATACTATCACCTGTTAAAAAAGTCTATAGTTACAGGTTAAATCTAAAGCTACAAGTTACAAAAAAATAAAAGGGAAAAAAACCGCAGTTGCAAGTAATATAGCTAAAACATAAAACATACTTTAATTAAGAGCCATGATTAGCCAGGTGTATCTATTATGCACAATGATCTCAATAGTCGACATTTGATTTAGGTTATTAAATATATAGATACTGATTAACCATGGCTATCAATGTGTAAGTAGTAATGACATAACTAGCAATTAAATATCAGCCTTTACAATTGCAACTGTATTTTTTTTTAAGTTATCAGAATGAATGAATAGATAGATAGATAGATAGATAGATAGATAGATAGATAGATAGATAGATAGATAGATAGATAGATAGATAGATAGATAGATAATAGATAGATAGATAGATAGATAGATAGATAGATAGATAGATAGATAGATAGATAGATAGATAGATAGATAGATAGATAGATAGATAGATAGATAGATAGATAGATAGATAGATAGATAGATAGATAGATAGATAGATAGATAGATAGATAGATAGATAGATAGATAGATAGATAGATAGATAGATAGATAGATAGATAGATGAATAGATAGATAGATAGATAGATAGATAGATAGATAGATAGATAGATAGATAGATAGATAGATAGATAGATAGATAGATAGATAGATAATACTTTTCATTTAGAAGTACCTAAGTCCACTCTAAGAAACAATGAGATTCTAGTAGCAAAACCAACAACAAATATTTTAAACAGGATGTGATGTGATGTACTGTAGCTTCTCCTTAAACGAAGTCAAGAATCTCTCAGCAATTATACCAAGAAAAACTTGTTAGCGACTTAATTTTACATTCCCCAGTCTAATTTTTCCCATATTCTGCTCCATCCCATTTTCACAACATAATCTTTGTCAACTCTATAGCCTTTATATTTAAATCCCCCTTATCTTTTTCCAAACCCAGCATGAAAACCAATAATCTACTTTCTGTATAATCACTTTTTTCATATTTATTTTCTCATAACTTCATTATATATGCCCTTTCTGTTTTCAAGCATTTACATTCAATTAACAAATGCCTAATGTTTTCTATTTCTTCCTTACATAATTTACAGACTAAATCACCCATATTTTGCCATTTACATGTATATTCTCTTGTTGCTAAAGATCCTGTTCGAGCCTTAAACAATAAACTACTTTCCTTACTATTATCATAAATTAACCTGTGACAACCAGAGTAATCAATGGATACCAGAAGGCTTGTGCATAAAATCCCCATCTAGTTCCTACTCATCCAATATCACCAGACTAGTTTCTGGCTTGTGATCTTTGAGGAGCCTTGGATCTGAGAGCACTGCATCTAAATCTTAGGATCTAATGCAACCCTCCAGCAGCCACCTTTTATCTCTACTTAACTACAAAGCTATGACAATGAAATTGAAAATGGAATAATATTTTCAATTTAAGCTCAATAGTTTGTATAGTCGTATGGGTCTGAACTCAGTTCAGCACCCACACATTTTGGTGTCTTTGGCTCTTTAACAACCATAGCCACCACTATCCTATTAGGCAGGATTGGTGTTAAACCACTAAACATCACATGATCACCATCTTTTCTGCTAGCATGTAACTGTTATTAAACAGGCAAAAGTTTCCATACAGTAGTGCCACCCTATGCCAATCAGAGTAATCAATGGATGCCAGAAGGCTTGTGCAAATGGGGATTTTATGCACAAGCCTTTTGGCATCCATTGATTACTCTGGTAGGCACAGGATAGTACTACTGTATGGAGAGTTTTGCATGTTTAAAAACAGTTATGCCTAAGCCTTCTGGCACCACTGATTATTCTGGTTGGCACAGGTTGGCACTACTGTATGGAGAGTTTTTCCTGTTTAATAACAGTTATGTGCTAGCATAAGATGGTGATTATGTGATGTTTAGTGGTTTAACAAATATTTTTTTATTCAATTATTAAATTATTATAAAAACAGATAGTATAATAGAGTTAGTAGAAATATGGTCATCTACCCTGACTGCAGATATCTCTTGATTGAATATGAGTATCAGTTGAAGTAGATGGATGGCAGATTTCCCAGTCCACAAGTAGCATACATTCATATGTGAAACAAATTCTCTTCACATGGAAGATTAAAATGACAAATTACGATAATAAATCAGAACTATGTCATGAGAGTCCTAAGCTCTCAAAAAGAAAAATGACTATATGGTATTGTAAGGACAAATGAAATACCTCAAGTGCAGCTAAACCCTTTATAATGAAGTCTTATAAAAGTACAATAAAATGACCTTGACTTAACATTGAGAGTATTCCAAAATCAATAATAAAGACCATCTACAAAATAATTGTTTACCACAATTCTGATATTATTATACTACAGAAAACTATCCAATAGCATAATTCACAGAGAATCTCCAAAATTCGATATGAAAACAAAATTATAGCAGTGTGTGACTTTATGACTTTTCACAAGAATTAGATTTACAAATATATTTGCAAATTCTTTTCCTGAAGGTGTGTGGTGGTATTTTAGTTGTATTTATATACTGGAGTATTTTTATCTTCCATAAAATGTTGGAAATAATCCAATATATAAATCCAAATATTTGCCAATTGTTATGAGCCAATCTACCTATTGAGTAGACTGAAATTAGACCAGAAAGAAAGTTCTGGGAATTACCACCAATTCACACTAAAAAGATTGTTAAAAAATGAAAAAAAGGATAGTCTTTACTGATTTAATCAAAGCTTATAATTCTGTTTGAAAAAATTGTCCTCTAAAGTTTCTAAAAATTTTAAATGGAGGAAAACTATCAATTTACTTGACAAAATATTTTCCAACAGAAAAATTCAAAGGGCACTAAATGGTAAGAATAGTAGATAAGAATTTTACTGAAGGATCTGCCATTTCATTCAATATATTCACAATGATATTCCAGATGCATACTACAGAAAATCAATCTGTACACACTGTTCAATCCTCGGAAAAGTTAGTTCTCGGTTGGTGTGATCTGTTATTATTATTATTGGTATTATGTTGCAATGTTATTGTTTAAAAGAAGAAACAACAAATTCTTATAAAAGCCGTATACAGTGGCATAACTAAACTTTTTAGATGACTACACAAAATGTAAAAAATGACCCGTTTTTATAATGTATACCTTAATACTTTTTTTGAATATAAAATAAAAATAATGAAACATTATTTTAGGAGTTGATAAGACATTTGAGGACTAAGTCTCCAAAGTGTTTGTCATGATATCATTGAAATACTATTCATGATCTTTTTGAATACATATGTAACCCCAAAAGACCCTAACATCTAAGGTCAATATACATTGGTTTGGTTTACTTAACCATATTTAAATTTACATATATATTTATATATACAAAGTATATTTATTATATCATAAAGATAAAGCTCAATAAAAAATATTTAAAGTTTTTCTTAAATCTATGTTGGATTCGAACTCAGACTTTCACATATCCACAACTCTCAGTACCATCTTATATTGCTGTACCATCTTATATTGCTGACTGATCACACACATGTTGAAAAGAAAAATAATCACCAATATACATATTTTGTGCTAAACCAGCATTCATCAGTAGGTCCAGATTATCATCTCCACATATATATACAATCGATACTCAGTTTTATATTAAGATAGCCAATCTTCATACTTTAATGAACAGGCTTCAAACTACTCTAACCTACAACTCTCCAGCCTTCCATTTTATTGAAAATCTGATTATGGAATGTTCAAAGTCCATGTTAGTGCCAAGGTTGTCATCCTACCCATGTTGACATTTAGTCATTGTGACCCCTCATGTATAGGAGAATAATCCATTTATACAACAGTCTGCTTATTCCTCACATATATATGTATAAATGGATTGTTCTCCTATACATGAGGGGTCAGAATAACTAAATTTCAACATAGGTAGGATGACAACCTTGGCACTAACGTGGGCTTTGAACATTCCATCATCAATTTTTCAATGAAATGGAAGGCTGAAGAGTTGTAGGTTAGAGTAGTTTGAAACCTGTCCATTAAAGTATGAAGATTGGCTATTTTAATATAAAGCTGAGTACTGATTGTATATATGTATGGAGATGGTAATCTGGACCAATTGATGAGTATTGGTTTAGCACGGAATACGTATATTGGTAATTATTTGTCTTTTCAACAGGTGTGTGATCAGGTGGGTCAGCAATATAAGATGGCACTGAGAGTGATAATTGTTTATCTTTTCAACATGTGTGTGATCAGGTGGGTCAGCAATATAAGATGGCACTGAGAGTTGTGAGTCATGTGAAAGTCTGAGTTCGAATCCCGCATATATTATATATATAAATGCAGATGTTAAGCCTGTACAATGCATTAAATCTGTCATAATTTATTATATTATATACAGTAGATGAATATGTACGTGATAATAAATATATAGTAATTAACATAGTGATCGAAATCGAAGCTACCTTTAAATTACTGTACTAATTTATATGTGTAGATTTATGTATAGTTAATAAATTAATAACTGAGTTTTTTAAAAACCTATTTTCTCTATAAGCCTATTATTGGATGAATGAAAACTCTTTGCACTGGATTTCTATATAACTGAAGAAAAATCGTTAATGTAATAATTATCATAAATACAGTAGAATTTTTTCTAAGTAATATTTAGCTTGGTTTCCTAAATTTTCTCAGTAATATTTATAAAAGAAGGTACTTTAATTTATATGCATGTAAGTATAATTTATAAAATCTTCCTATGGGACCCTTATTAAAAAATGCAGGCAACTGTAACATCCTTTATTACACTTTCCAGCTGATTTGCTTGATTTCTCAACAACCTCGGGCTAATTTGAATTTTGATTGTAGGTGGAAATGAATCAATTCAAATTTTTTATCCTGTAGCAAAGATTTAATAACATCAGTAACATTTTTGTCCTGTAATAATATTGAAAAAAATGTTTACGGCTTTTTTACCTTACATTTTAAATAAACTTGAGAATATTATAATATTTTTTAAAAAAATTATTTAGTTATGTACAAAGCTAATTTTTCTGTGAATACTATCGTAATATATATTGAACTTTTTCCAACATCTAGTTAAATGTTTTTAGAAAAATTTAAACTTATTATATATTTTTTTTAAAATATATACATCTGTTGGTGATAATATACACAAATTAGTATGAAACATAATGTCCAGTAGTTTTATTATTTCCTTTTTTTTTAGGCGTACTGGTCTGACCAGAATTAAATTGGTTTCTTTTAGTTTACCGGCTGCTCTAACCAACTAGGCTATTCTATCAAAGGCAATAGAGACTTCTTAATTTCTTCCACTATTTAAAGGACAACATTTATAAATTATTTCCACACATTATAAATTATTATATTAGGATAACTTATGGACTTAATTATCATGATCATATGAATAGCTTTCTTGACATTTTCTTTCTTTCTTTTTTTCTTTCTGCTCAATATTCTTGTATTTTTCCAACCAAATATATGTTCAATGATACATACATCGTCTCTTACTTTTGTCATACCTGTATTTTTGTCCTTAATTAGTTTCTTAATATATTTTTAATCATTTTTCAATAGTGTGTATAAATTCATTAGATACTATTATTATTTTGTAGAATTTCAAGTTTAGATTTTATAGAATTAAGTATCTGTGTGGTGTGCTGTGGGATTAGAAAAATGTTCTGATGTTAGATAAAAGTAAAAAAAAACTTTAGTTTGCTTGCCATCCCTGATATGAATGAATATACTATAATGTCTATTTTTTTTGACATCTTTTATTATTCTTATTGTTATTTTTAATTTTACTTAATGTAAGTTGATGAATAACCATTAGTTATTTTATGAATGTTTGGTGTAGACAGGATTTTTCTTTCACCAAGTTAGTAGCTCTATACAATTTCTGTTCTGTTCTATAATGGTAGTATAATTCCAGTTTATGTATTTCTGTCTTGATTATATATATATATATCATTAAAATCAGTCAATTTAGACTATTCCAATATCAATAACAATCAACAATCTTAATCTGTTGTCAAGGCAACCTCCTTCTAAAGCTATATACATGTAATCTTGTATGTTCACTCCATACGTTCTTATTGTTGCAGGTATTATTACTATTTGATTATTCATATAGTATACAAACATGAATGGGCTTTTCACCAACACTCCTTAGCCAGCATGGTGATTTTATTGGCTTTTTACCTCTGAGTTTAAGATCAAGAAACACCATGGTCTTTCTTGTCATTTGCCTGATAAGGCAGAATGAATGTATGTGTAAATAATAAATATTTTTCCAATAGATATATACACTCATGACAGATAAAAATAAATCATGGCCCTTATTTCCAGGAGGCTGTAAAGTCATCAACCAAGGCAGCAGTTAGTGGCAGAAGGAGAAGGATGCTAAAAATCCCCTGATTGTGGACCCAGGCAGCCACTTGATAACAATTTTTTTATTTAGGTACTTACAACTGCAGATTACTTCCAAGTAAAGGAAGATTGCAAGAATTAGAAAAAGAATTGTCTTATATTAAATGGGATATTATTAGACTTTGTGAAGTGAAAAGAAAAGGTGGAGAGACAATTGATTTAAGAAATGGACATGTAATGTATTATAAAAGCACAAATATTGAAAATACAAATGGAGTAGGATTCATTACAAATAAAAAGTGGAAGAGCAACATTGTGGAGATTGATGGTATATCAGACAGAGTGGCAAGATTAGTGATATGACTTAATAGCAGATACCAAATGCAGATAATTCAGATTTATGCCCAAACGAGTTGTCATAGTAATGAAGTAGTAGACGATTTTTATATGAATGTACAAAAGGCTTTTGATCAGAGTAAACAACATTTTAAAATTGTTATGGGAGACTTTAATACTAGAATTGGTAAAAAAATGAAAGATAAAAGTGCTGTAAGTAATTTTGATTATGGTAATAGAAATGAGAGTGATTATAGACTTGTGGAGTTTGCAGAAAAGGTGAAACTTTATATTATGAATTCCTTTTTTGAGAAAAATGTTAAAATGAAATGAACATGGTAGCTTCCAAATAAAGGTACAGTGGAATTGGATTATATATATATATATTTTTCTCATGTGTCATAGCATCAGCCGGGAAGTGAACCCGCTAACCTGGGACAACTGCTTTAAAGCAGCCGTCACTGACTTCTCGACCACCAATGCTTGACTTGGATTATATTTTGACCCACAGAAAATACATATTTCGAGATTGTAATGTTACTAATAAATTTAACACAGGAAGTGATCATCGATTAGTAAGATGTAAGATATGTGTTAATGCAAAACTAGAGAGACAAAAATTATTAAGAAAAAGAATATTTACAGTTGATATTCCTAATCTTCAGAAACATTCTAATGAATTTAAATTAGAACTTACAAATCGGTTTCAAGTATTAGTAGATTTTGAACATGATTCAGATTTGAATGAAATTAATAAAAAAATGACTGATACACTTTTAAAAACTGCAACAAAAATAGTTGGTAGAAAGAAGCAGCAATTGATCAATAAAATTTTCTACAGAGACTAGAGAATTTATGAAGAAAGGAAGAAATATGAAAATATACAAAAATGATGCATTAAAAAGAATTGAATACCTCAAATTTTGTAAAATGGTGCGGAAAAGAGTTGAAAATGATAGAAGAAAGTATAACTGTGAACTAGCAAGGAAACTTGTAGAAAAGAATAAAAGTCGCAAGAGTGTAAAACAACATTTTGCTATTGATAGTAAATATATATCTGCAATAAGAAAAAATGATGGAATCTTTACTAAAAAGAGAGATGATATCATGAAATGGGTAGAAGACTTCTATCAAGAATTATATAGTAATAATGGAATAAATATGTCCTATATCTATTATATCTTCCAAATTGCCCAGAATTTTTAAGTGAAGAAGTGAGACATACAATTAAATTTATGAAAAAAGAAAAAGCTCCAGGTAATGATGAAATTATAATTGATATATTAAAAGAAGCAGATGAAGAAATAATTTTTTTTAGCATATATCAAATGTCTAAATGATAAAGATGTATCAAATGATTAGAAGAATGCCATATTAATATTAATATTTTAAAAATGTGATAAAGAAGATATTAGAAATTACAGACCTATCAGCCTTTTGTCAGTTTTATACAAAATTTTTATCAAGATAATTACAACTCGTTTACAGAGAACATTGGATTTTTACCAATCAAGAGAACAAAGCTGGATTTAAAAGTGGTTTTAATACAGTAGATCATATCCAGGTATTGAGAGAAATTATAGAAAGGACAAATGAACATGAGTTGCCATTATGCTTTGGATTTGTAGACTATGGAAAGGCATTTGATTCTATAACATTTATTCAGTGATTAAAGCATTGGATTATCAAGGTATAGATCCAGGATATTGTCATATTTTAAAGAATATTTATAAAAATATAAGAGCAACAATTAGATTCCATAATGAGACTAGGAAAGTCAACTTTGAGAAGAGGGTAAGACAGGGTGACTCCATAGCTCCAAAACTTTTTACAGTAGTGCTGTAAGAAGTATTTTGTGGATTAAAATGAAAAGCTAAAGGAGCAAAAATAAATGGAGATTATTGAAGTCATTTAGATTTTTCAGATGATGTAGTTTTTGCAAATAATGCTTCAGAGCTGCAGAAAATGTTGCAGGAATTATCAGATAAAAGTAGGACTAAAGATAAATGTTAAAAAGACTAAAGTAATGTTTAATTGATTTTCTCAAAATAAGAAAATAAAGATAGATTATGATGAGTTAGAAGAAGTTAATAGTTACAAATACCTTGATCAGGTTATTAATACAGATGAAAACATAATGGATTGAATTAATCATAGAATTAAACTTGGTTGGAGTGCTTTTGGTAGAAATAACTTGATACTAAAAGGAAATATGCCTGTGTGTTTGAAAAGGAAGGTTTTTAATAAATGTGTTTTACCAGTTATGACTTATGGATCTGAGACTTGGACACTTAATAGAAGAGCAATTCAGAGACTTCAGACCACTCAAAGAAGTATGGACAGATGCATGTTAGGAGTAACAAAAAGGGATAGAAAAGAAAATATATGGGTAAGAAAACAAATAGATATTACTGACCTCATTGAAAAAATTTAAAAGACTGAAATTGAGTTGGGCTGGACATATTGCTAGAAGAGATGATAATAGATGGACAATTGAAATCTTAAATTGAATTCCAAGAGATTTTAAAAGATCTAGAAAGAGAAAACATGAGATGGATGGATGAAATAAGAAAGGGTGCAGGGGTGATGTGGACAAGAGAAGCTAATGATTGGAGATGGATTGAACTTGGAGAGACCTTCATCCTGCAGTGTATTGATAATGATTGATGATGATGATAAATCCTATAATAAAATATTAATAAATAGAATAAAATAAATATATATAACTTTCAAAAGTTTTTATATCAACTTAGGAGCACTTTCAACTAGCTTCACAGTCTTTACCAAGTACCACTATTTCTTTGTGTCTTCAAAATCTAATCTTCCCACAATTCACTGATTTTTATGTATGCTGCCTGGCTATTTATTGAATCATACTTACATCCATATATTAACATAGCTTTTTTTATTTTCCTTTTATTCTTGTTTCTCTCATTTTGTAACATTTTCATGTTATTATAATCAAAATTAAAATCATATATATATATATATAATCTATTATGATTCATAAAAAATGATTGGTGAAACATCATCATTTCCATTACAATTTTGTTTAGATTTTTTGAGCTCTTTTTAATAGCCGCAAGTGTTCTCTAGTTCTTTTCTCCAATGTGCATCTTGATTTGCCTATATATGTACTACCACATTCACATCTACATTTATATATGGTGCAATTTTGATTTATGATTGAGATTTTAGCTTTTGAATTATTCTATTATTTATTGCTTTATTTAACCCAGATGGTACCGAAGAATAATAGTATTTTATATATATAATCTGTAATATGATGAAAAAAAATTACTCTTCACATGAACACTATGGAATTGCCACTCACTCCCCTGTCAAAAAATATTTTAAAATCATAGGTGGTTCACCTATGCTTACAGCTTATTCTTTAGAGAAACCAATATTTTATTGACTGGGTCTAAATAAGGATCTTGAATTTATTATGAGCCTGATTTTTAAACTAGTATATTACTCACACAAATTCAGCTTATATATTACAGAGGAAAAATTTTTTCTCATATTTATGTGTAATATTGTGGAAAAAGACTACTTTTCTTGCATCTGCTAAGATATTGATATGCACTCTCTTACCACTAAATATTTTAAAAGTATACATGATCTACATATGTTCAGAGCTTATTCTATAATCAACCACCATTTTATTGCCAATGCCTCAATTATGACTAACTTATTATGAGTCTGTTTTTAAATTGGAATATTACATGTTATTAACAGATTCACACAAAAAAAAAAAACCTGGAAAAAATAAAATATATATTTTTTGTATTATATGTATTTTGTTTTTTCAAATATTGATTCAAAATCATATTTATAATAAATATGTAATTATTTATACATTATAAGTACCAATTTGTGCAATTTTGATAAATCTATATTTGCAAATAAGATCATTTATTTTTTGAAATATCTAAATGTTTTTTTATCACTTGAAGAAGACCCATCCCATCCATAAAATACAATTACTTAATTAAAACAATATGAATTTTATATAATTTTGTTTAATAAAACACACAATAGAATATTAAAAAATTAAAATTATTTACATTTATACCTTTTTATTTAGTAAAACTCTCACCACTCAAAAATTGATTACTACAAAATTCTTTCATCAAAAGACTGCCTAAAAACCAGAACAATAGCAGTTGTCAGATTTTCGATATTCTTAACATATACTATTTGGACAGTTAGGTGCATGAAAATTTTCACAATGCCACACCTGAATGAGGACACTTATTTCATACAAAAACTAATCAAAATGAAGAAAAGAGATGAAATCCTTGCTTCAAAAGCCTGGTTCGAGGACACATGGAACCTTTTCACTATACCACAACTGCCTAGGACCTAATGCTTCAAATTCAACTCATCACATAAGATGCTCTAGGAAAATATCAGCACAACAAGCAACAAAACAAGCTCAGGATCTTCAATACAGATACACAACTATTGAAACAAAGAATTAACCCCCCTTTCTAACACCCTACTAATCAACATGTAACAATAGTAGCCATAATAAATTTATATTTGGAAAAAACTCTCAAGACTTTAATGAGCACAATGTCATAAATAACAGTCAGTTTTACTAGATTGATTTTAGCCATTTTAATTAGGGGAAAAATAACTTCAGAATTTCTCATGCATAAATTTTTTTATTAATAAAGTTAGCTTCTCGATCACAAAAGTTTGTTCACTAATAGACTAATTTTTTTTCTATACTTGTTATTTCAGCTTAACTTTGTCAAGTCAGGTTATCTAGGGTTTTTAAGGATTTACTTTAAAGAGAAAATTTTTCACACTTAGATTGTTTATTCGATAAATTCTTAGAAGCCATTACATTAAGCCTTGAACTTTCTGATGTTTAATAGTACTTATAATATGCTTTAAACGTATATATGTGAAGTTAATAAAATATTTACAAATAACAATGTTTAGCTTAGTGCTTTCGGAGTGTGTTTACTCCATATTCTTAACCATCATTATGTGTAAACTTAATGAATGCAAATTTATGCAAATCAGCCTATCCATTTTTATGATATTATAAAGCAGGTATCCCTTCGTTTGATTGCAAATTATAATAAGTGCAAAAAAATCAATTAATTGATACCATTAATATAAAAAAAATATTTTGTCGGTCCTTTTAACACTTTAATTATTTGCTGTGTATCTAAATAATACATATTTTACTAAATAATCCTCACACACATAAATAAGTTTATATAATGGAATTCATTTGAATAATAAATTAATACTTATGTACATTTATCTATTATAAAGTATAGCATGTCTTGTAGCTTATTCAAACTAATAATAAAACCTGTGTGGTCTGTAATTGTCCCTATGTTCACTCTGGCACTTACGTAGCAAAATTTACCAGGAAAATCCTCAGACCAAACCATGCTCACAGTGACAGTCCAAATCTCCAATGCTTAATAAAAACATGCTCTTTTTCTTATTTCTGCTTTTTTGTTACACTTGTTCTCTTTACCTTTAGAAAGAAGTTATATAGCAATATATAACAAATAGAAATTTTTTAAATAATTTATTTTCTTAAATTTTTACATACATATACAACAATTGGTACTGATTTAGTATTCTCTCACCACCAGTTTGAATTATAAGGATCGCCCAAAACCACCACTGACACATACAAGTGATAAATGACATCTGATAATTTTGGGCAATCCTTATAATTCAAAATGGTGGTAAGTGCATATTAAATCAGTACCCAACAGTTTCCTAATTGAGCACTTACAAGTGAAGTTATTATGATCAATAGAGAGTCATTGAACAATAATACGACATTAAAAAAGGATATTGTTATTAATAATAGGAAAATCTATTCAATAAAATGTATAACAATGTAATACAGCATACTAAAAAAAATTACACAATATATCAGTGGAATTGAATCCATGTCTCCATCTTCATAAGTTGGGTACTCTATCACTACATGGAATTGATTAATGCAGATGAAATATGCAAAATAGTTTTAATAAAAGTTATTTCATCACATGTAGAATTACTGTGTTTATGGGACAATATTTTAAATTAAGTTTTATTTTTAAATAAATAATTAATAGTAATGTATTCTTTTTTATATGTAAATTAGAATATTTAAATAAGTGACTGGAAAATCTAAAATATTTTATTTTCATATAAATTTTATTAATTATAGCTGCAAAAAGACATAAACCTGTTCGCTCTTATGCAACGGTAGAATGTATATATATAGTATATTTCAAGGCTTGAGCAATTGTCATAACATGACTAAATAAATAAGTACTGCATGTATATTTAACTAAAAAAGAATGTGTCTAACAATAAAGTGATTTGGAAATCTAAACATTTACATATAAGTTTTATTAATTACTGTGACAAAATGGTGTCCAACATGTTCAATTTAGTGCAAATATAATGACATATATGTAGTTTATTTTGAGCTCGAATCTCGAAATTAATGGCTCGAAAAATTGTTATAATTAATCTAAATAAGAAAATATTTCATATTGAAATAAAGAATATTTACACTTGAACTTATTTCTAACAGTCACATGATTTGAAAATGTAAGCATTCTTATTTACATATAAATTTTATAACTTATCAAGATATCTTAACACCCTACGATAATGTGCCATTGTGCCTCACACAACTTGCACATCTGGACGCAGTGGCCTTTCACTTTCGGGTTAGAAAACCACAGCCTCTATTCTATTTATTTATGAAATTATGCAATTAAAGGTGATTTGAACACAGACATTCATGCTTCCTTCAGTCATTCCACAAAAGTAAGCTGTAATAGCACATATTTATATATTAAGTGGCATGATAGTGCTGTGATAGCTACCTACTTAGTGTTAAATTATAGTGGGTGACAGGTTGCAGTGATTCTTTCTAAGAAGCTTCCATTTTTAATGTATTAATTTAAAAACAATTCCAAGAGATGTCAGCAGTATACAGACCTTTACAGATCTTTGTCTGTGATTGATAACATATGAGTTAATGAAACTTATCAAGTGATTAACCATCAGATATTTTAAAGGTGTGTGTAATATATTACTAATTTTTTTTTTAACCAATGTAATATCTGGTAAAATGAAAATGTGCACAGAAAAGATAGTTAATAGTATATGTCATGAATATGATATTGTAAAAATATATTGAACACATGCTAGACAGTAATAAAGCTAAATATTGTTTTTAAAAAAACTACCTTTTCTGTATGTATATAAGATTTGTATAAGTAAAATGTAATATTTAAAAATCCAAATGCTAATGCAGGAAATTGATTTTGATAAATCTTAATTGTATCCATTATATTTTATTCTCTACCATAACCTCCTAATTCATTTATAATATTTATTTTATATAAAGCACATATAGATAGTTGAAATTAAATTGAAAGGCTGCAAACCTTTCACAATTATTATGATACTTATCTGACAGCCAATCAGATGTCATGATGGCTGTCTGAATAATGATCAAACCATAAACATAAGACAGAGAATTTTACAAGAAAAGGGCAGTCCACCCTTTTCTTTACTTGTCTTTCTATATATCTAAGCCAGTTTGAAGTATTTAGGTTTGAAAGTGTGAAGCTTTAAATATTTTCACATTTAACTCACTGAGTCTAAATTACAAACATACAGCATGAAATTCTACGATTTACTATGCTTGCAGTAATGTATGTAAATAATATTTATTTTATATGAAGCGCAGCCTTTCAATTTAATTTCAAATAACTATCTGTGCTTTATATAAAATAAATATTATTTACATACATTACTTCAAGTTATAACATCTAAAAACTACTGTGTAGTAAATTGTAGAATTTCATGCTGTGTGTTTGTAATTTAGACTCAGTGAGTTAAATGTGAAGATATTTAAAGCTTCATGCTTTCAAACCTAAATACTTCAGACAGGCTTAGATATATAGAAAGACAAGTAAAGAAAAGGGTGGATTCCCCTTTTCTTGTAAAATTCTCTGTCTTGTGTTTATGGTTTGATTATTATTCAGACAGCCATCATAACATCTGTTTGGCTGTCAGATAAGTATTATAATAAGCGTGAAAGGTTTGCAACCTTTCAATTTAATTCATTTATTTAAAATTGAGATTTCTTAGATATCTAACTATTAACAAACATTATAAAATAATCTGTAGAAATTTCATTCTTTAGGTTTTATTAAATCATTCCATTCTGCAATTGTGTGCATGATTTAGACACTCATTAGTTGTATGATTCATTATTTATCTTTACTACAACTGGATAAGTCACGTGCAGAAGCAGATAAATGCAATAACAATAATTCTCAATATGTTGATGACATTTTAATAATGCCTAGAAAATCTAATTCAGAATAAATTAACTGAAGGATATAAAAAACTGTTAGGGCCACAGATAAAGGTAATTTTTATTCCATAACTCTTGAGTTGTTTAATGTGATTTTTGATCAAACATTAAAAAAGATCTTAATTTAAAGTATCTCTTAGGTAATGAAATTGTATTTTGAATTAAGTATAATTCTGACCTATTAATGTTTTGTGAGTCACTGTATATTTTGATATCTAGTGGAAGGACACATGAAAGGCAGAATGCTACAGCAAGGAAAAGAACTTGGATCCTAAAGGCAAATATATTAATTGCATGTTTTGAAGTTTAATAAGAGCACCTTTTCTCTATATAGGCCACATTTCACTAGTAGAATATGTGTAGTATTTAGACAACTATTGTTAAAGAATTTACATTACAGTCCCAAATAGTGCAAGCTAGATTTTCCAGGAGATTGTTCCTGGAAATTATTTTAGCTCTAACTTTTACTAGATGAGGAAACTGAGGCTACAGTCAACGATATCTCTAAATAATAAGCAGTAGGATTGGGCTTCCAAGCTTAAACAAATCAATAATACATCCTTTTATAATGCCTTGATGATAATTTATACGGCCTCAGTTTGTCCATAAAACGATGTTTAATTAACCATAGAACATTTTTTTTTAAAAATTTATTGATACTTATCTGCTTCATGTGCCCAATCAAATGAAGATATGTCAAACAATTAAAATTCAATATTACAAATTGTTAATAAGAGTACCAAACTCTCCATACAATAGTGCCACCAAGTGCAAGCCTCTATAATCAATTGATGCAAAAAAGTTTGTGCATAAAATTTCTATTTAGTGACTACTCATCCAACATTCCCAGACTAATTTCTAGCTTGTGGCTTTCATCAATAAGATGTTTTGGATTTGAGAGCATTGCTACTAGATCTTAGGATGTAATGCAACCCTCCAGCAATCACCTTTTACTTATTTGACTAAGTATAAAACTAGGAGTCAAAGTGAAAACACCATAATGTTTCAATCCAAGCTCATTTGCTAAGTATACTCATATAGATCTGAACTCAGTTCAGCATCTATATATTTTGGTGTCTTTGGTTTTTTAAAAACCACAGTAACCATTATTCTATGGGCAGGATAGGTATAAAACCATCAAAACATCACATGATCACCATTTCATATGCTTAGGCATGCTGTTAATAAGAGTACCAAATTCTCCATACAGTAGTGCCACCAAGGGAAAGCCTTCACAATCAATGAATGTAAGAAGGTTTGCACCTGGTGGCACTACTGTATGGAGAGTTTGGTACTCTTATTAACAGTATATGTAAGCATATGAATTGGTGATCATTTGATTACAGATTGTTCTTATAATCATGTCATTATGTTATAAAAATATTGTTAAGCATTCTTTAAGACATTAAAGGATCATGTAGGGCTAACTTTCAATATCCATTTTACATGTTCTAGTCATTGCAACTGTTATTTCTATATAATTATTCATGTGCAAAATGAACATGGGTGGGCTGCTTATGTGTAAGCCAGCATAATGACTTTTTATCTCTAGTTTGAGATAAAGAAACACTTCCTTTCTTTTCTATTGCTTAATAGTTCTTAACTGACCAGAGTGTGATTAGTTGAATAGAGGATAAATGTACAAATATATCTACAACAGATGATTATTTTTATATTTAAAATTATAACAAATAAAAATAAATTATTTCTAGAAAATTATAAAGTCATTAGTGACTAAATATAGGTGATAAAAATATCCTGATTTTGGATAAAATGCCCTTTGTTGATGAACTTTTATTTAGATACCAACAACTATAGTTCACATATAATAACCACATTCCACTCTTTTGACACTTTGAAGCAAAATATATTTATTAATATTACAGTTTCGACTGTTCATAGCAGTCTTCATCAGATCTACAAAAATTTAAACATTATGTTAATACAACCATATTTCATACATATATCTATTAAATTTTTACAATTTTACCAACACTATAGTTCACTTTGGAGAAAAAAAGAGTGGATAAATTAGGAGATCTGCCTAACATTAAATGAGAAATTGTCAAAGTTTGTAAAGTTGGAAGAGAAAAATAAAAAGTTAGTCAGTTTAAAAAGTGTATATGCACAAAAAAATTAGGATTTATTATAAATAGAAATAGAAAAAAGATATTGTGAAGATTGATGTTATTTTATATAGAATGCCAAGATTAGTTACTGAATTTAAGGGAAAATACAAACTGTATATAATTCAGGAATTATGACCAAACAAGTTCTTATTTGATGAAGAAATAAGTGATGTTTATAAAGATATACAAAATTATTTTGATCATATCAAACAATATTTTAAAATCATAATAGATGTTAATATCAAAATTGGAAAATGATTGAAGGGTGAAAGTACTAATGTTAATTTTTATTTGGGGCCCAAAATTGAAGAGAAAGGAAATGAACCTGAAAACATTCAATGAAAATATAGTAGAATTGCATTATATTTTCCTCAACAGAAAATACATATTGTTAGATAGAATGTTCTGCATAGATTTAACATAGCTAATGAAGTAAGACATATGTTGTTGCAAAATTAGAGAAAGAACAATTATTGTTAAAGAATGTATTAACAGATGGCATTTTTAACCTTCAGAAATTAATGAATTTAATAAATAATATTTCTGTAATGTAATTTTTACTGCACCAACTCTCATGCAAGGTAGGGACTATTTCTATCCACTTTTAACACCTTGTGGAGGAGTGTAATCATAAGCATATGATCAAAGATGTGAAAAATATGTATGATCTCCAAGATGTACATTTCTGGCTGGACCAACATGCAACACATGGTTCAGACCAAGAGGTTGTGATCTTGACCAAAACTTATGAGTGCTGGTTCAGCTCAAAATGTGCACCTTGGAAATTATTACCTTTTTCATGTCTTTGGTCAGATGTTTATGATTATATTCCTCCACAAGGTGTTAAAAGTGAAGATTGTGATCAGGGCCAATCAATGAGTACTTGTTCACCCTAAAATGTGTATTTTGGGGGATCATCCATTTTTCTCATGTCTTTGGTCATATGTTTATAATTACACTCCTTCACAAGCTGGTAAAAGTGTATAGAAACCAGTCTCTATTTTGTGTGAGAATGGTGTAATAAAAATTACACTACAGAAATATTATTCATTAAGTGGATAATCTTTAGTCTAATGAATGACTAATAAAAATTATTAATAATACTCTATCATAACTTTCAAATCACTTTAAAAGAGTAACATATTTGAAGACGACTCAGATTTAAATGAGATTGATGCAAAGATAATTGATACTCTACTAAGAATTTCTACTAGATAGCAGACGCAATAAAGAAACAATTCACCAATAAATTTTTAGTGAGGCTTGGTAATGTAAGACGAAAAAAATAAAATTTAAAAATATTTAAAAAAATCTATTAAAAATAATTAAATATTTGAAATTGTATAAAATGATAAAAAAATATGAATGATAGGTTAAGTAAATATAATTGAATTGGAAAAGGAATCTATAAGAGAGAACAAAAGTTTCAAACGTGTGAATGCTATTAAAAGAAAAGTTATGACAGCAATAAGACAAAATGTATTATTACTGAAAAAAGAGGACAACATCATGGAATGTGTGGAAGAGTTTCATAAAGAACTTAATAGCAATAAAGATATAATAACATATATTCTAAATTGCAGGCATATTAAATTAACAAATGAGTCATGTGACTAAATCTTATAAGGCAGGAGAAAGCTCAAGACAAAGAAGAAATTATTTACTGATATCTTAAAAACATATGATGCAGAAAAATTGTGGCAAAACGATCAACCAAATGACTAAATTAGATGATTAGAGAATTGCAATAGGGATATTGATATCTAAAAGCACTGAATAGTGTCACATTTAAATATTAAAAAAGTTATAAAAGAATCACTGAATATGAGTTGTCATTATCCTATGGAATTTGTAGATTATAAAGGGATTTGAGTCTATAAGCAATTTTAGAAGGATTAAAATCTTAAACCTCAAGATATAGACCTAGGATATTGATATTTTTTGAAAAATATTTATCGCAAAGCAATAGTAGTGATTAGATGACATAGTTGATGTTAAAAAATTAACAATGATTGGAGTGTATGGCTGGGTGATCTCATATCTCCAAAACTTTCTATAACAGTTTTGATCTCATATCTCCAAAACATTCTACAGCAGTTTTATGATATGTAATTTTAATTATAAATTTCTTTAAACGCACATTGCACGTAAATAATATTTACTAAGGCTGTAACCTCAAGAATATGCAGTAGGGACCTCTACAGGTCTTAACCACAGGCTTACGTTTTGGAAGAAAAAAGGGGGGTGTAGAATTAAAATTGAAAGCTATGTGATTAAATATAAATGGTTATTTAAGTAATCTAATTTGCATATATTTGGTTATTTTTGCAAATAATGCTTCAGAGTTTCAAGAAATGTTGCATATCAAAGTAAAAAAAAAAATAGAACTAAAGATAAATGCTAAAAAGGTGAAGCTATGTCTAATTAATTTTCTCAGAAAAAAAAAATAAAGATTGATAATCATAAATAAGAATTAACAACCATAAATACTTTGATCTGATTATTAATACAGATGCAAACATAACGAATAAATTAATTATAGAACTAAAATCAGATAGAATACCTTTAGTAGAAATAATGTAATATTAAAAAGAAATACATTCATCCATTTGAAAAGCAAGGTTTATAAAGATATATTTCATCATTTCTTACATATGGATCTGAAATTTGGACATATAGTAGAAAAATACTATGCAGGCTTCATATCATATAATACAGTATGGATAGATGCATAATGAAAGTAACAAAGAGATCACAAACAAAATACATGGATGAGTGAGTAAAAGGGGTCAGTTAAACAATCAATAGACTGAAACGGGGTTTGATTGAACATAATGTTAAAAAAAATAGGAAAATAAATAGGCAGTCAAAATCAAACATGATTTCAAGATGTTGTTAAAATATCTACAAGGAGGCTACATGTAAATGGGTAATTAATTAAAATTAGGATGTTTTTTGTACAAAAATGGAAAAGAGAAGGTATAGATTGGAGAAACTGACTTACACTCTGTAAGATCTTTCTTCTGCGGGTTGATATTAATTGCAAATGATGATGAAGTATTCTTAAATAAAAAATTTCTAGTTATTATATGTTATGCATTGAGGGGGGGAGGGTTCATGCCATATTTGTAATTTATATGCTGCTGCATTACATTGAAGTTCGAACTGTACTTCAACATATAAGTCCATCTTTCTTCAAGATATTTGAATGGTACAAATTCTCAAATTGATAACCATCCACTCCAAAAACTGTTGATGTATTTTTTCCATCAATATTTGATATGGAGCTCAATTTTTTTTGAACATTAATTACTAAGATAAAATGTATAATTAGCCTATTCATTCGTGTAATGAATGTTTCTTATATAAATAGAAGGATTTGAACTTATGATTTTTCAGACATGAATATCGGTTGTTCGAGATGGAGTGGAGGACAAATGTAAACTGAAAAATCCTAAGTTCAAACACCTCTATTTATTATAAGATAAATTATGCTATTTATATTTGTACATATTGTGATTCATCATAATCATTGCAAAACATATCTCTAGGATATTAATAATCTAATAAAGATTATTAATAAAGGCTTTAATTAGACTAGAGATTATCCACTTAATGAATAATATTTCTGTAGTGTAATTTTCACTATATGACTTTCATGCAAGATAGGGTCAAGTTTCTATCCACTTTTAATATCTTGTGGAGGGATATAATTATAAACATATGATCAAAGGCACATGAAAAAATGTATGATTCCCATGATGCACATTTTGTGCTGAATCAGCACTCATCGGTTGGCCCAGATCACAATCTCAAACCAGCTCCTACCTTGTGCGAGGGTGGTGTAGTGGAAGTTACATTACAGAAATATTATACATCTCTAGGATAATATTATTTTTAATTATTTTTATTTTATCTTTTCATCCTGTTTTTGTCTTAGAAATTGGAATGGCCACACTCGTTTGTGTTGCGATTACTGACGGTGAGTACTTCTTTTATTTGATTATTATTTTCGCTTAAATTTTTTTAAAACTACTAATAACAAAATATCATTTTATCACCATTGAAATCTAAATTTATTTACGTGTAACCTTTGTTATATTCACTGGTTTGTGAAAATTGTTATTGTTATTACAACCAAATTGTGTTCTTGTCCATCAATCATTCATAACTTATTCCCATCAACATATAAAATATAAAAATAACGATGAACTTCTAATAAGACTAATCACTAAAGTATTTTGCAAAAATTATTTTCCATTTCTATTGACAAAATTTAATTATATCGGGTCGTTGCTCATGATGAAATACAAATAGTTATCAAACTTTATGCTTAGGGATTTATATTATTATTAAAATAAATACTATAAATAACTGTAATATTTTTAATAAAATAACAATTATTAATCCATATCCATGCTTTTATTTATCTGTAAATTATTTGATGTTTATCTTTTTTTTATTAAGTTAATTTACTTATTTATACAGTTTTTTTTTTTTCATTATTTTAAATTTCCATTATTTATATATCTATTTTATATTGGTCATATATTATTTCTTATATATATAATTTATTTAAATATTTATATTGATGGTTATAAAATTAACTGGAATAACTATCCAGTCAAACGCCTTATTTAGTTATAAAAATATTTAAGTCATTTCACTCTAGACTTTTAACTCAATATCATTAAAACAACCAAAACTCTCCATACCCTATTGCCACTCAGTGCAAGCCAGAGTAATCAATGAATGCCAGAAGGCTTGTGCATAAAATTCCCATCTAGTGCCTACTCATCCAATATCCCCAAACTAGTTTCTGGTTTGTGGCCTTCGTCAGTAAGGAGCCTTGGATCTGAGAATGCAAAATATCCCCAAACTAGTTTCTGGCTTGTGGCCTTCATCAGTGAGCAGCCTTGGAGCACTGCACTCTCAGATCCAAGGCTCCTCACAGACAAAGGCTACAAGCCAGAAACTAGTCTGGTGATATTGGATGAATAGGCACTAGATGGGATTTTATGTGCAAGCCTTCTGGCATCCATTGATTATTCTGACTTGCACTGAGTGGCACTACTGTATGGAGAGTTTGCCTTTTTAATAACAGTTATAAGCAAGCATAAAATATGGTAATTATGTGATGTTTATTTGCTTACAACTCAATAGCATATTGTCTGCTTAAATTGGAAGTCCTCTGCTGGATAGTAGATAAAGAGGGGAGAGAGAATATTGACAAAATTTACTCTTGTAGTCGTTAATGTTTTTTTTTTTTACTTTTACTGTGAATTCTTTTAAAACGTTAAAAAAGATTCAGGTATTATCTTATGTAAAACAAGATTGAAATATTATTTAATAATTTTTATTAGTCATTCATTAGACTAGAGATTATCCACTTAATGAATAATGTAATATTTAAATACAGGTATACTTTATATCCCTGGAGTTTAGATCTAATTATAGGGAATTTAAAACCAGACTTTCAAGCTACCTTCAGCTATCCAATTTGCCTCATAAAACTATACATATGACTATATACATATGGAAAAGATAAATGATCCCCAATATATGTATTTCATGCGGAACCAGCACTCATCAGTTGAATAATGTTAAATGAATCATCTTTAGTCTAATGAGTGACTAACAAAAATTATTATTATTATACTTCCATCAAATGGTTTAGGTCAAAATTGTGAGAGCAGTAAGTCTGACACATCAATTAAACTGTAATAATTTTCCTAGCTATATATACTGAAGAGATTGTGGTCTGGGCAAATTGATGACTGCTGGTTCAGCACAAATAATATATATTGGTGATCAAACATCTTTTTCACATCTTTGGATACACCCCTCCACATGGTGTTAAAAGTGGATAGAAACCAGTGAGTAGTGTAGTGAATAGTATTCAAAAGATTAGTTGCTTGGATAATCATGTAACATTTGATGAAGTAATTTGAGTTTCGAATCAAAGACCTTTAGGTCTCAAGTTCATTATTCTAGTACTATTCTAAACCACATAAAAATGATCTATTTATTTAATAAGTATTGTAGAATATAAATAGGTTATAAAATGACTTCTAATAGTTTAGCACTTCTCCTACTAGTAGTGAACGCTATATCACATTACAAGTGGCATATTAACATATACCCATTTAATCCAGGTAAGTCTTGAACTTTTATCCTTTAACTAATAATGGCAGGGCCAAAGGGATTAGCTGGAGGCCAGATCACCTGGAAAAACATCTAAATCTATTTGGAATTAATTTTTTTAATTTATCTTAGATTTGTACCACATACAATAACATTGATAATAGATACTCTATCCACTATACTGTGAGGACTACCAAAAATTGTATGATGTTTCAGATAAAAGAAACTCTCCAATTGTAACTACACACAAAAAAAGTTTTTTTGTTCTACTCTAAAGCATTATGTAAGCTTGATTAGTCAAAAAACACCAGGTGCTTTACTGCTATTATATTTTCAGACTATTTTCTGGATAATATCATTATTAGTGAGAATTAGATTTCAAAGCTAGAACTAATGCACGTAAGCATCCAAAAGCTGTTATTTTTTTATGTGATTCAATCTTATTGGACTAAAATGTAAATCCACCTAAAGTTTTATTCCTCTGCTATTTTGCTTATCTAATTATATAAATTTGATACTAGATCAGATTTTGAAATTTCAAAAAGTCCATTTTATGCTAACTGTATACTCCTTCTATCATTTGGCTAGACAGATTAATACACACAATATCTTATGATTTGCAAACTCATATGCTTCCAAGAGCAGTTCTTTTCACCCTTTTTTAAAATCAACTATTGTAAGTTTGAGTAAACAATCAATAGTTTCCAGATAGCATAATGCTGCATTCTACCTGTCACAAGAGTCATTTTTGATTTCTGGATTTATCTGTGATGATATTATAATGAAAAGCTGGAATTAATGCTTTTATGTAATTAGAAAGCATCTTTTACTTCTTTTATATTATTCATGCTAATACAATGAAATTTTTAAAAAAAACCTTAAAATTTGAACTCAACCTACTTTAATTGCCTATGTTTGTAGATCTGTCTCCAGACTATATAGATCTGGCACCAAGTCAGTTTCATATAATATTGTAAACACATCATTTTTAAACATATTTATAGATGCAAATGCATAGGGATTTTTTACACTCATCAAATTTTTAACCCATGTATTTATTATAATATATACAGTATAAATTTGCTTGGTTCCAGTATGTACGCAAGCAAAATAAAATACAGAAGCTATATATATACATGCCATGTTATTTGCTGAAAATCAAATGGAATAATGCAGCAGCAGAAATTGTGATCAAAAAATAATATTTGATCATTGTTTGTTTGTTTTTTCATATGTCAAATGCGTTGATCGGGAAGCGAACTCGGACAAGCTGCTTGGAAGGCAGCTATGCTAAACGCTAGGCCACCAATGCTTAATCAGTGTTGGTATTATTTATCAGTCATTATTTTTCCATTTTCTTCTATTAGAACAATTTAATTTATAATCTCCTATAGTAACCAAATGATGATTAGAAGATGGTTTGATAAAAAGCAAGATGTATCTCAGTTCCATTTATTGCTTCAAGTGAGGCTGAACACAGTGGATCATTTAGTAAATAAGATAGCAATTTAAAGTTGTAATTATAAATTTATTAAATGCACATTGATTACATAAGTAATATTTACTGAGGCTATAACCTTGATAATATGTGTGAAAAATGCGATAGTAGGAACCTCTACAGGTGTTTTAACCACAATCTTATGCTATGGAAGAAAAGAGGGGAACCCTTCTTTACTTCAACCTACTTTCTATTTAAATAGGTGAAGCTGAAGCGATTAGATCTGCTTCAGCTTCATCTATTTAAATAGAAAGTAGGTTGAAGTAAAGAAGGGTTCCCCTCTTTTCTTCCATAGCGTAAGCTTGTGGTTAAAACACCTGTAGAGGTCCCTACTATCGCATTTTTACACGCATATTATCAAGTTATAGCCTCAGTAAATATTAAATAAGATAGCATAAACTCAGTTATATATACGTACACATACTTTTGCTAGAGTAGTTTTTTTAGAATAGTGGCAAATAATCTGCAGCTATTGTTGATGATGATTATGTGTTATTGCTTTATTACAATACTTTTATTGGTGTTCTATATTCTTCAGGCAGAAATATTATTGTACATGCATACAATGTATACATAACACATCTATATATAAAACAGACTCGGGTGCATACCACCAAGTGAAAATTTAAAGATAAAATGTCGATGTTATCTTGGGAATAAACCCTAAATTTCAAACAGCACAGTCAAGCCCTCTTGAGCATATGCTATAATGTTGTTAAGTATACTGACATAGAAACTTATTCAAACAAGAAATGTGAACCTTTAATTTGCAATGATCTTAAAGTTCTCGAAAATAAATGTTTAATTTACATATCCTGGGTCTAAAATTCTTATATATTTATGTTTGGGGGATTGCAAAGTTTAAAATGATAAATGTATTTGTCTTTCTTTGTATTCATAAATTTAAAATGTTTGTTTATGAGCAATTTAAGATCATTACTAATTTAAATTTTATGCTCCTTGTTTGAATAAATCTCCATTTCTATATACTTAACAACATTGCAGCATATGGCCAAGAGTTACTTCTTGACTATGCTGTTAAAATTTAGACTTTATCCTTATTCACAAGATAGCATTGTTGAAAAGCATAATGATGACTAAGGATGATTTGACATTATATATATACATAATCACTTTGTGTCAGAGTTTTCTCTGACAAAAACGAAAGCCAGTAGCTGATCTGGGAATGGGCATTCGATTGCATTACCAAATGGTAATTACTAATTACTCACACTTACTACTGATAAAGTTAGAATAAAAAGTTGTTTTTGTTTATAATATATTGTCAAAGCTAAGAAATAACGTGATATTCTATAAACGTATTTATATTATAATGCAGATTTGTATGACTGAAACATGAATTTGAATAAAAAATAGTCATATATCACATGACCAATTTTTTTAAGCTTGTTGGCAATTAGCAAAACTCTTTGTTTATGAATTTGAATACTTTGGGGAAACACAATGTAGATGTTTTCATTGGTCAGAAATTTTCATAGTAATAGATCTAGTCATTATAGGACTTTTTAAAAAAAATTGTAATTCTTAGATATGATGTGATGTGATGTACTGTGACTTCTCCTTAAACGGAGTCAGGAATCTCTCAGCAGCTATGCCCAGAGAAACCTGTTAGCCACTTTACCTTCCTTTTCCATTGTCCACCCTAAGTTTTCCCATAATCTGCTCCATCCCATTTCCACAATATAATCTTTGTCAACTCCATGACCTTCATATCTAAATCCCCCTTATTTTTCCCAAACCTAGCATAAAAACCAATAACTCACTTTCTGTATAATCACTTTGTTCATATTTAATCTTCCATAACTTCATTATTTGTACCCTTTCTGCTTCCAAACATTTACATTGAAGTAACAAATGCCTAATATTTTCTATGCCTTCCTTACACAACTTGCAGACTAAATCACCCATATTTTTCCATTTATGTGTATATTCCCTTGTTGCTAAAGATCCCGTTCGAGCCTTAAACAATAAACTACTTTCCTTACTATTATCATAAATTAACTCACACCCAATGTTCTGTTTACTTCTATATATATTTAAACTCGTTTTACTCTCCATACTAGTTCTCCATCTCTCCAACTCCCTATTCTTTATTAATGCATCTATTCTTCTATCCCACTCCTTCCCACTATAACACTCAACAATCCTCCTAACACAATCATCCCATCTTTTGTACAAGTATACTGACATAACTTCTTTATCCAAATCTTCTGCATACTGCATTACCTTTCTCACCCATCTTGTTGCCTGCCCTTTACTTGTAACCCAATTAAATACTATTTTGGCTATTCTTTTATTATCCATAAACTGCAATCTACTGAACATTTTCAATTTGCTTTTTGCATCCCTCATATAAAAACTTGACCATCCCATTTCTCCTTGAATTGCCTCTTTTGCTGTCCACACCTCAGCATCTAATGCATGTCTTCCTACTTCCCTTTGTACTTTTTCTAAGCAATTTAATACCCCTTTACTAACACATAATGCATCATTGCCATATGTTAACCCTGCTACTGCCACTCTCCATACAATTCTAGCTACATCATATTTATTATATGAAAACACTGTTAATTTCTTTATCAATCCCTTTCTTTTCTTTGCTTCATTTATCAATTTTTTCTCCCATTCATCCAAGCAATTTTTCTTATTACTCAAGATGATTCCCAAATAACTATATCTATTCACCACACTTAACTTTATATCTCCCAATAAGAAATCTTTGTCTTCTCTTTCCCCAGTATTCACCATCATTATATTTGATTTTTCTTCACTAAATTTAATCCCCATATCTTTACCCACCCTTGCGCATGTCCTCAGCATAACTTCCATATCTTCTCTTCTTTCTGCACACAAAAAGACATCCTCAAAAAAAAAAGACCCGACAATGTATATACTCTCTTGCCACCTGTTAATGGTATCTCTATCCCTCTTCCTAGACTTTCTATTGCTCTCTCCATTTCACTCAAATACAACACAAACAAAATAGGTGACATAGGGCATCCTTGCCTCAGTCCCACCCCATTTTTAACTTTAACTGATTCTATATCCCCTAATTGATATGTATAGTAATTATTTTCATATAATTTCTTAATAACACCCACTAAAGCTTCATCCATTCCCAGATTTGCTAAACTTATCCATAATCTATTTCTATTCACTCTATCATATGCCTTCTCTATATCTATAAAACTCATATATAACTGTCTACCTGAATTTACACTCATATCTATAAGTTGTGTAACTACAAATAAACTATCTCCTATATGCCTATCTGACCTAAAACCTCCTTGCATTTCCCCCACTACATTATTTTCTTCCATCCATTTTGCAACTCTTCCAGCCACCATATATGAAAAAACTTTATATAAAACTGATGTTACTGCTATTGGTCTATAATTATTTAACTTTCTATGATCCTTACCTTTTCCTTTAAATAATAATCTTACTCTTGTATTACTCCAACTACCTGGAAAAACTCTCTTCTGTGCCATCTTATTAAAACATGATAGTAACTTTACTTTTGCCCTATGCCCCAAATTCATTACCATCTCTGCTGCCCATCCATCTAATCCTCTTGCCTTACCACTTCTCAATTTCTTCCCTGCCTCATTCAGTTCATTTTCTGTAAACGTAATATTCCCATTACTATATGCTTTCATATTTTCTATCCCTCTGTCCTTCACATCTAACATCTTTTCTATATCCATTACATAACTATTCAATATTCTCTCTAATTCTTCTCTAGAGCTACACTCTATTCCCTCCTCATCCAGTAATACTATCTCTCTCTCCCCTAAATTTCTCCTTTTAATGTAATTCCAAATTTTTTTACTCCCATCTCTTCCACTTTTATTAATATCATCCAATAATTTACTATTTAGTTTCATTCTCTCTCTATAATTATCTATTTTAGCTAACTTCTTCTTTTCTAAGTACTTTTCCCATTTAGCATTAATATCTTTTTCATTTTCTTTGTTCTTAATAGCACACTTATATTCTCTACATGCTTTTTTCCTCTCTTTTACACTTTTACTAACTCTTATTTTTCTATTACTTTTATTCTTCTGAATATTCTCACCTAAAACCCTATTTGCCACTTTTTCTATTTCATCACCCCAGTCCTCATACTCATTTCCAATCAACTCTTCCATGGTTTCTTCAACTTGTATTTTATACTCTTCTAACTTATTCTTATCATTCACTCTCCATCCACATCTTTCACTATTGTTTCTACTTTTATTCCTATTTTCCATCACATTACTAACCATTTCAATTACAACAAAATTATGATCACTATTACATACTCTCTCTTCATTATCAAACACCTTAATTTTCCGTACTTTATTCATTCCCTCTTTCTCTACCAATATATAATCTATTGTGTGGGATATATTATTTCTAGACCATGTATATTGTCCCTCATAAATATTAGATAAGTTTCCAATGCTCAAATTTACTCTCTGACAAAATTTCTTCAAAAGCTGTCCATTCTTATTGTCTACATCATCAATTTCTTCAATATGCCCATTCATATCTCCTATAACCATTATTCTCTTCCCCTTTTCTTTAAAAACTCTTTATATCCTTAACTAGGCACTCATATATGCTATTGTTCCATTCCATTATAGTTTGACTATCTCCAGTAGCTATATAAATTATAGCCACCATCCATTCTTGTTTTCCCAACCTTATTTCAAACCACAAATGTTCTTGGCATTTAACAGTATTTAAATATTTTTTTGATATAACACCTATACCACCACCCTTTTTTTCTTTCTCTTTTCTATTTATACCCTGCCATACCAAATTTTCCAAAACAGGTTCTTCTTCTTCTCTTAGATGTGTTTCCACTACTGCTAATACCTCAAGCTCTTCATTTTCAATTGCTTTGTTTAATTCCTGCCACTTTTCTGGTCTCCTACCACCTTGCATATTCAAATACCCAATTTTAACAATTTTTTCTTTCCTAACTACTCTTTTATAAATTTTTTTTATTCTTTCTTCTCCATTATGCTTATAAATAACTTGCTTACCATTAATTTTACAGACCCATTCCCTCTCCACATCTACATTTATATCTAAATCAACTGCCCTTTGTTTAATCCTTACATCCCATCCATTCTTCTTCTTTTTAATAACACTACAATTTAAAATCCCACCCCCCTTTACAAGTTTCCCAAACTATATTCTTTATAAATCAGACTCCCTAAAACTTCACTTCCTTGTTTCCCTAAGTGCAACCCATCTTTACCAAATAACTCCTTCTTCCCAATAAAAAAATCCCACACATCCACAAACATAACATCATTTCTCTCACACAATTCTTTCAATCTCTCATTTATAGAACACACCCTATCTAACATATACCTTTTATCAAATCTTGGTAATAATCCAACTATTCATGAAAAAGTTCTTTTTAAAAGTGACACCTAGTGTTTAAGTAAAATTACATTTACCTTCCTCAAGGTTAATGTTCCATTTAGAGCTATAGCAACTATTTTTTTCAATTTGTTTCCTCAAAACCAATTTTAATTTTACAATATTTTTATAAGAAAGATTTATATTAGCTAGCTTCCAGTGATTAAACCTTCTCCATTTTCTCCATTTGATGGCATAATGGGTAGTTTTTAACAAACAAGGTGTGACAATTCTCAGAATGCACCTTCATGTGAAAGTGTTTACTAGTAGCTATTATCACTTTCAAAGTAGTCTCCTCATGCATCTATACATTCCCATAGCACCTTCAGTTAGAAGTATACACCAATGGCTACTGTCACCTTCAAAGTAGTCCCCTTATGCATCTATACACTGCTTAAAATAACATTCCCATTTCTGGAAGCACACCAGGAACTCATTTTGAGGAATATTGTTGAGCATCTGTCTCACGATCTTTTGGATATAAATTATAGTAGACAATCTTCACCCTTTTAGTGCAGTTTTTAATTTTGGAAATAACCAAAAATCACAGTGAGTTAAGACAGGTGAATATGCAGGATGGTCTAATTGTGTATTGATTTTTTGATCAAAAAGTCTGTCATAATGAGCGCACTATGATCCATTTTATACCAAAGCGCACTCATGGATTTTTATTATCTTCTCAATAGCTGATTAACAACTAGCTCTATTAGCATAAAATTTACACACATGGTAGTTTAAACATGTTCAAACACGAATGCTTTATGCTTGTATGATTTTGACGCAATTAGATCACTGGTGATACCGCACGCCATTTCTGGAATTAAATTGCCATACCTCAAATTTTTCAAAAAAAATGTCAATTTTTTTTCTTTTTGGCAATTAGTTGATTATGGTTTAATGTTTACTTATGTAATTAGTACTAATAACATAAAATTTATAAGATTAACTTCAGATTTTTTATTATTATGAATTTGAAAAGTTAAAAGCACAAACAAGAAACTCTTTTTAATTTCTATACATTCATTCCAAGAATAATTTATATGATAATATTAATGTTTTAAAAATAATCCATGAAAAATTTTGTTTTAGAAATTAATATTTAAAAACTAGCGAGCAATAAAATATTTTCTGTGACTTTTGGCTTGGATGATTATCAGATGGAGCAGTTTAAATAGTTTAGTAACTTTTTAAATAAATATGTCCCTGAATACGTAGATATAGTAATTTTAAGGCATGAAACAATTTTATTTTAGGATACTTTGACAATAGCTGTCAAGATCAAAGGAGATGTTCTTCAACCTTGAAAAAACAATGTAATTTCTTTTTTTAAAACTTTTAAGGGAATGTATTTGTGGCATAAATGTGGATGTAAGACCGTATATGTGTGTATAGATAGAAAAAATAATAGCATTAAAATAATATATTCATACAAGATTTTATATACTATAGAAGTGTTTTATTTAAAGTTGTAATTTTAATTTTTATACATTCTTTAAATATCTGTTATTTGTTGTTTTGCAAATAATTTGATGTGTCTGTGCGTACACAAGTGTGACATATTTCAAAAATGATTGCGGAAGTGAATTGATATGTTGGTGAGAAAAGAATGCAGTGTTAATTTCTTATGATTTTTTTTTGTCGTGATAATGATAAATGATATATTTATTTATTTAAAAGATCATGTCCAATGTTATGATTGCTAATGGTCAAAAGGTTATATTTATCTTTATTATCTATGGAACATTTATTTTACAATAGTTAGCAAAAGCCTAGTTGAACTCCAAGGCGCCATCTTTGAAATTATGATACGTTTTAATACCTAAAGCAAAGAATCATGAATCTCATAATATTAAAGATTAATCTAATAGTTGGAATAATATCTGATAAAACTTAGATGATACTGGCTTTATAATATCATGGTTTGAACCTCAAGGAATATTCAAAATAGCCCATTCCATTTACAATATTTAAGAAAATAGTTCTAAATCAAGATATATATACATCATTAATACTATCACAGCCTTATATGTATTGAAAACATAAACTGTCACTATTAACATTACATACCAGTCTCCAACTCTACCCATAATGCTTTATTTTTTGGTTAGCTATCATCTTATCCAGAATAAGAGATTTTCATATTTAAAAAAAATATTTTTATTTGTATTATTGCCTTGAACTTTCAAAAAGTAGGGGTGACAGAAACAGAAAGGTCAATGAGGCATGGCTTATTGCCAACCTAGATATGTAATATATAAAAAAGAAAATAGCATCCAATTGTCTAACAAATGGAATATTCAAATGAACTAATTTAAAGAAAAATGTATGCACAATTAATTACATTACAGCATAAATAAAACAGTAACAACAACTAGGAGGACTGTTGATATGGTGAACTTCACCAAAAGTGTACTCAGCTTTAGATTATAAAGAAGAAAGAAATCATTTCATTATGCAGATGTATGCAAATTTAAATTACAAATACAAACAATGGAGGTAAAAAATCAAGAGTAAGAAAAGTAAAAGGTAGTAATTTAGTTTCAATAATGTGAAGAAGACATAAGAATTCAATTTTATTTTATCTTTCCATAATTATTACTTATGCAAATGTCTGTCTATGATATTTTTTATGTTAAGATTATCTTATTTTTAAAAAAGATGGATATAAATCATTCTGCATGTTTAAAATGTGATAAATGGATGTGTGTAAAATATATAAACATCCTATGGGTCAAGAAGTTATTTGTGAATGTAGTAAATAGAATAGGACAATAATTAATGTGTTTTTATGTTTTCTTTTATAGCTATTTAACAAGAATATTATTGGAAAATTAAAAAGCATATAAATTGATTAATGAAATATTATTTAAGAGGTTAGAAAGTGAGAGAAAATGGATTATTTAATGAATGATAATTAAATTAATCCTACATGTGCATAATTAAAATTATTACTGAATTGTAATGAGATTGGTATCATTAATAAAAACCTTTGCAAAAATATGACGTATATTATCATGAGTGATAGTTCTTAATAATATAGTCTCTATGATAAAAGAGACAATTTAAAGGGTATATAAGAAGTTACTTAATTGCATTACTAGCTCTCTGTTGTTTTTCATGTTGGATATTTCTTGAATATTAATGATATTTATATAGCATATAAAGTTATTGGTATTGGTTTAATAAGCATTCTAGGATAATTTTGACACTTGAAGAATCCCCTGAACCACCAATGACACAAACAAGAGTAAATGGCCTTATGCATTTATTCACAGGACTTATAAAAACTGTTCCATATATTTTGTCCAGCTCTCATAAAAAATTTCATCAAAATCTCAAACATTAAAATTACAACAATATGGATATATTTCAAGTTTTTATGTGATTAGATGAAATGTCTATGGATACTGTGGGTGACATATGTAAGGTTGTTTGTCATTTGGTTGCTTCAGTGGGGGCTCCCCCTAGTGTTAAAATGTCATAAACTGCTAACTAAACTAGTACCAAGTTATTTTATTAGACACTCATACATATAGTAAAGTGATAAAGTTCATCTCTAGCTTTATATAGGCAGATATAAAATTCCAGAATAATAATGCACAATATATTATAGTTACATTAGCCAATCTTCTGTTGAAGAGATTATCTTATAAGATTTGGTCACAATATAAATAAAACTTAGATCACAATCCAGAGATCTTATGTGGTGGGAATGAAGATATGTCAGTGAGCTTTATATTGCTCAACTCTTCATCAAATAATAAACTTGTCTAGATTCAATCTTATTTTGATCAGATTTGGCATTCATTACTGCAAACCAATTGAATTATGCAAAATTAAAAATAAAACTAATAATGGAAACAGGCCAACAGATAAAAATGCTAAAATAAATCTAATGTTCACTTTCCTGGTTATAAATTGGCAAGTCCATTTGGAATTTGGAGATCATCAGACAATAATCAAATAACAATCATATCTGGACAGCAGTATACACATTGTTGTCAGTATTATAATTCAATGAGATAATTTCACATTAAACAGGAAGTTTGTTATATACTAAATATGACAAAAGGCAAGCTGCTACAATACATCTGGAAGTGTTAGTCATATTTAGAAGGGCAATTGGGATTAATTATTTAATTTAAATCTTAGTGGACATTTCTCCTCTTCTTTTAGTCTTAATATTCTCCGATCTTAATCCATCTATTTATATTAAGGGGACAATGTGTGTGTATAATTATATTATTTGACTATCATACTTATGTTGCACTCATATTAAAAAAATATTTATTATTTGCTGATTTTCAGAATAGATTTCAGTATATTTAAACCTATTTTAAGAAGACAAAAATGTATAATATTTGCTTATTATATGTGGAATACCTTTACTAAATTAAGCATTTAGCTTAAATGATGGTTATTTTGATTAAAGAAATTGTTTTTATTTTTATTGGTAATTGAAAAAAAGATTTTTTACGTCTCACCAGGAGTCAATGATGCATATTCACATGAAAATAGTTCATAAGGCTAGTTTGATTATTTATATGATGGCAAATTAAGCTGAGTCAAGAAACCAGCTATGACCTGTCATTTATTTATATATAGAATTAAAGAAAGTAAATCTCTCTCTCTCTCTCTCTCTCCCTCCCCCCCCCCCCCCCCCCCTCTCTCTCCCTCTCCCTCTCTCTCTCTCTCTCTCCCTCCCCCCCCCCCCCCCCCCCCTCTCCCCTCTCCCTCTCCCTCTCCCTCCCCCCCTCTCTCTCTCCCTCCCTCTCCCTCCCCCCCTCCCCCCCTCCCCCTCCCTCCCCCCCCCCCCCCCCCCCCCCCCCCCCCCCCCCCCCCCCCCCCCCCCCCCCCCCCCCCCCCCCCCCCCCCCCCCCCCCCCCCCCCCCCCCCCCCCCCCCCCCCCCCCCCCCCCCCCCCCCCCCCCCCCCCCCCCCCCCCCCCCCCCCTCCCCCCCCCCCCCCCCCCCCCCCCCCCCCCCCCCCCCCCCCCCCCCCCCCCCCCCCCCCTCTCCCCCCCCCCCTCCCCCCCCCCCCCCCCCCCCCCCTCCCCCTCCCCCCCCCCCTCTCCCTCCCCCCCCCCCCCCCTCCCCCCTCCCCCCCTTCTCCTCTCCCTCCCTCTCCCTCCCCCTCTCCCTCCCTCTCCCCCCCCCTCCCTCTCCCTCTCCCTCTCCCTCTCCCCCCCCCCCCCTCCCTCCCTCTCCCTCTCCCTCTCCCTCTCCCTCTCTCTCTCTCTCTCTCTCTCAGGATATGAAATAAGTAGCACTCTAAATGTTGACCAAAGAATTAAATATATAATAAATCCACCTACTCTTAGAGTTTTGATAATCAAAAAATCAAGTCATATATAACGTGACATTACTTTTAATAAGCCTGTAATGTCCGAAAATTTCAGAGTTTCTACTTAAATATGTGTATGAAATAAATGCTGAGTTTTGAGTTAATATTTTGGATCTAGTGTCTGAATATTCGAGCTCTCTACTGACATGAGCCATAAGCTCGAAAGCAGTTGGTCTGGAGATGAGAGTGTTCTGGATAGAGATTTTAAATATTTTCTTCTACCGCACTTATTAATTAAGAGCTTGTTTGAGCTATTAGTATACAATCTGTATTGCATTTTTGTAATTACAAGCTTATTAAAACTTGCTTTTTTGATTATTATAATTTTACCTTTAAGGCTTTAGCTATGCTGAGGCTATTAAAATATGGTAGATTTGAATTTAGTTCAGTCCCATATAGTTTTTTAAGTTAGGTAGCTGGATTTAAAGACATTTTCAGGTCTGAAAATTTCAGAGTTTTTACTTAAATATACGTATGAAATAAGTGCTGAGTTTTGAGTTGATATTTTGGATCTAGTGTCCAAATATTCTAACTCTCCGTTGACATGAGGCATAAGCTCAAAAACAGTTGGTCTGCAGATGAGAGTGTTCTGGATAGAGATCTTAAATATTTTCTCATACCACACTTATTAATTAATAGCTTGTTTGAGCTATTAGTATGCTCTATGTATTGCATTTTTGTAATTACAAGCTTATTAAAAGTAATGTCATGTTATATATGACTTGCTTTTTTGATTATTATAATTTTACCTTTAAGGCTTTAGCTATACTGAGGCTATTAAAATATGATAGATCTGAATTTAGTTCACTATTTAAGTTAGATAGCTGGATTTAAAGACATTTTCATGTCCGAAAATTTCAGAGTTTCTACTTAAATATACATATGAAATAAGTGCTAAGTTTTGAATTGATATTTTGGATCTAGTGTCTGAATATTCGCTCTCCACTGACATGATCCATAAGCTCGAAACCAGTTGGTCTGGAGATGAGAGTGTTCTGGATAGAGATTTTAAATATTTTCTCATACCGCACCTATTAATTAAGAGCTTGTTTGAGCTCTTAGAGTTTTGATATTTACAAGAATACCTTAGACTATAAGAATTTTCAATAATGTTGACAAACATATGTTTATAAACATCAGAGATCCAAGAATATGTGAATTTCTTCTATTCTTTATCCTTTGCTACAAATTTTCAAAAATATTCTCAAAGGTGTGCTTAGAAACATCAGAGCTCCAAGAATAGGTGGATTCCTTGTATTCTTGATCCTTCAATACAAATTTTCAAAAATGTTGACAAAGGTGCACTTAGAAACATCACAGCTCCAAGAATAGATGAATTCCTTTTATTCTTTATCCTTTGTTATGCATTTTCAAAAATGTTGACAAAGGTGTGCTTATAAACATCAGAGCTTTAAGAATAAGGGGATTCCTTCTATTATGAATTTTTCAATAATATTAACAAAGGTATGCTAATAAACATCAGACCACCAAGAACAGATGGATTCAATATTTTTTTGATCCTTGTTCTATGTTTAAAATGATAGTAACTTCATTCCATGAAGGAGAGTGATTTAATCCCCTTATTTACATATAAAATTGAGTTATATTTAATTTAATGTTTATATATATATATATATATATATATATATATTTCTCACTTATATATTTTAGTATTTTTTGGTTTCTCAAATATCTTGATTGCATGAGTCTGGACTCTTCTTTTTAGTTGTGAATAAATGTGCTACTTTTGTATTGGATTTCTTGCTGGACATCATTTTTATCAGAATCAGACTATCCACACTAGGAATATGGCTCTCAGATGTGCTAAACTTCTTGATACTGCACTATTTTCATAAAGTTCACATATTATATGAATTCAACTTCTCCAATTTGCCTAGATAACAACTTTTTAATAATTTTTTATTCATCTTTTTTAAATACTACTTTGTATCCAGACATTACTTCAAATCTTGAATTTGGTTTTTTTCACTTTGAACAAACTCATGTTGGGCTTTTCTTGATAGTAATAGCAACAGCTTAGATCTTTATTTTTTATCCAATAACAATTCAGCTAGCGTTATTCCAGTAGCATCCACCAATATAGTATGTTAATTAAGGGATGCTATATATAAAATATTTGATCATTTGTAGTATTAGACTTTTAAGAGTCTGCCTTAATTGAAGGACAGCCTTCTCTGCTATCCATTAGTTTCTAAGTGGCATTGTGGTATATATGAGGTATATTCACCACTTTTCATATAGTCTTCCAAACTTAATTAACATAAAACTTGTCCAATATACATTACAAGCATCTCTAAAATCCAAGATTTGGTAAAAATCTCTCATAGTTTATAGATTATTGTCCCAACATCTTTATTTTCAATTACTTTGGTCCTTTGTAAGATTAAAAAAATATTCCACATTTGGACCCACATGATCTATAAGCATGCATTGATACAATTTATCAACTCTGGACCATTACATATATATTCTTGCAGATAAATTGACTGTTTTCTGGCAAGATGTACATCTTTTAACACAAATATCTAAATCAGTATTGATTCCTGGTTACCAGACAAAGCTATGAGTTTATAACCTTCCATCTGTCCATACCCAGATGACTTTGATGAAATAGTTCTAAAAATCTGTTTGACCTTGATTCACAATCAATATTTGGTTCTGTTTTAACATATGGTTCTAATTCATTAACAATTGGTTATGTACAATCCAAAGGTTTCTATAAAACATGACCTTAGACAACATTGTTTCTTGATTTCTTTTTATATTGAGTTTCTTAAATTCTCCAGTTTTGTCAAGAACTACCTTTTGAAATATTTCTTATCTGTTTCATTATATGATTACTGATGGCAATTACACGCATTTTTAAACGATTTTTCTCTAGATAGTTTTCATAGATGCAACATTTTTCCAACTCCTTTAATGCAGAATCAAATTCTCTGAATCTTTTTTCTGTTACTTGATATTTGTTGGAAAAGTGAGTTTGGAATCAGCTTTGCATAGTTGTGGATTAAAATATTTATTTCATTTAACCACTTTTTGATATATGTCAATTTTTCAGGTATTTCTTGTTCACAGAATTAATTTACTTACTTTCTGTTTTGGGAAGTGGAGTAAAGCAACTATCTTTATCACACTATTAGTAATGCCATTGATGAAAATAATTTATTCTATCTGCTTGATTTACAGTGCCTGTCATAGGTTTGATTTAAAAACTTATTCTATTCTGCATCCATCTGCTGGCTGGCATGTCTCTTCCCTCCCTCTCCCTTCCATTATTTTTTTGTTTTATTCTGATTGTGCCAGTTAGTTTTTCCTTATCCAGTCTCCCTTACTATCAATCTGGGTCAATCTACTAATTACAGCATCCCCCCCCCATTCTTTTTCAAACTGTATTAATCTACTTTGTCGTGGTATAAATTTGTATTGGTTACAATTCAAAGTGTAATTTAAATGTTCTGCTGATAAATGATGAATTAGACAATTTGAAAATGATTACTATTGGCAAATAGGAGAGAGACACATAAATAATGAAATAATTAAATGACTGAACACAAATTATAATAGTATAAATAATTAGAACACATATGGATTAAAAATGAGAATAATTGGATGTAGCACACTTAATTTTATGAAATGGGCTCTATTAGTACAGTTTAAAAGTTCGTCAACTTAAATTGATTAGTACATAATGTAGCTTATACCGTAGCTTATCTCTAGCTATAATTAAAATATAAAGCAAAGTTTAGGTGACATATTAATTATTTAGTACGTAGTTTTGAACCTACAGAAATGTGAATCTCTAAAACTTCCAAAGTATTTCTTCTATAGCAAAAAATTAAAGGACCTGGCATTTAATCGTTTTGTTTCCTTGAGATCAATTATTTTATGATCTGGGCATATTCTCATGTTCATGTGAATGTTTCCAATAAATTTAGACATTTGTACATTCTCACTACAGGTTTGTCATTTAAATTATATTCACAAGTATTTTTTATGTTGACAGTGATTACCGCATATATGCATTAATATATATTATTATTTACAGTATATTAAATAAGTATATATATATGGATACATTAAACTCTACTATATTTTTGATTTAAACGCAAATATGTATATATGCAAATGTTATAAGACTACTCTAAAATAGAAAGAATATGAAGTGGATTGTTATTATACTGTTTGAAACTATAGCACTGTGTGTGTTTGCATATATATATATGTTTTATTGGTTTTTGTAATTATAGTCAGACAGGAAAGTAATAAATTTTCCCAGAATTGTTAAACACTATAGAAATTTTATATATGAAACGCATGCGTTTAAATTTTCATTAAACAAATGTACGTTAATTTATGCTAATTACACGAATGGCGTAAAACTGCAGAAATTTGTTTAGTGTGTGCTAAAACAGAGAAGCAAATGAGGAAGCACACACAAGTACTAGCAATATATACTAAGCATGCATATGAAGAAAGTTAGATCGCACCTTAAGAAGAATAAGTTTATACATATGGATTGCCTTATTCATTGCAAAGAATGTTAGTCAATGTATTAAATTCTTTCTACTAATACCTATTTATTTTGCTTTAAGTTAATCAACTCATGTTGTTAAATTTTAATTTTTGTACTGAATTTTACTATATTAATTTTTACTGATATGTACTGAGCTTTATTGTAAATAATACACCTGAATATATAACATACTGGCGCAGTCAGCATTTCAAAAAAAAAAAACATGCAAAAATTAAAAGAAAGTTACCAAGGTATGGCAGTTTAGTTCATCTCCACGATTTATAAATTGGTGTATATTAATAGAATGCTGTAGCTGACAATTTCAAAATAGCTTCCTTGATGAATTTGATATTAACAAGATGGATTGGCAAATCTACATGGAGCATATAGAAATATATGTGCTCATCAACAATTTTGTGGATGACAATACAAAAACAGCTACATTGACGTGGATGTCTGGAGAAGAGATATTGTAAGTATTAAGATGACTTGGTTAGAGAGCATTAACTTAAAATTTCAACATTCAAAAAGCTAAGAGCCAGGTTCAAATCACTTGATATTACTGTCACTGGTCAGGCCAGCAACACCTGAGGAAATGAGAATAATAATACCTTTTAAAACATTTTGCATATACTAACCTGGGTCACTATTACTGATAGTTGAATGTAATTGGAAGATTTAAATAAAGTTAAATTTTTGTAAAAACATTCAATACTTAATATTAGGTGGTGGAAATAATCCAGCAAATAAATATAACTAAAATATATGATCACAACCATTCAGAAAAAGACTTACAAGAGGTTTTAGGATTACTTAACTTGTTAGAAAGTTTCCTGAAAAGCAGATCACATGTAGTGAAAACTGTATATCAATTGTTGAAAAGATGCAGTGATGGAAGTGGTAGGTAGAGTATTCAAGAAGACTAAGGAGTTACTAGTCTTTGCTTGAGCCACTTCTCATTCATACTGCAAAATCAAGAAGCGATAGTTACAACAGATGCTTCTTAATAAGGCCTTTTACGTCACATTGTTGCTATAAAGATGACTGATATGCAACCAGAATGTTAACAATGGCAGAAAAGAATTACAGTCGACTGGATAATGAAGCATCTTCACTATCAAAAAATTTCATCAATACATTTTTGAACATCAGTTCAAGATCTACATGGATCATAAAAATTCTACTGGGAATTTTGAAAAACAAGTAATGATCTGCAGGAATTAATATTTTGGCATCATATGACTTGAAACTCATCTAAATTGAAATCCATCTAAAAACCAGGTAGAACATTAAGTCAGGCAGACACATTATTATGATTACTGGATATGTTGAGTTAGAGCATAAGATTATGGAGCTAAACTATATAGAGTTGATAGAGTTGACTGCATTAAATAGCAATGTAATAGCAAAATGGACTAATGATGATTCCAGATATCAAATACTGAAAAATGGATTAAAGACGATTGGCCTGGAAGTTGACTTAGCTATGATTTAGAACCTATATGGAATGAATGTGAAAGCCTGTCAATGTGCAGTGGTTTTATTTTAATGACAGATTGCATATTAATTCCAACTGAAGGCAAGAAATATGTATTGGACTGACTAGATAAAGGTTATCTGGAAATTGTGAGGATGAAAGAATTAGCATGAATATTTGTGTAGGCATGATCTATAAGATTGAACAAGCATTTAAACAATGTAGAAAATGTCAATCCATAGCTAATTTACCTTTAAAAAGCTGTAACCCTTGGCCACAATTCCCTCAATCTTGACATAAGATACATGTGGACCATGCTGAACCATTAAATAAATATTTTTTTGATTATGATTGATTCATATTCTAAATCAGTTGAATACCAAGTGATTAAAAACCCAAATATGGAGTATATCATTAAAGTTTTAAACAAATTATTTGCATGCAAATATCCTGAAATTATTGTATTTGCTAATAAAACCAGATTTACATCATTACTGTTAAAGGACATTTTACTTAGTTGTTGGATACAGCATATATTAACATTGCCATAGCAAACAAATCATTTAGCTTGAAATTCAGTACAACGGTTATAGTCCACACTAAGTAAAACCAATTATAAGAATATAAATGAAGCATTAACAGCTGTCATGTTCTACCAACATTTTACCATGACTACATCTACTAAAAAGAGACCTGCAGGAATGTTTATGTCACAAAGTATTGTATGCATATCTCTGTTTTAGTGGTGAGTAGGGCATAGCAAGAGAAAACCATTTCAAGAGTGTAAAGTTTCATATTAAAAATATTGTGTTGATACACGATGTTCTAAAAAAAAGTAGCTTCCCATAATTGTATTGAAAGTTGTATCAAAATAATTGAGGCTCACACAACAATAAAAATGAATTTAGAAAACATATCAATGACCTGAGAAACCACCAGAATGAGACAATAAAACCAGTAAATATAAAAATAAGATCTCCATTGACAGAAGTAATTACAGTACTAAAAGTGGATGACTGTATCATCAGAGATGCTAGATGAAAAAATACCAAGTAATGAGCAAATAGATGGGACTGATCTATCTATTTTAAAGCAGCAGTTTCACAATAAATCAATAGTACCAGTGGTGGATTTACTAAATTCATAGTAATCTGAACTAGAAGAAGGTGTAAGGAAAAAATCTGTACTACTACTACTAAGACATGCAAGAGTACACAGAAGACCACAGAGATTAAAAGACTATATTTGTTTTTAAACCAACTATTTCCTAAAATTGGTGGGGAGGGGAGGTACTGTTTGATTGACTATAGTACTGTATGTGTGATCATATGTGTATGTTTTATTGGTTTTGTAAATAACATTCATATGCTTTGTTGTAAGAGACAGGAGGTTAATAAATTTCCCCAAAATTGTAAACTATAGAATTTACAAATGGAAAGCAGGCATTTAAATTCCCATTAAATGAATGTATGCTAATTTATGTACATTACATTAAAAGGTACAAAACCTCAGAAATCTGTCCATTGTGTGTAATAGTAGAGAAATAGAAAAGGAAAAACTCACAAATACTCATAATGTGTGTGAAGAGACTTTTGACAAACTTTAAGAATAAATCTATTAATAAATATTGTCTTATTTAAATTTCTAAGATGATTAGTCAATGTATTAAATTTCTTCAACTAATACTTATTTGTTTTGCCTCAAGTTAGACTTTTACATGACCCTCAACCATTCATGCTATCCCATGCCACTGATACACTCGATCACATACATGTCCAAAAGACAAAATAATCACCAATATAGGTATTTCATGCTAAACCAGCACTCATCAGTTGGTCCAGATTATCATCTCCACACATATATACAATCAAAGCTCAGCTTATTTACTTATATGCCCACATAATGCGGGCAATGATTGCAAAGTATAAACATTTGGGTTCAGGTTAAGATTAATGGAAATCCACACATGCTATGCATGTGCTTTTTACACCTACATTTCCACCTTCCTTTCTACTTTCAGGAAGGTAAGTTTTATTTTTTTACGATAAAAAATAAAAATTTTATGCTCATTTTTGTGATCAAATAAATTGAATTTTTTTGTCTTTCTCTCATTTTTTTGATAATTATTGGAAAAGTATTCGGTGTGAAAAATACATGGAAAAAATAAAAGTTTTTTCTGATGTATTTTGAAGATGACCTTATGGGGGCCTAATAGTAAGTATTTATTTTTCTATATTTTTTAATTATTATTTTATTTTTATATACATTTTAATTATTATTTTATTTTTATATTTGATAAAAAATATAGGAAAAAATTATTATTGAAACTAACATACAAAAAATAGCTCCTGATTGTGAACATTTATATCATGAATTATCTTCATTTTTTGCTGTGATGTGGGCTTGGGTTCAGTATTTGAATTAGGTTATATGAGACAAAGATAAACATATTTTGCAAATATTATGACCCAGTTTAGATTTTTCTATAATGAATTGTCTGCATTTTTTTTTCATGTGTCATAGCATCGGCTGGAAAGCCAACCCGCTAACCTGGGACAACTGCTTATAAGGCAACTGTGCTGACCTCTCAACCACCAATGGTTGTATTGTCAGCATTTTAATAATAATAAAAATGTGTAAATGCTAAAAGTAAAGATTTTGACAGTATATAAACTTAGGTCGATTATACAGTACTGCAATGTAAATTTCAAAGCTGCATATCAAATGCAAAGAGAGGTGGCAGTTGATGAAACTATTACTAAATTTATGGTCAAGCAGCATGAAGCAATATGAACCCTCAAAACCTATACAGATAGGATAAACAATACTACATCACATTGACTCTAAACTGCTAACTTATGTGTCTCAAATTTAACTCTATAATAAATTTAATATTTCATTCACTTTTTATTTTATTCTATTATTTTATTTTGTATATAGTGACTATTTTAGTAGTAATTTTTAATAAATTACAAACTGTATTGAAGTTCTTTATTAAAATATTCAAATTATACTAATTATAAATCAAGAGTAACTACTTGTTATAAGGGATGTTATTAAGGATGTCATATTCATTGCAAACCACTGTATGGAAAAATGAAAGGTACTAATATCTTGGTACTCTAACCCGACCTGCTATGTGGTCGCTAGAGGTGCTGTTTCTGTGTTTCCACACAGAACATACAGGGTAGGGGCCTCAAAAGCAGACGACGCTTTTCCTGCCGCTAGGTGTCGCTGTTCACCTTTATTCTACAAAGTTTTCAAGTGATGGATTATTTTAGGTAAATGTTATTATATACTAAGTTTTTAGAAATTTTATGATGAATCTAACTAACCTACTAGCATTGTTAGCCAAGAGGTCATTGCAGCCGCCTTGCAAGCAATTAGTTGGTTGCAGAGGTTTGTGTGTTTGTGTCCCGGCCGATGCTATGACATATGAGAAAAAAAAACATAATTTTAAATTGTATGAATGATAATTTAGAATTTAAGAAATAATATGAAAATAATTATTAGAAATACTAACTTTTATTTTTTTTTTATTACTTTGAATATCAATGACTACATTTTTTTCAGCTTAATTACATTCTTTGGTACTTGATCTTTCAAGCAATATATATTGTCATTTTTTATTAATTAAAAACTTGAATTATGATAAAATTTGTGGCTTAGCATAATTTTTTAAATATTCAATATGGCTGTTTTGCAAATGAAGAGATTTTAAGATAGCCAATCTTCATAGTTTAATGGACAGGCTTCAAACCACTCTACACCACAACCCTTCAGCCATCCATTTCATTGAAAATCTGATGATGGAATGCTCAAAACCCACCTTATTGCCAACCTTCTCATTCTACCCATGTTGTCCACAAGTCCCTCTGACCCCTCATGTAGAGGAAATAATTCATTTATATACATATACAAAGGATGGGCAGACCTTAAAGCACTATTTTGAAAAATGAAGTTTTTCTATATACAGGCTTTTTCATATCTGCATAAAGTTCTTTAAGATCTTCCCATCCCTCATATATGTATGTAAATGGATCATATCCTGTAAATGAGGGGTCAGAGTGATTTGTGGTCAACATGAGTAGGATGAGAAGGTCGGCACTAAGGTGGGCTTTGAGCATTCCATCATCAGATTTTTAATGAAATTAACAGCTGAAGAGATTATGGGGTGGAGTGGTTTGAAACTTGTTCATTTAAGTAGGAAGATTGGCTATCTTAATATAACCTGAGCTTTGATTGTATATATGTGTGGAGATGATAATCTGGATCAACTGATGAGTGCTGGTTTAGCGTGAAATACGTACATTGGTGATTATTTATATTTTTGACCTGTATGTGATCAAATGTATTAGCGGTGTGAGATAGCATGGATTGTTGAGGGTCGTATAAAAGTCTGAAAACTCATGTTGTTAAGTTTAATTTTTTTTGTTGAGTTTTACTGTATTAATTTTTACTGGTGTTATTCAGTTTATATTGTCAATAATACCCTTGAATATGTAACAATTGTTATTAATTCTTCTTTAAGCGAGATGTCAGCGCCTTGAGTGCTTAATTTTAACAAGAGAATCCTCTCCAAATCTTAACACAAGATTCGACTTTATAAAGATAAGAGGGATCTTTTTTTGTTTCAAGAAGAGTCATTTACTGGAAAATTAGGATAATAGGTTTATCATTTAATAGCGATTAATTATTCGAGCATACACTAGGTGGCTCTAAAATGAATGGAATGAATTAATTATTATAAGTATTGTCTCGCTTTTTCTCTCTCTATTAACATATGTTTAATTACTTTGCAAATATATTTTTAGTGCATTATACTTATCCTTTTGACTTTCTTACCCTTTTTTTAATTTTTTTTTTTTTCAAAATCAGGAAGTTTAAAACAAGATATAATTTTTAAATTGGCCTCCGCTTTTGGCTTAATAACAAAATGATTTTACACGAAATCAGATTTATACTAAAATGTATTCTTCAATAATAATTAATTTTTAGCAGTTCTTATTATATATATAAATGATAAGTATTTTATAAAATTAGATTAAGGTTAAGTCTGACGTTCAAGTCTGTATGATATTAGATAAATGACCCGCCTGGTTACGTCTATAGAATATCAATTACTTAAAAGAATTTGATTTTTAATTAAAATAATTATTTGAGTAATTATTGTTAAAAATAAAAATTTAATTGATGACTTAAAAGCAAACACAATAATTTTAAAATAAAAAGGTTAATCATTCTCAAATATATTCAGTATGACGAGACGATCAATTAAATTATAAACTTTAATTCAGTTCTTTTAACAATTTTGCTGTATTAGTAAATATAACATTGAGCAATGATTAGTCACTAGATGGCAGATGCATACCGACTTCATTTAAAACAGGAAACGCAGAAATAAAAATATTGAGATATAGCTAGTGATGTCCCGTGTAAAGTGTATAATTTTTATCACATTTAAAAGAATTGAAATTAGAAATAGGAGAATTAGGAAGAGGTGTCAAAATATGATTAATAGAAGATTAGGGAAACATGAAATTATTTGGGGCACTTATACAACAGTAGGTAAAACAAGAATATTACATTTAATGGGCAAAAAAAAATAACTATTACAAATAACAATGAAATGGAAAAGTTTTTTTTAGAGGAAATAAATAGGAGATGAATATGTTTGTTTCGTTTTGAGAAACCAAAAGATTGTTTGAACGATTAAAAAATGAAATTTATAGAAGATACAAAAAAAAACTGATAAAGAACTTAACACTATTTCTTATAAATAACAAGAATTTTATGAAAGAATTTGCAGTACCAGTATAATACCATGAGAATGATGGTACTATGTGCTCATAAAAAAAATAACAGATACTTCAGAGAGAATCTAGAGAAATGCAAAAATATACGCAATTTAAAAAACTTAAGGAAAATATGAGATAAACATAATCGATACAGAAAGCAAGATAAAAATATATGATAGATTGCGGTTTATAGACAAAATGAATAAGAAAATATACCAAAAAATGGAAACAGTTTGATTATCACTTTATTCCAATGAAAGGCATTATTTTTATGTATAAGTATTGTTAACAATTATAGTAATAAAGACTGGAATGGAAGAATATTATCATTATTAAAAAGTACTGAATTAGATGGGTTGCAAATTCTTACTAGAATGTAAATATTTACAATTAGAAATGATATATAGGGTATATGAGCACAGACTTTCACACGACCCACCACTCTCCACACTATCTCATAACCCTGATACACTTGAACACATATATGTTGAAAAAATAAATAATCACCAATATACGTATTTCATGCTACCCTATATATTACATACATAGAAACAGGTATGTAATAAGCCTATGTATTTCAGTTATTACATAATAGAGATCTCTGCCCATCCCTTGTATATGTATTAAATGGATTATGTCCTGTACATGAGGGGTCAGATTGACCTTAGGTCAACATGGTTTTGACAAGAATCTTGGCCTCGGGTGGCCTTTGAGTATTCCATCATCAGACTTTCAATTGGATGGATGGTTGAAGAGTTGGAGGGTGGATTAGGTTGAAGCCTGTCAATTAAACTATGAGGTTTGGCTATCTTAATATATATCTGAGCACTTATAGCATATATGTGTAGAGATGGTAATCTGGACCAACTGATGATTGCTGGTTTAGTATGAAATACGGATATTGGTGATTATTTATCTTTTCAACATATATGTGTTCAAGTGTATCAGTGTTATGAGACAGTGTGGAGAGTGGTGGGTGGGTCGTGTGAAAATCTGTACTCATATACCCTATATATTACATATATAGACACAGGTATATAATAAGCCTGTGTGTTTCAGTAATTAGAAATGGTGAAAACAATGAAATCATTTTTAAAAATGTATAAATTAAATAAATATATAAAAAAGTGATATTTGGGTTATTATGTTGGGGTGGGATAGAAGATGACTTTAAACCTAAACTTATTGAATGGACAATGATAAAATGTGATAGAGATGGTATAAAAAATAAATTTGAAGTTTTAAAGCACTTACTAATGGAGGTACATGATACTAATAGACATTTTTGGATTCATGGACTCAGAGATTTTCTTACTTTCATAAAAGAAAAGCCATGATTTTAAATGTTTACACCACTGCATTATTAAAGAAAGATGAATGAGAAATGGACATTGAGAAAGTTTGCATATAAAAAATGAAAACAAACCTTCTTGTTTAGTGACTGAGATAAATAAGAAAGAGAAAATGTAAGGAATTGGAAGGAAATATTGAAAAGAATGAAATTTTAAAAATGTTATTAAAAGAAGTACACTGTTTGCTTATAATAAATATGAAGTATGTTGAATTTCATCAACAGATATTGGTGTGCCTAATTTTAACATATGGTAATGTTTTTGAAAAGAACTAATGGACTTTATTGAAAAGATTCAAGGTAAAATTAGGAGATGTGTGCTTGGAGAAAAAATATGAAAGACAAAGAGAGTATTCAGGGAAGAGATAAGTCTGTTGAGTTTTTAGACGAAAGTTATAAAGCATAATATGAATATATTGATATATTAATTCTTGTGAATAAAAATGAAATTAAAAAATGAATACCTTGAGGAAAAAATTGATAAGATGATTTTAAAAAGTTCTGAGTTCTTTATGTCTTTTAGTAGTATTTTCTTTCTATGTATATGTTTAAATAATGGAATAAAAAGGCTAATATTCTTGCGATAGGGATTAAAGTAAAAAGATAAATAAAATTATATGGTAAAAATATGAAGTGTACAAATATATTGTGGTTCTATGAACGCAAAAAAAATATCAGGATTAAAATATATACGTAACAGATGATGAAATAATTCATTGTCTGAGGTAAGACTGGATAATTAGAAACTTGGGAAAGAACAATTAAGTGGAATGATGTAGAAAATGTAGATTATGTTAAAATAAATTACTATATATATATATATATATGGAATGTGTGTTTCAAGAAAAAATAATAACAGGAAATAAGAGTAGGAATTTATTGAGATGTATTATGTATTAGACCATGAGAAGAAAATAAAAAAACATCACAAGATAAAAAAGTAACAGAAGCAAACTCTCCATATGCTAGTGCCACCCAGTTCATTTAGTAATCAACTGATGCAAAAAGGTTCATGTAAGCATAGAAAATGGATACCAATCCTGCCCATGGGATAAAGGTGACTGTAGTTTTTGAAAAACCAAAGACACCAAAATGTATAAGTTACTGAACTGGTTTCAGATCTATATGACTATACAAATGGATGAGCTTAGATTGAAAACATTGTTTTTTATCTTGGGTTCATAGCTTTATAATTAACTAAATAGGTAAATGGTGCTGTTGGATAGTTGCATTACATTCTAAGATCTAGATGCAGTACTCTCAACCCCAAGACTATTCACTGATGAATGCCATAAACTGGAAACTAGTTTGAGAATATTGAATGAGTATTCACTAGAGAGATTTTTCTTGCATCCATTGAATACCAAGTCTTGCACTGGCTAGCATTTCAGCATCAAGAGTTTTCTACTGTTATTAACAGCTTGTGTAAGCATGGGAAATGGTGATCATGTGAAGATAAAAAAAAATTAAAGAAAATAAGGCAGTTTAACCTAATTGATATGATTTGTTAAAGTTAAGCTAATTTTAAATGGAGAAATGAAACTTTACATAATTTACAAAACAATACCATGACTAATATTTCTGATTTTATTTGATTGACAAAGAAAGAACTTCAGAAGAAGAAAAATAAGTTAACATTGCATATCATGGCAGCACTAAGATGTAGAAACAAAAAAATCTGGAATTTTAGAACATTAAAACAGGCAAAACTCTATACAGTAGTGCCACTCAGTGCAAGCCAGAGTAATCAATGGATGCCAGAAGGCTTGTGCATAAAATCCCTTTCTAGTGCCTACTCATCCAATATCCTCAGACTAGTTTGTGGCTTTCGAACCTTGGATCTGAGAGCACTGTACTACATTTTAGGATATAATGCAATCCTCCAGCAGCCACCTTTTATCTCTACTTAATTACAAAACTATGAGAATAAAATTGAAAACATAATATTTTTAATCTAAGCTTATTAGCTTATATAGACATATAATCTGAACTCAGTACCCATACATTTTGGTGTCTTCTTTAATAACCATAGCCATCTACTGATTACTCTGGCTTAGTGGCACTACTGTATTGAGAGTTTTGCCTGAAATGGTGATCATGTGAATTTTAAAACATACTTATCTATGGGTAAACACAACCAATAAAGAGTGAATAATTCCTGTAAGTGGCTCCTTGATACATTTTACTTTAATAGATTAAAATTTTCCATTAATTTCTTTAATTTTTAACTTTCTTAAAAAGTAAGAAGATATAAATGAAAAAATAAGATGAAGTCTTCACTATTTTTTTTCTTAACTGTGAAGTTATCACTAAGAAATATTTGCAATAAACAATTTTACAATTTTATTGTCGATAATGATCTCATAAACTAAGATGTGATAAATTGATAATAACTTCCCATAATGAACTAAGATGTGCTAAATTGGCAATAGCTTTTCATAATGTTTAATCATGCTATTCATTATTAACCATAAATACTATTCATTAATCAAAACTTAAAATATGACCAAGATTTATACACATGATACAATTAGAAAGAAATTTAAGAACCATATATGTCTATATTAAATCAATCCTGGTTACTTTTTAAAAACATTGTAAGTTTTATTATCAAATAACAGAAAGCACTAAGTTGCTAATATTTTCCTAAGAAATAAATGTGTTATGTGAAGAACTTGAGATTTATTGATTGTTTTAGAGGTACAAAGTGTGTACAGAATTGGAATAAATATACAATATTCATGAGTATTTATTATGAAGAATAAATTGGATTTGAAAAAAATGCAATGTAATATGATAAAATATTGTAAAATATTTACAGATCTCTGATGAAGGCTGCAAGTTTAGTTGAAACAGAAGAAAGAAAAACGAAATTGCTTAAAAAGTGCAAAAAAGGAGAAATTGTTGTATTAAAAGTAAATAATAAAATAATTGTGAAAATATTGAATCAAATAAGGTATTTTTTATTAGAAACAGTATCTTGAAGAAAAGTGGCATAGAATTTTAATTATTATCCCAGTGCCCAAAGTTTTTGGAATTTAGAATGAGTCTTAGTTAGCTGCATAATATTATTTTTCCCAATTACTTCATTACTTTTAAGTCAATGCAATCATTCTTTCTTACCAGTTAAGTATATAGAGTTTGATGTAGCTGCTAAATAAATCTGTCATTAGATACAATTGGATTTTTTTTAATCAGCAGATAATAAATACTACTTCATTTAAGATTTTCTGATTTTTATTAAAAAACTTTTTCAGAAAATATCTCAGCTGGCATCATACCAACGTTATCAAATAATATGCCATCATTTAACCAGATTTTTTGTCACTCCATGACAACTCTTTGTACCATATATATGTAATGCAATACATCACCATGATAATCTTTATTACACTTCTATTGATTCAAAATATATAGTGAAATCTTTTTCCGCTGCAAAAAAAAAAAATTAGCACAATCGGCTAATTCTTTTTGAAGATGGCTACACAATCTTTTTTAACATCAGTTTTCTTTCAGTTTGATACTATAACTCATCCCAAGCAAGTTACCACATATCTTTGAAAATCATTGCTACAATGATCTGCTATGCAAAATGATTCTATCTATCTATCTATCTGTCTATCTATCTATCTATCTGTCTGTCTGTCTGTCTGTCTCTGTCTGTCCATCCATCCATCTATCTATCTATCAATCTAGCCATCTATCTGTCTGTCTGTCTGTCTGTCTGTCTGTCTATCTATCTATCTATCTATCTATCTATCTATCTATCTATCTATCTATCTATCTCTATCTATCTATCTATATATGTATGCTTGTTGATAGATACCGTGATGCTTAATCTTCATTAAGCTAACTGTTTCACTCTTAATAAAAATAATAATAATAATAATAATAATAAAATAATAATAATAATAATAATAATAATAATAATAATAATAATAATAATAATAATAATAATAATAATAATAATAATAATAATAATAATAATAATAATAATAATAATAATAATAATAATAATAATAATAATAATAATAATAATAATAATAATAATAATAATAATAATAATAATAATAATAATAATAATAATAATAATAATAATAATAATAATAATAATAATAATAATAATAATAATAATAATAATAATAATAATAATAATAATAATAATAATAATAATAATAATAATAATAATAATAATAATAATAATAATAAAAAAAAAAAAAAAAAAAAAAAAAAAAAAAAAAAAAAAAATATTCTCATAATTGTCACTGATAAAATTTTCATTTCCCTTCATTGATAGGTATATGAAATTTTTTATAAAAATTCCTTAAAATTAAATCCTATCTTCAAATTGAAAATTCAGTCTACCCATCCCTCATAAAAGTCCAAAACGTTTTACAGCAGTGCTGCAAGAAGTAATTTTTTGGATTAAAATGGGAAGCTAAAGGAGTGAAAGTAAATGGAGATTATTTAAGTTATTTAGATTTTGCAAATGATGTAGTTGTTTTCAAAAATAATGCTTTAGAGCTGCAGGAAATGTTGCAGGAGTTATCAGATGAAAGTAGGAAAGTAGGATTAAAGATAAATGTTCAAAAGACTAAAGTAATGTTTAATGGATTGTCTCAAAATATGAAAATAAAGATTGATTATAATAAATTAGAAGAAGTTAACAGCTACAAATACCTTGCTCAGATTATTAATACAGATGGAAACATACTGGATGAAATTAATCATAGAATTAAATTTGGTTGGAGTGCTTTTGGTAGAAATAACTTGATACCAAAAGGAAATATGCCTATGTATTTTGAAAAGGAAGATTTTTAATAAATGTGTTTTACCAGTTTTTACTTGTGGATCTGAGATTTCAACACTTAATAGAAAAGCAATACAGAGACTTCAGTCCATCCAAAGAAGTATGGAGAGATGCATGTTGGGAGTAACAAGAAGAGATCAGAAATGCAATATATGGATAAAAGAACAAACAGGTGTTACTGACCTCTCTGAAAAAATTAAAAGACTGAAGTGAAGTTGGGCTGGACATATTTTTAGAAGCAATGATAATAGATGGACAATTGAAATCTTAAACTGGATTCCAAGAGGTTGTAAAAGATCCAGAAATAGACCATATGTAAGATGGATGGATGAAATAAGAAAGTGTGCAGGGGTGATTTGGAGAAGAGAGGCTAAAGATCAGAGAAGATGAATTGAACTTGGAGAGACCTTCATGTTGCAGTCATTTGATAATAGTTGATGATGTGATGATGAACTACATAAGAACAGTTATTTATTCCATGGCATTTGACAGACCTGATGTGACTGAATAGATATTACTTTTTACAATTCTTTATGTAATTCAGCACAAACAGCTTTTACCTTTCATCCATGAAAAACCTAATACATTTTAGCCATAGGTAACTCAATAAAAAACTAATTTGCATTAACCAAAATTTATTAAGGGTCACACATGAGCACTATGAAGTTTTTACCTATCTCATCATGACTTATGACTGTCCATTGCTCAACATCTTTATACCTTCTTTATGAACAGCATAGCTTCAATTGCATATGTTAATTGAATAAATGGAACATCCATTTTTAAATCTCATCAAATTTTTCACCTTTATTGAGAAATCTTGCCATCATTCAGATTGTAAATTTTTATATGTACATTCTATGCAAAAGTCATTCAATTTTTGAAGAAAATTTAATTCAACTGGGTAAGTAATTTCATTAGTATAACTTACATAGTCTACATGGTTGCTGCTGTAATAGAATGATGAGCCTAAAGGCTAAAGATACATTGATTACAGTTCAATTCTACCTCTTCGCTATACTTGAATGTTACATTATTTTCCAGACTCTTTTCAATTGCTTTACTTTTTTATCAGCATCTAGCAGCCAGAATCATCCAAGAGCTTTTATACAATATTTTCAATAGATTCATTTACAGAAATAAGTAAGTCAGCAAAAATGTTTTCAATGGGCAGCATGCTGGATTTCTGTTCTTTAGAAATCTCTTGTGTTTGGTTAGACTTGCAGGTTCGTTTCCAAACCAACAGATACAAAAAGAATAACTATACAGCAGTTAATATGTACAATTTATTAGTTCAAAAATATACACATGTTAGTTGAACAAACGAATAAATACAGTTGATACTATTGAATGCTGAGATAGTCAAGCCAAGTATGGGACTCACTTTTAGCTAAATGATTAGCCTGGCTTGTGAGCTCTGGTAAGACTCTTCTAGCTATGTATTTAGCTTGCCTCAAGTCAGCTCTAATTCAGATGTAGCAGTTTCCAGTCCATAGGTGGACTTGTCTCACTGTGTGGACATCACGATAATGAGTAGATAAATACTTTTGCTGATGGCAGAAGGTTTAATGGAGAGCATGTTCTGTCATTCAGGTTAACAGAAGTAATTGCTCTTTGCTTTGCCTCCAAAAGGCTGATTATTTAAAGGCAGATCCCCTACCTTACTGGAAGCATGTGGATTCAGTGTGTGAACCCCAGTGAAGGCTTTAATCCCTTTGGATAGCAACTGGGTGCTAGCCAATCAGGCAAGGAATCTGGAAAAGTCCACTTCTGAAGGCAGGGTCAGATATGACAAGAATATTAAGAATATTGGTAATTTTCAATTGCTTGAGAATTTATTCTTTTTCTAAGAAATCATTTTGATAAGTATCGGTAATCTCTTATCCAATTTCCTTCTTGTATTATAGGCCAGTTTGTTTAAATTTCATTATTCTGAAATTTCCTCATATTGTTAACTATTTAAGAGATCATTTAGACTTTAAACTAACTAATTATTTATACCTCCATGCTTTATTTTATTTTTAAACGATCTTAAGAGTATTACCATGTTATTTTAAAAGAAACAGCTAAGATATATATAAGCTCTCTGCCTAAATAAATATAATATGAAATCAAATTTTGTACATGATCTAGTTTAGAGCAATAATTTGTCACCCCTCCCATATCAATTGACACTGAATTCAAAGCCTTTTAAAAAAATATATATATTTGACTTTATTATGCTCATGTAAATTCTGGAGTTGGTCCGGTTCTGTTACATCCAGTTCTCAAATTTCTTATAAACTTCCAGAGCAATATAAAATATGCACTATATACAACTACTTTTTATCGCACAAATTCTTCTAATCAGATATCTTATCAGTTTAAATCATTTTTTATATCTTCAGAACAGATTTCAGAACTTGTTTATTTCGCTGCAATTAACATTTGCCTATTGTAATTAGCTTCCATCAGTCTACTATTACTAATATTTGTGCTTTAAAAGTAATTTTATTATTAAAAAAAAAGGTGTCAAGAGTTGGTGGTCGAGTGATCAGCACAGCATGAGAAAAAAAAAAGGGTAATCATTTCTAAAGAACTCTCAGGTAGCACCTTATAAGATTCTTTTTCTATTTACTAACCAGGATATTCCGCACTCGAATGAAGTATGCACAACACCGACCACAAACTCAAAGGCTGACGGCCAAAGTTCTCGCTCATATCTTTCAAATTTGATTCATTTTGGTCTATTTTTACGGTTCTAATCATCAATTATATTTGTTCCGTTTTTAAATTATGTTTAACAAAAACAAATAATTTTATTTCAGCATTAAAATGTAAGGCGAAAAAAAAACCCATTATGAATTTTCAGAGAGAAAAAAATTAAATAAAGAATAAACAATTGTTTTTCATTCAAAATTTCTGCCAACTATTTTTTTTTTTTTTATCAATGAATCTACATTAAAATAAAATTGTTGAATTGACTGGAATTCATTCAAAATCATGGTGGCACATAAGAAATACTATTAATAACTTTTAAAAATAAATCACATATCTCCGGGAGTGTCTAGTATTGTGAATATATATAAGTATACCTAGCATATATACATATATGTGTGTGTGCGGATTCTTTAATAATGCACGAGTTTCTAACTACATATTTGATATTTGATTTTTTAAAAACAATTGAATGAATCTCTGCCTAAGAAAGGCTGTAAAGATTAAGAATTATCGAAATAAAGAAATCCCATCCAATATTAAAAAAACAAGTTTTGTGCTTTGTTCTACATATATATAATAGGATCTGTATTATCATAGTTCGATCATAATGTTGTAATAAACGTTCATTTATTAATGTGTCTTAGCATGACTTTACTTAAAATGAGGGTTTGAGCAGCTTGGCTTCTGCTAGACATCAGAGAATTTTGTTGTGCTGTGCTATACATAGTAACCATGGACTCGGATCTTACGCAAATATAAATTTTCCATTCGCCATTTGTATTGAAGGCTTCTGTTTTAATACAATCAATATTTTTACAATTGGCGCATTAACACTGTCTAATCTGAGATTTATTCTCTAATTAAAAATAGCTAAATACCCATTTCCCAATCGCTATCGAATAGCTAACTAAATTGATTATGAATTCTTTACCCGCAAAAAGGAGTAATTCTGATTATGACCTGGTAAAATTGGAATATTAACTCAGCCTGGTATATACACTCAGTTTATAAACATAATAGGTGAACACATTAATTACTATACCAGATATTCATTGCAATTTATTGCTATATTATAACATGCTTTATCATGACAGATTTTACAGTGTATTACTGTAAATGTTTATTGGTTACATTAAGAATATTCTTTTTTATTCTGAACTTATTTGACAAATGAAAAGCAGTAAGACGAAATTTCATCATTAAACAAGAAAAATGACTTGTACTCAACATTATCTTGTACATTATTCTAGTATGTTATAAGAATATAATATATCAAATATAAATAGATTCAACTTTAAAACAGTTCTAAATGCTATAATATGAGGTAATTATAGGCTTAGTAGTCATAAAGGTATAACAGCCCTCCCCTTCTCCAACAAGAAAATAAAGGTTGAATCTGGTTATAAGTTTATTTTAATTTTGATCACATTGTCGTTACTCATTTGACCAATCTAGATCAACTTGGGAATCATTAAATATAGCTGGATATCTATTTACTGATCAATAATGAATAGTCCTATTTGAAAAAAAGTATTATACTTGCTTGCCATTTGAAAAAAATTTAAGGTTCACCTGGATGAATCTTAAATTCCTGGGGGAATATGACAGATTTGTGTGCCAATCACAAGACCATAAAACGGTACATAATAATAAGATTGTAAAATATTAGATACATAAATTTCTCTAAATATTGGAGAGGGAAATCATCTTTGATAAATGACTAATTCTGACTTTTAATGCAAACTGTTTTAAAATTTCCAACAAATAATTTCAAATTCTTTGGTTTACTAGAAGATAAAATATAATTTGTATATAAAACTGTCTTACCTTTGATGATATATTTATGGAAAACCATATTATAGCCACTTAGTATCACATGATTCTTTTTATAGTCAGGTTTACAATTCAACTGGTAATAGTAATTATTTAAATGTCTCATTGTTTAAAGCCTAATTTGGACAAATTTTCGTTGAAGACTGATATTTACAACCCTGTTAAAATACCTTCTTTGAGATGTCTTTTATAAATTTTTATGTTGCTAATCACCAGCACTCCAAAAATATGCATTTTCAACTGCCTAAAACCTAATCTGAACATCTTTCCAGATGTTTTCCCAAATTATCACTGATTGTTTTGCTTTTTTTCCAAATTCTTGTTTTTTAAATTGTAGCTTTTAATATTTTTAATTTTACATAAATTGAAAAAGTTATAAATTGAAGATTTTTTTTTGTCACCTTGATTTGACAAACTGAATTTTCTATAGTAATTTCCATATCTAAAGCATTATTTTTACTATCACTTAAATGTCTTTAAACACGTGTCTTTGGAGATTATATATTTAACTAACCAAACTTAACTACTGCAAAATAAGGTTGTGTGTATTTGGAAATCAAAGTTCCTAGGAATCATAATGAAAGGTGGAATTTCAGGTCTACCATCTAAGTTATCACTCATTACAAAACTTATATATCTTATGTCACTATTAAACATGAAAATTATTCCAGCTTTGAATAATTCTGAAATTCCCCATGATCCTCTTTTCAGTTTTTTTAACAGAGTCACAATGTTCCAAACAATTAAATAAATGTTTAACACTGTAAATCTGTTTTTAACAGAGACAAATATTTAGGGATACAAACCTTTCCATGGAATACATGGATATTTATTTATTTTATCTACATTTGTTATCTCCATGCTATAACAATAAACCTATAAATTTAAGTTACTTTTCTAACTTCAGTTCTTGTTTACTTTCGTATTATTTTAGTTTTAAATTTATATTCTGTTGTAACTAATACATAACCATCACAATATAAATATATATGTTCATTTTGATATTTTCATAGTTTTGGTTAAGTAAAGTATTTATTTTCTTTTTTAAAAGAATAATAACAATAATAACAATCAACCTATAAGCTATCAACAATCTCAGCCTGTAACCATGACAACCTTCTTTAATAATAAAGATGGTATCCCCTGTATCTATGGTCTGATGTATTTATACAGCACTAAGGGTTGCAACTTGATTAAGGAATATAAGATTAAAAAGTTTAAACAAATCTCATTAATCAGGAAAATATAGCCTATTCTGAAAGTAGACTAATAAATAGTCAATTATAACTTTCAGATTCTGAAAGCATTAATAGTCATTTATAACTTCCAAATTCCATATAAAGTATATATTTACTAAGACAATAAAGCCAATTATTCAATGATTTAATAAGTTTATATATGTACATGATACCATATTTATCTATGGTCTGATATATTTACATAGACACTAAAAATTGCAACTTGACCAAGGAGTGTGAAATTAATAATACAAAAAATATAAACAAACCACATTAATCAGGAAAATATAACTTGTTTTGAAAACAGATTAATAAATAGTCAATTCTGAAATCGGACTAATAAATAACCACTTATAACTTCCAAATTACATATAAAGTATATATTTACTAAGACAATAAAGCCAATTACTCAAGGCTTTGTGAATATCAATTCAATTTTTCTTTGATATACTATTATTAGTACTATGATCTATTATAGTTTTATTGTTATGAAGGCTTGTAGTAAAGTTAAAAGACAGGCTGATGGGATAACATTATTGTTATAGGATGTGCCATGTAGATATTGCTTGCTTTAAAAATAACATGAATCTTCCTGTTTGAAAAGAGAGTTTAAGTTATAATTATAATTCCACAAGGATTTTCAACATATTGATATTAAAAAATATACTGCTATTAATAAATATGTTTATAATGATGATCTTGGCATAAAATATATATTTATACACTCTAGAAATGTATCGAATCTTCATATTAATAAACGCAAAACATTTCTCAAATCACATGGCTATGCTTAAAAACAGTTTGCACAGATGGATTATATTGCATTATGACTAATAAGAGTATTTCATTTTTAAAATTACTTTCTGTTAGAAATTCTGTTTGCAATATTGATAAGGGAATGTGAATAGATGTAGATTACCCAAGATCTAACATTGCTTATTTTTGGAGAAGGTAGAACACCTAGGACAAGGTTATCCATCTTGATGTAATCTAAGAGCCACCTTAAAAAAATTATCTGAGGACTGAATCCAAAATAATAAATACATTATATCACTATATACATTGAATTATGGAAGGGTCCTACAGTTAGGTCTAGCAGGCATTTCAAAAATATCATAAAAAATAAGTTATGGAATATCTAAATGTTTTTATTAAAACAATAGGCAGGTTGATAATAATTATTTATAATATAACATTTCAACAAGTGCTTCATGATAGTTTATCTTCAAAACTATTTATATCAATTTCAATGTTTGTAGTGTATCAAAGTCTTTGGGTAGACAGCACAAACTTTTACTGGGCCATGTTTTGACAGCTCTGACCTAGAGAAATATCATAAAAAATAATATAGATATAGGGTAATTCCAATTTCACATATTAAAAAAGATACTCGCCTAGGACAAAACCATTATAAAGTTTTATAGTAGATGGAATTGCGGTGCTTTGTAAAATATACAAAAGCTGTCATAGTTTAAAGGAATGGTAGAGTAGAGATATCTGAAGTTCAAGGTTCATGGAGCATGATCAATACTTTCATTTATATTCCTCAAATTTTCTGTAGACATTTGAGCAATAAATTATTTGATTATTTACTTATTTAAAATATACAATACACGCTTAATTAACTAATTAATTAATTAATTAAAAGATATTATTTTTGTATCTTATCTGGGATTTTTTGGCATCAAAAACTTTATAACTTTTAAGTTGATTATTTTTTTCAGTAAAAATTTTCGTATTTCACACAATATTTGATGCCACTGTTTTAATAATAATTTCAGGCTAAATTGAATTATATGATTTTAGAAGTAATAATTACCCCATTTATTCTATACGAGAAACATCTATAACCAATCGTGAATAATCAATGAATCTTAGACTGTAATCTATATAATTTTATTATCATGTTTTCAGAGTAGAATAAATAAAGTGATTATAGTTCTTTAAAACTTATGTTGATTGTAAGCTGAGAAAAACATAGTAGTCTAGTAGTTTGTGCTAATCCAAATAATAATAAAAACTTGGTTAAAATTAAAAGTTCAATTGTAGACAAATTATAATTAATTATCTTGGTAAAGATTTTTGTATAAAAGTGATATAAGATTGAGAGGTCTGTAACTTCTATTTTCTTTAATATATTTCTTATTTATCAATATTAAAACACTGTATATACATATGCAGTTACATTATTTTAAAACTAAAATAAAAGGGGAAAATGAATCGTAAATAAAATTGATTTTTTAAAAAAAAAATGTAAAAGAAAATTAAAAATAGTTATTTTAACATATTTAATCGCACAGATGCAAAACTATTGAAAAAATTATTTAAAAGAAAGTTAAAAAAAAAAAAGTAAAGCTCTAAAGATTAGTATTTTTGTTAAAAAGTAATATAAAAGAAAATAGAAACAAATGTTAATTATTTTGATAAGTTGAGAAATAAGGTAGTTTAATATTTTCTAAATGAAACTTTATTCCTTACTATAAGATGTGATATGTTGGACTATTTCCATCATTTATGAGTGAATGTTGAATGTATAGAAAATTTTAAACTTTATTTAAACTTTCCAAATACAAACAACTTGTTAGTAATAACACACAAATAGACAATACAGGTTAGTAATTACACAATGTTTCGAGTAGTATTATTCTCCACTCTTCTTCAGGTGTTGTTTAAACATCATGTTTAAATCTTAGGAAATGGAAAGGATAGTTCTATTAATTGAATGTAAAGCAAATGAGCCCTTGAGCACTTTGTAATGTAAAGGTCAGATAAGAGATAAAAATTAAAGATTGTGTTTCCCATTCTGAAGCAGATCGACCAATGCAAGCACCAAGTCATGCATGGGCCAGAAAGAAAAACATCCAGACCTGTAAGAACAAATGATGTCGGAAATGCAATTAATATGAGAATTTGTGATAAAAGAGGCCAGAAATTATAAAAGATAATAATCAAATTCATTAATTAATCTGACTATTAATCTACGTATTGCAGCTAGCTAGAGTGCAGACTCCATGATGTAGAAGTCTCACAAGAGATTTAGTTTCCTTCATTTGCTCTGGCTGAGGTAGCCTCCCCAACCATGTTTTCTGAAAGTATGGCTTGTAGCAGTTATGTTTCCAGAAAGTATGGCTTGTAGCAGTTATGTTTCCAGAAAGTATGGCTTGTAACAGTTGTGTCTCCAAAGAAACTTTTAGCAAATAATATGATCAGCAAGGACTTCCATAAACTGGATGAAATCTGGAGGAGTCATCAAGACAGATTGGGAAGTATGAACTTTTATCAGTTGAACTTTTTTTAAAAATATATCTCTTCAGTAAGTAATCAATCCATAAGAAAATATAAATAATAAGTGAACTCTTATCTGAACAGCAACAGGACTCTAGATCAGTTAATAACCTTTTTATTTATGTATTAAGTTTGCGAATCAATCATTTCCATTTTTTTAAATATTTTTTGTTGTTTTGTTTGTTAACTAAATTATTAAATTTAAAATTGGGTGTAGATGGTTGAATAGCATCATTAAGTTTGGGGCTAGATCACATGGGGTTAATTTTAGACTATTTGTTTTGTAGTTGAGTCGATGCTGGTAGAGGGATATATGGGTGTTTATATCAATGTAATATGAAGTGTGTTAGCATACAGGGCACCATACCCAAATGAATGCATGGCCAGAGGTTTAGCCATTGTATTACAATGGATGTGGATGTATTTCCCATGCCATTGATCTCCTTTCACCCTGTGGATTGGGACTACAAGTTGGTGAGTACCGCTCTCCCTCCACATGGAGTGTTTCATTTTCATTTTTTATATATATTGTACCAGTCGAAAATGTATATCCATTCAACAAGATTTAGAATCTAAGCAAAAGTACCCCGAATCCAATCATGCCTGAGATACACAGGTCAGGAGCAATCATGAATTCTAACCTATTTGCCCATTCCCCAAATCTATAACACTACGGACAACAATCTACGGTGATACCACATAAATTAATTATTTCTGGGCCTGGTGCTACATCGTTTTGCATGAGACTCAGCTGATGATGATGATGAGAGATTGAGTGAACCCAAGATATTAAGTTTAAAATACATAAATATAAATATTATTAAGGAGATTCGAACAACTGAATTAAGTTTAAACATATATATTTATTTTGACAAAAAGTCAAGATTTTATATATATTCAACTTCACGCAATTAAACTTTAATTTTGGTTACAATTATTTGACGATCTTTTTACAATTACTTTATTTCAATAGATATCAATTTAGTGCGGCGGTTACAATACTACAATACTGACGTATATTTCAAATAGGATTTTATTTAGAGTTACAAAAAATAAATTTATCTGGGTGATTGGTAGACGTTTGTACATTACAACACGTATAAAGATTTGACAATAATAAAGTTTCGCTGTTTGGACAACTTTAATGGGATACCCTTGTCATTTGATACATAACTTTATTTAATTAACAGCATTTATTGATAACACTAAAATAAGAATACATTCTGATCATTATATATTTAAAACATTTATTTATTAAACATTTTCGACATTTAACTAGAAAATATTGCGAAACTATGTCAATACGAGAAATGGCTTATTCAATAAAGGGGAGGGCAGCTTCATGAGAGGTTGGATTTAAACTCCAACTAAAAATATTACAAAGAGAAAGCGTTTCAATATTATATATCATTACGGTTTATTTTGTCAAACAGGCTAAAAGAAAAATGAACTATAAGAAACTGCGGTGTTAGCATAATAGCCGAATATTTGCGGATCCAATATTTTGAAGTGCTTTATCGTATATACGGAAGAAAAACAGTCTAGCCGACTTGTCACCCCACATTTTGTGGAATCGGTTGACAAAAGGTCCTCGGACGGAGATGCACTGGGCCGAACTTTGTCGGAATTATCCCATGCATTGCTCTCGTTACGTATATATAGATGTGGTCTAGGGACATTCATCGCCCTGTTTACGACCTGAAACGAAGATGAGACGACTCGGGCGTTCCGACGCACGTCTCTAGATAAAGCTTAACATGAAGAGTGGCCTATGCTAACAACGCTATTATAATATAAAATCATTGGACTTAAAGACTAAATATAAAGCCTTAAATAGTTTAACAAATACGTAAATGACATGTTAAAATAATGACCCGAGTGAGATAAAATCATTGATTAAAAGTTAAAACTACAATTGATGAAGTTTACATTTCTCCCCTTTCTTGAATCATTATTTTGTTTTAACATATATGTTCACCAGACTTTTTGGCGATGCTCCCAGATTGAAAAATATTTATACATTTGGTATAATTTTACGGTATAATATTTTAAATGAAAAAGACATATATTCATTTTACAAGAAAAACTCAGACTTACCCCCCCCCCCTTTTAGTTCGTAAAACCGGGTTTGATTTGCATTTAAAATAAAAGTTTAGTGAAAAATGTCAGTTAAAGTAAAGTATAACCACACTAATTTATAAAAAAAAAGCAAGAAGCGTGAGTTGAACGAAATGTTTTATAGTAGCATTAATTTATGTTATAGAGAATCGATATAAAGAAGATGATTAGTTTAATATGCTCGCCGATTAACGAGTTAAAAAAAAGGTTTAAATATATAGAAAACATTAATTTAAAAAGAGTTTACAAGTTATAAGTTAGGTAATACGATTATAATGACTTTGGGCTGGTTACCTCAGCATTCTATGGAATACAGATGAATTTTGTCTCTTGGCTTCGGCGGTTCTTTGACGGCACGGGCACACTTGAATGGTAGAAGCTACATTATGCACGGCGTAGAGTGGAGCTGAAGACCGTGGGGAAGGCAGCTGAAGCCCCTCAAAAATTACACAGACGTAAAGTCGGTTAAAGACTATTGACCTAACTCTCTCTCTCTCTCTCTCTCTGGCACAATAAATTTTAGCCCTATTTATACAAAACTCTGAGGTGTTCCAAGAATGTTTTTTAATTAAACTTCTTATCTTTAATTAACATAAATATTTTAGCTATTGTTAGTGGAGATGGAATCGTTAGATAACTGTCCCAAAATAATTTCAAATCAATTTCCAGATTGGAAATAGATTTGATAAAAAATGTTAATCTCTAATTAAAATCAATGAGCTTTGTTTTAAATTTTACTTTAATTTAAAAATTCCTTTTTAATTATGAAACAAAGTAATGTCCCCACCCCTTTAATTATTCTTAGACAGCCATCTTCCATCTTGAATATTTGTATACTTATATGCAGAAAATATTTATAAAATAAATAACAAATAATTAAGAATAAAAATACAAAATTATTTAAAAGATTTGTTTGTGCTTTTATATATATAAAAGCTACGTTAATATATGTATATATCTGAGTCGCATCCATAAAAGTCAATGTTTAAAATTAAAGTAAATTTTTATTTGAGATTTATATTTATAAACTTTTATAGAAGCTTCTCAGAAATATACTAGTTTACATAAATATGACGAAAAAAAACAGTGGGTTAAGTGGTAGAACAGTGGAGCTCGATCTTGGGCTAAGATCGACTGCTACAATATGATTCCTCTGCCATACAGATGCACATTCCTGTACTGGATGAAGATTATTCTTTTTTAAATAATATCATGCTGCAGATGCACATTCCTGTCAGCACGGTTTTATGCTAACATCTTCATGTTGCATTGGTTGTGTCTGTATATTAGGAAGCTAGTGTTGGTTTAGCTGCGAACTTTTAGCCTGAGGTTAAATGTTTTGAGAAGTTTTTAATTATGTAGTCTATGTAGCCTATCTATGCTCAACATTCTAAAATATTAAATTTTATAAATTGTCCATCTGTGCAAACTTACCCAGATATTAAAGCTTAAAGTGTAAAATAATATAAAAACAAAACTAAAGCAATATTTATTCCTTAAATTTATATATGCATGTAAATAAATGTTTTTGTGATTATTACTGGCAGTGGCTTGTTTTATTATTCTTTTTCTTTATTAAAAATGTGTTTAAAAGTATATATCATTAAAACTCAGCTACTTCTCAAACTTAGTGTCTAGCGCATATAGGTCGAATAAAAATGGAATCTTACAAAGAAGTATCTGCCTACTATTATAAATTTTCCAGGTTCAAATGGCCTGGTGGTGTCCTATATGGCAGATAGAGTAAGAGTCTCTTTCCTGTCCATTATACCACTAAACATCACATGATCACTATTCTTTATGCTTACATTGATTATTCTTCCTGCATCTATTGATTACTCTGGCTTGCACTGAGTGGTGCTAATGTATGGAGAAATTTGTTTCTGTTTGAATTAATGTAGTTAACATTAATATATGTAAAAAAAATTGTAAGAAATAAAAAAAACTTTTTCCTTCATGGCTGGAAAAATTATAGTTAAACTTGGTATAGAAATATGCATGTTCTTAGGTTGTGTATTTGTGTGTATTATTTTTTTTTGAAAAATTACATTCGCCGAAATTATATTATGGTGATTTTTTTAAAAACTGTCGACTGCACCAGATCTGTTGTTGTTTGGATAAATTTACAGGTTCGGTTCCATACCAATAGACAAATGATGTCACTACTCAACAATTAATACGTATAATTTATTAGTGACAAAAATATACACACGTTAGTTAATAAAACATATAAATATGGTTTATACAATTAAATGCTGAGGTAGTTGTGCTGAGTAATGGAACTCACTTCCAGCTATATAAGTAGTCTGCCTTGTGAGTTCAAGTATGACTCCTTTGGCTGTGCAGTACAGCTTGCCTCAAGTTGGTTCTAGTTCAGACTCTTCTAGATGTGCAGGACAGCTTGCCTTTAGTTGGCTGCAGGCATAGCAGTTTCCAGTCCTAGGTGGACTTGCCTCACTGCATGGACATTACAATAATGACTAGAGAAAATACTTTTGCTGATGGCAGAGGTTTTTATTGGAGAGCACATTCAGTCATTCAGGTTGACAGAAGTAATTGTTCTTTGCTTTGCCTCCAAAAAGGCTGACTATTTAATGGCAGATCCCCTACCTTACTGGAAACATTCGGATTATGTGCACGAACCCCAATGATGAATTTATTCCCAAATGGATAGCAGCCAGGTGCTAGCCAATCAGGCAAAGAATCTGGAATAGTCCACTTCTAAAGGTAAGGTCAGGTATGACAATTACAATAACAACTTGTTGAATCATGAACATGAATTGTCTGCTTTTGCTATATTCTATTAATTTAAATAACTAATTTGCATCTCTGATGGGCATACTGTCAATATTCCCAGTGTTGTTCACAGCTTATTTATAATGAATCTCACTTCACTTGTGTTTTGAATATTTATTCCTTTGTAGTAAAGTACATGTTCCCTTTTAAAATCATTCAACACTCTACATTTTCTTCGAACTTGACAAATTCCCACAATGCCTCATTCAATATTAAGCAGTCCACCCAATTCATGAGCTACAGTTATAGATATTCAAATAAAAGTTAACAAAATAAGGATTCTTAAACTTTTTGACTTTGGCCACCAATCACTGCCTTGGCTGGTAACATTACAGCTTTTTGGGGAAAAGATTTGTAATTTAGTTCTGTCTACCATGATTGTAAATATATAAGAGAGAGCAAAAAGACATTATTCACATAAAAATATTCATTCTGCTTTCTGAGAAGAATATAGTAGTGTTTTTTGATCTTAAACTCAAGATGTAAAAAGTGAATAAACTCATCATATTGACGAATGCCTGTTGATAAGCAGCTCATCTATGTTTATTTGCCATATGAATAATCCCATAGTAACAGCAGCTGTACAAAAACATATAAAGTGGGCATAAGAAATTTGCCCTGCTCTGTTTCTTTAAGGTTTCAAAGATGAATCAAAGGATCACTTTTCATTTAACAAAAAAATGTTTTCCTGCAGTCATCCATAAATAACTATATGTATGTAATAGAATATTTCCAGTGCTTAATATACATAACATTCGAGATTAAAACTCTTAACACCTTACGAAAAATATTTTAAAATACTCTCTAACCAAGCATAAGTCATAATTCAACAAGAATAAAGCGGCTGTTTATTCTTGAATTTCATTTATTAATCAATGCAGGATTGATTTAAATATTCATTTTTTCTAAAACAAAGTGTTTTAATTATTCTTCTACATTAGTGGAGTACAAGAATAAACGATCGTGTATGGTTTATGTTTGCTTAGAGAGTATTTTAAAATATTTATTGAACGATATTGGTCCAGATTACTATCCGATTGTTGGTTTAGCATGAAAAACTTTTATTGGTGATTATTTATCTTTTCAACATGTGTGTGATCAGGTGGGTCAGCAATATGAGATGGCACTGAGAGTAGTGGGTTGTGTGAAAGTCTGAGTTCGAATCCCGCCTAGCCTGTGCAATGTATGAACGATGTTGTAAGTTTTAATCTCGAATTTTATATATATGTATGTATTTAAAATAAATAAAAGTGAAAATCAAGTTCCATATGTATATTTTTCTGCTGGTTGATTAAACCCTACAATTTAATGAACCCCCCACCCCTTATATTTTTTTCAAGGCTGTTATTGTGGTTTATTATTTGAAATAAATCACTTACATTTATAATAATATTTGAGTAATTAAATTAACGGAACTTTTCTTTTGGAGATCGTATTCCATCATAAATCATTTCATCTTTATTCTCATAATTATTAAATTAAAAAAAAAATTCAAATGATTAATCGTTCTGGAAGTCATGTGACATTCGGGTACTGAAGGTGACGGGTTGAACATTAATCCAGCAACTCGTAACTCTCTTGCCCGTCACTTTATCACTGCGCTGTCAGCACCGGATATTAAAATCTACGATTTCAGTATTTATCGACATATTTAATCTTTTTAACAATCTTGATTTATATTTATCAATGATTTTTTTTTTTAAAAACACACACAATATCTTATTGCGCCTGAAGATAAGCTTCTGATAAACTTTAAAAATATTTATATAAACAATATTGTAATAAAGATTTATATACATACAAGCCCTTAGACAATACACACCTGTATAAAAAATTCAATAATTTTAATTTGCTTTTCAGATAACAAGAATTAAAATAAAAGTTTAATAAAATGATAGGAATTATTTTAATTAGTTTCTATTTAATTGCAAAGTGCAATTTTTATAACAAATTAAAAAAAAAAAGAGAACAAAATAATTTTTAGGTGATTTTTGAAAATGAAATTTTTTTCTTTAATGCGAAAATGAAATTTTTTCCTATTAGTTTACATTTAAAAGCAAGATGGGAAAAAAATTAAATCTAATTACCAAAAAATAGTACTACATGTCGTAAAATTTATTCGTAAGTAAAAAAGATAATAACAATCGGATACTTTTAATATTAGTACTATTGCGGGAGTATAATCAATATGTTTTTTTTGTTATTGCAGCTGACAATGCTATGTGATTATTCATGTGGTGATTGAACGTAGAGGGACTACTCATCAACACACATCAGCCAGTATGATAAATTTACTTGTTTTCAATTCTTATCAAGAGAGCCATGATCTTATTTTTTAGTTTGGATATCTAGCAGTTATTTTTGAAGATAGTATTAATGTGTAAAAGGAAATTACCATCCTCTTTTATAGTTAAACAAGTAAAACAAAAGAAAATGAATTAGGATCTCAAATTCTTAATGCTATAAAGTCATCAGCCAAAGCAATTATTGATTTCTACAGACAGAAGCCGTTAAGAATGACTGGGTTATAAATCTAGCACAATAGTAGAATGGTGGACTACTAAAGTATCTATTACATTTTTATCTCAAAATATCACATGATTTTAAAGTTATTGATATCCCAACTCTCTCCAGGTAAATGTAATATAAATTATGTGCCAGAAATGCAATCAAAGGAAAAGCTATAATTTATATTATTATATAATTAGAAGGGATTTGAACTCGGACTTTCAAGCTCTCTACAGCTATCCATCTTATACAACTGATACACATAACCACATACATGTGAAAAAGGTAAATAATATGTATTTTATGCTGAATCAGCACTCATCAGTTGATCCAGATTATCTCCCACATACATATATAATCAGTGCTCAGTTTATATTAAGACAGCAAATCTTTAAACTTGAATGGACAGGCTTCAATCTTCGCCACCTTCCAACTCTTCAGCCATCCATATCATTGAAAATCTGATGAATATAAATTAAATTATTATGGAGAACATTTTAAGAACACAAACAGGCATCTTACACCAGAAAATAAAGTCTTGGAATTATATCTGAAGAAAAAATTGACATCAGTGACAGAAGAAATAAGGCAGGGTATTTGCTTGTGCTAAATGTTAAAGTTACTGTGATCTTAGAGAGTAAGTTGGTGCTTTTAATAATGGTGTCTGATTCTTATAAAGAGTTGATAGTGTATATTATTTACATTGTAATTGCCATTGTAAAATTTAAATTTAGTGTGTTTTGCTTTGAAATTTAAAGTTATCACATTGAGATCTACAGTATAGAGATCTTAAGATTAAGCCTATTAAGATTTATAAGATGTTTAGCAGATTTGTTTGAGCTTTGCATAGCAGTGCTAATTTACTGTGATAACAATAAAGCAAATCATATGAACTGTTACTGAAAAGATTAAATGATATCTAAATCTGAAAATAATCAGATGAGCTTAAATTGACCAAAAAAAATGGTTTATATTTTTTATGTGAAGTCTCATGGTAAAGTTATAGATTTGAGAGCTATAGATCCATGGATAGCAACTTAGCTATAACCTCTGGTGCTTGAACAGCATATGACCTTTCTAGTAATAATCATTAGTTTATTTTTATTATTGAGGAATCAACTAAAATTGTTTAGTTCTTTAGCCATTGGCCATTACTATCATTACAGTTTTTCTACTATCTATTTGAGACAGGTTGTAATAACAATTTTATTATTACTTTAAAGTTAAGTGTTATTGATTAAAATATTTATATAAAACAAAAATTCTTCTTAGTAGTGGTATGACATACTGCTTGTAGGGTTTGTGTTACTATACTGCACTAGCTATTGCAAATTAAATTGAAAGCAGCAATAAAAGTCATTATGTAAGGATATACCACATTTAAAATAAATAAATAATGCAGCTTATGATAGAAAGTAAAGTCAGAGTCTAAAAATGGTTAATTCTATCCATGCATATAAAATCTTTTAATATTAATTGCAGTATTTCTAATGTGACACTCGATATCAAAAACAGAATATTGAAATATATATATAAGTTTATTTACTCCTATTAATTTAATTTATTCATAAAAATTAGTCTCAATCCTGAATGACTCTGAATATTTATTTCTATAGAATCTTTACATCGTTAGTATTAATATTTGAATATATTGAATACTTTTTTCTGAAATTATATTTTAAAAAAAGTAAGTAATTGTCAAAAATTTGAACCCTGACTGCTAAGTTATACACTACATATAAATACATATGAAAGAATACAAATAATATATATTTATTTAATAAGGATGAAGGATAAAATGTTTGGCTATAAATAGAGAGTAAAAGAGAAGAGGAAATGTCAGAAAATGTTTATTGTGATTAAATGCATTAACTGTACTTCCTTATTTCAGTATATAGTTTTAAACATTTTATTATATTTTGTTAATACTAAGACATTTATTTTAAGAGTCTTAATTTATACTATTAAATATAGATTCTTTTAAAAGAATCTCATGGCATAGTGGTTAACACATTTATCTGCTATGACTGTGATCTAAGGTTTGAATCCAGATCAAATAAAACTTGGAATTGTTTTAAATTACAAGCAGCCTTAGATTTTGCCTTCAGATTGTTATTCTATAGTCAACATAGTTAGTTATCCAACAATGGTAGGCAATGATTTTATAGCTATTCTCAGCTTGAGAATAAAAATCTTTGATTAATCTGGTTTAGTTTAATGAGAATAATTATAACATGATATGCTCTTTTCTATTGGTTGAAAAGATATGATTTTTTATGGATAATGAGCCAATGAATGCCTTTACTTTTTTAATATGTTATTTTTAAATGCCTGATAAATGTCAATATTCATTTGGATTTCTTCAGGTATTATCTGAAATATGGTCATTTTCTAAACAAAATGTTTCAAAATATCCAGTATGTCAAAAATCTCAACTGTAGCATTCATAGAAGATATAGATTCTTCAAAGACCATGATCTCTTTTAATTAATTGTGTAGATGATCTATGTGATCTGGATAAAATTGAGCTAATCAAAGCAATAGATTATGATACATTAGTTATCCTAAAAAAAAACTTTCTTGGTGTTGTATAATAATAGCTAGCAATTATTATAGAAATTTCTCAATTAGTTTAATTTTAAAAAAGTAATACATAGTACAATAAGATTTTTAATGAACTGGTTCAGATTACTGAAGTAATCACATATAAGAATATTATCAAATGTTAAAGATGTCTTTGATATTTCTAAAAATATATGTGAAGTTTATAAACACATCTTAATCTAGCAAGGGTTCATTAAAGTTTGTAAATTGAAATCTAGAATGAATAATGTTCTAAAGCTGGTAAGAATTTATAAATTACTATTAGCAATGGTCAAAGGTCCCAATTGTAGTACTTTGTTGCATAGATATTTAATTTCCATTTGATCAAAGACTAAAATAAATATTTAAAAGATCAAATAAAAAATACTTTGCAGTATTAAATGTAAGATATAGTCGAATATGAAAAATTACAATATTGATCTATATCAGAGATGGAGAAACTCAAGCATGTGAATCAAATCTTGAAAGCTCTCAATCTGATCCTTGGACATTTTAAAAAATCAATCTAAAATGGACCTGTATAAAACTTCTATTTAAACATGCATAAAGCAAATATTGAATTAAAAAGTGTTAAGTAAAATAGAATATTTATTTTCTCCAATTTTTATTATATTTCTAGTTCATTCCATCAGAGATGTAGTATTCCAAAAAACATTATCTACATTTTATGGCCTATTTGACTATGGGTTTAGTCTGAGGACATTTTCTTTGCTTTTTAGTGATTTTTGCACTAATCTATGAAGCTGAGAACATTTTTTTTGTTTGTATAGTGATTTTCACAGACAAACATATCCTAGCAAAAAAATAAAACTCGAATTTTATTCCATTTTATTATTATTTTGCATTAACTTTTTTTTATTAGGATTGGATGAGGAAGATAAGTAAAATGAATACAGAAAACCACGCATTTCAAAAGAAATGGACCAACTCACTTTTTTTTTGGGGGGGGATATAAAGAAGTTGCAAATTGATGTGCTTAATGTAGCTGAAAATTGTTTTGTTAATAAAGAACACAATATTAAGAGGTACTATTTATCAAGACAATCTAATCACAAGAAGAGTGTTGAGTAAGAAAGGAATATTAAAATAGAAAACTTGGAAAAGAGCTAGATCCAGTGACTGACATGTTTGTAAAAAGTACAACCAAAATCAGAAAATTCTGTGAAAAAAAGTTCCATCATTAAAAAAAGAAAAGTAGAAAATTCAAAACATTTTCTGAAAGGAGTTTCTAAAAGATAGTATCCTATCTGTTGTGTAATTAGTCTATCCAGAAGATAAAAAGAAATTCAAGAATATAATGTAACAGTCAGAATCGTCTATCTCGCTAACACACTGCAGAATTCAAACCCCAGACACGAAACTGAACATTCTAGGAGGGGTTGCCTTCTAGATATACTAAGTTCGAATCTAAAGCCCAAATTTCACAGTGCCATCTATGTGACAACGCATCTGATGCCACTACTAGTATGACCTTTGACCAGTGCCTGGTGGTCAGGGAGAAACAAAAGACTCTATACTAAAAGAAGTTTGGGTGGCTAATTAACGTTATGGATTTACAAAAGAAATGCAGAAAATATATATATAGACCGAGACAGTGATAGGAATCAAATAAAATAAGAGATCAAATTTAGTTTTAAATAATTTCACAAAATTTATTTATATAAATTATATATGTAACACCACTGTCTGCTTATATGAGACAGGGTCGCGTATTAAATAATTATTGGCATTAATTTCAATAAATGACAAAAGGTTTTAAAGCAAAGTGATATATTCTATTCCTTGGGCTAATAGCATTACGATAATGTGCTTGATGAGATAGGAACATGTGCGAGGTGCTTTGAGTAATTATACAAGTCTAAGAAAATATTTGAAAATTAAGTGTTCTAAAATATTTATTGATTTCGAGAATAGCACAGACAAAAGCTTACTAAGCAACAAAGTGGGAATGTGATCAAAGCATTTATTTGAGAATAATAATAATAATAGAGTTACATTGGGAGGTCAGTATTGCTGATAATGAATTTATTAAAGTTGGAGAGTGTGACACGTTTAAGTCACAGATGCTTTGTAAAAGAAATATAAAATAAAACAATATCGAATATCCGGAATGATTATGGAGGGCGTCTCACCGCTAACCCATAGGAAAGTATTTTATGAACAGACGAAACTTAGCGACTGTGTGATGATTGCATTTAATTCCCAGGTGTGTCATTTATGGAAAATCGCAAAGAGAATGGACTTTGGCCATGTAAAGAATCCTTGGAAAAGTAAAACAAAGCGGTCTCAACAACCAATTCACTTACCAGCAATACAAGACTAGTGTATATAAAACATACTGAATGGGTTTTACTTGGATTAAGAGAAATGTCCAATCAAATTCCCAGAAATTCATTTAAAAAGGTCCGCATATTCTCGACGTCAATGATGAACTTTGTAATTAAAGTAGAACACGGTAATTAAAATAAGAAAATGCATGCTTGTGGGTTTAAAAAGTAAGTATAGATTTATATATGCAATCATGCATTTGGGGACACATTTAATCATTGACCTTGCACATACTCTCATATTAGATTAAAATCAATAACATGTAGATTTTAAACCATGTGATTATATTATATATTAAAGAAAAGAATCGCCCTCGAACGAGTGATTTGCAAGATAATAAAATTGGAAAATTATAAATTTAAAATATGCCTTAATAGCGGCGTCTTACTTTCAATAAAGGGAATAGTTCACTCGGTCAAAGACGATTCTGACACATTATCATAATAAAATAAAAGAAAGCTTTATAAATTGAAGATATTAACCCAAGGATAGAGCAAAACTGATGATTATATTTGAACACTTTAAAGAAGTACATAATAAAGTTATTTGAAATAAAAGAAAAACAATTTAGAATAGCTATAGCATGTTAGTTAGGAATCACAAGAGCTCTTGGGTTAATTTAGGTTACCTCTGGAGATGCATTTGCAGGTAGATGTTCGGCAGGTTTTATAATTCAGTAGCAAAATCTGGAATGTTCATATTTTTGCAGCAGCAGCAGTTCCGGGGTTCCTTGTGTGATAGCTTCCGATGGTCTAGAACAGCGGCTGGCTATTCCGAGGGGACATAGCCATCTTAACGCCTCTACTTTGTCATGTCAAGGTTAGCAAATTATTAGAATAGAACTCAGAATGATTTCTCTTAGAAACATTAGAATAAAAAAACTGGAGAACAAAAAAAAACCCTTCTTTTTATAGTAGACGTTAACAATAGAACTGCCCTGGAGCATTACAAAAATATATCGGACTTATCAGCTGTAATTAAATCTATTCGAATGTCTAAAGGAATTCAACATTAATTAATTTCTTTTGTTAATTTCCCTGTCGACATTCGGATTACAAACTAGATTTAATTAAAAATTACTTTTACTAATTAAAGAAAATCTTAAGTGGACATCTGCTGTTTTTAGATAAACTTATATAATATTAACTAATTAAACTATTGTCCCTCATTTATTTTAAAGAAATATTTGAGATAACTTTTATTAAATTAAATGAAAGTTATTTTACTTTTAAATTGCAATATTTGAATCTATTTACTAAACGAATATTTACTAAATGAGTTTTATTTTAAATCAAAATACATTATGATGGTAATATATTTGTAAATAGATTCAAACAAAATAACTTTAACAATTTATAATTTTGATATGTTTTAAAATGCATACCATAGTGTGTGCGCAATTACGACTTATAACCTATGTTTTAATAAATCAAAATTATGTGAACATATACATAATCTATAATCTTTTATTTATTTGGGAATGACTTATATATATATAATACAAGCATTGTACTCGTGGTTTAAAATTAGGTGGGATTTTCGGTATATAAGCATATTGCAGACACACTACGATAGATTGGGGTTCAAACTAAGGTATGGGATAGAAAATAGGTGAGAAAAGGTGAAACGAAGATCTGCAAAGCAGACCTTACTGTTTCAATAAATATGTTGGAAAATAGTTCCAAGGTGAATCAAAAAATTGTCATTAAATGTGGAACAATCACTAATTATAATGATGTTACTTTATTTTTAATTCACAAAAAAATTATGTCTCACGTTTAAAAAGGGAAAAGTTGAAATTGACCTCAAAGTTGAAATGGTTGCTCATCTCCACTGATTGGATGTAAATTAATTAAATTTTGATCAAATATAGCAGGTTAATTTTTAAGTTCATAATTTTGTATGACCAAATGATGCTATAAATATCCCAATGGTTCTTTCAGAAAAAAAGGTTCCTCATTCCTGATCTATATATTGAAATGGAATAAATTGTCTTGAAAAGATATCAATTTCAAATATCATCATTATTAGTGATCAAAGATTAACAATTGAGCGATATTACTCTAATATATAAATATGTTTATCTACTTTACTGGGGGAAACAACTATATTTCCATATGATAGTTAAATATAAACCAGTTAATCTGTATATGCTTTTATGTTACAAATCAATATTTTCATATAAAAAACAGTCATATATCACATGACCAATTTTTAAAGCTTGTAAATAAAAATAAAGAGCTTGGCTAATTGCTTTAACAAGCTTTACTGATAAATGCTAGCAAGAGAAAGCATTTAAAATATCTCTATCAGAAATCACACCCCAAACCTCATGCCAATGGTTTCATGTTTTGGCACTCCTCAGTGAGGTACTAGGGTAGCTTCAGACACTAGATCTAAAAATACTAACCCAAATCCAGCATTTATCTAAGAATTAACTATTGAGCAGAAAATTTGAAAATATTAGACACTTATATCTCTTCAAACCTAGCTATCTAACTCAAATAGCTATATGGGGCTGAGAAATCTTCAACCAAACCATATATTAGTAGTAAAGTCTTAAGTGATGTTATATTGCCAAGACAACTAATATATGGTTTGGCTGAAGATCTATCAGCCCCACATTACCTATTTGAGTTACATAGCTGGGTTTAAAGACATATAGGTGTCTAAAATTTTCAGATTTTCTTTTATATAAATTCTGGCTTTGAATTAGTATATTTAGATCTAGTGTCTGAAGCTACCATAGTGCCTCACTGAGGAGTGCCAAAGCATGAAACCATTGGACTGAGGTTTGAGATGTGGCTTTTGATAGAGACATTTTAAATGCTTTCTCTTGCTAGCATTTATCAATAAAGCTTGTTAGATCAATTAGCAAAGTTCTTTATTAATATTTTTTTATCTTTGAAAGATTGTTAACAATGATTATCTGATAACTTTTAATAATAATAATAATAATAATAATAATAATAATAATAATAATAATAATAATAATAATAATAATAATAATAATAATAATAATAATAATAATAATAATAATAATAATAATAATAATAATAATAATAATAATAATAATAATAATAATAATAATAATAATAATAATAATAATAATAATAATAATAATAATAATAATAATAATAATAATAATAATAATAATAATAATAATAGTTAGTAAGTTTTTTTATTATTAATTTGTCCTAAGAAAATCTACTCATCTAGTTGAAATGGCGTCTGCAGATAACAATTGCATTGTTAGTAAAAGAAATAACAATACAGATGTCAAATCAGTTGCAGAAGCCAGTAAGGGAAAAAAATCTTATGCAAATATTGCTGCTATAAAACCACAAAAAGCAATTTTAGAAAATATTATACAGCAGGGAAACAAAAAAACAGAGGGGAAGAACAAATAGGCAGATTTAGGAGAGCCAATTCATTAGACATTTTTGAACTAAGTTTAGAAAATGAAGATGAGACACCTAATCAATTAGCAGAACAAACTGAAGATAATTGGACAGAAGAAGAAATTCAAGAAATCAACATCCAGTTTAATAACACAATACCAAACAAATTATATGAATCTTTTAAAAAATTATTTTCTAATAAATCATTAGTGCTCGCAATTACAGATAAAAATCTAACGTTATATAAATTTCACAAAGAGTATTTTGGGTTTAACATTCGTGATTTCAAAAGTATGGTCCAACCATTTGGGGATGCAATATACATTAAGCAGTATTATATTTAAACATTAAAGGGCTTAGACCACAATGCTTTGACTGTGGAGAAAGAAGCCATTTGATTATAGACTATCCAAAGAATGGAAATAACAAAGGGTTTGATGTATCAGAAGAAAGACTAGAAAAGAAAACAAGCTATAAACAAAGAGATATAAAGCAAATACTGACATCGCATGTGGGAACTCAGGGAAGTGAAAAGGAAAAAAATTCTATACAAACACATATGAATACAGATAAGCAAGAAAATGAAAATGCAAATGTAAATAATGATGATAGTAATATTCCTGAGATTCTAGATTCTTCGTTAAAGTTGGAGGAAAAAGTGTGCCTTAAGATAAATAATACAAAAGTAAAAGAAAAAAAAATGATATACAAATGCATGTGGTTAAAGATTTAGAAAAAAATATAGACAAACACACATTGAAAAAAAATGTTGATGGGAAGCAATATTATGAAAAGGATATGAATTTGGATGAGGAACCGGAATTATCTAAAAAACAAAGAACTAGGAACAATACGAATACTAGGATTACTCAGACAATAATGCCAAATATGCAGCAAGTTATTCAGGTTAATAGTGAACAGAAGAGAAAACCAGGAAGACCCTCAAAAAACAGGAAAACAGGAAAAAAGCTAAAATTAGGAGAGATTATGTTTGATGACACAGGAGAACGGTATTAAATGGACAGATATACTGATGTTGAAACTGAAAGTGAGTTCGAAGATGCCCAAGATTTACAATTGATAGACAGCCTAAAATAAGGATAATTAAAGATAAAGTAAATTCAAACAAATTCAAAGTAAAAAGTAAATCTTTATAAGTAAATTCAAATAAATTCAAAGTAAAAAGTAAATCTTTATAAATGAAAATTAAAATTGCTTCTTTTAATGTATGGGGTTTGAATTCAATAGGAAAAATATTTAAGTTGAAACAATGGATCAAGGAAACAAAACCTCATATAATGGGACTGTTTGAAACCAAAATTTATGCAGGGTCACAAATTGATCCACCAAAATTTTTAAATAGTGTGGGCTTTGTTGCATGTTCAAGAGACTCTACCTCACCATCAGCCAGGACAAGTCTTTTGATAGCGTGATCATTATAAATTGAGGAAAATTAAACATTATAAAGTAACTTAGAAGGATATGCATGTCAAATTAGCAACAAGGAAAATTTGGCAACAATTTTTTCCCTTCTGTTATAAGTGTTTGATTTGATAATGGGGTTCAAATGATAATGGACAATCCAGGAAATTATATGTAAATCCAGAAAGAACTCTTATCAAAAATGATAATGTAAATGCAAAATTTGTAATTCTTTTGAGACAATAAAGGCCTTTTGAAACATCATCACAATAATAATAATAATAATAATAATAATAATAATAATAATAATAATAATAATAATAATAATAATAATAATAATAATAATAATAATAATAATAATAATAATAATAATAATAATAATAATAATAATAATAATAATAATAATAATAATAATAATAATAATAATAATAATAATAATAATAATAATAATTGTTAATTTCTCAGAAAAGCATGTGGCATTGGAACACCAAAAATGATAGGTTGTATTTTATTCTGGAAAATGCTACTCTGCTGCAGCACTGGTGCAGTGACAGTATAATTTTCTATTGGAAATCTCTCATAATTGCAATTTCAAATTTAGAAGTATATACGGTGCCGATATACTCTTATTCTTCTCCTTTACTTTTTTTGCATTTCTTTATATATTCATATATATTGCTTATAATAACCCCTCTCATATACACTTTAATGCATTAAAGTGTACATGAGAGGAGTTATTATAAGCAATATATATAAATTTCAAATTTGTATACATTTTGTGCTCCTAGTTTACTTATTAACGTTGTTTTTTTAAATTATTATTTTTAGGCATCTTACTTTTTTAACCAACAATTTCCATTTCATTAGTTTATTATCATCACCATAATAACATTAAAATTTAGAGGACAGGATCTTTCCAATCCTGGGAGTTTTTCCCAATAGTATCATAAGAATTACCTGTTGATTTCATCACTATGTAGGGACTAAATGAAAAAAACAGCTTACTGGCTTTAATTTTTTTTGAGAACCATAAAAATTTGCCTTATCTTTTATTCATTTATGAGCTTTCTTTGTCTCTATAAAATAAAGACTATAAAAAAAAAACATCATTCTCATATGTAATATTAAATATACAGCTAAATATATTACAATGTTCAAAATTAAATTTTAATGCAACAGTTACTATAATAATTGAAATGCCTTTATTTGTAGCATCATTTTTTTTCAATAAAAGAATTGTTTCAATGGTCCAGTTTTTCATTGAGCCTCTTTTCTATCATCATCATCATCAACCATTATCAATCCACTGCAGGATGAAGGTCTCTCCAAATTCAATCCATCTCGAATCTTTAGTTTCTCTTCTCCACATTACCCCTGCACCCTTTCTTATTTCATCCATCCATCTCACACGTGGTCTCCATCTGGGTCTTTTATATTCTCTGCGAATCCAGTTTAAGATTTCAAGTGTCCATCTACTATCATCTCTTCTAGCAATATGTCCAGCCCAACTCCACTTCAATCTTTTAATTTTTTCTATATAAAGAGATAAGTTTAAAATATGTTGGCTAAACAATTGCATTTTAAATCCATTTCAATTTTTTTTACAGATATTTAAAATTGATCAGCATTATTAGTCGAGTCTGAACCTTCTCTCAATTTAAACTTCATTTGAAGATCAATTACTAAAATATATATAAGTATAATAATGTTCCAGGCTAAATGTGTTTATAAATAACCATTACAAACCTGTCAACACTTAGACAATCCCAAAATAGATAACAATCAACAATTGCAAACTGTTGATTGTTGTCTATTTTAGGATTGTCTATGTGTTGACTGGTTTCTAATAATATATATATAATGATCGAGTCTAAATATTATTGCAATTGTTGCTGCAAAGGACAATAATTTATTTTATAAGAGAACTAACTATTCTATTAGTCAGTCTTTCATACTGCCTCTTATGGTAGAGTAAATATTGATTATGAATTTAATTTTTGAGTCTAAATATTTCAGACTTTCCCACATATAGAAAAAAACATGATGAAAAAAGGACTTCTGGGATTGTTCTTATATTAAAAAAATATTGTTTAAGTATTGCACTGAGATTTAGTCTTGAATCTTACACACATATATAATTTTATTAATATTAATTTTAACTTATGCCCTCTATAGAAATTTTCCATAATTTTTCAAGAAATATTTAATAACAAAAATTAGCCATTCTCTGCTGGACATATGTTTCTATCATGACTGATTTTATCCGCAGTCTAGGAAAGAGGTGAAACTCCATCAAACACAATGCCACATTCTTCATTTGAACACCATTAAGCTGATACAAAGTTAAATCACTAAACATCACATGATCACCATTTCTTATGCTTATTCATAATTTTTTTTATATGTCATAGCATTGGCCAGGAGGTGAACCCACAACCGTCTTCAACCAAATACTTGCTTGCAAGGTGACTGCGATGACCTCTCGACTAACGACACTTGACTGCTTATTCATAATTGTTGTTAAAATGGGCAAAACTCTCCATACAGTAGTGCTACTCAGTGATGCCAGAAGAACCAAAGACTCCAAAATGTATGGGTACTGAACTGAGTTGCTGTATGACTATATAAGCTACTGAGATTGAATTAAAAATATTATTGTGTTTTCAATTTTAGACTCATAGTTTTGTAGTTAAGTAGAGATAAAAGGTGGCCACTAGAGGGTTGCATTATATTCTAAGATCTAGGTGCAGTGCTCTCAAATCTAAGGATCTTCACTGACAACAGCCACAAGATAGAAACTAGTCATGGGATATTTGATGAGTAAGCACTAGATAGAGATTTTATACACAAGCCTTCTGGCATTCATTGATTACTCTGGCTTGCACTGAGTGGCACTATTGTATGGAGAGTCTTGTCTGATACAAAGTTGGCTTTAGTTAAATTTCCACTAAATTTACATTCAAACTTTCATATCAAATTAAACATTATTACAGCATTTAAGTAGAAGTTCAGTTGCTATATTTGCTAAAGAGTCATCTTGTTTCCAAACTGCTGATGATATCATTTATGACAAAAATATATATTCAACAAAGATTGGTCGATTTTTAAATCAAACATTGCTATTTGAAAGACCATGGAAAATTCCTAAAGGAAATGTAAGTTCAAATTAATACTAGTAATGTGATGTTTATATCAATAGAGGGCTTTGAACTCAGTATTTTTAGTCTATTCATGCTCCTTTCCATTTCAAGCAAACAATACACATACATGATCACACATTTAAAAAAGATATATGACCCCCAATATCCATATTTTGTGCAGAATCAGCACTCATCAGTTGGGTCAGATTATAATCTCCCACACATATATACAATTAGTGTTTAATTTATATTTTTATAAAAAATTCCTAATGTATCTTTTTTGCATGTGTGTGGTCAAGGGCTTGAGATAAAGTGGAGAATGAATAGGATTTTCTGAGTTCAAATCCCTCTACTGACATATATAAAACATTCAATATACTGCCTTAGAATTATATATATATATAATATTTATGAAGAAATAAATTTCAAATTCACATATAAAAATAATTCCCAAGTCAGGTTTAATAGAGCTATTTTAACAAACGTATCAATATTGGTTCACATTCATCGTTTATTTCTCAATAAATATTATATATTTTCAATAATATATATTTAAAAGCTATTATTTATTTATAAAGTTATTAAAATTATTAGAATATATATATATAATGTGTTAGCCTTTTGCTTCTCCCAGCATTTCTTTTATAAGAATTTTTTCTCTCTTTAAAAAACATAAAATTATATATACTATCTTGAATCAAAAAATTACATTACGTGTAATGAATTTCGGCAGTTTACAAGTACCACATGGAAATTAGTCAGACCATATTTACTTAGTCTATGTTATGTGAAAACATGGTTTTCTAGTTTATCCCTATGGGTGGCTATTGTAATTAGTATATAAGCACGAATATTCAACTGAATCTTACCCATCATTGTTTGGATAATAAAAATGGCTTCTTAGCTATTGCTAGAGATACTTGAAATATAAAATAAAACTATAGATTATTAATTATCTGATTTAGGCATTACATAAAATTTAGAAGTTTGGTTAGATCAGGAGATTAATTCTAATTCACCAAAGATTGACTTACTTCATATAATTTATCCATATGGTCAAAGAGTTCTATGTTTCAACACATTTATTAATCCAGTCAGATTTTTTTAGAATTTTAATGGCTTATGTAATTGTTCTCTGGTAGTGTAACCATTTCTGGATAAGATTTTAGTATTGATAAAATCTATTTTGTGGTCATAATCCAAAATATTTGGGAGTAACTACTAATGGTAATGATGATTGATTGACTACATTAACACCTTCACTTTTTCTAGAGAAAAATAAAAAAACAGACTTTGAAACACAGCTTTTCCAATAACTGTCCTTCATTAGTGGAAAAAGGGAACAATGTTCACCAGAATTAATGCTAAGTAAGTTTTTGGATGCTTTTCTTATTTTACTTTTCAACTAAACATAGTGAGATCCTCATTTATCAATCAGGATTGGATCTCTGAGCTTGAATATGGGATGATTAACTTAAAAAGGAAAATTCTAAGCTGGAATAAGGAAAATTTCCAATTTTTATCGAGTTTGTATTCAAACTGCACGTTGAAAATATGATAGGTCGTTGTGTTAACTATTATGGAAATAGATTATATAGGTTATAATCATCCAGTTTTTTGTATTATTATTGTACTGTGCATAAATATCTAATGTTTTTTGATCTGGTTTACAAAAAATTACTTAACATAATTTAAGGCATACATCAATGCCTTTACATTATATGGAATAAATATTTTGAATGTAATAGACTCTTCATTTTTATTATATAAATGACATGTTAGGTTTAGTCTTAGAAAAAATTACAGATTTAAGTAAATTTAATCTGTGTTTTATTGTATGAAAGATAAATTTTAAATGCTTTTGTGATATATTTCTGTTTTATACACTAGTTCATAGAACTAAGCTTTACAATATATTAGTTTTCTAATTTTTTACATGTTAAGTAATATTCTGATGTTTATAATCACATTCTAAGCTAGAATATGTTATTAAAAGTTTTGTCTTAGGATTGAATCAAATAATTTGTCAAATGTATATTCATATTATAAGTCAAAGACCTTTACTACTGATACGCATATTTAGGTTTCAAGTATGCAGCTTAAAACTACCATATTTAATAACTATATTCTTCCATCATTTACAAGTAAATAAAATGCAAATAACATTACCACTAGAGGGATCTGAACCCAAACATATGTTTACCACCACCATTGATTATATTAATTGTTGCTTGAGGGGGAGTAGGCTGTGAGACATAATAGCGCAATGTTCCAATAATTTGGATTCACTGATGTAACACAATTTGCAACAATTACAAGGCTTTACTTTTTAAAATATATTTTATTTGTCTTATAAATAAATAGAAAAAACTGAAAGTTTATATAATATTAAATATTATATTATTTAATGTAAATAAAGTTTCTCTCAGTAATCTTTTATTATATACCTCACTGTAACATATATATTATGAATTATTTATAGAACAATACTTTATCAGACTTATTTGATAGCAAATATGCGAAATAACCATATAATAAATTATATATATATTTCATTTTATGATAATATACTTTTCTTGGATGTATTAAATGCTATGTATAGAAATTCTACTGGAATAGATTAAATAATGGCATTATTTATTACCCAGTTACTAATGGTTTTGCTGTTGATTACTTTGGCGCAATAAGTAAGCCAATTATATTGTGAAACTCATACAACATTCGTAACTGATTCTAATATTATGAGTAAATAAGCAAATAAACAGAGCAAAACTCTCCATACAGTATTGCCACCTGTGCTAAACAGAGTAATCAATGGATGCCAGAAGGCTTGTGCATAAAATCCCTATCTAATGCCTACTCATCCAATATCCCCAGACTAGTTTCTGGCTTGTGGCCTTCGTCAGTGAGAAGCCTTCAGGCATCCATTGATTACTCTGTTTAGCACAGGATACTGTATGGAGAGTTTTGCTCTGTTTATCAACAATTAATGTGCTAGTATAGGAAATGTGATCATATGATGCTTAAAGGTTTAACACCAATCCTGCCTAATAAGATAGTGGTGGCTATGGTTGTAAAAGAGCCAAAGACACCAAAATGTATGGGTGCTGAACTGAGTTCAGACCCATATGACTATATAAGCTATTGAGCTTAGATTGAAAATATTTTTTGTGTTTTCAATTTCATTCTCATAGTTTTGTAGTTAAGTAGAGATAAAAGGTGGTTGCTAGAGGGTTGCATTAGATCCTAAGATCTAGATGCAGTGCTCTCTGATCCAAAGCTCCTCACTGACGAAGGCCACAAGCCAGAAACTAGTCTGGGGATATTGGATGAGTAGGCATTAGATAGGGATTTTATGCACAAGCCTTCTGGCATCCATTGATTACTCTGTTTAGCATAGGTGGCAATACTGTATGGAGAGTTTTGCTCTGTTTATCAACAATTAATGTGCTAGTATAGGAAATGTGATCATGTGATGCTTAATGGTTTAAATAAGCAAATATTTTATCTAGTGCCATGCTTGCAATTATATTTCATTCCAATATCAGCCTTTCAAGCTAATTGAGCACGCACCTTTTGAGAGTGTTAAATAAATGAATACTGAAGAGGAGAGTATTCATTTATTTAACACTCTCAAAAGGTGCGTGCTCAATTAGCTTGAAAGGCTGATATTGGAATGATTCTAATATTGTTATGTCTTAGAAGTTTAATATTATATTACTGACAGAATCATTTGCAAATTGCAAAAGGGCCTGCTTCTTGAATTTTTTTGGAAATATTCAGATAGAAATAAAACAAAAAAGCATTATTTAACATTCTATAAATATAATTTATCCATTACTTTGAACACTTTTTAGCAAAAACCTTTTATTACACCTATATGCTTACAGAATCTTACATTTCTACTGTCCTGCAGTCTTCTTCAGAGCCAATTTTACTTTAATTTCTTAAAAGTAAAAAAGTAAAATTGGCTCTGAAAAGACTGCAGAACAGTCAAAACATAAAATTGTGTATGCATATAGTATAGTAAAAAAAAATTTGCTAAAAAATGTTCAAAGTAGCAGATAAATTGCATTTATATAAGATTTACAGCCCTATTATTCACTATTACTTTTCCAAAATCACCTCTTATGCTCAGGAAGGTATGATTATCAGATCCTAATGATTAGGATGACACAAGGGTTTCATTTAATGAAGCAGACTTTTATTATTATTATTATTACTTTACTCCAATCAGAATTAAATCAAAAAGTTTTAGACCTGAATTGTTAATTCCTCTTTGTCAACCATATATGAAATGTAATCAAAATTTTTAAAAAAAAAGTAATAATTAAGAATTTATAAAATATGTAAATCATTAGTTATTTGAGATAAATGTTCATAAAAATATGATTGACATATAAAAAGCTACAATGAACATGTTATTAAATAGAACTTATTGACAAATAATATTTTATAAAAATTTTAAAATAGAAACACATTAGAATTTTAGTAATCATCATTGCTCTTTACAAACCTTACTTTAATAAATCATCTGAAGCCAGAATACTTAAAATTGAATAATATTATAAAACATTAGTAAGATACATGTAAGGAATACTAGTGAAATCAAGAGAATCTTATTCTTTGATTTAAAATAATGCAAAATACTTTATATCATATTTTTCTTCTTATTTAGCCCTGATTATCTTGAAATGACTTCTAAAAATAGAAAGACATACAACCAAATTTAATACTTTACAGTCATGATAAAAAAGCATTCACTGGATTTTAGGTTATATTTTTAATAAACAGAACTTCTCATTATTTTATATGCTCCAACATCACCAAAGTTTTGTTTTTTATAACCCAGTTGTAACACTTAATGCCAATATCTATTAAAAATTTGTGAATACAACTCACGTCTACTATCTATTATATCAAACATGCTCATATATCTGATTTTCTCTATTTTAAAAGGGATATATCATTGACTTATAATACATTGCAATTATAAATTCCAATGGCTCTTTAATTTGCATATTATTTACTTACTTGTTTGTACCCCTATCTATGTTGGCAATAAACTACACTCTCTTTAACTGTTCTTTTTTTTTTTTATTTGAAGTCAAATCACAAAATGGTTTATCATCAGTCTAAATAACCTTATGAACTTGTGAGTAAGCTATGGGTAATTAAACATGCATTTCATGATAGAAAAAACATATTTCATCATGCAAATGCATTTGATCAAATATTAGAGATTGTAAATTTATTAAATATGCAAAACTCTCCATACAGTAGTGCTACCCTATGCCAACCAGAGTAATCAATGGATGCCAGAAGGCTTGTTCATAAAATCCCCATCTAGTACCTACTCATCCAATATCCCCAGACTAGCTTCTAGCTTGTGACCTTTGTCAGTGAGGAGACTTGGATCTGAGAGCAAGCCTTTGTCAGCGCGAGGATCCTAAAATCTTAGAGCACTATACCTAGTCTGGGGATATTGGATGAGTAGGCACTAGATGGGGATTTTATTCACAAGCCTTCTGGCATCCATTGATCACTCTGGTTGGCACAAGGTGGCATTACTGTATGGAGAGTTTTGCCTGTTTAATAACAGTTATGTGCTAGCATAAGAGATGGCGACCATATGATGTTTAGATTGTAAATTTATTTATTCTACAGTAGAGTCATTAATATTAATGCTAGAATTTGGACATCACATACAGATATAAATAAATTGATTATTATCATTGGTATTAATATCATTAAATGCATCAAGTTGTTATTGAATAACTTTTCTGTTTGAATTTTCAGCCAATTTAAAGATGCATTTAGTGTTCCCATTTTTATTTCATTACTGGTCATTCTTTTCTTTTATCACGAGTCTTCCAAGCATTATACAATTTTTTAATAAATTAGATCATAATATATCCAAAATATGACAAATTTAATCTTACCCCATTTGTACTTCAAGAAAGCATTTTTAATCTTTTCAAATGCTTACTTTGTACACTTTTCTTGCTGACCATTGAATTCTCAAAAGTCATTGCTGGTATCACAATTATTACTCTGTTTCAATATGTATCTTTTCCATCACTTCATCCAGGAAATGTTATAGTGATGTGATGCACTGTGACTTCTCCTTATACAGAGTCAGGAATCTCAGCAATTATGCCCAGAGAAACCTGTTAGCCACTTTGACTTCCCTTTCCATTCCCCACCGGAAGTTTTTCCATATTTTCCCAAACCCAGCATAAAACCAATAAGCCACTTTCAGTATAATCACTTTGTTCATATTTATTCTTCCACAACTTCATTATTTATACTCTTTCTGTTTTCAGACATTTACATTCAATTAACAAATGTCAAATATTTTCTATGCCTTCCTTACACAACTTGCAGACTAAACCACCCATATTTTTCCATTTATGTGTATAGTCCCTTATTGCTAAAGATTCCGTTTGAGCCTTAAACAGTAAACTAATTCCCTTGCTATTATCATAAATTAACTCACACCCAATATTCTGTTTACTTCTATACATATTTAAACTCTTTATTCTCCATACTAGCTCTCCATCTCTCCAACTCCCTATTCTTTATTAATGCATCTATTCTTCTATCCCATTCCTTAACACTATAACACTCAATAATTCTCCTGACACAATCATCCCACCTTTTGTATAAATATATTGACATAAAATCTTTATCTAAGTCTTCTGCATACCCTTTCTCACCCATCTTGATGCCTGTCCTTTATTCATAATCCAATTAAATACTATTTTGGCTATTCTTTTATTATCCATAAACTATAATCTACTAACATTTTCATTTTGCTTTTTGCATCTCTCATATAAAAACTTGAACATCCCATTTCTCCTTGAATTTCCTCCTTTGTCGTCCACACTTCTCCATCTAATGCATGTCTTCCTACTTCTCTTTTTACTTTTTCTAAGCAATTGAACACCCCTTTATTAACACATAATGTATCATTACCAAATGTTAACCCTTCCACTGCCACTCTCTTCCATACAATTCTAACTACATCATATTTATTATATGAGAACACTGTTAATTTCTTTATCAATCCCTTTCTTTTCTTTGCTTCATTTATCAAATTTTTCTCTCATTTGTCCAAACAATTTCTCTGACTACTTAAGATGATTTCCATATAGTTATATCTATTCACCATACTTAACTTTATATTCCCCAGTGAAAATTCTTTGTCTTCTCTTTCCCCAGTATTAATTATCATTTTTAGCAACTTCCATACAATAGTATCATCTAGTGTAAACTATGATAATCAATTTGAATATTTATGATCATTATTTATAAAAGTATGTCCTCATTCTGAAAATCTTTTCTATGTTTTAATTATAATTCTACCCATTATCAAGAGATTTGTGACAAATCTTTTGATAGTGGAGTTCTTGGTTATGGGTGATTCGTCTAAGCAGATAAAGCCTGTGAACTGCCTTTATATTAGACAAAATTTTGTTGTCTACTGTTAATTCTATATCATAATCGTTGTCTGTTTTACATTTCATAAGTATTGCAACTTTTTCATTGTTTTTTAATTTGTGAAGAGCAGATGACACCTGTATTTTTAGCGACAAGTGGAGGGTCATCCGGATAGATAAATGGTTATATAAAAAACACATCAAATTGTTAAAAGTAATGCTCAGATATCTTTTTTACTATTTCGTTACATAAAATATTTTACAATCTGTAAAAATGCTTGTCTTCAGAAAACATATTTTATCTCTATATACACACAAAATTTAATAATCACTATGATTTTGAAAACCCAACATATACATTGTATATATACGCATTAAGTATACTCAAGCTGAAAATGAAATACAGAGCAAGTTTTGAATATGAACCAAACAACATTAACTTTAAATAATTAATCACCGTACAAAACTTAAGCCATAAGTTTTTTGGTCATAAATAATAACTTCAAGTCCTGTCAAATTTCAACGTTTATTTATGGCTTTCGTTTTTGTCGAGTTACTCAAATTTCTTCATATTTTCTTTTATTGCTTTATTTTATATTCCTTCAAAACTATAACAGTTTTAAATAAATGAGAAATGCAGTAATGCAGATAATTAGTTTCTTAATTCTTTGAAAGGTTTAATTAGGATTCATATTTCACGTTCATTCAGCTTCTGTCAATCATTCATCTGTCTGCAGAGAGTTTGCCTGTGAATGTTCCGCTCTCACTTTTCCCAGCACACCTGAAATTTCATCACTCAGATTTCTGCATTCTAAACTTACCTGATCCAAAATGTTGAGGTTCAAAATTCAATTTCACAGTTAGTTCTTTTAAGTGTTATTTCAAATTTATTTGATAGCATTTCGGTAGGAAACATATTTCTGTTCTTTAACATGGTTAATGAAAAATTAGTAATATATAACATATGAGCTTACTACAGATACTAAATGATTTACTTAACTTTAAAACTCTTAGGTATAGTGGTAAGTACATTTATTCTATACCCATGTCTTGGGTTCAAATCTAGAAGAAACGAATTTTTTTTCAGATTTCGAGAAAACTTAAGACTTGCCTTAAAATCAAACTCATAAGCAATCTAGTTAGCCATTCTATTTCTGGTCAGTAAATGGCTATCTAGTTATTAATAGCGAAGCAATATAGTTCATGTTTAGCTGGAATATTCAGATAGTGATATACTAGCCATAAAAAACAAATTTAACTATGTTATGATACAGCTTTTACTATTTATGATTTCACATTCTTATTAGCTCAATAGATATGATTTACCTTTGTCTTCAATTTCCCAGCTGCTTTTGCTTTGTTTCACATTTTTATTTAACATGATGCTGTATTATAAATAATATACACTGTATATGGAAAATGTTTTTATGAGTTATTAAATAACAAATATTAGTCAGCCAGCAATTATAATAATTAATTCATACTTGTTATTGTTTTCATTAGATCATTTACAGCTCAGATTTAAGATTTAAGACTTTAGTTAGATTTAAAATACTATATTTATAAAATATTAAAAAAAAAAAAACCCTATATAAACCGAGGGTAAATTTAGCACAAATGCTTTCATCTTCTTTAGTTTGTATCTTTATATAGTATTTATCAATATTTTTTATCATCTATGATAAAGAGATGGTCCTAAACTTAAAAAGTCACATAACATATGCAATAGTTTTAATAAATAACATACAAATATCTTTTCTTCTCTATATATGGTCTTAAGATCTTCCATAAGCTAAGCGTCATAAATTTAAATAAAGTTTTAAAATAGTTTTTTTACTCCAAAAAATAAATTTTATTATACAAGATTAATAGTAAAAGTCGTATAATTTGTGTATATATATAATTCATTGAAGTAGTCAATGCTTAAACCAAACCAATATCAATAACAATCAGCAATCTCAATCTGTTGTCAAGGCAACCGTCTTTTAACAGTAAAGGTGGAATTCTATTTAGTCTAGCACACTATTAACACACAAAACACTTTCCCAGCAGTATTGGAAGAAGTATTTTGTGGATTAAAATGGAAGACTAAGAAATAAAAGTAAATGAAGATTATTTAAGTCATCTAGCTTTTGCAGATAATGTAGCTGTTTTTGCAAATAATACTTTAGTGCTTAAAGAAATGTTGCAAGAGTTATCAAATAAAAATAATGAAATAGGACTAAAGATTAATGTTAACCAGACTAAAGTAATGTCCAATGGATTTTCTCAAAAAAAGAAAATAAAGATTGATAATGGTGAATTAGAAGAAGTATTAATTACAAATACCTTTGTCAGATTATTATTACAGATAGAAACATAATGAATAAAATTAATCATGGAATTAATGTGTTTACTACATCTTTCTTATGGATCTATGACACGGACACTTAACAGAAGATGAATATAGAGACATCAGACCACTCAACAAAGTATGGAGATAGATCAAAAATGAAACACATGGATGAGAGAACCAGTAACGAATCTGAGGTCAGTCAACTAGGCGGATGCCTGGGGGCTAGTGGGACACCGCATCGAGCTATCTTATTTTAATCAACAGCACAATATATATCTTACGCATATATATCTTATACATATATATATATATCTTGTAATATTAAGAATTTTATTAACAATTGCGATAACTTCGGCTGAGTCTGAACGTAACTTGTCAAAGCATAAAATAATAAAAAAACTATTTAAAATCCACAATAGCACAAGAAAGACTATCCAACCTAACTTTATTTGCCATAGAAAATAAATTATGTAAAGACTTAAATTTAAATGAGATAATAGATAAATTTGAAGCAAGAAAAATAAAGGTATATTGATTTTTTTTTTTTTCATATTAATATTAATGTGTTATAAGTTAAGTATTATTATTTAGATAAGAATAAATGTATACGTTCATTTCTTATATTAAAAGTTAAAGATATTATTTATTTATTTGTTCACTTTTTTATTTACTGAAGGCCCCATTCCATATTTGTGCCTGGGGTTTCGATATACAAAGGACGGTGCTGGGGAGAGCAAACAAATGTTACTAACATTATTGAAAGACTTAAGAGATGGGAGTAGAATTGGACTGGGCATATTGCTAGAAGAGATGATAATAAATAGATAATTGGAATCTTAAATATGATTTCAAGAGATTGCAAAGACCTAGAAAGAGATCACATATGAGATGTATTGATGAAATAAGAAAGTGTGCTGGAGTGATGTGGAGATGAGATGTCAAAGATCAGAGAAACTGGATTGAACTTGAAAAAAATCTCTGCAGTGAAATGGTTGAAAATGATGATAATCATATACAATTAGGATGATAAATCTTCAAACTTAGTTATATTGATATGCCAGGCTTAAGTAGTCAAGTCATTCTAAAAAAATAATAAGCAAATTTACTTTTTCCTGTATATCATGATTTTCTATGAGTAGTAGATGTAGATAATGATATCTGTAAGCATTAACATCGAGCAATGGGAATGCTCGTCTCAACATCCCAATTATAATGTTCTAAATAATATATAAGAATTGAAATGATAAATCTCTTACTACTAATTATACAAATGCATCACTCTCTCATATCAATAAGAATTCATAAAGCAGACATAACTTTCTATTAGATATCAAAAATTTATGTGGAAAAAAAGGTTAAATATCATATCTGAAGAATAAAAAATCAAATTTATGGAGATGTTAATATTACTCTAATTGGCTACACATTTTATTTACAAGATATAACTCATTTCTACTCATTTTAATAACCTTTCAAACAATTGAACAGTGTTAAATATGTAAAGTTCAAAAAACACTAAAACATACTGAATGGAGAAAAATCTCCTACACTATTTTACTAACATCCTCTATAATATATAAAGAAAAAGAAAAATTTTTTTTTTTTTTTATTTAATTAATCTCTTATGCTAGCACATACCTGTTATTAAACAGGAAAAAATCTCCATACAGTAGTGCCACCCTGTGTGGGGATTTTATGCACAAGCCTTCTGACATCCATTAATTACTCTGGTTGGCACAGGGTGGCACTACTGTATGGAGAGTTTTGCCTGCTATCACTTTTATTTATAAGAACAAATGTAACTTCATACAGATGTCATTTGCAATTTTGTAAAAATAAATTACAGTCGATTTGAATAAGGCTACATAGACATTCTTATGAATTGGAAATTTATTGTCTAAATTTACTATCCATATAATACTATAAACAATAGAAATAACTGATTCATTTTCATGTGATTTACAGATTGACGCTGATACTAAAATATGTTGCATTAATGTATCTAACATTAAAATATTTATCATTTAATTTATTATGTATTATTTAGGTTTGTGTAATTTCATATATATATATATAAAGTAATCCTAACGAATAATGTGATTAATATATTATAAAGTTATATCTTATAATATATGAATAAAACATATATGTGTTTGTTAAGCATAAAGAACATCATATTTAAAAAATTGTATGACTTTCATCTTTCACACTTTAAAATAAATCTTTAAAGAACATTTAAATAATATACATAAGAATAAATGTTATTCTAATCTACTGTTAGTGATCTTTGGCATTGGCACAGCAAATAGAGAAGGTTCCCCTGAAACTAATCTTTTACAATTTAGAATTTGGCTATTATGTAAGACCTTACACTTTTTATTAAGGAAAAAAAATGCAGGTGACTGATCAACCACTACATGATGTAAATACATTTGTTTAAAAGGAATCTTTAGATCATACTATGGTCAATAACCCTAGACTTCTCCATTGATCCATAAGAGTCTTTGAATTGCCAAGTTCTTTAATTCACAGATCCTTAAAACTTCATCTATGTTGCCATGTCTTTGTATAAACTGCATTTATGGAATTCATACTTTAATCTGTTTCTGAATTTCTATTGCTTTCCTGTTCGGAGTTTTCTTCAAAATTTTCCTCTTGTGAGCTTATGTCTTTGTCATCTGTGATTTCTTCTGTTTCATCAGTACACACAGGACTAGTACTAATTTGTTGCTGCATTTCCTTTGGATAGCCATCTACTTCCTCACTTCCAGAACTGTCACTATGAGCCTCATCGCTCCATTGCTCTTCTACATTATCAAGTTTTTCGACTGTATTATCAGACTTTTCTATGATACCCTGCACTACTTCACCTTACCTGCTTCCAGACCTGTCACTACAAGTCTCATCATTCCATTGCTCTTCTATGTTAATGATTTTTTCCTCTGGATTATCTGCCTCTTCTGAAATTATCTGCCCTACTTCACTGTTGCTACATACATGCCCCTTCCAAAAAAGACATGCCCCTTTAGATTCAACAATACATTTGAAGATCATGGGATGAGCTGAAATATGATGTTCCATTACCTCTGAGTCATTGACTATCTGACCTTCTGATTCAGTTTCCATCTCATCCCCTGACTCCTGTTGAGCAAACTTCTTCTGTCTTCTTTTCCTTTTTCTCTTCCTCCTTGAGAGACCCTCAGTTTTCTTTTCTTGCTCACCATACAGCTCGATGTTTGAGCCCACAACACTATGCTCATTAGTTTGCGAGCCAGAGCCATTCTTATTTTTCCTCTTGAAACTTGCACCTTATGTCATTTTAACCATTTGAGTTGAACCATTCTCACTTAGTTCTGTATCACTGAACATGTTAGCTTCTTTTAATTGACCTATTTCTTCTAATGTGCCTTCAGATTCTTCAGATTGTATTGATTCGGAGTTGGTCAGTTCTGCCTGTGCTGATTGTTTCTTTATCTCTTTTGCTGTATCTCTAGCTTCACCTGTATTTGTCCCATCTTCAAATCTACTGTGCAAGGTTTCTTGACTTTCCTTATAATGTAGCTTATTTGTTTTCACTTTATCTTTTAAATGAGATTCTTGTGATTTTAGTTCTAATTGTTGATTTATAAATGAAGGATGGCTTTATGTTATTGTACATTTGTGGAATCCACTATAGCTTTCCCCACATTCTTCTGTGCAGACTCTTTTTGGACAAGCCCTAATTAAATGGCCAGTGTCTCCACATCCATAACACTGTGGTTGAATTCCTCGAATTACTATGTATATTGGGCTTTTATTCTGCTCAAAAATAGATGGTATATCTAGTGGACTGATACCTTTAGTCAGTCTCATTGTAAATATTGCGTTATTGGATGGCAGCTGAATCCCTGCTCTTCTTTCCATTAGGAAAGTGAACCATTCAATAGAGCCAAACTGTACTAATAATCCCTGCAATTCATCTTTTCCAAATGCAACATGACAATTCCACACCATACCTGTTATCAATCTTGGTCTTTCCAGGTCAATTTTCACTAAATATTTTCCATCTAGAAACATTTGAGATCTTTTGAATCTTTCTTTGGCTAAAGTGTTCTCAAATTCTAGTGTGACATATTTTTTGTTAGGGTGATAGTAGACCCTTCTTATTGAATTTTTAAGTCTTTGATTAAGACAAATAGCTCATTTATTGGAAATATGAAAAGTTCATATTTTTTATTCGTTGTGCTCAATGTTAAAGTATACTGATTCTGGAAGCTAAGAAAGGAATTAAACAATTTCTGAGGAATTCTATTATTAAATTCATCATTGACTGATTGAAAGTCTTCTGGAATTAAATTATTTCTATCCTGATTAGAGTTGTTTGTACTTGACTCAACATTATGATATATTAAGCCATTCTCAAATTTATTCTCATGGGAGATGCCAGCATGACTAGTTTTCCCATACCTTGCATTGTTCAGATTGTTTTCATGACGTCTGACCACTAGCTCTAGCTTTGTCTCAAGGCCCATAACCCCCTGCTCCATTTGAAAGCCATTGGCATATGGGGTTTTGAAACCTTGCCATTTGGAAGTCTTAGTATCCTTTTTTAACTTTTCTGCAAACGTTGGAAGTGTTAGTTCTGCATTATTGCTCCCACCAGCAGGTTCAACTGGATACTTCTGGGCTTCTGTAACTTTTTCCCTATTTTTTCCAAGCTTTGGCTTTTAATTGTCATGGTTTTGTCTAGCTAATTACTTTGTGTACTTTTCCTGAGGTTTTTAGTTTGTCCTTCAGTATTTATTTTTGAATTGATCAATGTAGAGTCTCTTTGGTGATTTTCATCTTTGTTTCGTTCCAGTTCTGCTTCTATATGTGATGTGATGTGATGTGATGTATTATGGCTTCTCCTTAAACGAAGTCAAGAATATCTCAGCAATTATGCCTAAATAAACCTGTTAGCCACTTTCTTTTACATTCCCCACTCTAAATTTACCCATAATCTGCTCTATCCCATTTCCACAACATAATTTTTGTCAACTCTATAACCTTTATATCTAAATCCCCCTTATCTTTTCCCAAACCCAGCATAAAAACCAATAATTCACTTTCTGTATAATCACTCTTTTCATATTTATTTTTCCACAACTTCATTATATGTACCCTTTCTGTTTTCAAACATTTACATTCAATTAACAAATGCCTAATATTTTCAATTCCTTCCTTACATAATTTACAAAATAAATCACCCATATTTTTCCATTTACATGTATATTCTTTTGTAGCTAAAGATCCCGTTCGAGCCTTAAACAATAAACTACTTTCCTTACTATTATCATAAATTAACTCACACCTAATATTCTGTTTATTCCTATATATATTTAAACTCTTTTTACTCTCCATACTATTTCTCCATCTCTCTAACTCCCTAGTCTTTATTAATAAATTTATTCTTTTATCCCATTCCTTACTACTATAACACTCAATAATCCTCTTAACACAATCATCCCATCTTTTGTACAAATATACTGATATAAATTCTTTATCCAAATCTTTTGCATAGTGCATTACCTTTCTTACCCATCTTGTTACCTGCCCTTTACTCATAACCCAATTAAATACTATTTTAGCTATTCTTTTATTATCCATAAACTGCAATCTACCAAACATTTTCATTTTACTTTTTGCATCTCTCATATGAAAACTTGACCATCCCATTTCTCCTTGAATTGCCTCCCTTGCTGTCCATACTTCTGCATCCAATGCATATCTTCCTACTTCCCTTTGAGCTTTTTCTAAATAATCTAATATCTTTTTACTAACATATAATGCATCATTACCATATGTTAACCCTGCTACTGCAACTCCTTTCCATATAATTCTAGCTACATCATATTTATTATATGAAAATACTGTTAATTTCTTTATCAATCACTTTCTTTTCTTTGCTTCATTTATCAATTTTTTCTCCCATTCATCCAAATAATTTTTCTGATTACTTAAAATAATTCCCAAATAACTATATCTATTCACCACACTTAACTTAATATCTCCCAATAAAAATTCTACATCTCTTTCCTCAGTATTAACCATCATTATATTTGATTTTTCTTCACTAAATTTAATCCCCATCTCTTTACCCACTCTTGCACATGTCCTCAACATAACTGCCATATCTTCTCTTTTTTCTGCACACAAAAATATATCATCTGCAAAAAAAAGACCTGACAAAATATATACTCCCTTACTACCTATTAATGGTATCTCTATCCCTCTTCCTAATCTTTCTATTGCTCTTCCCATTTCACCCAAATACAACACAAACAAAATAGGTGACATAGGGCATCCTTGCCTTAGTCCCACACCATTTTTAACTTTAATTGATTCTATATTCTCTAATTGATATATATAATAATTATTTTCATATAATTTCTTAATAATATCTATTAAAGCTTCATCCATTCCCAAATTTGCTAAACTTATCCATAATCTATTTCTATTTACTCTATCATATGCCTTCTCTATATCTATAAAACTCATATATAACTGTTTATCTGCATTCCTACTCATATCCATAAGTTGTGTAACTACAAATAAACTATCTCCTATACGCTTATCTAATCTAAAACCTCCTTGCATTTCACCCACTACATTATTCCCTTCCATCCATTTTACAACTTTACTAGCCACCATATACGAGAAAACTTTATATAAAACTGATGTTACCGCTATCGGTCTATAATTATTCAACTTTCTATGATCCTTACCCTTTCCTTTAAATAATAACCTTACTCTTGTATTACTCCAACTACTTGGGAAAACTCTATTCTGTGCCATTTTATTAAAACAGGATAATATATTTATTTTTGCCCTATATCCTAAATTCATTACCATCTCTGCTGCCCATCCATCTAAACCTCTTGCCTTCCCACTTTTCAATTTCTTCTCTACCTCATTTAGTTCATTTTCTGAAAAACTAATATTCCCATTACTATATTCTTTCATATTTTCTAATATTCTATCATTCACATCTAACATCTTTTCTATATTCATTACATAACTATTTAAGACTCTCTCTAAATCTTCTCTAGAACTACACTCAGTTCCCTCATCATCTAGTAATACTAACTCTCTCTCCCCTACATTTCTCCTTTTAATATAATTCCAAAATTTTTTTACTTCCATCTCTTCCACTTTTATTAATATACTCCAACAATTTACTATTCAATTTCATTCTCTCTCTATAAATATCTATTTTAGCCAACTTCTTCTTTTTTAAGTACTTTTCCCATTTAGCATTAATATCTTTTTCACTTTCCTTATTCTTAATAGCACACTTATATTCTCTACATGAATATACTTATATTCTATATCATGAATTTGGGGCACAGCGCCCTCTCTTGGGACAAAATTCCCGTGATTTTTAATTATCGTTTTAGATTTTAGTAGTTTTGTGACGGACCCGCCCACAACTTTATTTTCTGATAGATTTCCATGAAACTTGGCAGTATCATTAATATTTAGCTTATGTTTCATTGTGTCAACTTTAATTTGCTGTATCTCAATGTTTTCATTGATCTTTAGCCCACTATTTACCGTAAATTTGCTGTATCTCAATGTTTTCATTGATCTTTAGCCCACTATTTACCGTATTTTTGGTACCGTTTGAATTTTTCTTTAAAACAGTTTTTTTATTTCCCTCAAATTTCATTTTTTTCTGAACTTCCTTTAGTTCTTTCACCTCTAAACATCTTTCTGAACTATTTTTAATTGATTTAGATTGTTTAAATACTTCCGGAATTACTTGATCACTTTTCAATATGTCATTAAATTTAATACTACTGAATGCTTGCTTATTCTGACTTTGACAGTCAGCATCCATCTTGGGAAGGTTATAAAACCTTCTCCGTAGCACTTAATCAATTTTGGACACTTAATAAACAAATTAAAAACTAGAAAACGCTCTGCTACAAGATTGTAACTTAATCTTGGGTCCTAGAATAATTGAAATGAAATCTTTTAAAATTTTTCTTACAATACTTTGAACTTCTTCTTGAGCTGATGTGAGAGTCTTCTTAGTTTCGTGCGCCACTTTATTTAAATAATGAGCTAACAGAGGATGCTTAAATCGTCTCATTCCTAATATGCTAATTTAAATATTTTTTATAAATAAAAGATTTGTTCATGATTATTTTATGGGAACCCCCATGTATTGTAAATGGTTTTAAACTATCTTAATTACATATGTGAAACATTGGCCAGTTCTATTTCCTTGCTGTGCCAAGTTAGTTTGGCTGAAAACTTTTCTATCAAAGCACATGGTGGTAATCACACAAAAAAGTTTTATAGAAAAAAAATAAATTAAAATTTAACTATTTTATACAACAATTTTGGCCAGCTCACATGACATAGAAGGAAGTAGACATCAATATTTTCCTCATATCTATGGCAAATCTAATCAAGATAGTTTTAAATTGTTTATATGTGTGTGAGTGAAGTTTCCTTATCTAATACTTTAAAATAATCATATATGTATGTTTTATTGCTTTCAACAACTGTATAAGCAAACAATGGCTGTGAAATATGCATCGTTGATAAGACATAGTAATAAACCAAGTTAAATGAGCACATTTTAATGTAATTTGACAGTACTTGAACTCAGACTTTCAAACTCCCTACAGCTATCCACTCCATTTTATACAACTTATACTCATGACCACATACATGTGAAAAAAATAAATGATCTCCAATATATATATTTCATACTGAACCAGCACTCATCACTTGGTCCACGTCACCATCTCCCATATATATATATATATATATAATCAGTGCTCAATTTATAATAAGCTTGCAAATAGCACTCTCTCTTATCAATATAATTTACTAATCAAATGGATTATCTGGTCGTCAAAAACTTATATGGCTAGCAGATCAACCATTGATGTTTTATAAGGTTAAAAATTTATTTTAGGAGTGATTTTAGCAATGCTTCAAACTAATTAGCACACAATTTTAGATCACAAGCATAATATGCATTCTATCAAATTTTGCAATTCCGATAAAAAACAATGGTTGTTACGTAAGCAGCACTTGAGAATATATACTCTTAAATTGAAACAGAGGCAAAAACTCTCCATACAGTAGTGCCATTCAATGCAAGCCAAAGTAATCAATGGATGCAAATGGTTTGTGAATAAAATCCCTATTTAGTGCCTACTCATCCAATAACCCTAACCTAATTTTTAGCTTGTGGCTTTCATCAGTGAGGAACCTTGGATCTGAGAGCACTGCACATAACCCCAAACTAGTTTCTAGCTTATGGCTTTCATCAGTGAGGAACCTTGGATCTGAGAGCACTACACCTCGATCTTAGGATCTAATGTGGCCCTTTAGCAGCCATCTTTTACCCTTTTAGTTAATTATAAAGCTATGAATCTAAAATTGAAAACACAATATTTTCAATCCAAGCTCATTCTCTTGTATAGACATGTCGATCTGAAATCAATTCAGTACCTATTCATTTTGGTATCTTTGGAGGGTTTTTGTCTCTGTTTTAACAGCTTAAGCAAGCATAAGAATGTTGATCATGTGATATTTAATGGTTTAATACTCTTAAATTGTGTATGAAATAATGACAAATCTTAGGAGGCCAGGTGAAAGTGAAATCTATTTTATCTGATTAGAAAATTTTACTCCAATATGACAAATGTTTGTTGCAAATTCATTAAAATTCTTCTAAAAAGTCTGACTTGTAAAGGACTGTTATAAGATATGCATTTGACGAATATTACTTCTTAATAATTGCTACATATTTTCAACACTACATATTTAATAACTGTTAATCATTTACAGAATTGTTAAAATTAATAAATTTATATCTGAATTGTGATCTAAATTTGTGTACTAGTTACATTAACACTTTGCTACAATTGCCATTCAAATAATATTTCACTCTTGAAAATATCAATGTATGACCTGCAACTTATATAACTTATATAAGGTCTTGGAGACATTCATTTTCAGCTTAGTAGTAGATTGCATTAATGTGGAGAATGTTATTTACAGTTTTATTTAAATGCCTCTAATAAGTCTGATTTGCAAGAGAATTTTCAAATATGTGCATTTTAAGATTCTTGCCTCATAAATGTCATTATATACTCTCAGTATTATATATGTAATAGCTGTTTGTTTAGAAGGTTGTTAAGAATTAGTAGAAGTTACATCTGCATTATCAAATGAAATTATATATTTACTTATTTAAAGTTCTGCTACCACTGCCATTGAAGGGATTTTTATTTCTTCTAGGTATCAATGATTGATCTATTGCCCATATATCTTGGAGATCAATGGATTCACATTTTCATATCATTAGTACATGAATTGATATGAGAAGAATATTATTTACAAGTTTAATAAAATGACTCTAGTAAGTCTGGCTTGCAAAGAATTCTTATAAAATGTACATTTGATGACTATTACTTCACAAAACTCCAACAAAAAATCTATTATAGGTTAATGAGAAAATTTGTTTAGCCTCAGAGATTACCATTTAGTAGTAATTAATAATTTCTTGGCAATATCAAAGGTTAAAGATTATCTTTGTTTAATTGGATATAATCTTCTCATTTCTATTCTTATTATAAGGATAATTCATGAAAATATTTAATTCAATACATGTAATGGTTAAAATAATAGATATACATTCATGTCAATCTAAAAACCATCCTGACTATTGTTTGGCACTATAAATATTTTATTCTATAATCATTCAAATCAGTCAACACTTAGATAATCCCAATATCAAATAATAATCAACAATCTCAACCTGTTGTCAAGGCAATTACAATCATATCATTCCATTCTGTGTCTAAGTCTGGTGATGTATAATATTTAAATTTGAAATGCATGATTTTATTCAAGAGAAAAAAATTAAATAAAAACAAATCTTGAATATATATATTTTTAAAATATGCTGATATCTTTGTAATAAATTTTTAAATCTAATTTATCATTATATTTACTATATTATTATCAATTGTAAATAAAATGTCAAATACTTAATCTTATGAACCAAATTCCTATCTGTATCATGCATGTGTGTATTATGTGTCATTTACAAAAAACACATACTTAGATACATCCAATATATATATATATATGTAATATAATGAGCATGCTAATAGCTCTAAACAAACTTTTCCAATAAATGCCACAAGAAAAAGCATTTGAAATTTCAATCTTGGATTTTCCCTATCCCCAAACAGGTTTTGAGCTAATGGTTCTCCTTGGTAAGGCACTAGGATATTCATATACTAGATCTAAAACACTAACTCAAGCACAGCATTTATCTAATACTTAACTATTAAGTAGAAAATCTGACAATTTTAGGCATTTAGCTATCTAACTTAAATAGCCATATAAGACTGAACTAAATACAGATATGCCTTATATTAATAGCTTTAGCAATATAACATTGCCAAAGCCTCAAAATCAAAACTATAATAGTAAGAAAATCAAGTCACACACCACATTTAAGTTAGATGACTGGATTTGAAGACATATAGATGTCAAAAAATTTCAGATTTTCTACCTAATAGTAAAGTTTTAGATTTAGTGTCTGAATATCCCAATGTCACCAATTTGGTAATAGGGATAACTGTAAATAAAGATTTTAAATGCTTTCCCTTCCTGCATTTAAAAGAACAGATTATTTAGAGTTATTAGCACGCTCATTATATTACATTTGTAGTACAAGCTTATTAAATCACATGATGTATGACTTGATTTTCTTACTATTATAGTTTTGCTTTTGAGACTTTGGCAATGTTATATTGCTAAAGCTATTAATAAATGGTGTATCTGAATTTAGTTCAGTTCCATATGACTATTTAAGTTAAGATAGCTGGATTTGAAGGCATATAGATGTCTGAAAATTCAGATTTTTCTACTTAATAGTTAAGTATTAAATAAATGCTGCTTGAATTGGTATTTTAGATCTAATGTCTGAATATCCTAGCACCTCACTGAGGAGAGCTATTAGTTCGAAACTGGCTTGGAGATAGAGATAATTCTAAATAGAGAATTTATATGCTTTCTTTTCTGGCATTTACTGGAAAAGCTTTTTTAGAGCTATTAGCATGCTCATTATATTACACACACATATATATATACAAGCTATAATTGTTAATATATTTGTATTTTCCCAATATTTTTTTTTACATTTAACTTTTGAATAGAATCAGCCATTCCTAATTTAAATATCATATAATGTTTAGTTAGAGGAAATCCTAAATGAATTTTTAACAATTATACAGTGAAATATGTATATTGTTGAGCTAATGATCAATATCTTTTTTTGGAATAATATGAATGATTATTTAGTTGCACGCTTATAGAATGATTAAATAACTTTATTACATATCTTCGATATATGATGTACATCTGTGTTTTATAAATTATATTTATAAAGTATGATAACTAGTTAAATTCAGTGAATTCATAAACACTGCAGAAGTCATAACAAAAATTGATATAATTATAAAAAAAAAGATTAAATATATTTTAACTAGTGTGTCACGTGGTGCTATAGCTCAATGCGCTATTGAGTTGTTTAGCAGTTGATACTCAGTAATTCATTGCATTATTCAAATGTGTAGCAGTTGGCTATAGCTTTTCTTAGTGTCTGAATATCTCAACATATTTTGTTTACTGTTATTTATATAATTAAATTAGAAGACTGATTCTCATATGCTACGAAGCCAAGTTTTCTGTTGTGTTATGGTTTTTGCCCTTTTTAAATCCAGTGATAACTGGAAATATTGTGGATACTGTTCATTAAATAATCTGACGACAACATGTGATTTCACAATAAATTAAATTAATATTTGCATTTATATGTTATTGTAAAGTAGATAATCAAGCTTAATCAAATGATAAAAATTCCACAAATACATGTATATATTATAAAATTAAGGTGCGGATCATCTATTTGAAATTTAGCGATTAAATTTTATTACAGTTTCTTTCAGTACTTTAGTATGTTGTATTTTTTTTTTCATATGTCAAATGCGTTGACCGGGAAGCGAACCCGGACCAGCTGCTTGGAAGGCAGCTATGCTAACCACTAGGCCATCAACGCTTGACTATGTTGTATTATTTTGCTACAATTCTATCTTGAATTTACATTATATAAGTTAAATTAAAAACAAATAAATACATATATGATTGTGAAATGCAATTTATAAGGTATACATAAATTTAGTTCGCAGTTATCATTATTATAAATAATTATAAATATAGCGATTTATTTATATAAAAGGTTATCTTAAATGTTTGGATTTTGATATTTTTAAACTGTTTGAGATTTTTTTAAAGACTGATTTTTGTTTTTGTTTTTTAATGCTTATGAACATTAAGAGACTTGATTGAAATGAAAACCAGAAAAATATAATTGATATAATTGTTTTCGTTTATAAATGCATTACGTGAATAATCTTGTAACTAATTCGTAAAAACAAAAGTTATTTATATATATAAGAAAAAACTCAAAAATAAAATTTTTCACAGGATATATGAAAAAATAGTTACGGAACGGTGTGTGTGTGTGTGTGGTATTTATAGAATTGTGACAAACATTAATAAATAGTTTTAAATCATTTTCATTTTAGTTAATTGAAATCTTTAAAACAATATATAACTGTTAGATAATTTTTTAAAATAAGACATTTCATAATTTCGTCTACTGTACTTAATTTAAAATTACATATGAATCAGTAACAAAGAAAGACAGGAAGAAGAATTCTGTTACTAACTTATTAAACATAATTCTTCCACTGTTTTTTATAGGACAACTATTTCAGTATATAGCAATTTATTTTTATATTTACGTTTTGTTAATTTTTAATAGAACATTTATTTATTAAATATATATATAGTTACCAAAACAGCACTTGAACTATATCATTAATGTTTGGAATAAATAAATCTATAAACTCACACAGTATTGTGAAATTTCTATAATAGAAAATGATCTACGTAATATAAGGGCTTATATATATATAGTTTTAGGTATATGACTTTTTAAAAAAAACTAATGTAAAAGATACCAAAAAAGAAAAGCATATAAGTTTATTGCTTGGAATTTCACTAGACCGGCGAATCGGAATCTATTCCAAATCAAATGGTATACCAACTGCACCGATGGGGAAAAAATATGAAAATTAAACGCTATGAACAAAATCTAAGACATTAATAATTAACGAAATGCAGAAATTTCTTATTTTTTCATGTCTTTTTTCGACATTAATGAGACACCAGATTCAATATCAATATATTTTTATATTTCTTTCCAGATTCAGATAGACAGTATTATTTGATCTAATTTTGTATTTTAAAAATGCATTTTTTTAAATCAAGCAAATGTCCATTTAAGTTTAATTTGACATCTTTCTCTTTCAGATTTGTAACATGTGTTAGCATTAGACTCTCTTAAACACCATTTAGTAAATTTTTCAATGTAAGTTTACAATTTCATATTATGTGGTTAGCAGAAATGTACAATTTCCTGTTTTTAGATTCGGATTTACTTGGCTTTTGTTGAGGTAATTTTGTTTATTTTTTGAATCACCAATTTATAACCATTTATGAAACTGTTCTAGAACTTTGGTGGGCTCAACTGTTTTTGATTGCTTCTCCTATATAAAGATTTTTTTGGCTACTAAATGTTGTCTCAATCTTTTACCCATCATGCCCCAGAATTGCTCAAGAAGTGTTTTCCATATGTATAATCTCTAACCAGGTCTTTAACTGCTGCATCATAATCTCAAAGCTTCTCTGACTTTTCCATATAAAATGCATCTTAGTTTGAGGATAAGTGGTTAAATTAAATAATTGTTTCATCACAAAAGTAACTTTCTGGCTTAACTGTTTTTCATACATAGTCATTGGTTACCTTCATTATTTTTTGTTCTGAAAATAGCTTCACTACCTTGATTTTACTTTTCTCAATTTTATTTGAGAGGAAATATCTTTCAAGATGTTATATAGATCATCTCTAGCCAAGTGTATTTTCAATACTGGATGCATTAATCATTACAGCATGCATTGTCTTTAGACTTTATTTTTCTGTAGATTTTTTTTCCATTTTAAGACAAAAATAAAAGAGATTCATAGACAGTTTCCAAATCTAGCAATTTTTTTTCTAATTTCTGCCACACTAGTTTAGTTTGCTGGTTTCTGGGGTTCAATGTCTTATAGTTCACTGTGTCACTATTGATATCTTTTCTACAGTGATCAAAACCAAAATGTAATTGTAGTCAGTGAATTTAATTGCAAAATGGAAAGTAAATAATTAGTCAAATAAAACTTCATAGATGATATGATTTAATTTGATGTTTAATATATAAATCATTGAATTCTGGGATGTTTAAATTTAGATATAAAATTTATATAGCATATACATTTAATATAACATTGTAAAGTTATGATTATTTATTAAGTCCATTGAAAGTATGTAAATACTTTTAAAGATAAGATGGCCACTCTTACCTTTATAAAGTCACTATATTGTATTGAAGTTTGGGAGGTCCCTCTATATCCAAAAGAAAAAATATCATTTAACTATTATAAATGTTCAAGGCTTTCTCTAAAAATATTTAATATAACATTATGAATTATGACCATGATTACATATAATAAATATAATTTTCTAAAAATTTATAAATGAAACTTATATTTACTAATAAAAACTACGGGGTTCGAACTCAAACTTTCACATGACTCACCACTTTCAGTGCCATCTCATATTGCTGACCCACCTGATCACACACATGTTGAAAAGATAAATAATCACCAATATATGTATTTCATGCTAAACCAGGATTATTCTCCTGTACATGAGGGGTCAGAATGACTAATATGTCAACATGGGTAGGATGACAGCCTTGGCACTAACAAGGGCTTTGAACGTTCCATCGTCAGATTTTCATGGAAGGCTAAAGAGTTGTGAGTTGGAATAGTTTGAAGCCTGTCCATTAAAGTATAAAGATTGGCTATCTAAATATAAAGCTGAATACTGATTATATATGTGTGTGAGGATAGAAATCCAGACCAACTGATGATTGCTGGTTTAGCATGAAATACATATATTGGTGATTATTTATCTTTTCAACAGGTGTGTGATCAGGTGGGTCAGCAATATGAAATGGCACTGAGAGTGGTGGGTCGTGTGAAAGTCTGAGTTCGAACCCGCATATATTACATATATAATTGCAGGTTTAAGCCTGTACAATGTATTAATAAAAACTACATAAAGTTTAAAGACTTTACTCATGATTATAAAGCCCCAGATTTACTGGAAGGCTTATTTAATTATAATGAACACCTAGATAATATTTATAAAGTTTTTGTGTTTGTTTTCTCATTAAAGGAACCAGATATCCTCCTTTACTAATTCTTACTGTGCTTAGATGTTTCTGTTACAAAAATCCTTCAATGCAAAATTTTGTGTTTGGGTTTATAAAAATGTACATACTATAGAAAACTATACACAAGAAAATACTCAGCATATATATTTTTAATCATCACAGGGACACAAAATGTGGAATTATAACTCTGAAGCAGAACAGAAAAAATTTATTTAAAAGCCAATGACTTAAGAAAAAAACTTCAACATAAACAAATTCTACTAAAAATGATTACGTATTAAGAAAGCTTTAAATAGACAATAAAAAGAAATATCAAATGAAAAACCAATGTTACCAGTAATTTAGTGTATTCATGCATACTAAAAATAGCAGACAAAAAATCTGCAATTAAGATAATATCAGTACAGGTTTCCAAAGGTATAATACGCTGAAAAGAATCATACCCTTTGCAAAATCTAAAATGATAAAAAACTAGAACTGTTTCTATAAAATGGCACATGAATATGGAAAGACATATATCGGTGAAAACAGTTGCTTTATCAAAAAAAATAGTTAAAAAGCACAAAGTGATGATTATAGATGAAAAAAGCAACAGACCATGCATGGACCAATGAGCATATACTCAACTGAAAAAAGATAAGAATATTGGGTAGAGAGACTAAAATACAAAGAAAATTTTTAAATGCTGTTTATATGCCAATGGCAAATCTACCTAGCATGATAATCCATAATGTTTGCATTCCACTCATCATCATTATATATAAAAAAAAAAATAGGGGGAATCATCATAGGTAAGTAAATAACATTTTTACAGTCTATTGTCATTTGATAAAGGACTACAGTTGATTAATATGTCTTCTTAAATTCAACATTCATGAATTTATCGATAAATGGTTCAATTCCTGTGCTGGCTGTGACTGATCAGTCTGCAACACCCAATGAAGAGAGAGGAATAATATCCCTTGGTGTTATAGACTAACCAGTGCATTATTATGAACTATTAAACATATTTGAAAAATAAAAAATGAATATTTTTATAAAAATTCAACATTCAATCTAGATGATGGAAATATAATTTTTTTGTTATGTCAAATGTTATTGTTATGTGAATTTATTTATTCATCAAAGAAAATTTTGCTTTACAATGTTATTTTTCTAATGTGAAAATGTCTGCTCTGTCAATTTTTCCCAAGCCTAGATATATATTTTGATTGTCTTATAGATATACACATGTATGCATATATGTCACTAGTGGGATTTGAACTCAGGAATTTTCAGTCCATTATCCTCCACTCCATCTCAAGCAACCAATACACATGGCCACATACATATGAACAAGATACTTGATCCCCAATATTTATATTTCATGCAGAACCAGCACTCATCATAATCTCGCACACATATATACAATCAATACTCAGTTTATATTAGGATAGCAATTCCTCAAACTTTAATTGACAGGCTTCAATCTTCTCACCCTTCCAACTATTCAACTGTCCATTTCATGAAAAACCAATGATGGAATGCTCAAAGCCCTTGGTGGATTTGATATTGTAGTCATGTCTATGTAGACATTATACCAATCAAACCTCTAATATTATTAGACCATTACATATCCATATATGTATGCATTAGCACTGTGGATTTTATTTTCTCTCTTTACCTTGAGTGTTTAACTTTGATTGACTACTGTTCTTACTAATAAAATAATTTGGAAAACTCCACTTATTAAAATATTTCCATCTGAATATCAATTAAATATATTATAATTTTTTCTATCTATATACAAAAAATTATAGCTGTCTTTCTATCTTGATAATAAAATATATATAATTTATTTCTTATTTAAATACAGATCTATTAATAGATTCGTATTTGTCTTTTACATTTTTACTGATAACATAACTAGAATATCTTATAATAAAAAATCAATAATCTTTTAAGTATGTAAATTGATTAAAAATTTCTATACGTAAATAAAAATATCTATGCTTATATAGATTTATATCTATGTGTGTATAGAACAATGTAAATATAAGTGCGTATACATTGGCACATTTATGACGTGACTAATATAATATATTTGTCAATTACATTTCTGATGAAGTGCAAAAATGCACAACTATGGTATTTTGTTCCTAACCCTCTCATGTTCAAACCTATATAGCATATAATAACTCATGTTTTGATGATAAACATTGATTAGAATACATATTGTTTATTGAACTGCAAGACATTTCAAGACATACACCTATATAACATAGACAGTAAGAATAATAAAAACAACAACTAATTATCATTTTTTTATTTTTTTATGCATGTTCTTTATGCATATTTTTATTTTTAAAATAAAGTAAATAGTAAAATGTTTGATTTTCAGAGCTATTAAATACAGTCTGAGTGGCATCATATCAAGTATTGTATTGAATTATTTTGAAAAAAGTATTATTCCTAAATACGAGCAAACACTTCAGTTAATTATATACACAAGGTATGTGGATGACCTTTTTATTGCTGCAATGGAAAAGATTATAAATAAAATCAAGCTGGACATACAAGAGTGCACTCATCTGAAGCTAAATACAGAGATGGAAGATTGTGACAAGAAGACAAGATATTTGGATATGCAAGTGCAAAGGGAAGGTCAACAACTCACTTATAAGATGATCATAAAACCAATTGAAAAAAGAGGCCATATACAACCCCTTTCGAACACACCATCTATTCACAAATTTGCAGGATTTAATGTCCTTCTTACATAGGAATGAGCACCTTTTCAGATTTGAAGGAGACAAAAAAACAAATTTGATATTATATAGAAATGATTTATTAAATATCAGTTTCAAACAAAATAGCATCGATAGGAAGATTAGACAATTTTACAGTAAATTAAATAACAATGTGATTAAGCAGCTGAGAAATAGAATATTGTTGCCATATATTGGAAATGCCCATAGAAAACTTCACTCAGTATTTAATAGAAATTTTCAATTATGTTTTCACACACACCCTAATACCAATAGAATTATCAACAAAACAAAAGATATAGTAACACCCAACAACATTTCTCAAGCCATCTATAATATTTCACACCCATAAAATAATTGCATGGCATCATACTATGGAGAAATGAAAGCAACTCTCTCAACAAGATTGTCCCAGCACAGATATTCTTACAACAGGCCCAAGCAGACCCGACTTACAACACAATATTCGCAATGCATCAGAAATCAGCTGGTCATGCACGTGAACCGGACAATCCAAGAATAGTTTGTAGGGAAAGAAATGGCATTAAGAGAAAGGTTAAGGATGCATGTTTTATTGCCGTGGACGATAAAGCTATAAATAAGAAAGATGCATGTAATAAAATTTCTAAGAAATGGATTAATTAGATTTACACGTATAATTCAATTAATTTACATGTATCTGCATATATTTGTATATAGCAACCTGGGTATGCTTACTCTTTATTGCCCATGATTATGAGAGTTAAGTTCTCTTGAAAGCGCTCATGCACTAATTATTATGTATTATAATTTACATTAATTTTATAATAAATTGTGATTTAATTTGAAGAAGCTCTGCTATTATGTGCTGATTTGTGCATTATTATTATTATTATTATTATTATTATTATTATTATTATTATTATTATTATTATTATTATTATTATTATTATTATTATTATTATTATTATTATTATTATTATTATTATTATTATTATTATTATTATTATTATTATTATTATTATTATTATTATTATTATTATTATTACTACTACTACTACTACTACTACTACTACTACTACTACTACTACTACTACTACTACTATTGTTGTTGTTGTTGTTGTTGATGATGATGATGTTATTATTGTTGTTGTCATTGTTATTCTTGCTCTTCTCCCTCCTCTTATTCTTCTTTTTCTTCTTCCTCCTTCTCTTCTTGTTTTTCTTCTTCCTCTTCTGCCTCCTTCTTTTTTTCTTTTTCTTCCTGTTTTTCTTCTTCTTCCATATTGCTTTGCATTCTAATGCAGCTTACATTTAAAGCAGTGTTGCAATGATACGTGCTGAGAAAAGAAGCAATTGTTGATTAAAATTCTTTTCCCACCATAATTTGGATAGCCATGTTTTACTGACTGTTTTTAAAGTATTATTCAATACTCCTGTTAGAACATCTGTATGATGATTTTATTTATAAAAATCCATCTACTATGTGTGACTAGATAACTAAAAACCATACCAGAAAAAATGCAATTAGATCCAAATCAGCTTCAGCAATTCCTCTATAATGTCATGAAGAATAAAAGGAACAATGTCATTTGAACTATTTAAGACTTACTGATATTATGCCTTATATAACATCACCAGTGCTGTAGTATTTACTCTCTAACATCACTAGTATTCAAGGAGAAGAACTACCATCACAATGAAGACAACCCTAAAATATTCACAGCACGATATCTGTAAAAACCATGTTTTGTGATTGTTTCACTATATCTTTTACTACTATGATATTTAATATTTTGAGTATATATTCATATCTGCTAGTGTACATGTAACAGTTTTATTTATTCATTATAAATAAATTGCTACATTTTTTTTTTTTGTTAATCCATTTAATTTGTGTTTGTAACTCAATCCAAAAATATATGCTTTTTACACACGTATGCCAGTTAATATCCACAGCTCCGAGAAATCACGCAAAATACTGAGAACATTCTGGGATATCGGTAATAATTGACGATGATCGATCCTTTAAAAAAATTTTAACAGTAAACTTTCTTTTTTAAAGGTTTGGCGCATTTGAGTTTCTTTTTTAGTGGAACTGAAAAACAAATAAAATATACTTTTGAGGGTACGTGTACTTTTAAGTTATAAATCATCATCATTAATCATCATCATCACATTGCTTAGTAATACTACATTAATATTGAATCTGCCTTTTGAATTTTGTTAACCATTCAATCTCTTATTTATTTTTAATAAAATTTATGGACACATTGAATATAATATTATAGGTTATGGACACATTGAATATAATATTATAGGTTATTATATATGTGTATATCATTGCATATCTTATATAGCTTTGGTTCTGGGTTAAACTCGTTCTACTGTTATATAAAAAAAACCGTCTACTGTGGAAATTTACTGTTACAGTATGTATGCAGAGTTATTACAGATACGCAATGAAGTTGAAATAAAATTATATATAATGTATGTATAAAAATACTGTTAATTAAATAAAGTAAAAAAACAACAACAAACACATTAAAAAAAAGATTTAAAAATTATTGCACATGCAACTGGTTTCTACTGTAGATTATTAAAAAGATTATCTTATCAGGGAATTATACGATCAAATTTCTATACCTATTAATAGATCTTCACATTGTGAAAGAATTCTTAAAAATGTTTTGAATGGATTTTCTTTTTTAAAAAAAGCACTTGTAATTTATCTAATCTTGATTGCAGTCATATAAGTTTATCGTCAAGATTTCTATTAGATCAAATTTTGATTAAAGATTTCTGCATAATTTGTTGTTGTTGTTGTTGATATGACTGGTTTTTGTACTTTACTACTTTCTGAATAATGTCGAAATAAAAGAACGTGTTTTTTTTTTTTTGGCATTATCAAAATACTTAAAAGTGAATGTAATCAAACTTTCAGTTCGTGTAGATAAAATATGTAATTGTTAAATAATGCTTTTAATATAATAACAAGTGACACGAAACTTAAAAATAAAAATAAGCATATAATCAGTTGTTCAAATCAAGTCCTTTTTGTGAACCAAAGTGTGTTATGTAAGATGCGACAATAGTTCCGTTCAGTTGGTCACATTTAGATATTCTTTATTTCTTCATAAGAAATATAGATTAACTTTTGGGTCTGTCGGGTACTCCCCGCTCATACAGAGCCTAATTGAATCTAATGCTAGAAGCAACAAACTGTGATGGTAAAAATATGATCTGTAACCAAGAGTTTCATAAGACAGGAGTAGCATAGTTGTCTACCAGTAACCTAGGGAGGAATCTAATTAGAACAGACAAGTTTGTTTAAATATACCCATTAGAGGTCTCTTTTCAAGACAAAATAAAATCAAATAATACATTATTTAAGAGTTTCATACGAAGTTTTGAGTACTGAAGATGACATAGTTGAGCCATATTGCGTGGAACTTTGAGTTCCAGATGCCAGCAATAATCACTGCACCAACTCAAACAGGACTTTTTTGAGATTGATAGTTCATAATCAATCTAGTTAATTATTCAGTTATTGCTCAGTGAATAGATAAATAGCTATTTTTAGTTTTTAATGCTGTACATTAAGATGGCAAGTATATATATACGGGTGTGTGTGTTGAATTAAATATTTTTCCCTGGAAAATATTTAATTCAATATATACAACTCTTTGGAAAAGTTTAAAATATTATTTGTGTAGTGTCAAGAAGGATGCTATTCTTTCATAGTCTCACACCTATATAAAATAGCTTCTTAGGTTTCAACCATTTGACAACTTGGTTTTGAAATAAACAGAATCTCTTTTACTTCATCAATAAACTACAGCAAAAGAGGTATTATAAATAATGGAGAAAACTTACTTAATCTCAGAGAGATTGTCACTAAGTCATAATTGATAGTTTCCTGGAAACATCAAAAGGAAAGATTATTTCTGTTTACATGGATAAAATCTTATTTCTGTTCTCTCTCTATATATATATATTGTAACGATACATAGATACATTAATTTAAAATAAAAACTTACAAGTTCGCAAATAAGAGTAAAAAACTAAATGCTAAAATTTAAAATGTTTGTTATACGTATATACATTCGCACAGATGCTAAACTTTAAAAATATTTTTTTTCATAAACAAAAAAAAAAAAAAGTATTTGAACGTATTTTTTTTAATAAAAAGATACAAGATTGAAATATAAAAATATTTTAATAAAAAAATAACGTAAGTTAAAATAAAAACGTATTAATTAATTCCTGTAATCTATAAATGGAAATGATTGTTAATTAATTATCTAAAAGCTGTTTAATTAAAAAGTCAGATGGAAAGTTAGATAAGAGAAGAAAGATATTTTAGCTTGACCAATGGAAGCACTAAGCCTTGGCTCTGACCATAACGAAAAAACAGATTAGTGACGTTTTGTTCAGTGAATCCTTGTGGATGATATAAAAAGAAAAAAATATGGAGTTGAAGAAGCTTTTTCAACTTGGTTGGGTGAAACGAGCGATAAAGATGCACTTTATCGTTCTCTCTCACTTATCTCTGAAATGAAATGACTGATACCCTGAACCAGCAAATGCCACCTCCTGAACATTAGATTGATCTTGCAATTAAAGACTCCGTGGACATTGACACCAGGAACTGGGAGCTCTGCTACCGTAAGCTATAGGAAATGAACAATTATTAAAATCAATCAAGAACTTTCATCAAGTTGTACAATGTAATAAACAAGCCAACTTATTTAAAATGGACTCTTATCTGACTTTTGTAAGTTTTAAATCAAATTAATAATGGTTAATTTTATATCTTTCCCGATTGTTAAAAGAATCATTTCCCTTTAATATTTTTATTTGTAGTAATATTTTATTGTAGAAATTATTAAATGCATTACATTTAAGTTGTCTATAGACGCTTGCATGGATTCGTTTGCGGTTAATTAGATTTTGGTTTTCATATTTGATCAAAATATATAGACATTTGATAAATAATGATACCTTACGGTGAGTATCTAAAATGTATTTATTTGGATGTCTTTTAAGTTATTGATGACAACGCAAGTATCTTATGGTGAATACTATTGGGTTACTTATAAGTTTCCCTCTGCGATTATCGGTATCAATAATTTTGTATTTTGATCGTTTATGTTTATTTTGAAATGTTTTTGACCGTGGAATCTGTGTAATCGATCTATACCCAACATTTTTAAACAAATCTGTGCGAACGTATTTCAATGTTAAATTTAAGTCGGGCGTGAATGGCTGTATAGATTTGTAAAGTTATATTAGGGGAGGGTAATCTTGGGTTATTTGTGTCATTGTTGAATTGGGTCAATGGATTGGATATATTTGTGTAATTAGTAGATGTAGTATGAGTTTCGCTTACGGGCAGAATCGCTTAATACACCGCACCAACCCTTTGCCTATGGATGGGATTGTAAGTCGGCAAAAAGGATCGCGGTCCCTTCCTATGGAGTTTTTATTTTATTGTTCTTCTTGCTATACAGACGTCATATTCCTGTATTGGACAAGAATCAATGTTTTCTCTAACTATCCTGTTCAGATGTCCATTCCTGACAGTATAGTATATTTGTGCTGTTGTATTTTCATGCTACATTGAATACATAAATGTATCAGATGGATTGATGCCGATTTGACTGCGAAATTTGTTGCCTAAGGTTAAATCAGGGAAGAATATTTTCTTTTCAAATGCAGATCTATGTAGTCTATTCATACTTGACCATCTAAATAAAATATTAAGACTCATTGAAATTTATGTAAATGTACAATTAAAGAGTAATCTAAAAATCTAAAAAAAATGTTAAACCTATTCCTCGAATTTAGAATGATTTTATATGTGCGTAAATAAATATTTTTATGTGTTAATTTCTGGCAGTGGCTTTTATTCTTTTATATTTAAGATATAAAATTTATATATTTTTATCTCTGCGTCTCCGCTTAGCTAGTGACAATGGGCTAACGATCTAAATAGGTAAATAAAGTGGAATCCTAACAGCGCGTATCTGCCTACTTTATAAATTTTTCTAAGTTCAAATGCCTAGATGGCGCCCTTGTAGTGCAGATATTGTTTTTGCGGTTAGATTCGATCTTCACTTTCATTCCGATTGGTACAATATATATATATATATAAATACAAGTATATTGTCTGCACTAAACAATGTAATTAGAAGGAATTTAAACTCAGACTTTTATGTTTTCTACAGCTGTCTACTCCATTTTATATAACCCATATTCATGATCAGCTTCCATATATATATATATTCAGGACTCAGCTTATATTGAGATAGCAAATCTTTAAACTTTAAGGACAGGCTTCATTCTTCTCCACTCTCCAATTCTTCAGCCATTATATGGATAATTGAAAAATTGGAAGGTCAAGAAGATTAAAGCCTGTCCATTAAAGTTTAAAGATTTGCTATCTTAATACAAACTGAGCACTGATATATATGTGTGAGAAATGATGATCTGGACCAACTGATGATGCTGGTTCAGCACAAAGTATGAAAATTTAGAAACCTGTCTAAGTTTAAACTTGTAAACTGAGCACTGATTATATATTGTAACGATATATAAATATGTCGTTACATTAAATTGAAATAAAAACTTTTAAGTTCGCATATAAAAATAAGTGTATTAAAAAGAAAAAAAAACTAAACGCTAAAATTAAAATGTTTGTTAAACATATATATTCGCACAGATGCTAAACTTTAAAAATATTTTTTTTAATAAATAAAAAAAGGTATTTGAATGTATTTTTTTTATAAAAAAAGATTTAAATATAAAAATAGTTTAAAAAAGAAATAACGTAAGTAAAAATAAAAACAGGTATTAATTAATTCCTGTAATCTGTAAATGGAAATGATTGTTTATTAATTATCCAAAAGCTGTCTAATTAAAAAGTCAGAGAGTAATTTAGATAAGAGAATAAAGAGATTTTAGCTTGACCAATGGAAGCACCAAGCCTCAGCCCGGACCTGAATGAAAATTTGGATTAGTGATGTCTTTGTTCATTCAATCTGGAGATTTACTATAAAAAGAGAAATATTGAGTTCCAGGGGTTTTTTTCGGACTTGATTTGATGAGAACGGTAAGACGCACTTGCCGTTCTCTCTCATTTTTTTTTGTTTTAAAAAAAATATAAAATGAAAAGACTGTGATACAAGAATGGAACCAGCTAATGCTACCTCCAGAACATTATCTTCCAATGGAGACATCATGGGAATTAAAAAAACAGGAACCTGGACTCTTCTACTGTAAGCTATATTGACATGAACTCTAAATTTAAAAATAACTAAGAACTTTCGTTCAAGCTTATGAACTTCTATCTGACTTTTAAGTTTAAAATCAATTGAAAATGTTTAATTTTATATGTTTGCGTTTGATAAAAAAAAAAATCATTTCCATTTATTATTTTATTTGTATTAATATTTATTGTTTAAATTTTAAATGAGGAAATTTAAGGTTGGGTATGGACGTTGCATAGATTCTTTAGCGATTGATTATGATGTGGTTTTCACATTCGATTAGAATATATAGGTCAACAATATCACTGCAGCATCTTATGATGAATGCTAATGGGATTTGTATATTCCTTATGCAAGTGACGTTTATCGATGACTTTGTATTTTGATCGGTTGTGTTTAATTTGGAATGTTTTTGACCGTGGAATCTGTGCAGCTGATCTATACTCAACATTTTAAAACAAATTTTATAAAATTCATTTGTGCGAACGTATCTAAATGTTAAATTTAAGTCGGGCATGATTGGCTATATAGTTTTGTAAAGTTATATTAAGGGAGGGTAATCTTAGGTTATTTGTTTCGTAGTTGAATTGGCTCAATGGATTGGATATATTTGTGTAATTAGTAGATGTAGTATGAGATCCGCTATGGGCAGGATTGCATATATATGCCACACACTTTCTGTTTGCCTATGGATGGGTTTGTAAGTCGGCAGAAGACCGCAGTCCATTCCTATGGAGTTTTTTGTTTATTGTTCTACTTGCCAACAGATGTAACATTCCTGTTGGTGGAGAGTCAATGTCTTCTCTAATTCTACTTACTGTTCAGATGTACATTCCTGACAGTACAGTATTTTGTGTTGTCGTATTTTCGTGCTACATTGAATACATAAATGTATCAGATGGATTGGCGCTGTTTTGACTATGAACTTTTGGCCTAAGGTTAAATAAGGGAAAGAATATTTTCTTTTCAAATGCAGACCTATATAGTCTATTCATACTCGACTCACTAAATAAAAATTAAACTTATTGAAATCTTTTTAAATGTAAATTTACAAGTTAATATAAAAATCTAAAGGTTAAACTTCTTCCTCGAATTTAGAATGATTTTATAAGTGCGTAAATAAATATTTTTATGTGTTAATTTCTGGCAGTGGCTTTTATTCTTTTATATTTAAGATATAAAATTTATATTTTATTATCTCTGCTACTCACTGAGCTAGTGATTTGGGCTAACGATCGGAATATTTAAATAAAGTGGAATCTTAACAGCACGTATCTGCCTACTTTATAAATTTTTCTAGGCTCAAATGCCTAGATGGTGCCCTGGTAGCTACAGATATTGTTTTTGCGGTTAGATTCGATCTCCTCTTACTTCCGATTGTTATAATATATATATATATGTGGGAGATATACTTAAAACGGATTGAACTCAGATTTTCAAGCTCTCTACAGTTATCCACTCCATCTTACATGTGAAAAAGATAAATGATCTCTAATTTTCATATTTTGTGCTGAATCAGCACTCATTCAGTTGGCCCAGATCATCATTTTTCACACGCATATATAATATCAGTGCTCAGTTTGTATTAAGATAAATCTTTAAACTTTAATGGACAGGCTTCAATCTTCTCCACCATCCAATTCTTCGGCAATTAAATTTGAATAAAATGGATGATTGAAGAGTTAGAGAATGGAGAAGATTGAAACCTATTATTAAAGTTTAAAGATTTGCTACCTTAATATAAACAGCTCTGATTATATATGTGTGGAAGATCATTATCTGGACCAACTGATGAGTGCTGGTTCAACATGAAATACTATACTGGTGATCATTTATCTTTTTCACATGTATGTGATCATGTGTATCAATTGTATAAGATGGAGTGGGTAGCTGTAGAGAGTTTGAAAGTCTGAGTTCAATCCCTTCTTAAAAAATAAAAAAAAAACCCCCAAAAAAAAAAAAAAAAAACAGACAAAAAAAAAAAATAAAAAAAAAACACAACCGAAAACATCACCTAAAAATTTCTAAATATATGAAAATAAACATATATATATATTTTTTATATATTATATATATATATATTGAACTGGGGAGAAAATCACTCTAATTATCTAATTTAAAATCTCAATCTTAACTCCAGCTGCACTTTCCCTATTACAGCAGACTGGCCCTCCAAGCAGAGAAGTCTAATATCACAGGTAGATGAAACAATGGTACCAAGGCTATAGAAAATAATAACCTAGGCTATATAGCACTTCTAGATTCAAACTTCTACCATCCAAAGCACTTTATTTGTTTTGAAGCTTAACCTCAGGTACCAGCTAACCGCAGGTTATATAGTCAGCATGCCCAGATGACAGGTTACAATCTAACACTTGATATATCCCCAAGCTAGCTCCTTTTCTCATTTGTGAAGGGAAATATTTAACACACTTGTCCAATGCTTATAATTAACTGTAGCTTAATCTATTAGTGATGCAGTTATAAGAGAGAGAATCAATCAGACAATAATTAAGCAAACAATTTATTTACACACATTCATAATTAAAACAAATTATAACAAAATTTTAAATATATGCACACACACATTTAAAATCCAATACTACAAGAACATATGGGATCAGCTTAAAGATTATTGTGGCTATATTTATTAAAGTTCATTAAAGTCTTACATGCACATAACTGTTCAAATCTTTTAAATGGGATATTACAGATTATATTTATCTAGGATTTTTCTTTTTGAATAGCACATTACACTCACATGGATACAGTTCCTTGTTTGTTCCTAATTTCTTGATCACTAACCAGTTGATCTTTTCTTTTCCTTTGTTGGTTTGGCTTCTTACTGATTTTTCATATTGCAATAAAGAAAGGAAAAATTTCCCATAGTTTGCAGATCATGAGGTGAGTATGAGTTCTAGTTGAAAAGCATCTGCTGGTACAAAGGACTGGGATTGAAGGCTAGCTGGATACCTTGGTTGCTGTCTAGCAGTGCATGCTGCCAGGTGCCCTTCAATGAATATAAGTATAGTCACATGCATGCTAGAGATGTTAATGGCCCTTCATCATCTCTTCTTTGAAAGATTTTTATATGACAATATTGAATAATATTGAATATAGACTATATAATAAAAATAGGAATATAATATAATAATGAATGAATGAATCCCTCAGTCCTTTTATATGCTTTTTCCTAACTGTTTTTTTATTATTCTTCAATCTGGTTTAATTAAATTTTATATTTCATTAATTAAATTTGAATTCTTTTTAATCTAACTTCTTGCTTAGATTAATCTAATATTTGATAAGATAATGTCCATAGTCTACTTCTTTGTTTCTTTAATTAATACAATGAGAGTTATTATTTCTTTTCTTTTCTTTATCAGCTAAGTAATCTTTTAAGTGAATTTAAATTTAAAAGTTTTTTTATTTACAAATTATATATTTTAGTTCAGTTTTATTTTTAAATTTTTTCCTATTTAAATTTATAAAAAGGGAGAGCTTGTTTAATTTTTTTTACTTAGAGTTAATTCCCCCCCCCCCACTCTCTCACTCTTTAATATTAAAGATCTCTTTTTACTTTTTTTTTAAATGACAAGATGATGCAACACTTTATTTTGCAAGTTTGCATTTAAAAAAACTCTTTAACACATTTTATAATTTATATTATTAAGACTTAATCATTTCTTTTAAAATTAATTTGATCATTTACTAATAAATGATTTCACATGTAACACAGAATATATACATGTTCTCAAAACATATATTCATTGGCAGTACAATATATATTGTAACTATAACAAATCTGATGCAGCTCAGATTGGTTTTATTACAATGATGCGGAAGAGAAAAAAAATGTTTCATAAATACTCATCAGCAAAATTGTCTAATAAATATACAAACCACTATTTAATATAGGGTATATGAGCACAGACTTTCACATGATCCACCACTCTCCACTCTATCTAATAACACCGATACACTCAAGCACATATATACTGGAAAGATCAATAATCACCAATATACATATTTCATGCTAAACCAGCAATCATCAGTTGGTCCAGATTATCATCTTCCACACATATATACTATAAGTGCTCAGATATATATTAAGATAGACAATCTTCATACTTTGATGGACAGGCTCCAAACTACTACACACTCCAACTCTTCAACCGTCCATCCAATTGAAAATCTGATGATGGAATGCTCAAAGGCCACCCTGAGGCTGAGATTCTTGTTACACCCACGTTGACTTAAAGTATATTGTCTATCTTAATATATATCTGAGCACTTATAGTATATATGTGTGGTAGATGATAATCTGGACCAACTGATGATTGCTGGTTTAGCATGAAATACGTATATTGGTGATTATTGATCTTTTCAGCATATATGTGCTTGAGTGTATCGGTGTTATTAGATAGAGTGGAGAGTGGTGGGTCATGTGAAAGTCTGTGCTCATATACCCTATATTACATATATAAACACAGGTATATAATAAGCCTGTGTTTCAGTTAAACCACTAATTGTGCACATGTGTGAATATATATGTCACCTGAAAAATAAAAATGTAAACTGCCTAAAGTTAAAAGAAAAATTAATTTATACGTATTATTAATATTATTAAATATTCAGTTTATAATATATGAGAGGTAGAATGCTAAATTTCACTGCAAAAGAAAAATTAAAAATGCTTTTAATTCATGCAAGAATTCTGAATTGGGTACTTTTTAGAAATCCAAAGCATTTTTGAAGTATTTTAGTTGCCTATTTTAAATGTAGGTTTAGATAAAATCTTGCACATTTTTTAGAGTAAATTTGATGGTGGATTTGAAAATAATATTAAAATTTTGGAATTAATAAACATGAGTAAATTGTTGAGCTATAATTAAAAGCAAGCAATGCTTTTTTTCTCTTCTTTTTTTATTTCACTTATGTATGCATGTGTGCATAAAATCATGATATAATGTATATAAAATCTGTATCCACTGAAACAGTAAGATCTGCTTTGCAGATCTTCATTTCACCTTTTCTCACCTATTTCCTACTCTCATACCTTAGTCTGAACCCCAATGTATCATAGTGTGTCTGCAATGCACTTATATGCCAAAAATCCTGCCCAATTTTAAACCACGAGTACAATGCTTGTGTTATATATATAAGTATAACTCATTCCAAAATCAATAAAATGTTATGAATTATGTGTATTTTCACATAATTTAGATTTATTTAAAAGTAGGTTATATAAGTCGTAATTGTGCACACACTGTGATATGTATTTTAAAACTTATGATAAAATTATAAATTGTTAGTTAAAATTATGTTGTTTGAATCTATTTACAAAAATATATTACAGTCGTAATATATTTTTGATTTAAAATAAAATTCATATTTGTTTAGTAAATAGATTCAAATATTGAAATTTAAAAAGTAGAATAATTTTCTTTTGAATTTAAAATTATGCCATATATTTTCTGTTAGAATAAATGAGGGCTGGTAGGAACAATAGTTTTAATTATTATCTAAAAATACAGCAGATGTCCACTTAAGGTTTTCTTTCAATTAATAAAAGTTATTTTAATTAAATCAAGTTTGTAATCCGAATGTCAACAAGGAAGTTAACAATAGAAATTAAAATTTTGTTGAATTCCTTTAGACATTTGGATAGGATTAATTACAACTGATAAGTAAGCAAAGTCCGAAATATTTTTGTTACGCTCCAGGGCAGTTGCATTGTTCAATTTTACTATAAAAAGGAGGTTTTTCTTTTGTTCTCCATTCTAGTGATTTGCTAATGAAATGATTCTAGTGAAATTATTCTAGTGAAAATATTCTAGTAAAAATATTCTTCTATCAAGATTTCAAAATATATTTTCGTGAGATTTTTAGCTACATGCCTGCAAACTTAAATTTGAAGCCGAGTTTTCATCTCCAAATTAATTGACCATATTTACAGTTTCGCCTATGAATCACCCAACCTTCAAAATTGCTAACCTTGAAATGATAGAGTAGAGCCAGCAAGAAGGCTATTTTCCCCTTGGGAATGGCTGGCCACTGCTCTAGACCATCGAAAGCTATCACCTAAGGAACCCCGGAACTGCTACTGCTGCCAAAAATATGAACAATTCCAGATTTTGCTGCTGAATTGTATAAAACCTGCCGACCATCAATCTACCTGCAAATGCTTCTCCAGAGGTAACCCCAAATTAACCCAAGAGCTCTTGTGATTCCTAACTAACATGCTATAGCTATTTTAAATTGTTTTCTTTTATTTCATTTGACTTTATTATGTATTCCTTTAACGTGTTCTAATATAATCACAGTTTTGCTCTCTATCCTTTGGTTAATATTTTCTATTTATTAATCTTTCTTTTATTTTATTATGATAATGTGTCGGAATAGTCTTTGATTGAGTGAATTATTCCTTTGTTGAAAGTAAGACGCCGATATTAAGGCATATTTTAAATTTATAAATAATTCCCAATTTTATTATCTTGCAAATCACTCGTTTGAGGGCTATTCTAATCTTTTTTAATATATATAATAATCAAATAGTTTAAAATCTACATTTTATTGATTTTAACCTAATAGGAGAGTATGTGTGAGGTCAATGATTAAATGTGTCCCAAATGCATGATTGCGTAAATAAATCTATGCTTTCATTTCAAACCCGCAAGCATGCATTTGCCTATTTTTAAAATCTTCTACTTTAATTTCAAAGTTCGTCATTGATGTCAAGAATGTGCGGACCCTTTTAAATGAATTTTTGGGAATTTGATTGGGCATTTTTCCCAATCTAAGTGAATCCATCTTGTATGTTTTATATACATTAGTCTAGTATTGCTGGTAAATGAATTGGTTGTTGAGACCACTTTGTTTTTCTTTCCAAGGATTTTAAACGGCCAAGTCCATTCCCTTTTTGTTTCCTGCAGTTCCCAGGCAGAGTGTGTACTCAAATGTCACACCTGGGAATTAGACGCAGTCGTCACCCAGTCACTAAGTTTCGGCTGTCCGTGATAACACATTCCTATGGGACAGCGGCGAGATGCCCTCTGTAGTCATTCCAAATATTTCCCATTTATTTATATATAATTTGACAAAGCATCCGTGACTTAAATGTGTCACACCCTCCATCCTTTAATAAATTCATTATTAGCAATACCGACCTCCTATCTAAACTAGTTATAATTATAAAATAAATGCCTTGATCACATCCCCACTTTTTCGCTTGGTAAGCTTTTGTCCATGCTATTCTTGAAATCAATAAATATTCTATAACCCTTAATTTCAAATGTTTGATTAAACTTTTGTAATTACTCAAAGCACCTCACACATGTTCCCATCTCTTTTAAGCACATTATCGTAATATTATATTAGCCCGAGGAATAGAATATATTGTCTTTAAAACCTTTTGTAATTAATGGAATGTAATGCTAACAATTATTTAGTAAGCGTCCCTGTCTCATATAAGCAGACAGTGGTGTTATATATATATATTTCTATATAAATAAATCTTTGAAATCATTTAAAACTAATTTTGATCTTTTATTTTATTGATTCCTATCACTGTCTCGGTCTATATATCTATTTTCTACATTTCTTTTGTACATCCATAGATGTTAATTAGCAACCCAAACTTATCTTAGTATAGAGTCTCTTTGTTTCTCCCTGACCACCAGGCACCAGTAAAAGGTTATACTAGTAGTAGCATCAGACATGTTATCATGTAGGTGGCGCTGTGAAATTTGGACTTTAGATTCGGACTTAGTATATCTAGAAGGCGACCCCTCCTAGAATGTTCAGTTTCGTGTTTGGGTTTTGAATTCTGCAGTGTGTTAGTGAGATAGATGATTCTGACTGTTGCACCACAACATATTTTAAAGGGAGTAGAAAGTGTGTTTTTTAAAAAATACATTGTTGTAATGACACATAGGTCAGATTTTCTCTAGTTGATGATGTATACATTGCTTGAAAACATGTTGTTTGAGCATCAAATAGGCATAAATAGATCTGAAACAACAAACTAGGCTTGCTAATTCCAAGATCTGGTTTTCAGACTCTATAGTGTTTTGAATTCCAGTGTGGTCTACTTTTGAAGCAGTATTGCAATGACCCATGCCAAAGAAAGATACAACCATTGGTTAAAAGTGTTTTCCACTGTAACTTTGATAGCTATAATTTACTGTTTTTAAAAGTATTTTCAATTTGTATAACAACTTTATCTAGCAGAAGATTTTCTGCAATATGTGGCTAGGAAGAAAATAAACCACACCAGTCAAAATACCTGGAAAATGCAGTCACACCCAAATACTAATGCTGAAATGTGCAAAACCAGCCAGTGGAATGCTTCTATAATGTCATAGAAATGGATAGTGGGATATAAATTACCCATGACTTACTGATATTATATCTCACATAACTTCACCAGTCTCTAGCATCACCAATATTTAAGAAGAAGAACTACCATTGTCAGAGGGACTAATAAAGACAACAATAAAATATTAAAAGAATGATATCTACAAACACCATGGTTTGTAATTGTTTCAATATTTAACATGGTAAGATTTTATCCTTATAAATACCATAATGCCTTAAACTTAAATTTAAACCATCTTTTACTACTATAATATTCAATCTTTTGGGTATGTGTTTATACTTGCGAGTATATATGCAATAGAATTATTTATTCATTATTGATCAATTATCGCACTTTTTAAATTTAATCCATTTAGTTTATGCTTGTAACTCATTCCAAATATATATATTTTTACACACTTATGCTAGTTAATATCCACAGCCCTGATGAATCATGCAGTCTATTGGGGGACATGCAGGGATGATTGTAAAACCTCTAATTGAAGATGATATACCCTTTAAAAGATTTCCAAACGTGAACTTTCTATTGAGAAGGTTTGATGCCTTTGAGTTTAAATTTTTATAGAATCTGAAAAACAAATAAAATATTTTTGGGAGCACTTGTACTTTTAAATTATAAATTACCAACATCATATTGGTTAATATTATTATATATTTTAATTGAATCATTTTTTAATTTGAATTTTATTAACCATTCAATTTTCATATTTATTTGAATCAAAATTTATGATACATAAATATGTATATCTTTGACTGTATAATATACCCAAGTTCAAACACCATCAACTGAGGCATAAAATAGTATTACAATACAATATAATACCTTCAGTGCTTTAAAATATATATTTGAGATTAAGACTCATGCCACTGTATAATATTTTTTTAAAAAACTCTCTAACCCAGCATAAGACAGTAATTAACAAGAATAGAGCTGCCATTTATTCGCAAGCCTCATCTATTACTCTAAAGATTTGTCTCAAACACAGCCTAGAAAGAATAAATATTTAAATCAATCATGCAATGTATTTAAAAGTTTCAAATTGATTTCTTTCAATAAATAGTTGATCAGCTTGATAGTTTTTTTTTTTCATATGTCAAATGCGTTGACCGGGACGCGAACCCGGGCCAGCTGCTTGGACGGCAGCTATCCTAACCACTAGGCCACCAACGCTTGACAGCTCAATTGAGAGTGTTCTCAATTTAAACATTGTCAACAATGATTCAAACAACTGAGAATATGCAATAGAATACATCCAGTGTTTTAATATATATATAATATGCTAAGTTACCGAGTTTTAAAATATTTATTTAATATATATAATATGCTGGGTTAGAGAATTTTAAATATTGTACAGTGGTGTGAGTCTTCAGCTCAAATATTATATATAAATGAAAGCACTGGAGATTACTAACCTGTTTTAATCCATATTAACAGATTTATATCCAAGATTCTATTACATATTTTCATTTATTTGAATCATTGTTGACAATGTTTAAATTGAGAAAACTCTCATGCTTATCAACTAGTGAAAGAAATCAATTTGAAACATATTTAGATACATTGCATGATTGGTTTAAATATTTATTCTTTTTTAGTCTAAATGTTTGAAACAAACGTCTAGATTAATAAATGAGACATGAGAATAAATGGCGGTTCTATTCTAGTTAATTATTATCTTATGCTGGGTTAAAGGGTTTTTTAAATATTTATTATACGATGTTAAGAGTTTTAATCTTGAATATTATGTATATACTGTTACGTACTTAAATTCCAGCTATACATACGTATATATTTAAATGCAGGTATACTTTATATCCCTGAAATATATATAATATAACAGAAATTCTATTAATACAAAAAAATACTTCATTATAAGTTGTATAGGCATGGCAGCTTTATAGTTTAGAGCAAAAAATAATTAGTACCAATATTGCAAAAATATAAATAGCAAATTAGAGATTAATTACGATTTGTACAATATATATTAAATTTATTTAATTGAGATTCATACTTTGTACAGGCTTAAACCTGCATTTATATATGTAATATATGCGGGGTTCGAACTCAGACATTCACACAACCCACCACTCTCAGTGCCATGTCATATTGCTGACCCACCTGATCACACACATGCTGAAAAGATAAATAATCACCAATATACGTATTTCATGCTAAACCAGCAATCATCAGTTGGTCTAGATTTCTATCCTCACACATATAATCAGTACTCAGCTTTATATTAAGATACGTATATTGGTGATTATTTATCTTTTCAACATGTGTGTGATCAGGTGGGTCAGCAATATGAGATGGCACTGAGAGTGGTGGGTTGTGTGAAAGTCTGAGTTCGAACCCCGCATTAATTGAGATTCATAAAAAACTCTAATTAAATCATGTTATGAATGTGCAAAACATAATCGTATTAATTTAATAGCAAAAAATATAATATAATGCTTATTGCATATATGTTCTACTATGACTAGAACCACTCACTATTCACATTCCAAAGGGAGACAAGAATAAACTAATCGATACGTTTATTTATTATAAAAAATCAGAAACATAAAAATAATATATTTGAAAACATAAAAATATGATACTCCTAAAACAAATCTTAAAATATTATAAATAGTGAACAAACAATGATTAATATATATTCAATAAGTAGGATGAGAGCAATCATTATATAAATGCTGTAATAATGACTTTATTGCTTGGAATATCATAAGAAGCTTGAGTAACCGTGAGTGTCAAAATTGATCCTGGGACCTCCTGACACCAAGTCAGACCCTCTACTAATTATCCCAAACCATACCAGATATTTTACTGATCAATATATAATTATAAATAAATGCCTTCATCACAAACTTTCCGACAAATAGTTAGAACATAATGTCAACAAACATCACATGACTACCACTTCTTATGCTTGTGTATAACTGTTGTTAAAACAGGTAAAACTCACTATTGGTATTGCCACACACAGCAAGTATAGGTATTGCCACACATAAGCCTTCTGGCATCCATTGATTACTTTAGCTTGCTGTGTGTGGCAATACGTATAGTGAGTTTTGCCTGTTTTAGAACATAATGTGTGATTAATGTTTTTGACTTTACTGTAGCCATTCACTACTGTTTTACATTGATATTAGTTCTTCTTTAATGGTACAATTATTAGATTTAATTTGCAAATCAGAGTTATTCTGTGATATGGAAAGTGTAAGTTAAAAATTCAAATATATCATATTTTGTCTGTTCATGATTAATATTCAATGGTATAGTTATAAAAAATAAAAAAATAAAAAAAATATCTTTTTTTAAAAATAAGTTTTATGAATAATTTAAAATTATATTTACACTAAGTAATTAAATCTGAATTGCAATATAAAGAAAAGGCTTGAACTCAGACTTTCAAGTTCCCTACATCTACACACTCCATCTTGTACAACTGATACACATGACCACATACATGTAAAAAGATAAATAATCTCCAATATATCTTTTTCATGCTGAACCAAATATATATGATCAGTTTATATTAAGAGAGCAAATCTTCAAACCTCAATAAACAATCTTCAATCTTCTCCACTCTCCAACTCTTCAGCCATCCATATCATTGAAAATCCGATGATGGTTTTAAAGCCCTTGTTGCTGCCAATATTATTGTCATACACATGTTGACTTTAAGTCATTCTAACCCCTCACATATAAAACCTTAATATATCCATTTAAATACCCAGAAGAGGGATGGGCAGAATACAATCTGAATAGGTAATATTCAAATATAAGTATACTAGATTCTATATGACAATAATATTGGTATCAACAAGGGCTATGACTGTTCCATCATTGGATTTTCCATAATATGGATGGGTGAAGAGTTGGAGAGTGAAGAAAGATTGGGGCTTGTCCACTGGGATTTGAAGATTTGTTATCTCAATATAAACTGAGCACTGATTGTATATATGTGTAAGATATGGTAATCTGGACCAACTGATGAGTGCTGGTTCAGCACAAAATACATGTAGTAGAGATCTTTTTTTTTTTTTCAAATGTTGGCGGTCATGTGTATAAGTTGTATAAGATTGCATGCATAGATGTAGGGCGCTTGAAAGTCTGAGTTCAAGCCCCTTCTAATTACATTAAATTTAATATAGACAATATAATATTTACTAAGGCAATAAACCTCAAGAATGTGCGCTTGAAAATGCAAAGGTCTTAACCACAAGCTTACGCTATGGAAGAAAAGAGGGGAACCCTTCTTTACTTCAATCTATTTTCTATATAAATAGGTGAAGCTGAAGCGGTTAGATCTGAGAGGTGAAGCTATTCAATACTTCACTGATTAAGTCCACAATTCCTATTATACATTAGTACTCGCGAAGTTTTTTGATTTACAATGAGTCAATGGAATGATCTTATAGTTAGAAATCTATTAGGATAATTTAAAGTTGTAATTATAGACAATATACTTATATTTGAATATTAATATAAAGAAAAGTTTTTTTTTTTTAAAAAAAAAAGCGAATTAAGAAATGAACATTTTGTTGAACAAACAATTATTTTAGTAAATCAGCAATTAGCCTAAAAGCTGCTTTTTTTAAATAAACAAATGTAAGATTTAAGTTATTGATTAAGTAATATAAACAAAAGAACAAACACAGTAAATTATTTATTAAAAGCGAAACACTTTTAGAAATATTTATTTTGAAAAAATCGTTTTGACATCAGGGTGAAACAGATATAAAAAAAATTTCACTAATAGTAAGCATTCAGTTTTAAATACAATCTTACTGTATTCAATTTTTAGAAAGAGAAACATGGAATACCTAATCAATTAAAAAGCACCAACTAAAAAAAATAGACATCATTAGTTGTTATAAAAATAACTTTAACAAAAGTTATAAGAAATATTACAACCTTTCTATATGTAATCAATATGGGGGGTACAAGCCAAAAATAACCAGAATTATATAATAAAACATTAAAGTGTAAAGATTTGCTCTCTTAATATAGACTGAGCACTGATTATATATATATATGTATGGGAGATGGTAATCTGGACCAACTGATGAGTGCTGGTTTAGCACGAAATATGTATATTGGTGATTATTTATCTTTTCTGCATGTTTGTGGTCATGTGTATCAGTAGTATGGGATGGCGTGGATAGTGAAAGGGCTTGAACGTCTGAGTTCAAATCCCCTATATTTGTAATAAAAATTGTATATTTATTTTTAGGTGTTGCAAATTAAATCATTTCCCAAGTGTAGTCTATCAACTAGTCTAAACTTGTTTTTCACTTTTTGATGTAGTCTGGCAGCACTTGCGAAGTGATGCCTTTTAACGTCTCCATCATTTTTTCTTCATCACCCCATTCACATGGAGTGAAGTAGAGTGAATGTTACTGATAGATACGCTAGTTTGTGCTGAATATAATTAAAAACTTAAGTTTATGCGCTAGTGCAGAAGTCGACAACCTATGGCTTGTGAGCCAAGTATGGCTCTTTGAGCATGCCATTCTGACTCTCCACCAAATATTTAAATAATATTCATATATAATAACAATAACAAGATATTATTCTTTGAAAGCACACTTTGGTCCATATGCTGCAATTCATCATTAACAAATGTTCAGTGAGTAATAATGCGCAAGTTAATTTTACTATTGCAAAATGTATAAGTTACTTATTCATTAATTCTTTTATCTTACTGTCATTATAAAAATTTATTAATTAAATTTTAAATGGATTTTTATGTGGATTTGAATGTTTTTTATTTACAAATACCTAAATAATATCAAAGAATATTGTCTAAATTTTCTTATTTTCATTTATTTAATAGAAAGAGATGATTTTGGGGTGGGTTGCATAACTTCAGTGGGAGATAAATGCAGTTTGATTGGAAATAAATAACAGAGACAGATACTTTGAATTTTATTATTTAATGGAATTAAGGAAGTACAGTAATTTATTTATATTTAAATTTAAGGAAATGGGAATTTTTTAAAATATTTTTATTTTGTTATTTATAGATTATTATTATTATTAAATTTTGTTGCAATTCATTTTAATATTTTAAATAATTTTATTTTTAAAATATCCATCCTTGTCTTGCAGTTTCTACCTTTTTCTAATTTAGTGCAGCTGTTCAAACAATGCTAGTGAATATTGTGCTACAAAATGTAGCCAGGAGTTGGCATTCTTCTCTGTTCTGTGGATAATACAGTGACTTTGCTGACTTTTCTTCAGTACAACAGATCATGGTGAGTGCACTGTAGAAGCAAAGAAGCAAATTTGGTAATGTTTTGAGTTTGTGTTGCTTGCAGTGGCTGTATAATTTTATTTTAATAACAATGGGAACTTTTTACTAAAGAAAGCTTCTGTGTAATTTGTAATTGATTTTCTTTGACATCATAAAAGTGAAACATATGACAATGAACCCGACTACATGATGTAAAATGGACAATGACTCTCATGTTGTCCAAAAAGAATGGACACACAATTTTGCATTTATTAAAAATTTTGGCAGAAAACCAACTTGTCTAACTTGTCATGACAAACTTTTAAATAATAGAAAAAGAAATTTAGAGCAAAAATTTTTCACAAAACATAAGTTTTCAAAAGATTATCCAGCAGGACATGAATGAAAAAAGTCGTGGATGAGTTAAGCAAAAGATATCAACACTTCTATTCAACAATTGGATGAATTCATCAAATGATATAACAGCATCCACATTTGTGGTAGCGCATAATATTATGAAGCAAGGTAAGCCATTCATAGATTGTGAATATATGAAGGAGTGCTGCATAAATATGTTTGTAAAACTTTTCAATGATTTTAAAAACCAAAAAGATATTATTAAATATTTCAAGATATTTCTATTTCTGTTAAAATAATCAAGGACAGATCACTAAAAATGGCAAATGATGTAACTGAACAACAAAATAATGGTATAAAAATATCATCAGTCATTGCTATTACTTTGAATGAATCTACTGCTTTAAGTGATACAGCGCAAATAAGCCTTTTTGCAAAATACAATACATCAGAAAGGCCTTGAGAAGAATTGTTAGCATTACTTCCGCTTAAAGGGAAAACTCGAGGAGAAGATATTATGCTATCTGTCATTCAGTGTTTGCAAAATAAAGGCGTTGATTTCAGTAAGTTAATTTCAATTAGTACAGATGGTGCAGCCAATAGGACTGGCAAAGATAAAGGTTTTATTAATCATATTAATCAATATGTTGAGCATGATGTATTAACTTTTCATTGTATAGTTTGTTAGGAAGCTTTGTATGTACACATATTTCTGGAAGAGATGCCTGAAGTTATGAGTTTGATAATAAAAATTATAAATTTTATTGTATCAAATCACTAAATCATTGACTATTCCAAAACTTTTTATATGAAGTAAAGAGCCAATATTCAGTTTTAGTATTGCATAATAAAATGTGATGGCTTTTCAGAAGCAACATTTTAAAACAATTTGCAACCTGTTTAAGTGAAATTGGAAATTTTTGTATACATGAAAAGCAATAATTATGCTGAATTACATGACCAGCAGTGGTTGCAAAAGGTTCACTTTATAACCATTAAGCATCACATGATCACATCTTCTATACTAGCACATTAATTGTTGATAAACAGAGCAAAACTCTCCATACAGTATTGCCACCTGTGCTAAACAGAGTAATCAATGGATGCCAGAAGGCTTGTGCATAAAATCCCTATCTAATGCCTAGCTTAGATTGAAAATATTTTTTATGTTTTCAATTTCATTCTCATAGTTTTGTAGTTAAGTAGAGATAAAAGGTGTTTGCTAGAGGGTTGCATTAGATTCTAAGATCTAGATGCAGTGCTCTCAGATCCAAAGCTCCTCACTGATGAAGGCCACAAGCCAGAAACTAGTCTGGGGATATTGGATGAGTAGGCATTAGATAGGGATTTTATGCACAAGCCTTCTGGCATCCATTGATTACTCTGTTTAGCACAGGTGGCAATACTGTATGGAGAGTTTTGCTTTGTTCACTTTATAGTAGACATAGTACAGCATTTCAATCATCTAAATGTAAGATTACAGGGAAAGAGTAATATAACTGTACAATTGTTGGAATGAGTTTTGAGAGGAAATTAATTTTGTTCACAGATGATTTGGACAAGAATCATTAACACATTGTACTCATTTCAGATATTATCAACAAAATAATAATAATATTGACTTTGAATATTTTGCAAAATCTTTGAAAAATATTCAAACTTCATTTGCTGATCATTTTTATGACTTCAGAGAATACAGAACCCTTTTATTATTTTTAACTGATCCAATTAATATTGATTTCATGACCTGAATTTTACAAATTTTCCTGCAATCAACCATGCTGAATTTGAGTTACAAATAATAGATCTCAAATGAAAAGAAACATGGAGCTCAAAATTCAGAAAACTTGCCGGCAATTTAGAAAACTATGAGAGACAAAAAGAAGAATTAATTTCTCAACACAAATGGTTTGAATTAAATTCATTAAATGCAGTTGAAAAACTCACATTTGATACTTGGAATTCTCTTCCAGAATCATTTCACCATGTAAAAATATGTGCCTTTGCAATTTTAACTATTTTCAGTTCAATTTATTGTTCTAAACAATCGTTCTCCAAAATGAATCCAATCAAATGCAAATTGAGAAGTTCATTAAATGATGAAAGCTTGGAATCATGCCTTTCATTAAAAGTTCCAAATTATTTACCAAATATTGATACACTATCAAAAGAGATGTAACAGCAGAGGTCACAATAAAAACATTAAGAAATTTATTGTTTTATTCATTTTGTTGTGTTTGTTATTAGTAAAATAAATGTTGAATAAAAGATATGTTTTCCAGTTATGTTTAAATAAAAATTATACTTATCATCCATTTGGGTCTTCCCTTAATTAAGGTTGCCAACTCCTGTGCTAGGGTGCAATCATGATAAAACATGCATTCCCAACTTTGCCACAAAACAGGATGTTTAGATTTTGTGGCACCATGCAAAAGTTTCAGAAATTGTACATTTTAAATGCCTGATTGTTACAAATGAATTCTGATTGCAATTTGCATCCCAAAAAATCAGCATTGTTTTGATATCCCTCATCACACTTTTCTGGAACATGGTGAATTTATCACTTTTATTAAACCACTTGTAAACTTATGTTTTTTTTTCCAGAGCTACTTGCTTGTAAACTGTTTCAACCATTATAACTGTTTTTCCTGCTGTTTTCCTTAAAACAAAATAGAATTTCATGTACCAACTTTTCACCCATTACAAAAAATTGACAAATATGTGAAGCACACTTTAAAAAAAGTGCTATGTGTGACTATAATTTCACACAATGACATTATATGGGACATTGATGTAAAAGTATCCCACAAGAGCTATTTAGAATTAGAAGGATATACTACAACAGATTATTACTACAAATAGAAACATAATGTATGAAATTAATCCTAGAATTAAACTTGGTTGGCATGCTTCTGGTAAAAAGAACATAATATTAAAAGGAAATGTGTCTATGTGTTTGAAAAGGAATGTTTTTAATAAATGTGTTTTACCAGTTTTTTACTTATGGACCTGGGACTTGTACACTTAATAGGAGAACAATACAGAGACTTTATACCACTCAAAGAAGTATGGAGAAATGCATGTTAGGAGTAACAGAAAGAGATTGAAAATGCCATATATGGGTAAGAGAACAAACAGGTATTACTAACATCATTGAAAGAATTAAAATACTGAAGTGGAGTTGGGCTAGACATATTTGTAAAAGAGGTGATAATAGATGGGCAACTAAAATCTTAAACTGGATTCCAAGAGATTGTAAAAGACCTAGAAAGAGACCTCATGTGAGATGAATTGATGAAATAAGAAAGTGTGTAGGGGTGATGTGGAGAAGAGAGGTTAGAGATCAGAGATGAATTGAACTTGGAAAGATCTTTATCCTGCAATGGATTGATGATGATTGACAATGATGATCAAAAGATGCATTTATCAAAAGATGATTCTGGTTACTTTGAGATACAATCTTATATATATATGCAAACAATACTACACTATGCATTATACATATCTCCAGTCCTTCTGAAAATAGCTAATCATCATGTAATTTTATATATTTTTTGGAAGGATGTAGTACTAATATTGGTATTTATCACTTACTTATTTGATATATAACATAGCCAGCAATTTTTCTATTTTTTCACCTGTCCCCCCCCCCTTCTTCACAGATTTTATTGCCTGTATCACTTCTCTATATAAATTGCTGGGCAACTCATATGTAGTAATTGTGGGGTACTTTGTCTTATTTTTTATTGTTATATAATTCATTATAGAACTCTTCCATGCATTTCATGGTGTTATTTCTTTTTTTAATAATAGTTCCATTTCCTTTTTTTAATGCAACAATACCAATATGTTGTTATACACTTTTGAGACTTTTGCTAAATCACAATTATATTTTCTCAGAGTACATTAACTCTTTTTAATACAAATTTACAAACTCCAAATATTTACTTCTTTGGAACATTTAAATTTTTTTTCATATTCTTTCTTCTCTTTATATATTCTCTTGTCTCAGTAGAAAATTTACATTTAAATTGCTGCTTTTTATACAATCTTTCATTGTTGCAATTCTTAAAAGTGTATCAATTATCTCTTTATTGGTTTTATTAAAATAAAAATGATCTTCAAAACCTGTTAATATTTTAAAATGATTTACAAGTTCTAATTTAAATTCAATAGAATATTCCTGAATGGTAGGAGCATGAATTATGAATACTGTTTTTTTTAGTAATTTTTTGTCTTTAGTTTTGCATCTTACACCTCACTAATCGATGATCATTTTCTGTGTTGAATTTATTAAGATCATTACCATCTTGAAATACATATTTTCTGTTACTCAAAATATAATCCAATTCTGCCATACTTTCATTTGGATTCTTCCACATCCATTTTTCATTTAACATTTTTCACCAAAAAAGTATTCATCATATAAAATTTTTATTTTTCTGCAAACTCTGCAAATCTATGTATGACCTCTCTCATTTCTATCATTATAACCAAATTTACCTACAGCACTTTTATCTTTCAATTGTTTACCAATTCTAGCATTAAAGTCTCCCATAACAATTTTAAAATGTTGTTTGGTCTGATCAAAAACCTTTTGTACATCCATATAAAAGTCTTCTACTATTTCATCACCATGAGAAGTTGTTGGGACATAAACTTGAATTATCTGCATTTAGTATTTTTTGTTAATCCGAATAACTAATCTTGCCATCCTGACCAATATTCCATCAATATCCACAATGTTGTGCTTTCGTTTTTTATTTATAATGAATGTTATTCCACTTGTACACTTTTTAAATCAATTGTCTCTTCACTTTTTCTTCTAACTTCACAAAGTCTCACAGTATCCCCCTTCATTTTAGATAGTTCTTTCAATTCCTGCAATATTTCTTCATTTGAAACTGATCTGCACTTGAAATATCTATATCAGGGAATTCCTAGCACCTCTGCCTTTAGTTGCAAACTGTTGCTTGATTAGTGATTTTAAAATCACCTGGGAATAAGGGCCAGAATTTACATGTGTCTATCATGATTGTAAATATCTACTTTAAAAAAGAGTTCATTCAAACATCATTCATTCCACCTTTATAAAAATTTAACTGACGATTCATTTAAGAATTTTCAGATAACTAAGAATAAAGATCATGATGTTTACTGATCTTAAACTCAGAGGTAAAAAGCCAATAAACTCACCATGCTGTTGGTGTATGTCGGTGAGCAGCCCACACATGTTTGTATACTAAATGAATAATCATATGGTAATAGATATTAGAAATTTGGTTTGCCTGGTTTTTTTAAAATCTCAGAAAATGATCAAACTATTTCCTTTCAATCAACAGCAAACTCCTTTCTGTAGCTACTCATATAGATAGATAGATAGATAGATAGATAGATAGATAGATAGATAGATAGATAGATAGATAGATAGATAGATAGATAGATAGATAGATAGATAGATAGATAGATAGATAGATAGATAGATAGATAGATAGATAGATAGATAGATAGATAGATAGATAGATGGATAGATAGATGGATGGATGGATGGATGGATGGATGGATGGATGGATGGATGGATGGATGGATGGATGGATGGATGGATGGATGGATGGATGGATGGATGGATGGATAGATAGATAGATAGATAGATAGATAGATAGATAGATAGATAGATAGATAGATAGATAGATAGATAGATAGATAGATAGATAGATTTTAAACTGGATGTAGCGATATTATAATTTACTTTGTTTTTTTATTATTTTTGATAGATTCGAATTTTTGATCATTTCATGCAGTTTATATGTTTTCATATTATATGTATTCAGTAGCCTCCATAGCCGCAATTTTCATATACACGGTTTCAATTACTGTATAGGATAAAAATAAACCTTAATATTTAAAAAAAAAAAATTTATTTCGCTAAACATCACAAATAAATAGCTGATATAATCTTTTTATTATATCTTATAATTTTTATAATTTAATAGAATTAATAGATAACCTAGTTTCTAATTTAATACAATCACTTATCTTTAATTTTATCACAAAAGTAATTTTAAAGGACTGTTTTTAAATTTTTTAAAACAATTTACCTAGTAGTTTTTTTCTTTTTTTGCCTTAAAAAGTAAAATGTTATCTTTTTTTCATAAAACATATATATAAAATAAGTGTGAAATTACTAATTAAAGTCGTAACTCTATAAGATTTTAATTCTTTTCTTTAATTATGTAAATTTATCAATAACTTAAAAGAAAAATTTGTTTGACAATTTAACAAATAATTTGCTGAGCATCGCTTTCGACCGCCGGGTGGGGTGGGGGATGGGCATAATCATAGCGCTTCAACTTATCGTCCAAACTGGTGTTAATATAGATTAAGGTTGTATTTTTGTAAATTATTTTTATTCATGTTTTTTTTTTCGTCACTATTGTTTAATAATTTTTTTGTACAATTATAAGTATGTATATTGTATATACATGTTGAAAAACATCTGCACTACAACACATATCCATGACAAATCTTGTAATCAAATGTTGCAGATATGGAGGCATAATATATACATATTTAACCAAACAAATTATGTGTGAGTATGTAAAGCAATCTTTAAATAGCGAATTGAAAAGTAAAGATCTCTCCAGCAGCATATAGTAAAAGAATAATGGAGAGTATACTCCTATGCTTTGCTAATTACTGTTTATTGTTTAGATAAAAATAGTTTTATACTTCGAGATGTTTACCTGAAATAAAAATCCTAAGTTTCATTGATATCTGCATGTTTTACTTAACTTGAATTTGAAAATGTTTTATAGATATGACAGATGAAAAATGTTGCAAACGCATCTGTAGGCCATAAAAATACTATAAAACAGCTTCTAAATATCCCATACAGACAAAAAGTCTTTCTAATATATTTCTACATTAATGAAGACTAGATAAATGTCAGACAATAAGGTCATATTAATTTTTCTTACTGTTTTAAATATATATATATATATACTGCAAATCACTAGTGAAGTTACTTACAGGCCAGCTAGGATTAAAGAAAAATACTAAACTTGTCTGGATTTAATAACAAAAATTAATTAAATCAGTATAAAAGGATTAAATTAGTTTGTTTCTTTAATTAATTCTCATGAGTCTTATAACAGTATTAACACCTATTAAACATTGCAAATTGATATTATTTGGGCATTTTGTGTATGATATCCTCTTTTATCATGATTAACTGTTTAAAAAAGAAATAGTGTAATGAATGTAATTCAAATCTTCATAAGAATAACGTTAGAAATGTTTATAAGATTAGTGGTGTCATAAAATTGCAGTAATTATTTTTATATATTCACAATAATATATTTAAGGAATGTATGGGTAATATTATTGAAATTTTGCTTCCATATGAGATGCAACAATTTAATTCCTGGAATGGCCGTATGGTGCCACCTGTGACCTAACTGTATTGAAATCACAAAGGTATTTATGTTTGAACATGTTTAAATTAACACAAATATAAATTTTAGCTGATAGAACTAGTTGTTAGTTATGTATTGAGAAGATAATAAATACCTGTGTGTATGTTTTGCTTTGCGTATAAAATGTTGATAAATTTTGAGCAACATATTAATATTAAATTTTGTCTGAAAATCAGTAAAGAACATACTGAAATGCTATAACTGTTGCAAGTAGTGTATGAATGAAAATGAAGATGTTATGAAGAAACTGAATATGTTTGAGTAGTGTAAGTGAATAGGGTAATTGGTTCAGAAATGGGCAAGAAGATGTGATGGATAATCCCACAAGTGAATAGCCAAAAACAACAATGACTGACATTAATACTAACAAAGTACAAGATGCAATATGGTATGACAGATGATTAAGTGTGAGCTTGGTAGCTGAAGAATTGCACATTAATTGTAAGTTTGTGTCTTGGGTCTTGATGAATGAACAAAAACAGTGTTACTCATTGGGAAAGACTTTTTGGCCAAAATATCAGTTATATGAATAGACCATCCTGCCTATTGACCTAACTTAGCTCCCTGTAATTTTTGGTTATTTCCAAAATTAAAACTGCACTAAATGGATGAAAATTTTCTACTATAACTGATATTCAAAAGAATGTAAGAGAGCTGCTCAACAATGTTCCTAAAAATGAGTTCCAGATATGTTTCTTGAAATGGGAATGTCATTTTAATTGGGGTATAAATGCACAAAGGAACTACTTTGAAGACGACAGTAACCATTAGTGTACATCCATATATATATTTTATAATGGTGCATTCTGGGAATTAAATTGTCATATCATGCTCTTAATTCACTCAAAATAATTTAGTAAAAATTATATAAATAATGATACAAACAAGCATGCATTGCTAAATGCAAAAATGTCATTGGGGAAAAAAAGTCCTTTCTCATGAAGCTATGACTGTCAGCACTGGGAGAGAATTGACCGAGCATTTAACATCTGTGCTGTGAAACATCAAGTTCATTATTAAGAAATGGATAAGACAAATTCACATTTCAAAACAAAAGTTCTAAGGATACAAAGAATAAGTGACTTAATGGATGTTCTAGAACACTCACAATTTACCATCTATGCCCAAAATGGATTAATGAGGATTGCTGGAATGATTCATTAAGACATTTTCCCTTTCGAACTTTAAAGCGACATTTAGGTTGACATCATGAATTTTATTTATTTGTATATTTTGTATAAATGTTTTTTTTTTCACATCATTACTTTAAGATGAGTACAAAGGAGAACATAAATGTTAATACATAATATATGTTCAAGTGTATCAGTGTTACGAGATAGTGTGGAGAGTGGTGGGTTATGTGAAAGTCTGTGCTTATATACCCTACACATTGCCATTATTGTAAATAAATTAAAATATAGGTTATGATGGGCACTTGCTTGCATACATATCCAATCATCATCAAAGGGGAAAGATAAGATTTATTTAAGACACAATTATTACAAACATGTACAATTGCATCATATATATTTTCCTTTGTTTGTTTATACTAATAGTTATGTTAACTGTTTTCAGTATACTTGACTAATTATTTCTATCATAAATGGTCTTTCTTGTCTGTATCATAACTGCAGTACATAACAGGAGGATCCCATATCATCTCTATGACAGATAGGAAGTTAATATATCAAGTTAATGAAAATAAAATGAATTATGATTTTCAAATAATTATATAATAAGCAAGGATGATTAAGATAATCATAAACATAATATAAATTTTATTTATGTTGACAGGCTATTCTTTATAGGAGATAAGGGTTTGGAATAATAATTGGAATCAAGTACAAGCAAAGGATAACCATAGATGACGAATTAAATGTTTTATAAAAAATAAAAGTCATATATCACATGACCCATTTATTTTTTTAAGCTTGTAAAATGTAAACAAATAGCTTTGCTTATTGCTCAACAAGCTTTGTGATAAATGCTAACCAAGAGAAAGCATTTAAAATATCTCTATCAGAAACCATACCCAATGCCCTGACAAATGGTTTCATGCTTTGACACTCCTCAAAGGGGTGCTAGTGTAGTTTCAGACACTAGATCTAAAAATACCAACCCAAACCCAGCATTTATCTAAGAGTTAACCATTGAGTAGAAAATCTGAAATTTTCAGACACTTAAATGTCTTCAAACCCAGCTATCTAACTCAAATAGCTATATGGGGCTGAGAGATCTTTGGCCAAACCATATATTAGTAGTCCCCATTGGTCAGGGAATTGGGTGTGGTTTCTGATAGAGATATTTTATATGCTTTCTCTTCATTAGTATTTGTCACAAAGCTTGTTGAGCAAATAGCAAAACTCTTTGTTTACATCTACAAGCTTAAAAAGAGAAATGGAGCATGTGATATATGACTCTTTTTTTATTTTTTATTGACTATTTATAGTCCTTGCTTTAAATCTTAAGTGATGTTATATTGCTAAGAGTATTAATATATGTTTTGGCTGAAGATGTCTCAGCCACATATAGATATTTGAGCTAGATAGCTGGGTTTGAAGACATTTAAGTGTCTGAAAATTTCAGATTTTCTACTCAATGGTTAACTCTTAGATAAATATTGGCTTTGAGTTGGTATTTTTAGACCTAGGGTCTAACACTATCCTATCACCTCCATGAGAAGTTCCAAAGCATGAAACTATTGGTCAGGGGATTGGGTGTGGTTTCTTATAGAGACATTTTAAATGCTTTCTCTTGGTTAGCATTTATCACAAAGCTTGTTGAGCAATTAGCAAAGCTCTTTGTTTAAATGTTTTATAGTTTATTATACATTTTCTTTATTAAAAATGTTGCATACTGTAAATATAGTTTTTAAATATATGCAAGTGTTTAAATTAGACTCTCGATGTAATTTTTTTAATTCACTTTTCAATTGATCATATATTATCGCATACTTATAAATATCTTTGCACATTTACTTATATTTTTATATGTTTATACCTACCATTAAACACTTACACATGTTAATGCCTATCCTTATTTTAAGTGATAGTAATATACTCTGAACTAAATGATAATGCAGATTCTCCATGAGTTTGAAACTTGGGAGTAGTAGAAACAAAAGAGGGTAAAAATTTAGGTATATAGTTTGATATTTATTTGATCACTAACCTCTTCTCTTTTAATAATGAAATTAAAGTGTAAGTATATAAGTGCAAGGATCAATGACAAACTTTTTTATTCATTGTGACGACCTATCTAACCTATTTTCATACCAGATAAAATTACATTTAGTTTCAGTATGTATGTAGATATATGAATATTAATATGTTCATGTATATATATATTCATGTATTTGTATTTGTTGTAGTTCTGAAGAATATTTCTGGGGCAATTGAAACTATCAATAATGGGTTATAATTATATAAAGCAGTCTAAAAGTAATAAGGAAACTAAATGATATTGATATTTTCTTATATATTGGGAGACAGAAAAATTTAAAAGTGACTACTGTTCTATAAATAGTCAAAATAAGAGTCATAGATTATATGACCCTATCTCTTAAGCTTGAAAGTTATAAACAATGAGGATGCAGCACTTAAAATATCTCTGTCAGGAATCCCTCCCCAAACCCCTGACCATGGTTTCGTACTTTGGCACTTCTCAGAGAGGTGTCATGGTAGGTTCAGACACTAGATCTAAAAATACCAAACCAAAGCCAAGCACTTATCTAAAAGTTATCTATTGAGTGGAAAATCTGAAATTTTCAGACATCTTCAAACCCAGCTATCCATCTCAAATAACTATATGGGGCTGATAAATCTTCAGCCATACCATATAGTAGTCATCTTAGCAATATAAAATTGCATAAGACTTATGGCAGAGACTATAAATAGTCAAAATAAGAGTCATAGATCACATGACCCTATCTCTTAAGCTTGAAAGTTATAAACAATGAGGATTTCCAATTCCCCTACTACTGTTCTAGTCTTTCTTTATGTAGATAAGTTTAAAATGTTTGTTTACTAGCAATTTAAGATCATTGCTAATTTAATTTCACACTCTTTGTTTGAATAAGTCTGAATTTCAAAATATAACATCATTTAGCATATGACTCAAGAAGGTATCCTTTTGAGTTTGCTTGTTTGAGGTTCAGACTTTATATTTATTCACCAGAGGGTGTTGCTGAAATACCTTAATGTGTGGAAGGGTAATTTGAATATATATATATATATATATATATATATATATATATATATATATATATATATATAATGACAAAGATAAAAGACCTTTAAATAATTCACTCGAGGGTTCTCCATCATGATCTCATAGAAATCTAATGAAAAAAGTTCATTACTTAGCAGGTTTTCCAAAATGAATGATGTTTTGCTATTCTTGTTTTATCCTCATATTCATCATCATAATCATCAACCATTATCAATCCACATCAGGATCGTCTTTCCAAGTTCAATCCATCTCCAATATTTAGCTTCTCTTTTCCACATCATCCCTGCACACTTTCTTTTTTATTTCATCTATCCATCTCACATGTGGTCTCTCTCTAGGTCTTTTACAATCTTTTGGAATCCAATTTAAGATTTCAATTGTCCATCTATTATCATATCTTCTAACTATATGTCTGGCCCAATCCAATCTTTTAATTTTTTCAATGAGGTCAGTAACACCTGTTGGTTCTCTTACCCATATATTGCATTTTTGATCTCTTCTTGTTACTCCAACATGCATCTCTCCATACTTCTTTGAGTGGTCTGAAGTCTCCATATTGCTCTTCTAGTAATTGACCAAGTCTCAGATCCATAAGTAAGAACTGGTAAAATACATTTATTAAAAACCTTCCTTTTTAAACACATAGGCATATTTCCATTTAGTATCAAGTTATTTCTATCAAAAGCACTCCAATCAAGTTTAATTCTATGAATAATTTTATCCATTATGTTTCCATCTGTATTAATAATCTGACCAAGGTATTTGTAGCTGTTAACTTTTTCTAACTCACTATATTCAATTTTTATTTTCATATTTTGAAGAAATCCATTAAACATTACTTTAGTCTTTTTAACATTTATCTTTAGACCCATTTCCTGAGCTCTAAAGCATTATTTGCAAAAATAACCACATCATCTGCAAAATCTAAATGACTTAAATAATCTCCATTTACTTTCACTCAAGTTAAATATTTATATATCACTCAATATTGGATGATGTAGATGCTAACCCCTTCAATACACAATGCTTGCAATTTGTCTTTTAATCCAAGATGAATAGATTCTAAACAAATTTAGAGTGTTTTTTTAGGTAGCCATCCTATAAAATGTCCAACTAATTATCTAATATTGGTTAATAAATGATAGTTATTCTTACATAAAAGTGTAAGATAAGGATGAATGCTTATTCAAATCCCCACCATTTGGTATTTGCAAACTTGGTGAGTAATGTTTGTCCCCCCCCCCCATTGTTCTTGGATAGGAGGCTATTATACAGATCTGTGCCCTGAAATTGGTTGTTTAAAGGCTATTTTATCATCATGTATTAATTAATTAGTTGATATGGTTATGGTCCAATTATCTAACAAAAATCTTAAATCTGATTAGAACGAAATTTTTTCAAGTATCTGACTTGGGTTCGAATACATGGTAGATGGATGTATTAATATGAGATTGTTTTTATTTTCTTGCTGAATTTTTAGGATTGTCCCTTATCTTTGCTATCTAACTATTGTCCCCATCTTTTAGACATTGTAGCTAATAAACTTTGCAATGCTAGAGTTGTACACATAAATTACTGTGAGTCTCTTCTACCTGTTTTCTTTGCTGACTTGCTTTACAAATACCTGTTTTCATCATTAGAGACCACAGTTTCTTCAAAACGTGCAAGCCCTTTATTTTCTGCCAATATCTCTCTCACAATACAAGAGTTCCAGTGAAATATACGATTTTTTTCCCCATGTGTCATAGCATCGGCCGGGAAACAAACTTGCTAACCAGGGACAACTGCTTGTAAGGCAGCCGTGCTAACCACTCGACCACCAACGCTTGACAATTGTCAATCTAAAATCACATTTACTCAAATATATCAGTATTATAAAGTCATAATTTCTTTTCAATTCAGATTTTTAAATATCTTTAAATAAAATGAAGCATTGTAATATAAGATCGTGATTTATTTATTTTTTACATTTAATTATGAAATAAAAACAAGTTCTATCTTTTTTGTTTTATTTATAAAGTTGTAATATAGATACATTGTTGCATAAAAAGATTATATGTAATTTTATCAGCTAATCATTGACATTTAAATTTGAATGAAATAAAAAAAATCAAGTTTTCGAGACTATAACAAAATAAAGCTGTTATCGAATGATATATTTCAGTCTTATCACACCCACTTATCTTTTAAATAAAAAAAATTTGAATTTTTTATTCCCGTTAGATTAAGATTGTCTTTCACATATATATTACAAATGAGTTTATTATTAGTTATTAAATAAAACAATACATTTATGAAGGTTTGTACTTCATTTTCCTTCGAGAGAAGAACTTATTTGTTGATACTGATAATTTATTTTTTTTAAAAAAGATAAATTAAAGGACTTAAAGTGCAGGAATTTATAATCTTATTTGTATTTATTAACTAAACTTTCACTCGCGTACTTTATTACTTTTCTTTGTAACCGCCATCTATTGGAGAGTTCAATAAATGTTACATTGAAAATATTATTATAAAGCAAATTTTTTATATATTATTTCTTATGATGCCCTAGCTAGTAAAGTAAGAAAGTTGTATAGTTTAAAACCTCCCTTGAGAAATATATTATATGTGGGGAGGGGGGGCGACGACTTGAAATTGATATAATAAGAAAGGTCTATTAGAAGATAGCAAAAAGATAGACTTTTTATTTATATAGAGAAGTTTGGAATTAGAAAATCAATGCTCAGAAAAATGTAATTCCAAATAAATAACTGATAAAATGATCAAATAATTTGCATTTCTTTTTTTTTTTCGTCTTATCACATGTATATGTTGACTAAATAAATAAACACATTTTGCAAATACTTAACATTTTATATTGATATTTAATAGAATATAGACAAATGATAAAAAGACTAATGTTCGATGGATTTTTCAAAAGAAAAAAATAAAAACTGATAACTACTATGAAATGGGAACATAATGAATAAAATTAATCATAGAATTGAACTTGAATGGAGTGTTTTTGGTAGAAATAATTTAATATTAAAAGGAAATATGTCTATTATTGAAAAGGAATGTTTTTAATAAATGTATTTTAACAGTTCTTATCCGAAACTTGGACACTTTTTTTTTAATATGTCAAATGCGTTGATCGGGAAGTGAACCCGGGCCAGCTGCTTGGAAGGCAGCTATGCTAACCGCTAGACCACCAATGCTTGACGGCACTTTTTTTTTTTATCAAAAAAAAAAAAAAAAACCCGCTTATTTTAACTTATTAGTTACATTGGAACTTTTAAGACATTGATAGAAAAGCAATACAGAGACTTCAGATCACTCAATCAAGTTATGGGAAGATGTGTTAGGGATCTAAAACAAAATACATAGTTGAGAAAACAAACAGGTGTTATTGATATCATTGAAAGAATTGGAAATATGGATAGAAGAGATGATAATAGATGGATAGATGAAATTTTAAATTGGATTCCAAGAGATTGTAAAAGAGCTAGAAAGAGACCACATGTGAGATGGATGGATGAAATAAGGAAGTGGTGTGTGGTGATGTGGAAAAGAGAGACTAGAGGTTGGGGAGACTAGATTAAATTTAAAAAGACCTTCATCCTGCAATGGATCACTAATGGTTGAAAGTGAGGACCATATTTTAGTTTTATAAATGGCCTTTACTGGTAAAGTGAAAAGATTAAAAAGCCTAAAATCTTCCATAAAAATGTGTTAGAGATGTAGAAAACATATTGAAATTAATCTATTAGTTTCAGCATTAAAACAAAAGGGTGACTTTATTTTATACATGTAGAGAAGAAGATATAAATGCCAGTGTGTGTAAATGCTTACTTTTGACAAAAGGGAGTAGACCATTGATCATTGTGTCCATTCAACAATTAATATATATAATATTTAATTTAACATACACACACAATCTAGTTTATATATATATTGGAGGTTTTTCACGTGTGTGTGGTCATGGGTATTGGTTGAATGAGATAGAGTGGTTAGCTGATGGAAACTTGAAGGTCTGTGTTCAATTCCCCTAGAATTATATATATATATAATTGTAAGGAATATATATATATATATGAATACCCTCAAATTACAAAAATAGTGCTTATATATACTATGTTCTATGAGCTGGTTTTGGAACTAGGCTGGATAAAGAAAAACTTTTAGGTTCTAAGAGGGCTTTGATTTCTCTTTTAAGAAATAGCCACAGACAATACAACCAATCATATCAGTTGATAAATGAGTATATAATTTTTAATAAGTAGAAGATAAAATAGGGATGAAGAACTACTCAAGCATCTCTTCACATTTAGCAAGCTAGATTGGCATTCTTTACTGTTTTATGAAGGACCTTGCACTACAACAAGCTATTTGAAAAAAACTGTTTTACATTGTTTTTATAGTTAAGTTCTCTGACTGAAGGCAGATTACATGATCAAGCGGCAACTTAACATAATTTATTGTACCTAATGAATAATATTTCTGTCCTGTAATTTTCGCTACATCACTCTCACATATGACAGGAACTGATTTCTGTTTACTTTTAACACATTATGGAGGAATGTAATTATAAACATATGACTAAAGACATAAAAAAAATTATGATCTCCAAGATGCACATTTCATGCTGAACCAGTACTCATCAGTTGGCCCAAATCACAATCTCTTACACGTATCTTTATATTATTACTCAGTTTATATAGATAGCAAATTACTACAGTTTAATTGATAAGTGTCAAACTCACTGCCATCACAACTTTGATACAAGCCACTTAATGGAAGTGAATTAATAATTTTTAGTAGTCATTCATTAGATTAGAGATTATCCACTTGATGAATGATATTACTGTAGTGTAAATTTTCATTACGCAACTCTCATGCAAGGTAAGTTCTGGTTTCTATCTGCTTTTAACACCCTGTGGAGGGGTGAAATTATAAACGTGACAAATACATGTTAAAAAGATATATGTGTATAATTTCACCCCTCCACAAGATGTTAAAAGCACATAAAATTCAGCCCTACCTTGGCGAGAGTGATGTACTGAAAATTGTAATACAGAAATGTTATTTATTAAGTGGATGCTCTCTAGTCTAATGAAAGACTAATAATAATTATTAATATGATGTATCCTAGTGTGTCAATTTTAAAGTTATATTATACAGTTAATGGGTCCTTATATCATTAAGTTACATCATTATTATTATTATTATTATCATTAAAAATTGCCATTTTAATTCTACAAAAATTAAGGGTAAAAAACAAGAGTAAAATGGTAAAAATGTGTATTGTGAAGATTATACAAACTAATCCATGATCTACCTTCATCATCATTATCAATCCACTTCAGATGAAGGTCTTTTCAAGTTCAAATCATCTTCTCTGATCTTTAGCTTCTCTTCTCCACATCATCCCTGCACACTTTCTTATTTCATCCATCCTTCTCACATGTGGTCACTTTCTGGGTTTTTTACAATCTCTTGGAATCCAGTTTAAGATTTCAATTGTCCATCTATTATCATCTCTTCTAGCAATATGTCCAGCCCAACTCCACTTCAGTTTTTTAATTTTTTCAAAGAGGTCAATAACACTTGATTGTTCTCTTATTTATATATATATATATAAAATACATATTTTGCGGGTTCATCCGTGTTAAAAACTTTTAATATCAATATACTGACGTTTCGACTTGGTCACACAAGCCATCCACAGCTCTGTGGATGGCTTGTGTGACCAAGTCGAAACATCAGTATATTGATATTCAAAGTTTTTAATACGGATGAACCCGCAAAATATGTATTTTATATATTTAACCCGTGCAAATCTTCGTTTTAACATATATATATATCTTAATAATTCAAACAAATATATTTAACACAGTATTCAAAATTAAAAAATATATTCTTTACCAGAAGTACTTTCAATTGTTTCACTGACAATCTTTATCAACTGTTAATATAAACGTACAAAAAATAAAAGCTTGCATTACCCATCATTCAATCTATTCAAATTTCCCACAATTCTGTTGTCTTTATATTAGCCGATTATTTATTCATTAAACCATCTCTATTCCTAGATATCATCATTGCCTCTTTAATTTTATCTAGGAATAGAGGTGGTTTAATGAATAAACAATCGGCTAATATAAAGACAACAGAATTGTGGGAAATTTGAATAGATTGAATGATGGGTAATGCAAGTTTTTATTTTCCATATGTTTATATTAACAGTTGATAAAGATTGTCTGTGAAACAATTGAAAGTACTTCTGGTAAAGAATATATTATTTAATTTTGAATACTGTGTTAAATATATTTGTTTGAATTATTATTATATGATTTAAAAATACAGACATTTAATGGTTATATATATATATATATATATCACAACACATTCTTCTATCTAATTAAAATCTTCAAAGATTAGTCATTTACCTTCACAATTAATCTTTAATTTTGAAAAACTTCAACACTTTCTCTACCTGGAATCTCTCATTGCATTTTATATCCATCCATATCTTGTAATGAGAGCCATCATTCTTGCACATCAGTAGGTTTTCAAGACAATGTTCTTATTATAAATGTAATCTGCCTTATTTATTAAAACAAGCTAAAGTTTACTTTAATATGATACTGTTCATTTACTTCTGAGGCACAGTACGTTGAACATGTATTTTCACAATAGAATAATCAATAATATTGCATTCAGCACAATAAATGTACATATTAAATGATTGCATTACCAACATATTTTTAGAATTTTGTGAAATATTCTTAAATGAAAGTTTTGCAGTATTGTTACGTTATATTAATGGAAAGAAGATTTCTGTTCTACTTCATACTATATAAATTAGGCAAAAATCTTGCTTACAACTAATTTATCGCTTATTGTTTTGCAGCATAAGCCCAACTTTCCACCTAAAAAACTATGAAGATAATTGAATTGATTCATATTTTCAAGATGGTAACTATCCATGAAAAAAAAATTTATTTTTTTTTCCTTGATGCTAATCACTTATTAGGAACATTAGTTGTTAAATCAATTTTTTTTATAGATTGCATTAAAAAGATTAAAACCATTCTACAGTTCATCTTTTGAGTTACTAAAAATATCATATTCATTACAATGTTCTAATTTTAGAAGCCAAAAAAATGAAATTTCTATTTGCTTTCCAAGTTCAAATTAAAATCTCCATGGAAACTAACTAACCTACATACCCCACCCCCCATAACATTAATACCAGTTTTCATTTTAAACATCTCAATGTTTTTATCATCCATAATAACACTTCTTTCCATACCTTAATGTAGAAGCTGCATAAGAGACTTTTATTGTGAACTGTTTTCAAATATTGACTCATCTTTTCAATGAAGTGAGTAAAATATCTTTACTAACATAAATAAATCACACTTTTGTTTGGTTTCAAATATTGACTCATCTTTTCAATGAAGTGAGTAAAATATCTTTACTAACATAAATAAATCACACTTTTGTTTGGATCATCATCTTGCAATTTGTTCTGGCAACAAAATTGTGCATGTAATGATTTTTTATTCTTCAAAATCACACTCCATCTCTTGTAACTATTCAACTATAATGGAAAGCATTCTATTCAGTACAAATCAATGGAAGTACTCTTTCTATCCTAGATACAATATAAAAGCTATAAAAATAGAATTATCTTTAATATATATATATATATATATATATATATATATATATATTGCAACAGGTCAGGTATAATCAAGCCCTGTTGCGATAATTAGACAAATACGTATTCATATACTTAACGCATTATTAAAAAATATATATATCTTATTACTAACATATTATTAAAAATATATATTACATTACTAACAAAATTAATATTTACAGTTTGATGTACAATCAACGGTCATTTGCGTGGTTGTACAGAATTGATTTAGTTATTTTAATTAAAAAGAACTCATAGAAGAGGTATGGGGGGTTATACACTTGCTCTGATTTTTTTCTCTCTTTTGCCAAACCCAGCTATACACATCGCTATGTATATGTGTGAGTGCGTTTTTGAACCATTAAAAATGAAAATTCACAAAATAAAAATAAAAAATATTTTGTTTGATAAACTTTTAAATATATACATATTAAGTCAACAAAAGAACTTTAAATATCAAGATGAAAGACTAATTTTGCAGAACAATGGAAGTAATTATTATAAAAATCGTGGAATGTCTAATACTAATTAAATATTAATTGGAAAGAAATAGGTGTAAAAAGCTTTTGTGGTGCATTTTAACAAAGGCATATGGAATGTGAATGGAAATATAATTAAAAAAAGAGTCAAAAGAAAGATAAGTTTGATAATTAAAGAAAAATTAAATTAATTATTTAGTATAAGTTTGGAGGTAGAAGAAAGCGGACGGTCAATGTGATACACATTTTGATAAAATATGGTCAGGCTGGGTAGAGGCTTCAACATGCAGAAGGTCCGAATCCTTTGCACCCGAATGTATAGCAGCTGCCGATAGCGGAGATGGACATCAAGCCCAGAGAATTCACTTCAATAAGCAACAATATTGAATCGCCAGAAGAGAAAGAAAATAAATAAATAAACAGACTTTAGCCATGGAACCCGAACTTCAAAAAAAAAAAAACAAAGTTCGTTCACCGACAAAGGACCGAAGATTCCATTTTCACCAAGAGGATTCGATCAATTCCCTGGGGAAACCAGGTGTTTTCTTTTAATTACATCTATATATGTCACTTTTAGTAAGCTTACTCCACGTATTTGAGAAAACTGTTTATTTGACACAATTGTGAACTTAAAATTTATTTTCTTTGCCCGGAGAGGTCAAACTATTTACTACGGAATTTATTAGTGTATAAATTAGTCCAATTAAATCTTCGGTGCAAAATACATGTAATAGCATATTTGTGTGTGTGGGAGTTTTGGCAAAAAGAGAAAGGAGCAAACAAAGAAAAAAAGAAAACTGATATAAATCTTTGATTTAAAAGAGACACTGGTTTAACTTAAGTAAATAATATTTTTTTTTTTATACATATGTAAATATCATAGCTAATAAATGTATATAAAATGAATGATTTTTTTTTTTTGTTTTGTTTTTATGTTATGAGTTTTTTTTTTGTTTAAAATAAAAAAAGGAGTTAGATCTACTGCCGGTAAATTTTACCACCAGCCCTGAGCAGAGCTAGTCCAGGGGCATTTCCATATTGGTATTCCAGTTCTCCCAGCATAATTCTTATAGAAATATGGGATTGGCGCTTGAGGTCATAAATTGATGCTCATAAATATGCTGGGGCAATAAAATGGAATAATTTAAGAATAGATATTCTTTTAAACCATTACGCATATACGTGTATCGTTATATATACATACACGCAATCCTACAAGACTACATATATGCGTAATATATATATATGGAAAATGGCAAATCCCGTTATAATGGCGACCCAACAAAAGGACATCGAAGAGAAGTAGGTCAATGAGGGAAAGAAAAATATGAAAGAATTTAGCATGATTTTTTTTTTGAGAAAGCAAATAAATGTATACATATCGGTTTTGTCAGATCATTATTGTTTTAGCTAATAACGGAAGTTATATTATATTGGCAGAGTTGGATGTAGTTAATATTGAGTTTTATAAGTAAAAAAAAAAAACTTTTAGTCTATATGAAAAATACCAACTGAGTGCAGAAGATAAAAGCGTTTCATAAAGTAATCAGTTTAGGTTAGACTGGTTTTTTTTAAAGAACTTTCAGTTTGTTATGGATTTTTTTTTTGTAAATAATGAACGTAAATGTTTTATTGTTCATGATTGATTTTTTTTAAAAAAAAAAAGTAATACAGATATTTTAAAAGAAAAAAGTAAACGAGTGTTTTAAGTGGTTAACCTTTATAATTAATCCATTTTAATTAGATACAAAATAATTATTTTTGCCTTCTGTCACTTATTACTATAAGATGTCATAACCAGATAAAAATAATTTATATATATATATATATTAAATTGATGTCATTTTAAAAGAAATTCGAGAAATGCATTTTATTTAATTTACACCCACACAGTAGCTATGCTTTTTAATATATTTTCACTTTTTGCTTTTATAATCATTCGACAATTTCTGAATTTGAAACTAACTTTGAAACGAAGGTTTTGAAATAACAATAGTCTATCTGTACTAGTTTTCAAAACGGGGTTTTATAAAAGTGAAACACAAGAGTACGTCGAAACAACATAATGAAATATCAATCAGTCCACGGTCAAATTATAAATATATATACTTAAGAAATATTGAAGGCATAAGAAAGTCCAGAAAGGGGGCAGCACTGTGCTTTGGGGGTTTGGGATTTCGGAACCTAGCACGTAGAAAAATATATATACATCACATAAAGAGGATGGAGTTGATAAGAATAAAAGTATATGGAGGGAAGAAGGAAAAGACACCAGTAGAGCACCTTAGGAGTCTGCAAAGATAGTTTGTGTAATATGGAACACTAGACAAGGTTAAAATGATAATAGCATCGTACCACCTAGAAGGGCAGGTCATGGATTGGTGGAATTCATTGCTAAATCAACCGCAGACATTTTTAGATTACAAGATAGCCCTAGAGAGAGTTTTCTGGAGTGAAGAAAGGAAGGACAACATTAGATCCCAATTGATAAGAGAGAAGTTTCAAGAGGATGGACCAGAGGAATATGTTCATTTTTTTAGGCGTCAAGTAGCCACACTTAGGACATTAGAAGCATGTAATTTGTCAGAGAAACAGATTGTGAAGACCATCTGCAGAAATCTGCCAATAAGAATAAGATTGATGCTAGAGGAAGGAGGAGATAACCCATCTAAAGAAATAGACGAGATATTGAGTCAAATGGAAATAAGTGCGGAAATGAGACGGATTCGAGAGAAAAAGGAAATAGACCAAAGGAAAGACATAATATTCAGACAGCAACCGAACTCAAAACACATGGGAAACCTAATTTGTTCATGGGAGAACTGCGTACCTAGTTATGCATGCCAAACATGTCCGAAAATAAAGATAGCAGCAGGACAGACCAAAGTAGAAGCGCTTATTGATTCAGGGAGTCGGGTCTCTGTAATAACAGAAAGATTGTATCATAAACTCACCAGAGAACAACCAAATATACCTGTTTTACCATTGAAAGCTGTACAAGTGGCAATGGCCAACAACAGAAAGGCCAAGGTTAAACCCAAACAAAATGGCTAGATGTCAAAATCCATGGAGTAAGTTGCCCCCATGTATTCCTAATCATGAAAAATTTGATTTGTGATGTTTTATTGGGAACTGACTTTTTATACAAATATAAGTGCAAGTTGAACTACGAAAGGAGACAAGCCACGTGTAACGGGGAGGTGATTGGATTTATAATGGATAGCACGGATAGTTCAATAGGTGCTGTGAAAGTTGTAGGAGAACACAATGATGATTTGATAATGAAAAAAATAGACCAGGTGAAGATAACTGGGGGAGAAGGAAAGGATAGAAAGATACTGAAGGAATACAATCAGGTATTTTCAGACAGGCCAGGCATAATCCCAGGATTCGAACAAAGGATTCAAGTAAATGAAACACAACCATTTAAGGCAAAATCATACCCAATTCCTCATCAATATAGGGAGCAGGTGAAGGAGCACATAGATCAAATGTTGGAATGGGTATTATATCAAAAAGCTCTTCGGCTTATTGTAACCCGATAATCGTCGTCAAGAAAAAGGATAATTCCATATGGTTATGTCTCGATGTGAGGCAGTTGAATAAAATCACGGTCCCAGATTGTAACATACCACCACCCATGCAAGAATTACTTGGGAGATTTAAAGAAAAAAAATTTTTTTCAACATTTGATCTGACAGCAAGCTATTGGCAGATAAGGCTGCATCCAGAAGATCGTAAGTATATTGCCTTTAGATATGATGGCTGCTCATATCAGTTTAACCGTATGCCATTCGGCCTGATTAACAGTGGGGCTGGTTTACTGCGATGTTTGGATCTGGTATTATCTGCTGAAGTCAAGAAAATAGTTACAATGTATGTGGATGATGTATTGGTGGCATCGGCTACTATGGAAGAACATACCAAAGAGGTGGAAATGTTTTTAAGGGAATGTTGGAATAAAGGGATCAAGGTAAACCTGAAGAAAAGTGTGCTATTTCAAGAGGAAGTTACATTCTTGGGCCACCTTATAGGATTGCAGGGTGTCCGGCCACACCCAGATAAAATCTCAGCCATTGAAGGTTTCCCAATACCTAGGTCCAAAAAGCAGATATGATCCTTTTTGGGTATGTGTAACTTCTACAACCGTTTTCTGGAGCAGTTTGCTCAACATATGGAACCACTAATTAGCTTACTGAGAAAAGATGTAGTGCGGGAGTGGGGTGAAAAGCATAGCCAGGCATTTGAGAGGGTGAAGCAAGGGTTCATGAAACATGTAATGCTGGCTTTTCCTGATTTTAAGAAACTCTTTGTAGTGCAGACTGACAGCAGTGGGTATGGGCTGGGAGCAACAGTATCACAGATTCAAGAGGATGGTCAGGTAAAAGTGCTGTATTTCTTAAGTAGGTTGCTCAAGGGTCTAGAGTGGCATTACACTGCCACAGAAATAGAAGCTTTGGCCATTGTTTGGTCATTCCAAAAACTCTGCACATTGTTGTTGGGATCAAAAATAATTGTGGTTACGGATCATAAGAGTTTAGAATTTATTAACCATAGTTATCTGACAAATAGTCAGTTGGTGTGGTGGAGCCTATACCTCCAAGAGTATAATTATGTGGTAAAGCATTGTAAGGGGTCAGATAACATTGTAGCTGATGCTTTTAGCCGTAACCCAGTGCATTTTCTATCATGTCATCTTAAAGCTGAAAATTTATATGTGGCAAAAATAGACTTAAGAATTAATGAAGGGGTAGAGAATGACCTTAAGAAATTAGCCCAGTGTCAGAGGGAGGATGCCCAGTTAAGTCAAATAATTGCACAACTGAAAGGGAATACAAAAAAACAATGATGAATCCAGAAGTTGGATCAACTGATACAAACTTGACCAAGCTGTTCTCCAATACAAAACAAAAGGGGACCAGATAGTTGGAGACCTGTAATACCCCAGAAAATGTGGAATGCAGTGGTGACTCATGTCCACCAAATATATGGACATTATGGGATATGGAAAACTGAAAAGTGGCTCAGACAGTGGTTTTATTGGCCAGGCATGCATTGGACTGTTGTGAGAATGATCAGGCAATGTGAACTTTGGCAGAAAACTAAGCCTGCTAATAGGAATTATGCAGGCCCAATGACCACCATAATTTCAAAGAAGCCACGTGAGATGATTGCAATAGATTATTATGGACCATTGCCCACCTTTAATAAAAAAAAACTTATTGGTGGTATATGATCTATTCAGTAAATTTGTGACTGCATATCCCATGACTCAAGCAAATACCCAAAACACCATACGTCTTCTTGAAAAGGAATATTTTACAGTGATAGGAAAACCTCAAAGCATCCTATCGGATCATGGCACACCATTTATCTCTGGAGAATGGAAAGCATGGGTTCAGAAGTCAGGGATCCGACATATACTGACATCAATTAGGAATTCACAATCGAATCCATGTGAGTGGTTGATGCGTGAGTTGGGTAGGTTGTTTAGGACATACATCCCAACTAATCACTGAGGTTGGGTTAAAAAGATTCCAGAAATACTGAACTACATAAATTGGGCAGTTAATGAATCCACAGGGTTCTCTCCCATGCAGCTCCAATTTGGGAAACCTGCCCCTAAATTAATCAAGGCCAAAATACCAGGACCGAAGGAAAAGCCAATAAATGTGAAGGAGGACCAAAAGCAGGCATATCATACACTTTTGAAAAGAAGTCAAACATACACTGGAGAGGCCTCATCAGTTTAAAGTGGGTGACCTAGTCATGGTGAAAACCCCACATGTGAGCGAACTGGAGAAATTTATCTATAAGAAGTTTTGCAGTTTGTATGAGGGACCTTTCCCTATTGTTAAGTGTCAGGGGGATAATGCATTCTGGGTGAATACTGGGCAGGAGGTAAAAGGATCATACAATGCTCGTTCCCTCAAGCCTCATGCGGGTATGAATGGTTCATGATATTTAGGAGCCATTCAAATACATAGACCATATTTGAAGGCTTCCAGGAGGGGGGTATTGCAACAGGGCAGGTATAATCAAACCCTGTTGCGATAATTAGACAAATATGTATTCATATACTTAATACATTATTAAAAATATATATATCTTATTACTAACATATTATTAAAAATATATATTACTTTACTAACAAAATTAATATTTACAGTTTGATGTACAATCAACGGTCATTTGAGTGGTTGTACAGAATTGATTTAGTTATTTTAATTAAAAAGAACTTATAGAAGAGATATGGGGGGTTATATACTTGCTCTGATTTTTTTCTCTCTTTTGCCAAACCCACCTATACACTTCGCTATGTATATGTGTGAATGCGTTTTTGAACTGTTAAAAATGAAAATTCACAAAATAAAAAAAAATATTTTGTTTGATAAACTTTTAAATATATACATATTAAGTCAACAAAAGAACTTTAAATATCAAGATGGAAAACTAATTTTGCAGAACAATGAAAGTAATTATTATAAAAATCATGGAATGTCTAATACTAATTAAATATTAATTGGAAAGAAATAGGTGTAAAAAGCTTTGTGGTGCATTTTAACAAAGGCATATGGAATGTGAATGGAAATATAATTAAAAAAAAGAGTGAAAAGAAAGATAAGTTTGATAATTAAAGAAAAATTAAAGAAAAATTAAATTAATTATTTAGTATAAGTTTGGAGGTAGAAGAAAGTGGATGGTCAACATGATATACATTTTGATAAAATATGGTCAGGCTGGGGTAGAGGCTTCAACATGTGGAGGGTCTGAATCCTTTGCCCCTGAATGTATAGCAGCTGCCGATATCGGAGAAGGATGTCAAGCCTGGAGAATTCGCCTCAATAAGCAACAATATTGAATCACCAGAAGAGAAAGAAAAGAAATAAATAAACAGACTTTAGCCATGGAACCCGAACTTCAAAAAAAAAAAACAAAGTTCGTTCACCAACAAAGGACCGGAGATTCCATTTTCACCAAGAGGATTCGATCAATTCCCTGGGGAAACCAGGTGTTTTCTTTTTAATTACATCTATATATGTCACTTTTAGTAAGCTTACTCCATGAATTTGAGAAAACTGTTTATTTGACACAATTGTGAACTTAAAATTTATTTTCTTTGCCCAGAGAGGTCAAACTATTTACTACAGAATTTATTAGTGTATAAATTAGTCCAATTAAATATTCGGTGCAAAATACATATAATAGCATATTTGTGTGTGGGGGAGTTTTGGCAAAAAAGAGAAAGGAGCAAACAAAGATTTCCTACCCTCATACCTTCGTTTGAACCCCAATATATCGTAGTGTGTCTGCAATACACGTATATACCGAAAATCCCGCCTAATTTTAAACCACGAGCACAATGCTCATATTATATATATAACTTATTCCCAAATAAAATAAAATATTATGAATTATGTATTTGTTCACATAATTTACATTTATTAAAAAGTAAGTTATATAAGTTGTAATTGCGCACACACTATGATATCCATTTTAAAACATATCAAAATTATAAATTGTTAGTTATTTTGTTTGAATCTATTTACAAATATATTACCGTCATAATATATTTTGATTTAAAATAAAATTCATTTAGTAAATATTCGTTTGGTAAATAGATTCAAATATTGCAATTTAAAAAGTAAAATCATTTTCTTTAATTTAATAAAAGTTATTCCAAATATTTCTGTTAAAATAAATGAGGGACAATAGTTAATTAGTAAATGTTGTATAAGTTTATCTAAAAACAGCAGATGTCCACTTAAGGTTTTCTTTAATTAGTAAAAGTAAATTTTAATTAGATCTAGTTTGTAATCCGAATGTCGACAGGGAAATTAACAAAAGAAATTAATTAATGTTGAATTCCTTTAGACATTGGGATAGATTTAATTACAGCTGATAAGTCCGTTATATTTTTGTAATGCTCCAGGGCAGTTCTATTGTTAACGTCTACTATAAAAAGAATGGGTTTTTTTTGTTCTCCAGTTAGTAGTTTTTATTCTAATGTGTCTAAGAGAAATCATTCTGTGTTCTATTCTAATAATTTGCTAACCTTGACATGTCTGAGTAGAGGTGTTAAGATGGCTATGTCCCCTCGGAATAGCCAGCCGCTGCTCCATACCATCGGAAGTTATCACACGGACCCCGGAACTGCTGCTGCTGCTGCCAAAAATATGAAAATTCCTGATTTTGCTGCTGAATTATAAAACCTGCTGAACACCTACCTGCAAATGCGTCTCCAGAGGTAACCTAAATTAACCCAAGAACTCTTGTGATAACTAACATGCTATAGCTATTTAAAATTGTTTTCCTTATATTTCACATAACTTCATTTTGTATTTCTTTAACGTGTTAATATAATATAATCAACAGTATTGCTCTATCCTTGGGTTAATATTTTCTATTTATAAAGCTTTCTTTTATTTTATTATGATAATGTGTCAGAATCGTCTTTGACCGAGTGAACTATTCCCTTTATTGAAAGTAAGACGCCGCTATTAAGGCATATTTTAAATTTATCATTGTCCAATTTTATTATCTTGCAAATCACTCGTTTGAGGGTGATTCTTTTCTTTAATATAATATAATCACATAGTTTAAAATCTACATGTTATTGATTTTAATCTAATATAAGAGTATGTGCGAAGTCAATGATTAAATGTATCCCCTAATGCATGATGGCATATATAAATCTATACTTACTTTTCAAACCCGCAAGCATGCATTTTCTTATTTTAATTACCGTGTTCTACTTTAATTATAAAGTTCATCATTGACGTCGAGAATGTGCAGACCCTTTTAAATGAATTTCGGGGAATTTGATTGGGCATTTCTCTTAATCCAAGTAAAACCCATTCAGTATGTTTTATATACACTCATCTCGTATTGCTGGTAAATGAATTGGTTGTTGAGACCGCTTTGTTTTATTTTCCAAGGATTCTTTACACGGCTAAGGCCGTTCTCTCCACGCTTGCGGTTTCCAGGCAGAGGGTGTCCCAAATGGCACCCCTGGGAATTAAACGCAATTGTCACACAGTCGCTAAGTTTCGGCTGTTCATCAAAATACTTTCCTACGGGTTCGCGGCGAGACGCCCTCCGTAATCATTCCGGATATTCGATATTGTTTTATTTTATATTTATTTTACAAAGCATCCGTGACTTAAACGTGTCATACCCTCCAACTTTAATAAATTCATTATCAGCAATACAGACCTCCCAATGTAACTTTATTATTATTATTCTCAAATAAATGCTTTGATCCCATTCCCACTTTGTTGCTTAGTAAGCTTTAGTCCATGCTATTCTCAAAATCAATAAATATTTTAGAACACTTAATTTTCAAATATTTTCTTAAACTTGTATAATAACTCAAAGCACCTCGTACATGTTCCTATCTCATCAAGCACATTATCGTAATGCTATTAGCCCGAGGAATAGAATATATCACTTTGCTTTATAACCTTTTGTCATTTATTGAAATATAATGCCAACAATTATTTAATACGTGTCCCTGTCTCATATAAGCAGACAGTGGCATTATATATATATTTATATAAATAAATTGTGTGAAATTATTTAAAACTAAATTTGATCTCTTATTTTATTTGATTCCTATCACTGTCTCGGTCTATATATATATATATATTTTCTGCATTTCTTTTGTAAATCCATAGACATTAATTAGCCACCCAAACTTTTTTTAGTATAGAGTCTTTTGTTTCTCCTTGACCACCAGGCACCGGTCAAAGGTTATGCTAGTAGTGGCACCAGATGCGTTATCACGTAGATGGCACGGTGAAATTTGGACTTTAGATTCGAACTTAGTATATCTAGAAGTCAACTTCTCCTAGAATGTTCAGTTTCGTGTCTGGGGTTTGAATTCTGCAGTGTGTTAGCGAGATAGACGATTCTGACCGTTACAATATGAATCTTTGATTTAAAAGAAACACTGGTTTAACTTAAGTAAATAATATATTTTTTTTATACATACGTAAATATCATAGCTAATAAATGTATATAAAATGAATGATTTTTTTTTTTGTTTTGTTTTTATGTTACGAGTTTTTTTTTTGTTAAAATAAAAAAAGGAGAGAGTTAGATCTACTGCCGGTAAATTTTACCACCAGCCCTGAGCAGAGCTAGTCCAGAGGCATTTCCATATTGGTATTCCAGTTCTCCCAGCATAATTCTTATAGAAATATGGGATTGGTGCTTGAGGTCATAAATTGATCCTCATAAATATGCTGGGGCAATAAAATGCAATAATTTAAGAATAGATATTCTTTTAAACCATTACGCATATACGTGTATCGTTATGTATACATACACGCAATCATACAAGACTACATATATGCGTAATATATATATGGAAAATGGCACATCCCATTATATTATATATATGTGTGTGTGCTTTGCATACAGATAATGAAGCTAAAAACAGTAAATAAAATAAATAATATTCTACAATTTAATAAGCTGAGTGCTTTTGGAAGGATTCATACTCCCATATTCATAACTACTAGATTGTTAAGAACTATACAACTGTCAATGCAAATGTATGCAAATTAATGTAAAGTGGCTAGAGAAACCATTTTGGAGAAAGAGAAAAGCAGACCCCTCTTCTATTGATTGATGTGGGTTCACTTGCTATGTAGGGTTCTTCCCTGACCATGTGTTTGGTGTCATTTCTCTCAGAGCAGACAACACAGGCAGTGGTTGGTGGGAAATTATGGCTAGTGACTCTTTCATGTTTAGCAAAAATTCAATTACCTTCAAACTTAGTTTTAGTCTTATTATAAAGGTATCTATGATGTGCTACTCTGGTTGCAATGTTAGTTCTGGTTTCTCCATAATGTGATGCTTAGTAATTTCTTTGGGGTTAACTGATCTTGTAAATAACTTGAGGAGTGAGTTCGAATGGAGCATTTTCATGAGTAAATACCTATATGCCTAAAAAAAAATTCACTAACTTTGATGCTAAAATATCTCATATTTTTCTCCAGGTATCACAACAGAACCTGCAATCTTAACAATTTTAAGATTTGAGAGAACTGTTGCTACTTTCAGTCAGCTGGATGCCAAAGTAGATAAGATAGAAATAAGGTTAAGAGCTCTCTTGTAAAATCTTGTAGCATTATTCAAAAGACAATCAAAATATTTTCTCCATCATTTCAAAACATTGTTATCATATAAAAGAAAGCTATATATATTAATAGAATTATATGTAAATAGAGGAAATTGAATTAGGATATTTCACTCTATTCATCAGCCACTCAATCTTAAGCAACCAATACACATGCCCATGTGCATGCAAAATAGATACATGTTCCCCATTATATGTATTTTGTGCAGAACAAGCACTCATCAGTTGGGTCAGATCATAATCTCCCACACATATCTACAATCAGTGCTCAATTTATATTTAAGATAACAATTCCTCCCATATCCTTCCAAAACTATTCAACTGTCCATTTCATTGAAAACCCGACAATGGTACTGAAAAATCTCGAATTCAAATTCCTCTATTAATATATATATATATATATATATATATATATATATATATATATATATATATATATATAAAAGAAACATTCAGTATAAGCAAAATTATATACTGCTATAGAATTCATAGAACATATTACTATTAGTGCATCAACAAGATTTAAAATAAGCCTGAACAGAAAATAACTATATAACATAATAAACAGGCAAAAACTCTCCATATAGTAGTGCCACCTTGTGCTAACCAGAGTAATCAATGGATGCCAGAAGGCTTGTGCATAAAATCCCTATCTAGTGTCTACTCATCCAATATCCCCAGATTAGTTTCTGGCTTGTGGCCTTCGTCAGTGAGGAGCCTTGGATCTGAGAGCACTGCACAAGCCTTCTGGCATCCATTGATTACTCTGGTTAGCACAAGGTGGCACTACTATATGGAGAGTTTTTGCCTGTTTACTAACAGTTATGTGCTAGCATGAGATGGTGATCGTGTGATGCTTAGTGTATAAGATAATCTTTGCAAGTTTAATACACTTATAATTTTTAATCCTTGTCAGATGGTATGCTTCTCTCGATAAATATCTAAGAACTTCACATTCAATTTATTATTTTTCAAACAATAATAATACCAAAAATAAAACCATATGCTTTTTTTCAATCAAGTCATTAATAATAGAGAATGATTTAAGATTCTATTTTTACATTAACTCAAGAATTTTATGTATCTCTAATATGACAAACTTAAAAATCCGACGTGTCAATTTTAGAGTTTATTACCTATTGAAATTTAGCATGAATAATAATTGCATCTATAAAATAAATATAATTTTTTATCAATATATTTGGAATAATTATTAGTTGATCTTTGAATGTACTAATCTGTAATCTATTGATCAATTGGGCCTGTATGTCTTTGTATAACATTAACTGGTTCTTTTTTTATATTCTTTATAGCGATTTTTATGTTTAAACAAAACTTCAATCCATGTATTATCTAAAATTTAATGACAGGTAACCAGTTGAGTTCGTAGAGTTGAAAACATAATGTTCAATGACTAGGAATCAAAACCTATTGTTTTTAATCAACATTTTTATTACAATCTTTCAGAAAAAGACTATTCTTTTAATGGCATTAATGCAATAGCGGTTTTCTTTCTGCAAAGAACTTTTTGGATATAATATTAGAGTATAAGCACTTATAAAAGAAAACTCAATTGTTAATATCATCTACCTTTCATCCATTTCTCTAGATAGTACAAGAATAGAAGATATTCAATAAGGCCTTACAATGAATTCAACATGGCCGTCACCTTTCATTGGATGACCTTTTCAATAAATCACTAAGAACGCATGTACCGTTCTAAAATGTTGACAGCTCTTTAGTTATAAGTGCTGTCATCTGTTCAGATTCTGAAGAGTTTTCATCAAATAAAGTTTACACAATACATGTACTTATATTTAAAATAAATTTTTAAAAAAAGACAATCTCTTCTGTTGCTTCCTGCTTTAACATCAGGAACACTGGCTTAGATTGATTTTGGAAGACAAAACCTTCTGCTCTATTTTCTCTAAGTCTTTTTGGGGGTTATTTGTCTTTTATTGTATCTTTATTTATATGAAATTATTTATGAAATAAAAAAGAATATGGAAGTATCTATAAAAAGATATTAAGCATGGGAGAAAGAGAAACATAAATAGCCATGTGTGTGCGCTGAAAATCAGATATATTAATCTTTAACTTGGATTAAAGTTTATATCTGTGCTAGAGAAAATCTCTAGTTTAATAAAGGATTAGTAATAATCATTACGTGTTTATCAGGAGTTATAACATAAAAGTTGAGAGTGGAGTAATTTGACGCTTGAAAATAAAAATGAGACAATTTGCTCTACATAAATACTCTTCATGTAATAAAGATGTAATAGGACACATGATGACCTGGCCCAACTGATGAGCGCTGATTCAGCACAAAATGCATCTTGTGGGTTATTTGTCTTTTATTGTATTTTCATTTATATGAAATTATTTATGAAATAAAAAAGAATGGAGAAATATGGAAGTATCATTTCTCTTTTATTGTAGACAGGATAATTTCTAAATATGACTGACCAGACACAAATTATTTATCAAGGGAAACTCTTATCCGGAATCCAATTCCAAAAAGAGTAATGATAATTATGCTGCTTTATCGTAACAAAAACTTCCAGTTATCTACATCACTGTTTTCTAAATGACAAGGACATACTTCACACAAAAAAAAAAGATATCACAACTAATTATATGTTTAATCATTTTATTTAAACATTTATAAGGAATAAATGTTTAGATTCAACCATATCTTTATACCTACTTATTTATGCTATATTTACTAAGGCAATAAACCTCAAGAATATGCGCTTGAAAATGCGAAGGTAGGGTCCTCTACAGGTCTTAACCACAAGCTTACTCTTTAGAGATCCCTATCTTCGCATTTTCAAGTGCATATTCTTGAGGTTTATTGCCTTAGTAAATATTATTTACGTAATCAATATATAAATTTATATTTAAGCTATCAAATATGGTAAATACATCTTAAATTGGAAGAAATGATTATATATGTAAAGTCAATAATATTTATATATGTATATGTTTGTGCACATACATTATATTATTAAAAGAACTAACCAAATTCCAACTTAAACAATACAATAAGACAGGAACAGCTCTCCATTCTAGTGCCATCTAATATAAGACTGAGAAATCCATGATTAGCAGTTACATACAAAATACCTATCCTTAATATTTTAATCCCTAACCTTTAGACTGATTTCAGGATTTTACCTTTGTCAAAGAATCTTGATATTCAATATTGGGAAGAATGCAAACATGCACCAACAAATTGCCTTTAAAACCATTTTGTTTGGCAAGCTAGAAATTTGGAAATCAAATTTAACCTATAGTTTGAACCCTTTAATTTGCATAGGTTTGAATCCAGTTCCTTAGCTATATATTCTAACACCTTTAATTTTTCATTAACTACAGGCACTTCATTCCACTACTAATAGAACAAATCACCAAACCCTAGCTTACAAGAGATGCTCTCCACAATAGCGCCACCTGGCATAAACTTGAGTAGTTAGTAATTACCAGATCCATATAAAATCTTATTATTTATTATTATTATTATTTAAATTTCCCATTCATAGCTTTTTTTCTGGCTTTTTAACTTGATTGTACAACTACACAACTTCATTGTCACAATTAGTGCCAGAAAAAGATTGACATGCAAAACTCTCAATGGCTGGAGTTTATGGTAACCTAGGTTACCAACGATGATAAGATAAAAAAAAAAAATAGACTGAGCGTAAAGAGAAAGAATACACAGAAAAGGTAAAGGTTGTATTGGCAACATTGCATTGCTTTTGATAAACTAATGTCAAAATATTGGTCATCTGATTATATACTGAACTACATTTGTCATTTAATTAATTCATGAAATGTTAAATTTTATTTATACTTTCCCAAATATGCATCTTTCAATGAAAAAAATGTACCTTATGTGTTAATCTTGAGTACGTTCACAAGAAATTATTATAGATAAGTAATACCCTACATGTTATCATAAAACAAATGTAACGAAAGTTATTTCAAAATGGAATATCAGTAATTGACTTCCTTAACGTCCAGAAATACCCAATGAATTTAGGCTAAACTACAAGTCAAGAATGGTTCATAGTTGAATAAAATAAAAAAATAACTACATAAATAGAAGTGGCAAACATAAAGAATAACAATTCATTGGTAAATTTTTATCCAAGTCAAAGAAATGTTGTCAGAAAAAAATATAATTAAAAGTAATTTATTTACTAGAATTAAATATGCGAACCTCTGTAAAGTGGTTCGGAAAAGAATTAAAGATAATGTATCTATAAAAAGTTTTAAAACGTTAAGGGGAAAAAATCGAAATCTTACATACATAAAATGACATCTTACCTTCATAAAGAAAAGTATTTCTACAATAAAAAGAAAATATTATTTATTAAAAGAAATTGTACGATTAAAGGAGTCCACACAATTATGATATCATTTGAAATACAGTTTTTAAATTCTGAGATACCTTATTAAATCTATGGAGAATTAAAAACCCTCTAGAAAGTGTCGAAATTTATTATGGATATTTTAGGGAACAGCGATGAAGAAATAGAAAATATTGATAAGATTCTAGACTGATGTCTAAATAAACCAAAGGATTCCAAAAATACAATAGTGATATTGACATATGATTTTCTTCTCTACAGTACAGGCTTTTTCCTACTTTCACTTCTACATGTAATATATAGAGGGTTTGAACTCAGACTTTTACATGGCACCCAATCAATCATGCTATCTCATACCACTGATACACTTGATCACACACATGTTGAAAAGATAAATAATCACCAATATATGTATTTTGTGCTAAACCAGCACTTGTCAGTTGCTCCAGATTATCATCTGCACACATATATACAATCAAAACTCAGTTTATATTAAAATAGCCAATCTTCATACTTTAATGGACAGGCTTTGAAGCACTCCAGCCCACAACTCTTCAGTCATCCATTTCATTGAAAATCTGATGATGGAATGCTCAAAGCCCACCTTAGTGCCAACCTTCTCATCCTACAAATGTCACAATAATACAATAAATAATTATATTTTATTATATATTATTAAAAATTATAAATCTCTATATTTTTTTATCTGAAGTCAGCTAAAAAGCAACTCATATTGACAAATAATTATAATTTAGTACCATTTCTTATTATTTGGAAAAACCAAAAGTATCACCAATGAAAATAAATTGTTTTTTTTTTTTTATAATGTATTTATAGAATATGAAAAGGCATTTTGTTGTTATTAAAGCTTTGGAATATCATTACAAAAATCCAGGATATTGTCAAATTCTAAATATCTACTTATTTGACATATGAATTTTCTTTAAATAGCTTAACTGTAAACAAAATGTAAAGAAACTTATAGAGATTCTAATCCAAAGATAGATTCAGTAATGGATTTATTAAATATGTCAATTCTGTATTTATAGCCACAGAACCACATTAACTATGCAGTTCATGGCTTGTATTTGACCACATTTACACAGATCAATGACTCTTAAAATCTATTTATGAAGCAAATATATGCACCAACTGTAAGTTGTTATGAACGTATTTTTGAGATTTCCATATCCTCTAAGAATATCAAATTCTTATGTTTTTACAATTGTATCTGGAAAAAGAAATTTGTTTGGAAGTCCAATTTAATTTATCTCTTCAACATGTGTGTGATCATATGAGTCAGCAATATAAGATGGCACTGAGAGTTGTGGGTCATGTAAAAGTCTGAGTTTGAAACCCTCATATAATACATATATAAATGCAGGTGTTAAGCCTGTACAATGTATTTAAAATTTTGCATTGTAGATTCTTGGTTGAATGTTCAGAAAGAAGATGAAACTTAGATGTCAAAATGACATTTTGCATTACTGATAAGTCCACTCCACCTAATAGCTTTTTTGTGAGACATCTTTCTTTCTGATACCTGTTTATGGAATAATAACCAGAAATCTAGTGTGAGCATGTTTTCTACAAACAAGTGCACAGCATTCACACACCAAATTCTGAAGCAGAAGTTGTTATTGAATTATGTAATAACATTAAAAAAGATTAACATAACAATAAGAGAATTAAATGGAAATGGTTTCATCTTCACAAAACAATTTTTAAATACTTTTATTAATGATATTTTGTTGAGTAAATGGTATAAAAATAGGGAATACTTAAGACATCTAGATTTTATTGGTGATGTGATTTTTTCCCACAAATGTTTATTCAAAACTACAGAAATTGTTACAAAAATATCAGATGAAACAAGAAACTAAAACTAAAGATAAATATTTGTTTTAAAAAACCCTAAAGAGTTTATTAATTAAAAAACTTTAAAAAGCAGTTGTGAATACCTTAATTAAAATATTATATAAAGAGTTGATAAAATTAATCTTAGAATTAAACTTGGCATAACCCCAGCTTATATAATGCCTCACAGAAGCAAACTCCTTATTTTATTTTATTCTTTCTTCTATTAGTTTCAAATAACTTTATTTACACCTTAAGAAGATACATATGGATATCATTTAACATCTTTATTATTATATGTTACATGCTTACAATGTGCAGTGGCTCTACAAAGGAAACAATAAATAAGAAAACTAATGGTAAAAAAAATATATATATAAAAATAAGCTACTTAGGAATTATTTGGGTCAATTAGTTGACCACCAAATTTAGAGTTTTAACAATAAATAACAATTAAATGGAAAGGACTGGATTATATTAATGTGACAACTTTTAGACTCTGCATAGGAATCATTATATCCAGTTAGTTAATTTTGCCATGACAATACGATAAGTACCTAAGTGTTTTGATCTTCAGATCTCCAGTTGGTCCCATGTCTGACTGGCTAACCAGTGTTGGCATACTTTCCAATCGTATTCTTTGGCCTCACCAAGTAACTTGAGAAAAAGCTCTTCTGGACGATTATTCTAACCATTGTCAAAGACTCTCTTATTTTGTTCTTTCATCTATTATAAGTTGGAACAATCAAGACGGTAATCCTTATTAAATTCAAATCCATATCCCTAAACTAGTTTGTGAATGCTGGATGAAAAGTGCATTGAGTCAAAAAAGATGTAGATGAAGAAGATACAATTTCCAAGTTCCTGCATAATGAAATTAAGTCCCTCAGTAATAAAATCCCTAATCCAGAACTAATCTAGGAATATAAAAAGATTAGCTCTAAATATTGACTTAATACTTCTAGGGACTATTAATTACTCAAGCTTGAAATAAATGCAAGAAATGAAATAGAATAAACAATAAATAATATTGAGATAAACAAAATCAGAGATTTGACCCTTTTATAATAGATCAATAAACAGATGGCAGACAATTTGATAAAGTATGAATATAGGTTTACTGATATTGATAAAAAAAAAAATGTACGGAAATTGAAAAACGTTTACAGAAAATGTAAGTATCCCTAACATAGTTAAAAGAGATGGGTAAAATAGATGTAGAGTGGATTTATTACCAGAAAATATGTTAATATATTGTCAACTCAAATTTGAATCACAGATTTAAAAAATATACAAAATCAAATTGAGATATGTGAATGAGATAACAAAATTTACTTAAAGGGTGTGAAAAAGATTGATTTCTTTATTAATATTGCCATTTAAAATATTGTAAAAAGTTCCATTGAAAACTTAAGCAAATTTAATGTTTATTTGCCCTAAAATCATAAATGATGATTTTATGCAATGAGAGCAGAAACAAATGACACAGTTCACCAAAAATCCTGGATATAACTCTGTTAGTAAGAGACAAAATTACTCCTATCTTAAATCATTCTTATAAAAGAAACTATTGCTAAAAATCTTGCAGAGACAGACATTTGTAATAAAAACTGCAGTACTCTGAAAAACTATTAATAATTATTTATTTAAAAATAAATTTGCTTTGGCTCAATTAATAAAATAATAAAATGCAATGTGTGTGTATTAAATATAGGTTGAATAAAAAATAAGAAAAAAAAAACATAAACACATAAAAATTCAAAGTTCTAAATTTATTATAAATGTTGTGTGTAAAAAGTGTTTTAAATAAATATTTTTCCATAAGCTCTTATGTTTTCTTTACTTCAAATTTTGTTAAAAAACATGAAATCGTATTGCCACTGAAAGGATGGGGTTAAATGGATCAGCCCTGGGGATGGACAGCAGAAGCAAAAGGGGGCTCATGTAGTATTTTAAATCTAAACTTTCCCATATACTTGCACATAATCGAGTATTAAGAAAATGTAATAGCTAATATTCAAAATTTTACATTCCACTAAACATGCTTTCGGCAGGTAATTTCCAGAATCATGTTGTTTTGTTTAACAATTGAAAATTATGCCTATATATGGATATGATTTATTATGCAAATGAGACATTTAAATATTCCTTTTTATCAATAATGGAATAGATGACTCCTTTCTGTTAATTGTGTTTGGATCCTCTGCAAATGCCCATGCCTTCTTATATTTTTGTTTTCTATCATCTCTTTTGACACAAATAATGCTTACATTATGAGGAGTGATATTTCGAGGAGTGAAAGTATGACCTGTAGTGATCTCATGATAAAAAAAATTGAATTGTATTTGTTGTTTTGTTGTGCTGAGTGATTCTCACACATATATTCCCATGCTATTCTCATAATACTCAGAATTACAAAACGGCATTGCATGCAAATAAATCTATGAGAATTTCCAGTCACACATACTTAGACACCAGAGCTAAACAAAACAATGAGTACAATTTCAATTTTTTTATCATAAGCTCATTCTGGATCAGATTTTCAGTTCTACTAATGTAAGCATGGTTTGCGCTGAAAGAGGCAATCGAAAATGAAAATATAAGGAGGCATGGGCCATTGTAAAAGATCCAAATGCAATTAATAGAAAGGAGTCTTACATTCTGTTATTGATTAAAAAGGAATATTTATATGCCTCATTTACATAATAAATCCTGTCCATATATAGGCATAAATTTCAACGGCTAAACAAAACAGAACTATGAATCTGCTTACTGTAGTCTAAAAGTTTTGAATATTAATTATTATCATTTCTTAATACTTGGTTATAACCACTTTATAATAAACACTATAATTAAAGAAAAGAGAATTAATTAATTAATTAATTAATTAATTAAAAAATTAATTCAATTTGCTCAAAACTGCTTTGGAATGATACATGCGTAGCCATAAGTTTATCTAAAGTACAAGTGCCTAAAGAACACAATGGTCTTGGACTTCATGCATTACATGTTTTTTATACACAAAAAGTAATCAGTGATTTAAGTGCCATTTATCTTAATCTACCGGAAAACCAAACTTGGTCACTTTTGAACCTACTGATACACCTCCGCCAATTCCAAGTAATTGCATCAAAAATTTAAGGGAATATTAACTCAAATTATTTCCTATTACAAAACATATCTTAGAAAATAAAATAAAATACTGAGATATCTATAAGCTTATATATAATAGTCAAGAAAAACTACCAATTCAATTAGACCTTTCTAATAAGTTATTTGTTAAAAGATCTGGACATTTGATTTTTGAACCCAAATATATAGATTTTATTTTAAAATATAATCTCACCTCTTTACCCTCTAATTCTTTGTTTGTTTGGAAAAGAGGCTTTCAAAAAATTAATCGGCTGTATAATCTATGTAAGTCTAATGATGAAACTTAACATCATCTTTTCTTTTGCTGCCCATTTTTTCACCATCTTTGGGAAAATATACTTGCAAATGTTCCTCCAAATAGTACTAATGTGTTGTCACTCTTGAATGCATTTAAAGGTGGAGTTTTTCCAATCATTAAAATGTAATGTATGTGGGATTTGAACTCAGATTTTCACATGACTCTCAACTCTCCATTCCATCTCATACTGCTGACCCACCTGATCACACATATGTTGAAAAGATAAATAATCACCAATATATGTATTTCATGCTAAACCAGCAATCATCAGTTGGTCCAGATTACTATCCTCACACATATAGACAATCAGTGCTCAGCTGTATATTAAGATAGCCATTCTTCATACTTTAATGGACAGGCTTCAAACTACTCCAACTCACAACTCTTCAGCCTTCCATTTTATTGAAACTCTGATGATGGAATGTACAAAGTTCACGTTAGTGCCAAGATTGTCATCCTACCCATGTTGACATTAAGTCATTCTTACCCCTCATGTACAGGAGAATAATCATTATATTGGCACTTTTTTTTTCAATATGGATAACAAGATGCACGTTTGTGTTTAATCAAACAAATCTTAGCCCTTGGAAAGTTTACTTGGTAATTATGAACATTGGCTCCAGGGAAATTATATGAAGAAACATGGTTACTTCATAATCTTACAGATGTTGATTGATTATTTCAAAGTCTTTTCTTTTCAGATTTATTTTATCAATGTATATATAAATTCAATGTTATCTTATTAATAATACATTTTTTTTTAATAAAAAAAAAAGAGAGAGAATTAAATATCTTTTAGAATTACTTGCACGTGTTAAAAATATGCTATATAATCTAGTGCAGTAATAGAATGATAGATTTTGGAACTTAAAATCCACTAATCATGACTCAGCCCTATCATTTCCGGTAGTCAAATTCTTATAAATTCCAAAGAAATGGTTTAGTGAATTGTCAGAGTATTGAATTCCAGACCCCACGATTTGCTGGATCATGTTTCAAGTTTCGTCGTTTTCCCCCTCATCCCATTCAATTATTATCATTATTTTGTAAAAGATATTTGAAAAACATTTTTTGATTATCTGCCCAATAATAAATGATTACTTCCAATTAATAAACAAAAGTAAAAAGTTATATAAATAAATTTAACAAATATTATTAGTTTTCATCAACATTCTGTTGGTTAAAATTTAAAACATTTGTATAAATTTATTCTAATTCCCACATTTAAATGATAAAATGTTTAAATTTTAAAAGGCACTTATTATCATGTTTTGGCATAAAAAAATGCCAAAATAATTTCTATTTTAAATTATAAGCTATCATTTATGTAAACATAAATAATGTTTTATTTTTCCTCATTAGAATTCGTAGCAATACGTTGTACTTGTCTGGATTAGAAAATATTTCACCCACTTGTCTTAGAAACCACACACGCGTCCACACTCTTATTCAACTTCAACAACATGAGGGTGTGGGCATTTAATTTTTATTGTCTATAAACTATTAATATATAGTTAAAGGTTAATAAAATTTGAAGCAATAAATCTGGCAATTTGACAATTTAAATTAGTATCTTTTATTAATTTGAATACAGAATTGTAATCGAAAATACATTTGCTAATATTTCCGTATAAAATAGCCAGTATTATATTATATATATATATGTATATGAGTATTCATGTGAAATGTGTTTTCCCAATTGTTCCTTACAGATCTGAGACTTGGACACTTACCAAAAGAGCAATAGAGAGACTTCAGATCAATCAACGAAATATGGAGAGGAATAATAAGAAGATATTGAAAATGAAATACATGAGTGAGAGAACAAACAAGTGTTACTGACATTACTGAAAGAATTAAGAGACTGAACTAGATTTGGGCTGAACATATTGCCAGAAAAAAAGATAATAAATGGGCAGATAAAATTTTTAATCAGGTTCTAAGACATTGTAAAAGACCTAGAAAGCAACTGTATATAAGATGGACAGATGAAATAAGGAAGTGTTCTGGAGTGGTGTAGACAAGAGAAACTATAGATCAAAGAAGGTGGATTAAACTTGAAGAGATAAGGACGTGTTCTGGAGTAATGTAGACAAGAGAAACTAGAGATCAAAGAAGGTGGATTGAACTTGAAGAGATAAGGACGTGTTCTGGAGTGATGTAGACAAGAGAAACTAGAGATCAAAGAAGGTGGATTAAACTTGAAGAGATAAGGACGTGTTCTGGAGTAATGTAGACAAGAGAAAGTAGAGATCAAAGAAGGTGGATTGAACTTGAAGAGATCTGCATCCTGTAGTGAATCAACAGTGGTTGAAAATGGTAATGATTTATATGATTAAGTACATTAATGTGTTCAAAAATGAATTAAGTGCATGGATATTATTATGGTTATGATTTTGTTGCTTGCATGATAATAATTTGCTTTTCAGTGCAGAATAACTATGTTTTTACATTATATATACATGAATATAATGTGCATCCCTTTTATTAGTTCATTGTAGAATAATGACTATTGTCAATTAACTTTTTCATATGCTTAATTACGATCCTTCATGAATTAAATAACAGATTATAGAGCTGAGATTTCTTAGTGTGGCTACATTTGCCACTTCTGATTCTCAAATGGTTTATGAATTCCAAGTAATGAATCATTTGATTTTGATGATAAAATTTACAGTACTTATTGAATGATATAAAAAATATCTCGTATATGTATTGATAAACAATAAATAAATAATTGAGCTGCTAAAGACTAAAGATATCACTTGACTATCTGAGCAACAAAAATGACAAATTGAGTTTTAATTCAGAAATGTTTACTTCTTTTAATCAATTGCAGAGTCCTATAAAATTGATTGATTAATTGCTCAAGGAAAATTTGATGTCTGACGACCATAGAAGATATGGTAAAAACTTACGTTATAAAGATCCTTTAGCTTTTAAATTTGACTCTCTACTACCGACTGTAAATCTTTTCGATTATTCCAAAAAATGATGAAAAAAATCTTTGTGCTACTAAATTTTTTTATTTATATTTGGGTACCATAAATAAAATTGAGCTCTTTGCGGTTTGTTGCCTTGATTGACATCTTTATAATATGCAATATTAAGGAATCAAAATAATTCACACACACATTTGTTCTGTCTTCAAGAAAACACAATCATTGCTTTAGTTAAGAACTATCCAATATCCAAAAAAAGGAGTATTACATGATCTTGGTTTTGAAGTCAGGAATAACAGCCAATAAATGCATCATGTTATTTAATGATAAATGGTGGTAAGCGGTCCATTTTTATTTATTTACCTAAGCGATCTATTTATATTTATTTACTTAAGTGATCCATTTATATTTATTTGCCGTGTGAGTAATTTCAATGTAATAATAGATGTGAAGATAAGAATCTATGAAGTGGATATTATGCACAATTCTTTTAAAAACAAAATCAAAGACACTTTTTTACAATTAATAATAAACTGTTTTTTGGCATTTATATTATAACCTGAAGAAGATTTTACACATCATTTATTAGATACTCATCTTTTTATTAGTGCTCCATCAAACTTTTGTCCTATTATAGTTGTGCATTCCTAACAAGTTTATTACCTCATGTCTGCACCATTTTTTTGTTTAGCCCACTTATAAATTTCGCTACATGTCTTCTCTTCAAAAGGAATTTACTACAAGTTTTTTTATGCATGAAATTATATCAAATATTAATAAACTACCATTTAATATTTAAATAAAACCAGTATAAAACATGATTTTGCAATATATATTAGACGGTGACAATGATAATGAGGGGAGAGGTCGTGCTTTAAATTACTGTTTTCTGCTACAGTAAAAATAACATATATAAGTAAAATACAAAATTAATAAGCTACTGTAAACCTATGTAGATACACAAGAAAACAGTTTTCGGTTCAAACCTGAATAGTATAAAAATTAAAAATGGCTGCTAAAAATCTTCTCATCTTTTATCACCAAATCTTTCCACTAAGGTATGATCGATTTAACTGTATCTGATCTACATTAATGCTAATGTCTTTTTTACAGAGTAGAGATGGTGAAGTGGGCCAACTGATGAATGCTGATTCAGCACAAAATGCGTAACTTGGTGGTCATAGATATTTTTCACAAGTCTTTGGTCATATATTTATGATTTACACATCTCCACAATGTGTTAAAAGTAGACAAAAACTAGTCTCTATCTTGCGTGAGAGTGGTATAGTGAAAATTATACTACAGAAATATTATTCATTAAGTGGATAATCTTTAGTCTAATGAATGACTAATAAAAATTATTAATATTCGGTTAATATATCTACCTAAATCTAGTAATTTTTTTAAATGAGGCAGTGCAATAGCAAATAATATTTAATATTAACTTCATATGAACTATATATATTTAATACACATACGTTTCAACTTTTAAAAACATTTATTTCTGACGTTCGATTGCTTCATATGCGTTCATCAAAAGACTTCATATTATATGTGTGTGTGTGTGTGTGTGAAAAGCAATCATTTAAAACATCATTAATAATTAATAAATTATACGATTTTTTTTCTAAAATACCATAATTATTTAGAAAACATACATATTCCTACAGTTTTCTTTTTCTTCTCTCTCTTTCTCTCTCCTTTCTTTTTAATTGATACATTAATAATAATCAATATCTTATATATTTAAAAAGAAAAAAAACAATATACATACAACAGAAATATGTATAACTTCTAAGTATTATATATTTTATTTTAATTGAAGATCTTTTGTTTTATTTCCCATTTTATAGGTTTCTATCAGACCTTCGGATGCTCAAAAATTTATCTCGTTTTGCTCAAAACAGCCTTCACAAACTAAAACTATTGTATTCATTTCTTATACATCATAATTTTTTACTACACCTATTATTATTTTTACATAAAATATATATCTATAATACCCTGTCTAAAAGCTATATTAGTAATTATATTCGAAATAGAAGAAACAGATAGTAATAAATATACTAGTAAAATTACAAAACTTTTTATAATGTTTTGTACTATCATAATTTCACCTAGACTTTCTTAAATAAAAATCATTAATCACATATATAAATATACACAGATAACTGCATCACAATTAAGAGTGATTGGCATTTTCTTGGCATTTGCTTTGAATTATTGGTAGTTATATATACTTAAACAATACTAATATCAACATCAATCAGCAATCTCAATATGTTGTCAAGGCAACCTCCTTTTAACAATAAAGGTGGAAATCCACCTTCATTTATGGTCTAATATGTTCATATAGACTCTAAAGATTGTAACATCACCACAAAAAATGTAATTATTGGTATAAAGAAGTTTAAATAAACCTCATTAAACAGGTAAATATAACCTGTTTTGAAAGCACACTAACAAATAGTGAATTATAAGTTTTAAACAGCAATTATAACTTTCAAACTGCATTCCAATTATGTATTATGTAGATAATAAAGTGAATAATGCCCAAAATTAGATAGGCAAATAACATAAATTCATTGAAAGTAGTCAACACATTAATAATATCAGTATCAACAACAATTATCAGTCTCAAACTGTTGTCAAGGTAACCTTTTAACAATAAAGGCTGAAACCCACCTTTATTTAGGGTTTAATATGCTTATATATTCACTAAAAATTGCCACTAAACCATGGAGAGTGAAATTATTATTCATTAATAATAATCAAATAATATATATGAATAAAATGTTATCCAAGAACATACATGTATAATTAATAGTAGTAAAAATACATATACCAACATTTCAACCAGGTCACACTTGTCATCAACTGGCCAAAAATTAATATATATATATTAGTACAATTAATTAGACACATATATAATCATATAATGTTACCCAATTGATAACCAGTATAATCTAGCCAAAACATTGGTATATATATTTTTTAGTACAATTAATTATACATGGATGTACCTGGATAACTTTCATTTATATCTGTAGCCAACAAAAATCTTCATTTTAATATATGTATATAAATATATTATATTTAATATTGTCATGGTTATATGATATAAATAAATTATTTTTGTGTTAAACCATGTATTAATGCACAGTTTAACACAAAAAAATACTTTATATATATTTGTTTTTATTAGTAGTTTTCACGTGAGAAGGTATACCTGTTTAATATGTTACTATATATAGTGTGTGAATACAATTTTTCAATTAGTATTCAACACATCATGTTGGCTAACAACTGGATGACAGATGTACTAGTGGCCATAGGCTTAGAAATCCCTTATCCAGGTGAAAAGAATTGTTATAAATCTCATCATACATTCACTTGTACTGCAAATTTAACCAACCTGACCAGAAGAGATTTCATTAAATCCGTGGACGTAAACATTATGTGACCCCTATAGAAAGTGAATATTATATTTTTCATTATCATCATTATTTCTTTATTTTTTTTTTAAACTGACATTTTATACAAAGAAATATTTGGCTAACATGTATTAAAAAAAGTTCTTTACAAATATGTTAAAATAACATACATATATAATACAGAGCTAATCTTTTATTATTATTTTTACTCTTTTACTTCACAGGAATTAAAATGCAACTAACTTGAATTATTTTTTAATAAAAACTGATAACTTCTACAAAGTAGCATTTGGTTGACATGCATTAAAAGAGAAATTCTTTACAAAGTTAACATAACATAGAGACAAATTCTTCATCCAGATCAAGCGTTGTTAGCCGAGAGGTCATCGCAGCTGCCTTGCAAGCAAGTAGTTGTTTGCAGACGGTTGTGGATTCGCGTCCCGGCTGATGCTGTGACATATGAAAAAAAAAAAAAAATTATTCATCCAGTTGTTTAGTTGTTTGACATAACATACATATATATTACAGAGTGAAAACTTTTATTATATATAATTTACGTGTCACTCTAAAATATCACTAGCTTAAATTAAACCTTTGTCCTTTTTGTAATTTTTGCTTTCTACTTTGAACAATTCATGATATAATATATAGCATATCAATATTAAATATATACTTAAAATATTTAGAATAAAGTGTAAATAGTCCCATTTTTGTAAATTTACTATTATTTTTATTGCTATATGTTTATTCTATATATATATATAAGTATAATAATACTCAAGGCTAAATGGGTTTGTAAGTAATCATTAAAAACCAGTCAACACTTAGACAATCCCAATCAACAATTTCAAACTGTTGTCAAGGCAACCTCATTTTAACAACAACCTTTGTTCTTAAAAGGAGGTTCCCTTGACAACAGTTTGAAATTGTTGATTGATGGTTTTTAATGATATATATACATATATATAGGAACTGAACTCTTACCCTTTAACAGTTCTTTTATACTGTTAATATTTTATAATATAAGTGGTATGGGCATAATATTAAATCATTACCACTTTATTACTTTGTAGATGATCAAAGATATGCTTCTTAAAGATTAAATTAATAAAGTAAAAATTATATAACTCAATATTGAAGCAACTGTTACTTTTCTGATCATATTTTATGAAAAAATACCATTCGTTTTGAATAGGTGTTATCATTTTAACATAATTCATTGCTGAATGTGATCTCAGTTAATCTGAGAAACTATTCACCCTCTGGGATAAATTTTTCTAGAAATAACAAAGTTCCCCATTTTTTAACAATGCTTACTTATTGTGCATGGGATCTTTATTTGACAATGCATATATTATAAAATATGTTATTTAACTAAAACTTCACTATGCAAGAAAAAAACCCTCATAAATAGGTATTTCACTATAATATCAATATTCATTCTTTCATGATCAAAATAGTCATAATAACTTAACGTATATATATATAAAACCACAAAACTCTAAATATTGATCAGATAACATTTGTTAGAATACAACAGGAGTAATAAACCTAAGTGCATTTATAGTGATCAATATTTTTTAATTAATTTTTTTTTAATTATCTCCTTTATAATAAAAATAATAATTGAAAATAGTAATTCTTTTTACTTGTTTTGTTGAAAAGATATATTTTTCATTAGATTAAAATTGTAGTAGATGCCATCATTTTAAAAAGAAAATGGAAGAGAGATGTAGTTAAAGTTATTTTTTTATTGTGAAATATTTTTGGGGTTTGATTACTAGAGAGATCAACTCATTGAGACTAAATGTTAATTAATTAAAAACCATCAGAATGGAATAATAGTTATATGTGTTATGTAATGATCAGATATTTTACGGTAATATCTCCACACTAAAACTCCTATATATTTATTTATTTATTTCTATACTTAGTGCTTTCAAAGGAACGGTGCCTTCATTTTCAAAGCTATAGATAGATAGTTCTAATACTGTACCAGTCAAAAAACGTCCACCACCTAAACTGCAAGTCAGATCCAAACTCAGCTGAACCAAACTGAATTCAAACCCAACTCACCAGCTCAGATTAGTAGAAATCTAAATCGATGGCACAGTGCTATGTGCCAAGAAACTATCTCAATGGTTGGTGAGGATTAGAGACCCCTGAACTGACACTAATATCGGATAATTAATTAACTTAAGATACTTTTTTAAATCGAATCATATGTATATGTTTGGGTTGCCACCACAGACAGCGAGCATTAACATTAAAATAATTATAAAAGAATTAAGAACTAAGAAACCAAGTGTGTTTAGAAAATATTTAATAATAATAATTTGTTTTGTTTGAATTTTATATAATGATTATATTAATCACCTCTAGCCTTTAACAGTTTATAATTATAATAAGAGTGGTGGTCACTATTATATGCCAATGAGTATTACACAATATTATGGAATTCTATGTCTATGCCCCCAACAAGAAACTAAAGGCAGATAAAGATATTCGTTGTAAAGGAAATTATGATTCTTATTTTATACAGAAGAAAGTGAGATTTATTTTCACATTCGTAAATCAATTCACAAAGAGCAAGATACGTATTTAGGGTATAACTTTAATCTTTATAGGAAAACTTATTTACTTTGAGATAACTGAGAATTTGTTTGACTTTAATTGAAATCACTTCATCACGAATTACGAGCATCAGAGCAGGCTTTACCGGAACAGAGAGGCAACGGTGCTGATGAATTATGAGCTATAAAATGAAATTGAAAGACAATGGCTGGTCGATGATCTAAGTCCTATGGTGGCTTGCATTTCACAAGTCTTACTGCCCTTTAAGGAGAGGTGATTTAAAAGTAATATGGCAGCTTGTATTTGACAAGTCTTATGCCCTTTAAGTAGATAGGAACACGGGAAAGCCAGGCCGAATCGTAACCACGAGCCCTTGGTGTTCCAAATACAACATGAGCAGAGGAGGAAGCGCTTTCTTCCTCGATAATTTAAAATAACAGAAATATTATCACTGACAAGCCTAACGGAGCAGAAGATTGCCATACATCAGCAACATTGAAGATGATGACTTGATAGTCACCGTTTGAAAAATAACACCCAATTATAGAATGCTCTACATGATGACTTGATCAAATTAATTAAAGTCAAACGAGCTTTTAACTAAAAACTATTTTAACACATTATAAAATTATATTCATCAAGCCCCAAATATCATGCCCTTCCTGAATATTAATAGTGAAAGTTGAATTAGAATATATTGATTTGATTCCTTTATCGGCCCTTTTTGCAAAAAAAACAACATTTTAAGATTATATATGAATAAATACACATTGGTGAATATGAGAAAATAGCTGGGGCATAGATTAGAAAGGGAGCTAATAATTTATTATTAGCCAGTTATAAAAATAACAAACATTTAATAATTTCTTTCGACTCGATGATTAATAGAACTGTATAAATTTAGTTCTAATGGGCGAGAATTATAATCAGATTTAATATTATATTATTTGCGTGAGGCAAATAGAATAAAGGAGCTCATCAAGTTGAAGGATTATTGGCATATAATTAAAAATAAATAACATTAATAAATCACACGATAAATATATATAATATAGTAAATGAACCGCCAAGTAAGAAAGGAGAAAGTTAAATTTAAAGACTAGAGATTGAGAGAATTTATATAATTTAAAATAGCATAAATTAATGTAAGTTTTACACAGAGATTATTACATTAAAGAATGAAAAGAGCTCTTAAAGGGAGTGTAAAGTAAAGTTCAGAAACTGGCCAGAAAGTTTAAGCTTCATTATGAAAATATATTACCCATTTCTTCTGGGGCTGGTTTCCTTAGTTTACACATCTGGGTGAGGAAAACGTAGGCATGCATTTGGTTGATTACTTGAACAGTATTTTAATGGATTTTCATGATTTTAGCAGCATGATTGGTCCGGAAAGGATTTAGCAGCTTCATTGAAGACCTTCAGGGGACTTCAGGAACCGCAGCCAGATTCCTGATGTTTTTAGCCTTTCACCATGATTGAAACTATTTAAATTTATGAATTTTAAATGCATAGAGTTCACTGCACTTCTCTACAACAAAGATGGCTTCTCCTCCAAACTTTTCAGAGCTATATATACTGTATTTGATGCCTTCGGGCTAGCGCTTCTTTCATTACATATTACAAAATTTACTGGTTGTTGTTATATACATTCCTTCGATAAGGCTTTCAAACTCATTAACTTGAATTCATTTTCTAATTAGAAAATGAATTCTTAAAATCAGAAAAATGATTTTAATTAGGAAATCCTTACATTTTAAATACTTATCTTTTTTTCTAATTAATAAAACTTTAACCATTGTTTTGGAAAGGGAAAATCTGAAAGCTTATTGAAAGAATGTAGCTTTTAATCACTAAAAATTTAACAAATTATTTAAAAGTAAAAACAAGCATTCCCGACGCAATGAAACTTTTAAACAATTATATATATTTAAATATTTACAAATATATACGCACAATCCACGCAGTTATAATATATATAAATTCATGAATAATTTTATCATGAATTTATTAATAGAATTTATATAAATTCATGAATAATTTTATCATGATATTTATTAATAGAATTGATCAATTTAAACCTGAAACGAAATAATTTTAATACACATTTATAAAATAAGTTTTTCTTTATGGAAATCAGTGTGGATTGAATGTATAAAGCCCCATTGCATCGGAAATTTAAGGTTTGTACTAGAGTTTGAAGTGGGCTTATGGCTAGATGTCATAAAGCTAGGATCGAACTCAGATCCGACTGCTTCAATACCGATGTTCATTTATTTGTTTGATTCAACAGATGCAAAATTATTCAAATCAGGTCTGCCATTTCTTCGAGATTGTGTAAAACGTGTCTCTTTTATTCAACAAGTTCGCATCTAAATTAATGAAATAGGCCTCTTTAATTTTTCTTCTCATCTCGTGTCGCTCACTGCACATCACTTGCGGATTGTCCGGTATACACAAGTGCATCTGTTGAATCAAATAAATAAATGAACATCGGTATTAGAACTATCTATCTATAGTTTTGAAAATTAAGGCACCCGTTCTTTTGAAAGTGCTAACTATAGAAATAAAAAAATAAATATATAGGAGTTTTAGTGTGGAGATATTCCCATAAAATATCTGATCATTACATATATATAAACCACACATTCAATTATTTAATAGTTATATGTGTTATATGAAGTTATATATAGGATATGAAATTATTGTAATAACTCTGGGTTTGTAACTTTCTCATTTTTTCATTTTTTAATTATTTTATTTATAAGTTAACTTTATTAGGTAATTATTTATAAAATAATCTCTAATTTTTTTTAGATATCTCTATTCTTCTAGCTATCTGGTCTGTGAATTTTCAATGTGTGGTACTGCTTTCAACATATAATTGTGTTTTAAGAAATTTGTAGGTTATCCCAGTTGAATTATTTAATAATGAAATAAATTAAGTATATATACTTATTTTGTTCACGGTCTCTAGAATTCTTACCATCCCAAGCTAGTTTGAGCACAATGGTATTTGTGATATATATTTAAATGTGTATGAACATCCTGATTACCTATAAAATTATTTGGATGATGCAAAGATAAAAATCATATTTTAAGTCCATGCATTTTCATTTTATTTAGATTTTATGATGATAGCTAGTTTATTAAGGATCAATACACTCTTGGTTCGAGATGTCCAAAAGCACTGATGATATATGTTAATCCCAGTCTTTTTATATAAGATTGTATATTATTGTAATTTTAGCACTTAAGTACATGCAGGTAGATGAAATATTGATGGTGACTTTTATAATGTGCCTTAAGCTATCTTCAGAATTTATAGTGTACTTTTATATTCATTCATAAAGGATGTCTGATAACACTTTCTAATTAGGTGCAGGTTATGTCATGTAGTAATATATATTTCGACTTTGGTATTACTTATAATGGCTTCATATGCTGATTCTTTGCCCATTTTATATAAACCTAAAATAGATCCTTAGGATGATAATGACTCACCATCATCCTTTAATACACTTTTGATCTGTGCCATTACAATATATATGTCAATATTTTGGTCAATTTTGCCTTTATATTGATCCAAACAAAAATATATTTAAAATAGTTAACACTAAATTTAATAGGTATATTATTTATATTAATGTGTGTTACTTTTTTCATATATAAGGTTGTATTTAAGACCATATGTATATATGAAAAACAAAACAAGTTTTATATACGTAAAAACCTGCTATCGCTTGTATTAATGATCAATAGATGGAGCTTTACCAAGACCTCCAAACAAGCGTATTTGTTTACATAAACGTCAGAGTCAATATTCACTGTCTCTTTCATTTTGCTCCACCCTCAGATCAGCTGATTTCAAGCTGATTTGCTCTCATCAGTGAAGGGATAGGAGTTAGAAACTAGACCTAAATATTAACTCCAAGCGTTTATGCAAAATGTTTCTATCAGTTTGCAAGCATGAATTTTTTAGACACCTAAATGTCTTCAAACTCAGCCTATCAAACTAGATAGCTATATGGGTCTGATATCAGTTCAGTTTCTCCACATAGTCAAAGCTTCTGCAATCTATATCATTGCAAGAAAACTTTAAAGGTACATTTATGAAAAACAAAACAAGTTTTATATACGTAAAAACCTGCTATCGCTTGTATTAATGATCAATAGATGGAGCTTTACCAAGACCTCCAAACAAGCATATTTGTTTACATAAACGTCAGAGTCAATATTCACTGTCTCTTTCATTTTGCTCCACCCTCAGATCAGCTGATTTTGAGCTGATTTGCTCTCATCAGTGAAGGGATAGGAGTTAGAAACTAGACCTAAATTTTAACTCCAAGCGTTTATGCAAAATGTTTCTATCAGTTTGCAAGCATGAATTTTTTAGACACCTAAATGTCTTCAAACTCAGCCTATCAAACTAGATAGCTATATGGGTCTGATATCAGTTCAGTTTCTCCACATAGTCAAAGCTTCTGCAATCTATATCATTGCAAGAAAACTTTAAAGGTACATTTATGAAAAACAAAACAAGTTTTATATATGTAAAAACCTGCTATCGCTTGTATTAATGATCAATAGATGGAGCTCTACCAAGACCTCCAAACAAGCGTATTTGTTTACATAAACGTCAGAGTCAATATTCACTGTCTCTTTCATTTTGCTCCACCCTCAGATCAGCTGATTTTGAGCTGATTTGCTCTCATCAGTGAAGGGATAGGAGTTAGAAACTAGACCTAAATATTAACTCCAAACGTTTATGCAAAACGTTTCTATCAGTTTGCAATCATGAATTTTTTAGACACCTAAATGTCTTCAAACTCAGTCTATCAAACTAGATAGCTGATCTGAGGGTGAAGCCAACAAAAAAGACAGTGATTTCTTACTCTGACATTTATGTAAACAAATACGCTTGATTGGAGGTCTTGGTAAAGCTCCATCTATTGATCATTAATACAAGCGATAGCAGGTTTTTACGTATATAAAACTTGTTTTGTTTTTCATAAATGTACCTTTAAAGTTTTCTTGCAATGATATATATTGCAGAAGCTTTGACTATGTGGAGAAACTGAACTGATATCAGACCCATATAGCTATCTAGTTTGATAGGTTGAGTTTAAAGACATTTAGGTGTCTAAAAAATTCATGCTTGCAAACTGATAGAAACGTTTTGCATAAACACTTGGAGTTAATATTTAGGTCTAGTTTTTAACTCCTATCCCTTCACTGATGAGAGCAAATCAGCTTGAAATCAGCTGATCTGAGGGTGGAGTAAAATGAAACAGTGAATATTGACTCTGACATTTATGTAAACAAATACGCTTGTTTGGAGGTCTTGGTAAAGCTCCATCTATTGATCATATATATAGTGATGCATGCCTCCAACACCCTCCAATAACTAATACACACCATGAGGCCAAATCCCAATTCAAGCCCCATGATATTAAGGTTACTTATTAAGTAATAGAATTAGGTAATTTTAGGGGATATAAACCAACAAACTAGTTATCACAACCTAAGCTTTAAAGCCAAATATAAATAAAATTTAAACCAAAGTTTAAACTAAATCTATCAAATGGAGGAGACAACTAGTCATTACCACAATTGATATTAAATGTATTGTGATTACAAAAACAAAAGAACAACATACAATAGAACGAACGAATGAACTTAATATTAAAGTAAAGAAAAACCAAATGTTTATTTTTTTATCTTTTCTTACTTTTTTTAAACCAAGTTGTTTATACATAGCAATGATGATGTCAACAATAAAGTACAAAAGACGAGCATAAACTGGCTTAATATAGGATACATACAACAAACTTTTTTTTGTTTAAGAAGGAAAAAGAAAGCCTTTTATCAGAGTATAAAAATCTTCCATTCCTTTCACAAAGGAACTGAAAGAAAAATTTGAAGGTTTGTATCAACCAATTCAAACTTGTAATACTGGTGAAGAAATCTTTTATAAGAATTTTAAAAAGCAAGAAGAAACATTTAACTCTAAAACATCTAAACAAGGAGTTTGAAAATTCTTAATCTGCCAACAGAATAAAGTCTTTGAATCTCTAAAATTACCATTGATTCCTCACTGTAGATTTTCAGAATTAAATCTAAAACATATCATGGCAGAAGGGATATTAACATTTCTCCAATCAATTTGAACCACAACAAGTAATATAAGTTTTGACTAAAATAATTATGCATTGCTAAGTGCAAAGGGAAATGTCATGGAAGAAAAGTCATCATCCACAGAGCTAGAAATCATCAAGGCTGACATGGGATTGTCCTATCTCTCTATTCCACGATTGATAAACATCGAAACGATCCATCATGAATGCTTTTTTTACTCCGTGTTTCAAAACTCTAGTTCACAGGCTTCCATCAGATATTTAAATTCCCAGCTATGCATAAAGGAATTACCACGGATTATGAAAACAAGCCATTAGAATACTCAATACAAACTATAAAAACAAGTTATAAAGTTGACGTCATCTATGTCTAGATTTATATTCAATTGTTTGAATGCTATCTGTAATAATTTAATTTTCTTTATTTTGATATAGGGCCAAATAGCTTTAATTTAGAATTTATGAAATTAAGACAGAAAGACATTCTTTTATTACTTTGAATATACAAATCTATGAGGTATAATCTTCATTATGAAATAATCTGTTCATTATAAATGGGACAAGCTGTTACTTAATATATATAATATAAATAAAATGTCCATTAATCAAAACTGTAATTATAATAAAAATAATAAATTTAACGGTAACAAACTATTATAAACAATCATTAAATCTGCAGAAGTACTTTTGGTTAATTTCTTAAACCTGCCTCAACTGCCATTAAATTAAAAAAAAACAAAGCTGAAACAAACATTATCAATTCAAATCCCACAAATCTCGTATTTAATGTTAGCAGCTTGTCTATTTACTAAATGCATTTTATTCCTATTTATAAAACTGGCCTCCTTAATTTATCTTTATTAAATATTGAGATATTTCCAAGGAATTGTTTGATGTTGGCTATAAAATGGAGCAAATAAGCAATACTTTATGTCAATTTTAAAAAAATTATAATGTTTTAAAGGAAATGAAGATTAGTAGTAAACAATGGATATGTTTATTTCAAATCCACAAGTGAAATTTTTTAAGGATTTACGTAAGAATGTGTTTAATGTTTCATTCTATGTTTCAAACAATATTAATAAATTAGTCAATAATTCTAAGGATGTCATATCTGTCAAGCAGAAAAGTAATGTCATATATAAATATTTTAGTGATTGTATGCTATCATATATAGGTGAATCTAGGTGCAGTATTGAGAAGAGATTGAGGGAGCATGAATTGTTATATAAGCATGTAAAAATTAAAAATAATGGTGACTTAATGTCTCCTTTAGTTTTCTTTGATCATCAAAAAACATGTAAATATAAATTTAAATTTGATTTTGAAATTATGAAAATTCTTCATGAAGAGAGAAACCATAATAAAATAAAAATTGAGGCAATTTTTATAAATAGGAACAAAATGCATTTAATAAATAGACAAGCTGCTAACATTAAAATACGAGATTCATAGGATTTGAATTGATGATATTTGCTTCCGCTTTGTTTTTTTTAATTTAATGGCAGTTGAGGCAGGTTCAAGAAATTAACCGAAAGTACTTCTGTGGATTTAAGGATTATTTATAATAGTTTGTTGCCGTTAAATTTATTATATATATATATATATAAATTCAACATTCATATATATGAAATACCTACACTTTCATTAATTGTTTGTTCTAAAGTTTGTATTAATTATTTATTTTTTTAATATATTTTCTATGCATATTTTTTATTATTATTTGTATTTTAAACTTATAGTTCTCCTTCATCGCACACACTTTGTACATAACAAAAGGATCTATTAAACCATCATGGCATTAACTAAGAGACATAAAAAAAAGATAAATGAATATGTTATTATATATATATAATAATCTTTTATATAATATGAAGATTGTTAATGTTTATCAGGATATTTAGTGGCTATTCTTTAAGGGATTAGGATGGAGAACGTTGGTATAAACAAAACATAAATGAAGAATGACCACAGATGTCTAAATGAGTTTTCCTTAATTTTGTTATAAATTTTCTTTTCCTAATCCTAGTTCATGTATATATGTTCATTAAATTTATTGGTTGTTTTCTCATCCCTGGTGTTTGCTTAAGATGTGGCTATTTCTAGGTCAATTCCTAGAAATATATAGTTTCACCGGCCTTCACCTAACAAAAGAGGAATTTTTCTACATTGTAAATGCAGAAAAGTCCTCATGTTATGTTGGGCAGAGGAGGCGGTGGTGGTGACAGAAGCCAACACAAAGAGACTTTTTTCTATGATAAAACACAGAAAGAGTTCCCGACGGCTGCCAGTTATGGCTTTTTTCTATACTAAAAGCAAAGAGAAAGAAATGCCTTGATTGGCTGCCATAGTAGTCGATTTTGTTCATCATTTTCTCATAATAGTAGAATATCTATGTTCTCTGTAGTTTCGTGTGAGAGTGTGTGTATTTGAAGCAGTCGTAGTTTTTTTAAATTTGATCTATTTTTTTTTAAGGTGTTGTAACTTACTTTACTGTTGTAAGTTTAGTAATAATGTCCTGAAGATTCCATTATGAAGGGGTAACCTTCAAAAATTGCTTTTAAAGGTGCAAAAACGGAAAAAATTAAAGGATCACGTGAAAAGTACCATTTTCGTGTGAATTCATCCGTGACCAGTTACTTTCACTATATATATATACGCACAAACAAAAACAACCCACTGTCTAATTATTAGTAATTACTTGTCTGAAAAATAAAATTAGTCGGGTATTTTTTTTTTTTTGTTTTGTTACATTTATTATTTCAAAATAAGATTAGTTTTTATATCTACACACTAACAAAAACAACCCAGTTCCTGATTAATTACTGTCTTTAAAAAAAAGAAATTCAATGGGGTTTGATTTTTTTCAATGGAGTCTTTGAATTACAGTTTGTTTGTTTTTATATATATACACAAGATTTACCAAAAAAAAAAAAAAAGAAATCCACTTTCTGATTAATTACTGTCAAAAGAAATGCAAATTAGTCAGCTATCATTTTTAAATTTAGTATTTCAATAACAGTACCCTTTTTATATAGACAGACTTAACAAAAACAACCCACTTTCTGATTCATTACTGCCCCCTCCCCCCAAAAAAAAAGAAAATGGAAATTAGTCGGGTATCATTTTTCAATCGAGTCTTTTAATGACGGTCCTTACTAATAGTAGTCGGGTATCAATTCTAAATTGTAGTATATAAATGATGTTACTTTTGATAGATTTAGAATTACGTCTTCCTTTTTTAATCAAATGATGATTTACTCTTGACCAAAAATACCGTAACTTTAAAAAAAGACACACATAAAGTCCAAAAAAAATGAGAAAAATCCCCGTAACTTTAAAGACACACACACAAACTAAAAAACAATCTAAGATTAATAAACATTGACTTATTATGTCTTGCTTTTGAATCAAATTATTGATTTACTCTTGCAAAAAAAATACTGTAACTTTAAAAAGACACACCTAAAGTCCAAAAAAATAAATTAGAAAAAGGCCCATAACTTCAAGACACACACACAAACTCAAAAACAAGATAAGATTAATAAACATTTACTTATTACATCTTGCTTTTGAATAAAATTATTGATTTACTCTTGCAAAAAAAAAAAAGACTGTAACTTTAAAAAGACACACGTAAAGTAAAAAAAAAAAAATTAGAAAAACACCGTAACTTTAAAGACACACACACACACAAACTCAAAACCAAGATAAGATTAATAAACATTTACAAAAATGAAAAAAACTAACATCATATAATAGTATTAGTTAGTAGAATATTTTATTACAAATCTAAGAAATCAGATCTTTTTAGATCAAATCGATCATTTAGGTCCGGCCTGGAATTGTTATATGTATATGTTTTTGATTAGCATCAATGCCATCCTGTGGCAAACACCAAGGATGAGAAAACAACCAATTTATTTAAATGTTAGAACACATTTTTTGGTTTATTTTTCTGTGGTTAAATTCTGTTAAGTCATATCCTTACATACATATCACGATTATTATTTGCATGTATACAATATATTATACCTACTCCTATTAATAGATATAGATTCATCTTACACATATTAAGAATATGGTAATGCAAATATTATCTGAACATGAGGATCATGAAACATCTCCCTGAGTTCAAAATCTGGAATAGCAGGGGTAAACTACAATGCAATAGGTTAAGGGTAGAATCAATAATTATTGAAATCTTACTCTCTTCTCCCTTAAGTATGAGTTTAATGTATGTTCATATGCATAAATGTAGACAATAAAAATACCCTTTTATACTCATCAGGAGGAATCCACTCACCTTTGTGCATATCATGAAAAGACTATCCCATTACAAAATTTATATATTCTGATGAGTGTATTGCAGGAAGGAACTATTAATTGGCATTCCCCAGTGCAGATGTTATGCCACCTACAACAATATTTCCTACTCATCAGAAGATGTAGCACCATAGAGACTGGAAGCATCTAGAAATTTATATGTTTGGTTTCCCAAACGGCTCCACTAGAATTCCATCTCACTACAATCTTACTTACCATTGTCTGGTTATGCTGAACATAGCTCAGGAGGCATGAGATTATTGTGAACTAGTGCATAAATGGATGAATGATGCAAATGAAACTGACAAAAGGTATTTTTTATTTTGAAACAATAATTTTATTCAATAACAATATGACTTATAAAGTTCTTAAAGAAGAAGAAGGAAGAGTTTGCTGACAGTCTCTATACTGGCTGTTTTCATATCCATGTGCACATTGCAGATGTTTTTCTGATTGTTCCTGAGTGGGAATTGTCCTTCTAGGTTTGAAGCTCCTTTATCTGCATAGATACATATCCATGTGTATAGAAGTAATTAATTTATTTAGGTATCTTGAAGTATTTATTCTATCCAAGTATCTTGAAGTACTTATTTTAATCCCAGTATCGAGAAATATGTGTTTTAATCCAAGAATCCCAAAGTATTTATTTTTATTTTACATATCATACATGTGTGGGCTTGAACCACTTATTTATCATATCAATACAGTTTGAAGTCATTATTTGGAAGAGATTTATTATTACTTAATATATTCAGTGTGGGTTTGAACCACTTATTCATCATATCAATACAGTTTGAAGTCATTGTTTGGAAGAGATTTATTGTTACTTAATGTATTCAGTGTGGGTTTGAACCACTTATTCATCACATCAATACAGTTTGAAGTCATTATTTGGAAGAGATTTATTATTACTTAATATATTCAGTGTGGATTTGAACCACTTATTCATCACATCAATACAGTTTGAAGTCATTGTTTGGAAGAGATTTATTGTTACTTATTCAGTGTGGGTTTGAATCACTTATTCACCATTTCAATACAGTTTGAAGTCATTATTTGGAAGAGATTTATTATTACTTAATATATTTAGCGTGGGTTTGAACCACTTATTCATCATATCAGTACAGTTTGAAATCATTATTTGAAAGAGATTTATTATTACTTAATATTCAGTGTGAGTTTGAACCACTTATTCATCATATCAATATCATTCGAAGTCATTATTTGAAAGAACATTATATTATTATTCCATAATTCACATATATAAACATTTCCTGAATTTATGTATGTGTGGTTCCAGAGGCAATTCATTCTATCAAAATTTTTTTTTTTTATAAAATAATAATTGTTATTCAGAATAATTATTTTATTATTTGGAAGCATTTTAATAATCAATCAATCCAGAAAATGACATTTTATTAAATCATAGATTATTTTAATAAACACATCTTACAAAATATTTTTATTTCACCTATTACTCCACTGCATTCCATTTTTAAATATATTTCCTTTTTATATTACTTACAATCAATCAATTTAAAAATAAAATTTCATTATATTTTAACTTAAGAAATACAATTTACATAATATTTTTACATATTATAAAAGGCTCTAAAAGATGGACAATTTCCCTACCTGGAACTACATCTGCTGGTGGTTCGCTATAAATTTTCCAATCAATAAGGGATGTTCTGAGAGCTTATCAAGTCGATAGTCAGTTCACAGGCCTTAATTTTATTTTACTTCAAAACTGAACTGAGGGCAGAGAAGAGAGAAAGCTATTTTTGATTACCCAGACATTTGAAGATATGTTTTAACCACTTGTTTTTTCATTCAATTTTTTTTTAGTTATAGGTTCCTTTCTTTTATTGTTCACTGTGCTCTAATCTTTGTTGGGATAGTAGTCATATAATATGGATTTCTCTAATAATAGTCTTGATGCTTTCTAACCATATGTCTGCTACAAAAATCACTTAAGCAATCTCTACTCCCCTATTTATCTCTTTATGCTATGCTTTTCTTATCTCTCAGTTTTGGGATTGATATAACACCAATCTTCTCAGAGATCAATGTGTTTATTTTCTTTCCTCATTGGCCATCTATTTTTGGTGGGAACAGATTCTAATGACTCATCTGATGTTTTAAAAAAAAACATCTATTGATTTTTATACCCACGGCAATCTTTTTTTATTAACTGTTAATTACAGCCTTCTTATTGATAAAACATTAAACTTTTGCAAAATACTACATTTTAACAGTACTTTTAATATTTTAAAATAATTTTTAAATTGCTGTCATCTTTTTATTTCTTTGTTTTAACTTTTATTTTTGAAAACTGTGTCAGCTTTTGTTTATTTTAGCTCAACAGTTTTAAATTGGGGGAGGGGACTTCAAATTATATATGTGAAACAATGTGTCTGTTTCAATATATATACATAAACAATGATTTAATCAATGTTGCACATTTTATTTCCAAATATGTAATAATTAATAACTATATAAAAATCAGAATCATAATAATTTATTTGCATAATTAGATAATATTTTTCAGACTTCTTATTTATCATTATTGCTGTTATTAATTGATAACTTGTAAACTCTCACCTTCAGGGAAAATCATTGAACATTTTCTTAGAAAAGTGCTGTTGTTCTGTGACTTTAGATTATCTTAGAAATTATCCCCATTCCCAAAGTTGAGTTGGTATTTTAGATCTAATGTCTGAAATATTCCAGCACCTCATTGAGGAGTGCCAATAGCTCGAAACTAGTGTGAGGATGAGAATAATTTATAGATAGACATTTTAAATGTTTTCTCTTGTGGAATTTATCAATAAAAGTTGTTAGAGCTTTTAGCATGCTCATTATTTTATTTTATAATTACAAGGTTTTCAAATTAAGCCATGTGATATATGACTTAATTTTTATTTACTTTAGATTATTGTTTCTATGTTATCCTAAGTGATAATGACCTATAAAATAGATTTTAATATAATACTTTTGTTGATGTTAAAGTTGAAAAAAATCTGAAGAGGGCAGCACCTTACAGACTGTGGTTCCTTTGTTCTTTTGATAGAAAAAAATGGCAAGAGAATATTCACATTCTTCAAGTCTAGTGTCATATGAAGATTTTGAAGAATAATTTTAAAAATATTACCAAAATCACCCTTTTCTTTATTTTGTTATAGTATCTTATATAAATAGAATTTATCCAAACAACTTTGAACACTTTTTAGCAAAAATCTTTTATTGTACATATATATATACACCTATGTTTTGACTGTCCTACAGTCTTCTTCAGAGCCAGGTTACTTTAAACTTTAAAGACTCTGAAGAAGACTGCAGGACAGTTGAAATGTAGGTGTATGTATATATATACAATAAAAGGTTTTTGCTAAAAAGTGTTCAAAGTGGTTTGGATAAATTGTATTTATAATTTTAAAATATTTTTTTGTTTGTTTATGTAGTATTTTTGATTATTTTTACATACTAATTGGTTGATTATTATAAAGAAAGACCAGATAAACTTTCAATTTGTTTATTTATGTTTTATTTTTAGAAATAAAAAAAACTTGACCACAACATAAAGAAATAAACATCAGTGTCTATAACACCATCCATCAAAATTTTTTTGATGTTAAAATCATTTAAATTATTGTCATTTTTGTAAAAAAAATATCAGATTTTAAAACAGAATTTGATAGTTATCACAAATGTACATTTATTCAGAAAAAACAAATTTAAAATAAAATTCAATTCATTAATTTTTAGCTTTAGTGTTTACCATAAATATCTATGATGACATTTATGTTTTACATTTATAGGACAGTTTTAAAATATTTAAAACAATCAAATGTGATTTTTTACATTATTGTTTGCTTATAAAATTTAGTACTCATCTTATAGCTAAAGATGCCATTCTATAGTGCCATTTTCACACTAAAACACATAAAAATGCTGTTTCTGCGGCCAAAACATTTGAACCCGCAGTTTCTATAATACAACTTTTTGTTGTGCTACAGATTGCAGGATGCTATGTCATGTCGCAGTACAGCATGTATGTCGCATTGCAGCAAATACATTTTCCGAATTCACACAGTTTATAAAATTGTTATGGCTTGGTGAGAGGGTGTGTGTATTTAAATTGGATGGAAATGTTGTTTTCATTGGATTTTTTTTTATTTTAAAGTATTGAAATGTTCAGATTTTGTAAAGTAATAATTATCAGACTTTTTACAATGTACTGTATTGAAGTTTTAATTGGGAAAATGTTGACAAGATATATGTGTAAAGTGAGTTGCAATTAGGTAATGCGTCAAGTAACGTACTGTTTGTAACATTCCATGAGACAAACAAGATTCTACCATGTATATATTTTTGAAGTTAAAAAAGAGTGGTAACACAAAAATATTCAGTAAGAAAAGTACAATTCTGCACGATTTTCTGTAAATTTCATAAAAAACAAATATTATAAACATGGTTAATAAATAAAGAAGACATTTATATGTGTTTGTTGTTGTTTAAAAAAGTTTTACTTTCTTTCTTTTCTCCGACTATGGTTATGGTTTTGATATTTTTTATTTTAGCATTACAAACAACAGAACACTAACCCTAAAACTAACCCTAAAACTAACCCTAAAACTAATCCTAAACCTAACCCTAACAACTTTTAATTTTTGTTGTCATTCTATTTGAAGTAAAAAATAGCGGTAATATCTGTTTGTCTGTAAAAAAAAAAAAAGAAAAGATAAAATGAAGACTAAAAAACTTTTTAAACAACAACAAAAAAAAGCCGTAACCCCAGTAAAAAAATATCCGATAGAAAATTGATTTTTCTAATAAAGCAAAATAAAAAACACGAATCAAATTGTAATTTGTTTATTTTATTTTAAATTTATTATTATCATTTAATTTGTATACGTTAATAAAAAATGATATTTAAAAAAGACGATTTTGTTTTATTTTTATTTTCACATTACAAAAAAACACATCAAAATAATTGAAATCAACAGCTTGTGAATGTTCATATTTTATAGTTTTAGCATGAAAAAAGTGCCATTGAACGAAAATCAAGTCCAATTTATTGAGTTTTACTATAAAATAAAGATTTTATAAAAATTGGAAGTTTGAACGTTGTCAATATATCAGAATGTAAGAGAATTAATAAATTTATTAATCATTATTCGAAATTATTAGTTGGACTTTATTTAATATTAGATTAGCTTTTGTATCTTTACTCTTATTTACTTAAGGATAAAGTTTTTATGATACAAATCTGAACACATATGTGTGTGGGCATGTATATAAAGTTTTTTTATAATTATTTATCTGGTACTAACAAATTAACCATATTTTTCTTTATTCTGAATCACCTTCTGACCGAAAGTCAAGAAATTCAATTTGATCTTTAGCCCTCTATTGAGGGATTTTGATAACTTTTTTTTTCCAAATTTTAAAGTTCACATATTTTTTTTTAATATTTTAACTTCAAAAAAATTCTGAAGATGTCAGGATAATTAAAAAAGCAGGAAATTCAAAGTAGGATAAGATCCACAATGATGAAAACTTATTTTATTCATGATCTTGAATTTGGCAATAACTTCGTGATATGATTTCAAGACAATATTACAAATGACTAAAAACTTGATTTTTTTGGAAAGTTTATCATTATTTTTATATAATTGTATGATACTTATTAGGAAGAAGAATATATTTTATTACATATTTATTTTCTGCAGAAGTACTTAATTTTTAAATATAAAAGTTCATATTTTTTGTAAGCCTTAGTAATCGATAGATGCAAGAAGTTTTGTGCATAAAAGCCATATTTACTGCCATCTCATCCAATATCCCCAGATTAGTTTCTAGCATGCGAGTTTTATCAGTGATGAGTCTCAAGTACAGGCTATAAACTAGTTTGGGAATATTGGATGAGTAGGCCCTAAATAAGATTTTATGCACAAATCTTCTTGCATCCATTGATTACTAAGGCTTGCACTTGGTAGCACTACTGTATAGAAAGTTTGCTACTATTATTAACAGCTTGTATAAGCATATGAAATTGTAATTATGTGGTATTCTGATGGTTTTATATCATAAAAATTACTGAAATGAGCAAAAAGTTTAGACTTTGTGGCTAATTATTCCAATGTATAAATATATAAAATGTGCTATAACGCACAAAGCTGAAGACACTCTTAATACTGTAGATTGATATAAACTAAATTTATGTAGCCAAGAAAGTGGCTAAGCATTTTTGAAGGCCAAGGTTCTCATATTTATAGCCATCTAGTAAATAAATAGGTTGGTTAAGAGCATTGCAAATTTATGTAAATGAGGTAGTTAAGTATTCCATTTACTGGAGATCTTATAACAGACCCTTCTTGGAGTTTAGTTTTTGCACAGCACCGCAATTCAGCTGGTCATGATTGCCAACCTAAAGACCCAGTGGTTGTTTGTAGAGAGTGACACAATCTTAAGAGAAAAATAAAGGAAGCTTACTTTATCACTAAAAATAGCAACTCTATAAACAGAAAAGACTCTTGTTATAAGATCTCCAGGAAATGGAATATTTAACTACCACATTTACATAAATTTGCATCATTCTTAACCAGCCTATTTATTTACAAGATGGTTATGAATATGAGGACCTCGGCCTTGAAAGCACTTATCCACATACTTGGATACATATATGTAGTTTACATCAATCTACAATATTAAGATTTCTTTGTCTTCAGCTTTGTGTGTCCATGTATTTTAGCGCATTTTATATATTTATACATAAAAATTACTAAAAAAATTAAGCTTTTAAAGCATAAGTTGATAGATTTGCTAGATATTAATAATCATTTGTTGAGATTTTAAAATCAAACATCAAATAAAGAAAATTTCATTCATTTTGTAAATTCTATCTGCTCCTCCTGAACTTGAATGACAAACCAGCACTTTGTTTTGACTAAAACCTAATTTTTTAAATAATTCTGAAAATCAAATGTGACTTTTTAGAATTTATTTAAAATCTAGACAAAAATATCTATCAAATGAAGTCAAATTTATTATATTGTGATGTATAATAATAGTTTAATATTAACATTCACAGAGGCAAAATTTTTCATACAGTAGTGCCACTCATTGCAAGCCAGAGTAATCAAAAAATGCAGGAAGGTTTGTGTGTAAAATTCCTATCTAGTGCCTACTTATCCAAGATCCCTGAACTAGTTTCTAGCTTATGACTTTCATCAGTGAGAAGCCTTGAATCTGAGAGCAATACACCCAGATCTTAGGATCTAATGCAACCCTACAGCAGACATCTTTTACTCTTTTTAGCTAATTATAAAGTTTTGAGTTCAAAATGAAAACACAATAATGTTTTGAAGCTAATCTCATTAACTTGCATAGTTGTATAGATCTGAACTCAGTTCGATACCCATACTTTTAGGTATCTTTGATTTTTTAATAACCACAGTTATCATAATCCTATTGGGCAGGATTAGTATTAAACCATCAAACATCACATGATCACTATCCTACACAAACTGTTTTTCATAGAGGCAAAACTATCCATACAGTAGACACTAGTATGGGGTATTGGATGAGTAGGCACTAAATATTGATATGCATAAACCTTTGTGCATCCATTGATTACTCTGGTGTGCACTTAATGGTGCTATTATATAGAGAGTTTTGCATCTGTAAAAAACAGCTTCTGTAAGCATAAAGAATGGTGATCATGTGATGATTGATGGTTTAATAAGAAATAACATTATCAGAGTACAAGAGCATTAAACAACCCATTTAATGGTCATACCCTTTATTTATATATTTCTCAGCAATGATTACTAGTTTATTTATGGCCAGTATAGATATGTTTGAAATTTGATATTGATTAGCAATTAATTACTATAATATTTAAGGGTAGCATATATTATAGCATTTAATATATTTTTAGTTTCAGAAGCATTAATGCTTATTCTGTATGTATGGCTTGATAATGACTAATCCAAGATTTTATAGTATATATCTTCTTGAAGTCTAGTCACAAATGATGACTGGTTACGTTGCTACAGTTAGTTTCTGCTTTATTTATTTATCTTATTTAATCCAAGGAAAATAATATTTAACATGAGTTTGTTGATGCTACCAGATTTACATGTCTAGATTAATAATAGTTTATTTGATTTTATTCTGATCCATTTCAAATGATGAATGTGCCTAATGGTAATCAAGCATTTTGTGGTTACAAAGAAAAGAAGGGTTAGTGATTTATATGAGAAGAGTATATATAAAAATTTGGTTATTAAATGACAGACAATTGATTGAATAGAAACTAAAATAGTAATGATTAATGTATGTGTAAATAAAATAAAGAGTTCACACCTAAAGTAGAGCAGAAAAAAACAAGTTCTTGAAGATTAGATGGAGTTTATGACTGTATAGAATGATGCGTTTTTCCATTGACTTTAAAATGCCATGATGTTATTTGACTACTATAGACAATGCTTCACTCACAATTTTATATATACTATCTTCTAAATCACAAAGAAGCTAGGCTTCACTTTCAATAGGTCTCCAATCTGATTTTATGACTGTTATGGGCAAGAATTGAGATTCCAATGACAATCCTTATTTAAAGATAAAAGAAAGGGAAAAAAGAAATAAACGTAATTCAAGGGGTGGGTAAAAGCATGTTTCATCATGTGCCAGGAAATTATAAGAAGAGGCTAACCTAAAATAAAAAAAGGAATATAGTCAGCAAAATAGTTAACATACAGGCCTTAAGAGACTTATACCATCAATGACTGTAAAATTAATCAATTATTATACGATAATACTGGTCAATATAAAATGCAAATTCAATAGTGGTTTGTGAGGCTTAGAAGGTTACTTGCTAAATGGCACTGCTAGTTTTTTACATAATGTGCTTTATAGAAACTAAATATATTGTTGGATAACTTACTAAAGTATACTCATTTTAACCCTGAAGCTACGTAAAAGCTTTCAGGATAGAAAGATTGATGACTGGTAAGTGTTATGTCTAAAAATTTGAAATAGTAAGCTGACCCCCAGAGCCATTTACAATCTGTTATGACTCCCAATCTATGGTGGTGAAACACACATCCTAGAACTATAACAAAGTAAAAGAATCATTTAAATAGAAAAATAAACTGCATTTAAAGTTAAAAGACAATTGTTTTAATGAAAGAAGAAAATCTAAGTTACAAAGAAATCCAAAGAAGAAAATCTAAGTTACAAAGAAATCAATGGTAAGAGATTTATGTATATATCTAGGCCTTATTAATTATATGCATTTGGTAATACAGTGTTTAAATCATGTTGAATTATTAATAACTATATGAGTTGATGAACATATTTATAGGATTTTTATTATTTGATGTTATTAAAATAGCTAGATCATTATATTCACATTTTATTAGTTCTTAATCATATTTAATGATATTTTGTTTATCATTTTCAATTAATATAATAATTACATTCAATATTTTGTTTTATATTTATATATCACATGTAAATAATATATTACGGTTATATGCATTTATTTATTTATATGAGTGTGATTTCTTAATAAATATAAACTATTAAAATTTATCTTAAATGTCTTTTTGATCTCATTTAATTATAAATAATAATTTGTCCTATCTTAGGAGAAAACAACCTCACAGAATGAGTCTTTAGCTAGCATATCGATTGTGGAATTATAACGGTGATTAGATAATGCCTCATTCAGAAAATTCTTTCTGTAGAAAAGTGGCATCCACATATTTATTGATTAACTGATACATGAATGGTATAAAGTATGATTAAATGCCAATGAAACTAGATAGAAATGAAACTATATTTTGAGATGAGAAAGCACTAAATAGATAACCACCTATCCCAAATTTTGGACTTGAATTCCTTTGAATCCTAGTTCCTATTACAATATCATCATCATCATCATTGCCAACCATTATCAATTCACTGCAGGATAAAGATCTCTCCAAGTTCAATCCATCTAACCTCTCTTCTCCACACACTTCTGCACACTTTCTTATTTCATCCACCCATCTCTCATGTGGGTTCTTTCTGGGACTTTTACAATCTCTTGGAAACCAGTTTAAGATTTCAGTTGTCCAGTTAGTATCATGTCTTCTAGCAATATGCCCAGCCCAACTCCATTTCAGTCTTTTAATTCTTTTAACGATGTCAGTAACACCTGTTTGTTCTCTTATCCATATATTGCATTTTCGATCTCTTCTTGTTACTCCTAACATGCATTTCTCGATTCTTTTTTGAGTGGTCTGAAGTCTCTGTGTTGCCCTTTTATTAAGTCTCCAAAGTCTCAGATCCATAAGTAAGAACTAATAAAGCACATTTATTAAAAATCTTTTTAAACATATAGGCATTTTCCTTTTAGTATTATTTCTACCAAAAGTACATATATATTACGATATATCTGTCAATATGTTAGTCATTTTTTTCTTTATAAGAAACTAAGTACCTTAAATACCATTAAAATAGTTTAGCCTAAATTTAATAGGTATATTAATTTATATTACTTGGTGCATTGTTTGTGCATATATATAAAGTTACTTATAATTTATATATATATCTGTAAATTATACTACAACAATGTTACGGGTATTGTTTATTTTCAATCTATTTTAATAATTAACATTTATATATAAAAGTCAAAATCATAATATAATAATTTATTCACGAAAAATAATCAATTTAAAACAAATCTTTATTTTATCATCATCTTATATAATAATAATAATAGTAGTAGTAGTAGTAGTAGTAGTAGTAGTAGTAGTAGTAGTAGTAGTAGTAGTAGTAGTAGTAGTAATAAAAATCTATTAATTGTTACTTTAAATTATTTCAGTGGATTTATTTAATACTAGATTAGATATTTGTGTCTTTATTCTCGATTACTAATTGAAGTTTTTATGATACAAAAGCAAATTTGGGGTATAATGGAATTTGAAATATGTATCTTGAAAAAAAATTTTTTTAGAATTTTTTAAAAGATGGCAATAAACTGAAGACCCCATTTAAAGTGCACACACTTTATTTATACATTTTATGATGATGCTACGAGTTTATTTATGGTCAATGCATGCACGATAGATTGATTATGATCAATATTTGGTGACCACAATGTTCAACGTTCCCGTATATTTTATAATATTTGATACTGTTTAGTTTATAGTTATTCAGCCCTTATTGATTTAGCCTTATTAGAAAATAAAGCTTGCTATTTTATGCTTTTTAAATCTTTTTTTTTTTTTTTACAAATATTAACATATTTACATTTTTTTAAAAATATATATTTGAACTTACGTACTCTAATATAACTAACATATGCTCTTATATTATGACGACGTTTGTTATTTGAATTGTTTCTGTTTTCCTTGCATTATCTTATTTAGTTCAGTTAAAAATACTGTCCAACTTGAGGTTGATCAATTAGTTACCGTTATTTCGTAACATTACCTCCAAAAACAAAGGTATTTATAAATAGCAGGTGCAAATTGATCGTGCATAATACCATAGGATTTTTTTTTCTAAGTAATGATTACGTAAAACAATAAGTGAGTATTAATTTAACGACTTACTCTATGGTCGATTATTCTAAATAAGCATTTACCTGTCAAATTTATTTCTAATAATTAAAGGATTTTAAAGGTAACTTCATTGGTGGTTGCAGGGCTGGAGAATCTCTAAAAATAAAATTTAATTAAATTGATTCTAATTATTATCATCGTTAGTGTTTTGGCAAATGTTTAATGATGCTGTAATATATATATAAGTTACGAACACAGAAAAATAATAAAATTCTTTTAAAATATATTGCCAGTGTACAATATATATTTAAAATAATAATTATTAAAATTTACATTTCTGTCATGCGCAACGTCTTTAATTTCTATATTTGCACATTTTAATTTCTTGCCGGTAAAGCAAAAAAAAAACAAATACTGGTCAAATTGAAATGATCCTTTCAAAACAATTAAATTTAAATAATTTAATGAATGTGACTTTTTTTTTACTTTTCTTTTAATTCAGGTACGTCTGTGTTCTATTTCAGTGACCACGGCGTTGTGGAAAGCTGTAAATCGGATGCAAATTTTGACCCTCATCTACTTTTTTACTTTAATATTTAAAGTATATCAGTGAATTATGGGAGTTTCGCAGCCCTTTAATGTTTCCGACAGAGCTGGAGTGAAAAAAAGAGAAAATAACTCATAATAACTTTAAAATGTTTACCTGATAAATTCACTTAATTAAACATTTTAAATACCTGAAAGTATTAAAAGGAAATTTATTAATAACGCATATTTATTTTTATTTTCCTGGCACATTACAGACGTCTAATAATTATAAAAATACTAGTATTGTACTATAATTTCAATTTTCCACAATTTATTTAATGTAAAATATATGCGTAATTTAAAGTGTCTCGTGCAGTAATTATAAAGCTTTTATTTGCCAGGTGTTCAGCCTGAGTTCGAATACGGGATGTATAAAAATTAGAGATCAAGTCATACCAATTTAACTAGCCCTTTAACATTAGTAGGTAAATGATATCTAATTATACTTAGAAACAATAATGGACAGCATTTAAAACTCTCCCTCTAGTATTCGGTAACCTAACGAATTGTCTTTCCCCCCCTACTGTTTGCTTTTGAAGATCTATTAGAGTTACAATTCTTTCAAAATAATAGGGGATTTGAATCCAGACTTTTAAGCTCCTCTTAGCTATGAAATCTATCTCATACAACCAATACACATGACCACACACATGTGAAAAGGATAAATGATCTCCAATATACGTATTACATGTTGAACCAACACTCGTCAGTTGGTCCAATTCATCATCTCCCATACATATAAATAAAGAGTGCTCGTTTTATATTAAGATAGAAAATCTTCAATCTTAATGGATAGGTTGCAATCTCTATCCTCCGTCTTCAGCCATCCATACCATTGAAAATCTGATGATAGAATGGCCAAATCCTTTGATGATGCCATTATGTCATGCCCATGTTGACTTTAAGTCATTCTGATCCTTCATATATAAGATCAATTGATGAGTGCTGATCCAGCATGAAATATGTATATTGAGTTCATTTATTTTTTTCACATGTGTGTGTTCATATATATTGGTTGTAGAAGATAAACTGAATAGTTGGAAGAAGCTAGAAATTCTGAATTCAAATCCCCTATATTTACATATAAACTACAGGGATATAAAGTATACCTGTATTTGAATACTACAGATTCAGCCCATATTCTTCCCATCTTTCTTCTGTGTATTTAAATGGACAAGGTTCTATACTTGAGGGGTCAGAGTGACTTAAAGTCAACATGGACATGACAATAGTAGTGTCATCATCAAGGTATTTGGGTGTTCTATCATCAGATTTTCAATGGTATGAATAGTTGAGGAGTTGGAGGGTGGAGCAGACTGAAGCCTGTCCATTAAAGCTTGAAGATTTGCTATCTTAATATAAACCGAGCACTGATTATATATATGTGTAGGAGATGGTGATCTGGACCAATTGATGAGTGCTCATTCAGCACAAAATACATATATTGGAGATCATTTATCTTTCTCATATGTGTGTGATCATGTATATAGTTGTATAAGATAGATTGGATAGCTGAGGAAAGTTTGAAAGTCTGGATTCAAATCTCATATATGTACATCTAAACTCCAGGGATATAGAGTATTTCAAAAGTTGATTTTATTAAGAAGTAATACATAGCCATATTCATTTAAAAGTGGTTGCAAGAAATGAATGAATTATTGTTTATTCTTTTCCACTAATCAGTGAGGCAGTGAAGATGTAAAATAGTTTTTTTTAGCTAATAGTAAAATGGTTAACATTTTAAAAATAATTGAAAATATAAAATTAAATACTAACTAAAGATAAAAATTTATTAAGGTTTTTATCATAATGAATTGCTTTTACTAACTTCAAAGTTGAAACTGTAGCAAACTTTCCATACAGTAGTGCCACCCAGTGAAAGCCTTAGTAATCAATAAAATGAAGATTTGTGCATAAAATCCCTATTTAGTTTTTACTCATGCAATATCTCTAGACTAGTTTCTAGTTTGTGACTTTCATCAGTGAGGAACCACAAGCTACAAACTAAGCTGATGATATTAGATGGATAAGTACTAGATAAGGATTTTATGCACAAACCTTCAAATATCCAGTGATTACTAAGGTTTGCACTAGGTGGCACTACTACATGGAGAATTTTCTATTGTTTTAAGTGATTGGATAAGCATAGAAAATGGTGATCCTGTGATGATAACTTCCAAGTTGACCATGTTTGGATGGGAATGTAAAATTGATTTATTTCAAATTACATTGTTGATGTATTTTTGGAAGTTTTGCTATGATTAATGTTCTTGAAGACCTGCTATGATTTCTTGACAGAATTTTTTTTTAAGATTAGAAATTTTAGTAGCTTTAGTGATGACTTCTTGGTTCCCCATATTTTTTTGGTAAAGAGTTTTTTATTTACATTAGAAAGTTACCTAGGCCTTGATTATAGTCATCTGATACATAAGCACATTTATAACAACATTTCACCCATATGATCTTCTGGTATACTTCTTCTGTCTTTAGTGATATGTCTCTAACTCTTTGGCTTTCAACTTTTATTTAAAGATGTGTATCTTCTGTAATTTAACTTGCATTAAGATGTATCTTTATGGAAGCAAGCCAATATTTATTTGCAATAGTTATGTTGCTTTAATCCTGGATTTCTTTTTATCTTGTTCATCATCATCATCATCATCATCAACCATTATCAATCCACTGCAGGATGAAGGTCTCTCCAAGTTTAATCCATCTTCTCCGATCTTTAGCTTCTCTTCTCCACAACACCCCTGCACATTTTCTTATTTCATCCATCCATCTCACATGTGGTCTCTTTCTGGGTCTATTTTTTTATCTTGTTATCATAATGAAAGTCACATTGTGTAAATTTTGTATCTTAGAATTGTTTAGACAATGAAAACTACTAAAGTGTGTAAATGTAACTGTCATAAATTATTTAATTGACTAAAATAATAAATTAAGGCTTGCTTCATGATTTGGATGTTTTATTATTTGATGCTTTTGGTTTTGGGAGAAAAGTAATCATGTTACTAGTAAGATCTTTTAATAAACTGTCCTATAATTTACTCTGTGAAAGATTAAAGCCAAAAAATTCTCAATTAAAGCTCAACTTGTTTAGTTCTGTTTCTTGAATGTCACATGACTTTTAAAATTGTTTACTATTAGATTATTCTATTAATAGAAAATGCCATTGTTTAGAGCTAATTAGCTATTTAATTATATAGAACCTTCTTTCAGGATAATTTTTTTTAGGTAAATTAAATTTATACTTTTAAAATGTTATTCTTAGATTCTGTTCAGCTATTCTTTCTCACTTCCAATTTTTATTCATTTTATTTAATTTATAGACTTTTTTTCATACTGTTATTCATTTATTACAAGTTGTTTTTTTATCAAGATTTTGATTTTGCACGAACTTACAAGATTTATATTTGATTTCTTCTCTATAGCTTGCTAATTTTAGCAAATTAGATACTGATTATCTGTATTATTACCATTTACTAGTTGTTTTTTTTTGCAATAGTTTGTGCCTATTTGTAATATTGGTGTGTCCATATGGCATCTAATGAAATGCCAAAACACATATTTATCATACTATCTTACCATTGCATGATCACTATCTCTTATACTATCTATTATACTATCTCTGGTCGGCACAGGGTGGCACTACTGTATGGATAGTTGCCTTGTTTATCTTACCATTGCTTGGTGATTTTCTAACACTGGATTAAAATTATGGTTAACCTGTGAAACATTTGTCCATGGAATAAAAAAAGATTATATGTGAGCATAATCTAATTTACTGTAATTTTAACATAATAAACATTATTTGATTAATAGAACGTAATATTGAAGTATTGTTTGAAAAATCAAGAAATGAAAATTGTAAACTCTTCGAATGATTCAATCCCCTTTAAAAAAAATCTAAAGTTGAATGAATTTTTATTCATTCTGGGTTTAATGATTAATTTGAATTAATTCTTGGAACGTAATATTCTCTAAATAGGTTGAATACGTATTGCACTAGGGATGATTATTTTGCTTAGATAAATTTTCTAAATTTAAATGCACATGCTCCATTGTTGAATTCAGTAGCATTTAAAATAAATGTCTCATCTTTATATATAATTCTACCATTTATATCACTAAGCCAGGATATGAGCTTTGTTATGATAGAATGCCTGATTAATAGCATCTATTAATTTGCTTTTAAGAATCTTTGAAAATATTCTACATCAAATAGGATTCATAAAAAGTTCACATCATCAGTTATATAACTGTGAGCATGTTTGTAGTTGTTAGAATAGCCAATTGTCTGAAAATCCAACTTAAGACAATATAATTTTCGGCTCGATCAGAAAGTTATTCAAATACTTGAGTCTATTTCAATCAAGCTGGAAAACTATTCACTTTTAAAATTAAGATCTAATATGGGCTAAAAGATAAAGATTTCATGGTAGTGTATCAACCTGCTAGTTCAGATAGGCCTAGAAGTTTTCTCTTATGTAGTTGATCCACAAGTAATCCAGGTAACTGCCTAATATTAATCAGTAAATAGCTATCCAGATAATTTTATCTAGAAGTGCAAAAAGAAAGAAAAATTACTCAAATACTCAATGCCTAGTAATTAGTAAGCATCGTGAATGGTGCGTCCTGCCAGTTTTTCTAAAGAAAAAGAAGCTAGTGAGGAGACTTTATCCTGCAGCAAGCTATTCAAAGGCTATTGTTTAACTTTTATCTATTGATAGCATTTTCAATTGCTTTTAACATTTTTTTCAAGTACTAATTTAATTAAGACTGAATATAATAATGAAAATTTGTGGTAGAGATTCCTACATGGGATCGGGATGTTCCTGGATTGAATCCGATGCTTGCAATTCTGGTCCTCAAACTTCTTATGAACTTCTGACCAATAAGTTCATCAGCTTTTTTTTTGCTCAGTGCAGTTTGGTGCAATGGTAATATGTCCAACTTGCACTCATATTTCTGGTGCTCAAACTTCTTACAAATTTCCAAGCAATAAAGCCATATATGTTTTGCCTTTAGAGTGTCTGACTTGGAACAGAAGATCCCAAGATCATCACTCGTACTCAAAAACTTTTTAGAAACTCCTGATCAATCAAGTCATATGGATTATTTTTAATATATCAATAGCATTACTATATTTATGTAATAAAATAAAATGATGAAATCAAATCTATTCAATATCATCATCATCATGGTCAACCAATATCAATCCACTGTAGGATGAAGGTCTCTCCAAGTTCAATCCATCTTCTCTGATTTCTAGCCTCTCTTTTCCACATCACCCCTGCACACTTTTTTATTTCATCCATCCATCTCACATGTGGTCTTTTTCTGGGTCTTTTACAATCACTTGGAATCCAATTTAAGATTTCAATTGTCCATCTATTATCCTCTCTTCTAGCAATATGTCCAGTCCAACTCCAGTCTTTTAATTCTTTCAATGATGTCAGTAACACCTGTTTGTTTTCTTACCCATATATTGTATTTTCTATCTCTTCTTGTTACTCCTAACATACATCTCTCACTTATTTTCGTGGTCTGAAGTCTTTTTATTGCTCTTCTATTAAATGTCCAAGTCTCAGATCCATAATTAGGAACTGGTAAAACACACTTTCAATATACTGATATATAATTAAATAAATAACAGCTATAGCTAATCTACGGCATAAATGCCATTTTCAATAGCATTTTCAGATGGCAGTCATGCCATAAATTAGTTATAGTTATTATTTATTTATATAGTGATGTATTAAAAAGTGTAAAGTTAGTTCCAGTATTTATATATTCTGCAAGATCAGAGCAATGTGCTAGGTGAAAAAAAGTAATCGCTAAAAAATTTACTTTTATATTTAAAAGTCTTTCCTCTTTCATTCCTTATTTTATTTGATGGAAGAAGAAAGCAAATCTATAAGTAAAAAAAAAAACTGAAATCAAATTACATAAGAGAAAACAAATATAATATTAATATCATCTATGTTCTTTATTATTTTTTACAATGCTTTTTTACAACTCACTATTGACAGTTTCAATCACCCTAGCAACCTTCTTCAGAACGTCTACTTATATTTCCAAATCTTAACTTAAAAAGTTTTGTAAAAAGTAATAAAGAACATAGATGATATTGTCCTAACTATCTAAATGTTTGATCACTTTGAAATTTGGTATAATTTTTCCTAAAGTCAAAAAAATGGCTTGCAGTTTATTTGATGCAAAATGTTCTCTACATATCTACTGTTTTCTATCATAAACAATCATTTAAAAAGATCAGTTTTGCATTTCATTCTTTTAACTATCAGAAATTGAATATCATCACTTTAGAATCGTAAATTAATATTTCTGACAATATTAATTTATTGAAATTTACATAAATATGGATGACATTTTACCAGAAACATCAAAAACTTCAACTTTATATTATTTGAGTTTGTTGGTGTTTTGATAATTATGGATATCAAGAGGCATTATTTAGCATTTCAGAAGTAAGAAAATATACTTTTGCTCCAAAACACAAATATTTCTTTCAAGTTCAGTCTAAAGGTGATACTTATAAGAAATTAACATTTTTATAAAGTTTATATTTATATTTGAATTTGTCATGAAAATGCATTTGTCAATAAATCTTCATATGAAAGCAATCATTTATTGTATTTATTTTTTTAAATCAATAATGTGATGAATTATAAACATTTTAAAATTTGACCTTCTGGCTTTCATAAATTATTATTATACTTAAATTCTTTAAAAAAATTATTCCTTATTCATTTAAATTTAATGTTTTTATAATATTTTATTTAAATCATTTTAACATCACATGAATACCATTTTCTATGCTTACATGATGTCAATTTTCTCCATACAATATTGCCACCTAGTGCAAGCTATAGTAATCAATGGGGATATTATATAAGTAGGCACTAGATAGAGATTTAATGCTTTAACCTTCTAGAATCCATTGATTACTATGGCTTACACTAGGTGGCAGTATTGAATGGAGAAGTTGCTATTGTACTAATATTTTATTTACTTACAGTTTTGACCAATCTCCAGCCCTCATCAGAAGTTAATTCATTTGCCACCATCTCATTAAATCCTGTAGAACATGCATTTATTCTTTTGTTAGATATATTTAGTTTCAGTATCTTATCATTCTTCTTTTTTTTAGATTAATAAATACATTATAAGAATTTTAATTTTAGATTAGTCTTACAGAATATGAAACATAAACTGAGACTAAATGCATGTAAAGAATTGTCACAATTTTCCTGTCATTAAGAAAGAATGTGTCATATTATAATCATATTTTTTTTAAATTTTATTGCCAGAACATCAATTATCATCTAATCAATTTTATATTACCTTGAGCTTATCTTCTAATTAAATGATTGATAAATATTCATTTACTGATCGCTATAAGATGATTAATTGGGTTTGCTGTAAGACAAAATACTTGGAAAAAACCCTTTCAGTTTGTCTGTGACTTATTTCAATGTTTATTTATTCTAGTCATATATCTTTTTTTGTAAAACTGTTTTTTTTTATCATTTATATAACTATTGATTTTAATAATTTGTATTAGTCATTCATTAGACTAGAGATTACCCACTTAGTGAATAATATTTCTGTAGTTAATTTTCACATCACTCTCACACAAAGTGAGGAATGTTTTTTATCCATTTTTAACTCTTGTGGAAGAGTGTAATCAAAATTTGTGACTGATGGCATATCTTTAAAGTTATATGTTTACAATTACACCTCTCAACAAAATATAAACCAGTCTTTACCTTGCATGAGAGTGGTGTAGTGAAAATTACTATTAACTATTAATTTTGTTTTTCTGAGAGTTTGAAAGACATTAGTATCATTGTGGAATTTATTATTAGAATATTAGTTTTTGTTAGAAGCATCCCCTGTATGGTTATCATTGTTTATTTTAAGTGTGTGAACTGGACCTGGTGAATAGAAGAAAAAAATTTTGACTTTTATCTGCGTTTGATTTTAAAGCAATTATATACTTTTTATAAAAAGAGGAACATTTATTTCTTTCTCAGATAGAATTAATATTTGTAGTACGTTTTTTTACTTAATATGAAGTAGATTCAATGTGTTTTAAAGTAATGGTAGGGCAAAGATATAATCCTTCAAATGAAATGATTTGTTTTAATTATATCAATGTCAAATAAAAACGTTTGAATTCATTGTGGCCAATAAAAACAGATGTAAATAAACCCATTCCAAATGAAGAAAATCCATAAATAAAATTCAAGATGAGTTGCCATAGAAACTAATTATAATTGAAAATTATCTTTTATTTTATTCGATGAAAAAGTATTTACTTGATCTAAAAGATGCTAAATGATATATATAAACTTAATAATGGATAATCTAACTATAACTTTTAATGTAAAATATATATATATATTCAAAGCGCTGTTTCTTGAAACTATCTAGATTGCAAATTTGTGTTCACCAGAATATATTTAACTTTACAAAAGGTTCGAATTCAATCAACAGGAAGGAGTCTTGCGCCCCTTTGACAAAAAAATGGAACATCCGACTTTTATAATTTACATTTCTTATTGCAATAATTTGCATATATTGAATCTGCTCCCAGCATTGTTAGTTAATTAATGTTTGCTCTATGATTCTGGAGTGAAGTCACCAAAACTTAACTCAGTTCTATTAAGTTAGAGTGTGTGTGCGTATATATATATGGTTTAAAAATACCTTTTCATAGTGTCTTGACTCAGATCAAGTTTTTGGATTATGAGAATATATTTATTATTTATTTTAATTTGTTTTACAACCAGACAATAAATATTTCCAATTGCAATTATATAATTAACATATTCTATTAAGCAAGTGATTTAGTAATCTCACCTGTCCTTTGTGTGGTAGGTAGATTCATAAATTTGATTTAAATTAAAACAGATGATGGTAATACTTTTAATACATTATTTGAGAATCATTAGATCTGTGTTGCAATATTTTTTCTATACCAAAACATACCTTTATTATAATCCCTGACTGCAACTATATATATAAATAAAATGTCTGTTAACTAAAACAAAATTGTAATTATAATTGAAATAATAAATTTAACGGTTTACAAACTATTATATACAATCCTTAAATCTATAGAAGTACTTTCGGTTAATTTCTTAAACCTGCCTCAACTGCCATTAAATTAAAAAAACAAAAAACAAAAACAAAGCGAAGCAAACGTCATCAATTCAAATCCCACGAATCTCTCATATTTTAATGTTAGCAGCTTGTCTATTTATTAACTGCATTTTATTCCTATTTATAAAAATTGCCTCTTTAATTTTTCTTTTATTATGGTTTCTCTCTTCATGAAGAATTTTCACATTTTCAAAATCAAATTTAAATTTATATATATATATATGATATGCTGTTGGTATGTTATATGAGTACAATTGTAATAAACTTGTCATTATATAAACAATGAGGATTGCTAATTCCTCAACAAGCTTTGTGATAACTGCTTAGCCAGAGAAAGCATTTAAAATATCTCTGTCAGGAACCCCTCCCCAAACCCCATATAGCTATTTGAGTTGGATAGCTGGATTTGAAGACAGGTAGGTGTCTGAAAATTTCAGAGTTTCCACTCAATAGATAACTTTTAGTTAAATGCTGGCTTTGGGTTGGTATTTTTAAATCTAGTGTCTGAACCTACACTGACACTTCTCTGAAGAGTGCCATTAAGGGTTTGGGGAGGGGTTCCTGACAGAGATATTTTAAATGCTTTCTCTGGCTAAGCATTTATCACAAAGCTTGTTGAGGAATTGGAAATCGTCATTGTTTATAACTTACAAGCTTAAGTGAATAGGGTCTATGACTCTTATTTTGACTATTTATTGTCATTATATGTTTTCTACATATCCAAAAATGTAATCAACATGTTTTTGAAAATGTAATTCCCATTCTGAAGTGAATAATAGCATGTTCATTTTCCCCACTTTTATAAAAATCTGTTATTAGATAGTTTGAGCCCTTTCACTCCTTTTCTATGACAAACTCAATTATTGGATCTCAACTACTCTACTCAACACTTTTTCATAATGTGATCTTAGCTCTGCTTGTACAAATAACCCTTTACGAATTTTGTTGGACACCAGTACTTATATAAGTACAATCACTAACTTTTTTGATTTAAAGCTTCATACTAAATTGAATGTTTTCATTTGAAAAATATTTCTAATGTCATACTCCATCAACCATAAAAAATTTGAAGATTTGTAAATTATTATAATCATAATTAAGTAAATTTTAAAATGAATTACTTCACAGTATTTATTTGGATTACTAAGATGATAATTAATTTGCTTAGGTATATTCATGCATACCCATAATTATATCATCATCATCAACTATTATCAATCCACTGCAGGATGAAGGTCTCTCCAAGTTCAATCCATCTTTTCTGATCTTTAGCTTCTCTTCTCCACATTACCCCTGCACACTTTCTTATTTCATCCATCCATTTCATGTTTTCTCTTTCTGAGTCTTTTACAATCTTTTGGAATCCAGTTTAAGATTTCAATTGTCCATCTATTATCATCTCTTTTAGCAATATGTCCAGCCTAACTCTATTTCAATCTTTTAATTTTTTTCAATGAGGTCAGTAACACCTGTTTGTTCTCTTACCCATATATTGCATTTTCAATCTCTTCTTGTTACTCCCAACATGCAACTTACCATACTTCTTAGAGTAATCTGAATTCTCTGTATTGCTCTTCTATTAAGTGTCCAAGTCTCAGATCCATAAGTAAGAACTTGTAAAACACATTTATTAAAAACCTTCCTTTTCAAACACATAGGCATATTTCTTTTAGTATCAAGTTATTTATACCAAAAACACTCCAACCAAGTTTAATTCTATGATTAATTTCATTCATTATGTTTCCATATATCTTAATAACCTGTCCAAGGTATTTGTAGCTGTTAACATCTTCTAACTCATCATAATCAATCTTTATTTTCATATTTTGAGAAAATTCATTAAACATTATTTTAGTCTTTTTAACATTTATCTTTAGTCCTACTTTCCTACTTTCATCTGATAACTCCTTCAACATTTCCTGTAGTTCTAAAGTATTATTTGCAAAAACTACCGCTGTAAAAAGATTTGGAGATATGGAGTCACCCTGTCTTATACCCTTCTCAATTTTGACTAACCCAATATCATTATGTAATCTAATTGTTGCTGTTGCATTTTTATAAATATTCTTTAAAATATGACAATATCCTGGATCTATATCTTGATGATCCAATGCTTTAATCACTGAAGAAATGTTTATAAAATCAAATGCCTTTTCATAATCTACAAAACCAAAGCATAATGGCAACTCATATTCATTTGTTCTTTCTATAACTTCTTCCAATACCTGGATATGAAGTATGTGAAGATAGCAAAGCAAAAGAAAATAGAGAATAAAAGAGAAAGCACAAAGAAAAGAGATAGAAAATACATATACTGTTTAAAAAATATCAGTATATTATTAAAAATATCAGATTATTAATACAGATGGAAACATAATGGATAAAATTTCATCATAGAATTAAATTTGGATGAAGTGCTTTTATTAGGAATAACTTAATATTAAAATATACCTGTGTTTGAAAAGGAAGATTTTTAATAAATGTATTTCACAAATTCCTACTTATGGATCTGAGACTTGAACACTTAATAGAAACATGATACAGAAACTACAGAACACTCAACAAATTATGGAGAGATGTATGTTAGAAATGACAAGAATGGATTGAAAATATAATGCATGGGTCAGAAACAAATATGTATTACTAATATTATTGAAAGAATTGGAGAGATTGAAATGGAGTTTGATTAGACATATTACTAAAAAAGATGATAATAGATAGTCAATTGTAATCTTAAACTGAATTGCAAGAAATAGAAAAAGTCATAGAAGACCATATTTAAGATGCATAGATGGAATAAGGATGTGTGTAGGATAAATGTGGGGAAGAGAGGCTAGAGATTGGAAAAGGTAGATCAAACTTGGAGATACCCTTATCCTGCAGAAAATTAGTGAAAATAATGATGGTGATAATGAATATATTCAATGATATTTACCCACATTTCATAATAATCTGATTAGAAATATTATCATGCATAATGTCAGTTTTGATTTACATATGCACTTAATGGTTTAATGAATGATCCATCCATTAGAATGACATGACAAATATCAAACTCATTCATTAACAAAGACAAAACTCTCCATGCAGTAGTGCCTCTGGCATCCATTGACTACTTTGGTTGGCACTAGGTGGCACTATTGTATGGAGAGTTTTGTCTTTGTTAATAACAGATGTGCTAGCATAAGAAATGGTGATCATGTGAAACTCATTCATATAAGGAATGATGATCATGTGATGTTTGGTGCTCTAAATTTATTCCTATACTGTATTTTTTATAAGTACTGTATATTAAATTTTTTTAAAAATATTTTAGTTAACTGTTTTTATCAATGTCTAAATGGTCACTAAATTTAAATTGAGGGTATTAAGCACCTATGTTATACAGGATTCATTTTTGTCTAATATGTCAAGCACAAGTACATGTATATATGTATCTTGGTTTTATTATTAATAAATGCAATATTCTTATATTAAATGTTAAACAATGGAAAGCTTCACCTTTTACATAAGTTATCAATATCATTATACCATTTCTTTTTATCAGAATGCCTGAAAGTACAATATAATCACTTATGTTGCATATCAGATTTTAAAGAGACAAGTTTTCTGATAAACGACCGGATTTCTTACATCACTTGTCAGAAAACTTGTTTCTTTAATGTCAGGAAAGGTAGTGTGTTAGTATTGATTTACATAAAAAAGAATATTTTTCATTGTTTTAAATATATAACGTTTATCTTGGGTAAGGAAGTTAATCTTCATGCTTGCACTATTAGATTAAATTTACATGCATTCACCCGTCAATAAGCAGTTGGCTATTAACTAAAAGGCGACTCTTTGATTCCTCTTGGGGCCTTAAAGAGGGCCTTAAAGAAATCAAGCAGGGCAAATTCCTAATGTCCATTCAATATGTTTTTGTTGTTGCAGTTGTTATTACTATGTGATTATTCATATAGTATACGAGCATGGTTGGGCTGCTTACTAACATGCATTAGCCAGTGTAGTGAGTTTATTGGCTTTTTACCTCTGAGTTTAAGATCAAGAAACACCATGGTCTTTCTTTTCAGTTGCCTGGAAAGGCATAATGAAGGTATGTATAAATGATAAATATTTATCCAATAGATATATACAATCATAACAGACAAAAAAAATCATGTCCCTTATTCCCAGGAGGCTGTAAAGTCACCAACCAAGGCAGTGGTTGGTAGCCAAAGGCAGAGGGTGCTAAGAATCCCCTGATTGTGCATCCAGGCTGCCATTTGATGATGACTTTTTATTTAGATACTTACAACTGCAGATCACTTTCAAGTGAAGGAAGATTGCAAGAATTAGAAAAAGAACTGTCTTGCATTAAATGGGATAATATTATTTTATAAAGCGCAGTCGATATTGAAATTAAATTGAGAGAGTGAAAATTTCTCAAGCACTTATGACAACCAACAGCCAATCAAATCATAAGCATTTGAGAAATTTGCACTCTCTCAATTTAATTAAATGGGATATTATTGGACTTTGTGAAGTTAGAAGAAAAAGTGAAGAGACAATTGATTTAAAAAGTGGACATGTACTCTACTATAAAGGCCCAAATATTTGAAATACAAGTGGAGTAGGATTCATTATAAATAAAAAGTGGAAGAACAACATTGTGGAGATTGATGGTGTATCGGACAGAGTGGCAATTAGTTATACAACTTTTAGTAGATACCAAATGTGGATAATTCAGGTTTATGCCCCAATAAGTTCTCATAGTGATGAACTAATAGAAGGTTTTTATATGGATGCACAAAAGGCTTTTGATTACAGTAAACAACATTTTAAAATTGTTATGGGAGACTTTAATGCTAAAATTGGAAAACAAATGAAAGATGAAAGTGGTGTAGGTAATTTTGGTTATGGTAATTGAAATAAGAGTGGCCATAGATTTGTGGAGTTTGCAGAAAAAGAAAAACTTTATATTATGAATTCTTTTTTTGAGAAAAATGTTAAAGGAAATGGACATGGAAGCATCCAAATGAAGGTACAGCAGAATTATATTTTGACTAACAGGAAATACATATTTTAAGTTTGTAATGTTCTTAATAAATTTAACACAGGAAATGATTATCGATTAGTAAGATGTAAGATCCATGTTAATACAAAACTAGAGAGGCAAAAATTATTAAAAAAAAAAAATATTTACAGTTGATATTCCTAATCTTCAGACACATTCTAATGAATTTAAAATTTACAAATTGGTTTCAAGTATTAGTAGATTTTGAACATGATTCAGATTTGAATGAAATTAATAAAAAAAATAACTGATACACTTTTAAAAATGGCAGCAAAGATAGCTGGTAGAAAGAAGCAGCAATTTGACCAATAAAATTTTTAGTAAGGCTAAAGAATTTATGAAGAAAAAAAGGAATATGAAAATATACAAAAATGATGCATTAAAAAGGACTGAATACCTCAAATTTTGTAATATGGTCTGGAAAAGACTTGAAAATGATATAAGAAAGTATAACTGTGAACTAGCAAGAAAAGCTGTAGAAAAAAATAAAAGTCTCAAGAGTGTAAAACAACATTTTGGTATTGGTAGGAAATTTATATCTGCAATAAGAGATAACATAATGAAATGGTAAAAGAATTCTGTCAAGAATTATATAGTAATAAAGAACAAGTATCTCCTTTATCTATTATATATACCGAATTGTCCAGAATTTTAAATAAAGAAGTGAGACATGTAATTAAATTTATGAAGAAAGAAAAGTCTCTAGGTAATGATGAAATTATAATTGATATATTAAAAGAAGCAGGTAAAGAAATAGAATTTTTTTTAGCAAAGTTATATACTAAATGTCTAAATGATTAAGATGTACCAGATGATTGGAAGAATGCAGTATTAATATTAATATTTTAAAAAGAGGATAAAAAAGAAATTAGAAATTACAGATCTATCAGCCTTTTATCAGTTTTATACAAAATTTTTACCAAGATAATTACAACTCGTCTACAGAGGACATTGGATTTCCACCAATCAAGAGAATAAGCCAGATTTAAAAGTGGTTTTAGTACAGTAGATAGGTCACTATATAGACATCCTTTCTTGTAATTTGTCTGAATTTATTGTGACAATTAGCCTGTGTGTTATGGACCATTTTCATTCTTTAATTTTTCACATATCAATTCTTCCTTTAATCTTTTTTTTCTGTATAATATTCACATTTAACTTTTTTCCATATTTTTTTTAATTTAGAAAGTGATGTAATGAATTGTGGTTGCTTTTATTCTTATAGAATACCACAAAGCACTTGTGTGTATTATATGTATAATGGTAAGATAAACTGACAATGTAGAAACAATATATATATATATAAGTAGTTTGTAATTATATAACTGACAATGTAGAAACAATATATATATATATAAGTAGTTTGTAATTATATAAAAGACTTGAACACAGGCTTTCCCTTCAACTATCCTCTCTATCTCATACAACCAATACACATAACCATACACATGTGAAAAGGATAAATGATCTCCAATATATGTATTTCATACTGACCCAGCACTCATCAGTTGGTCCAGATCATCTTTCACACACATATATATAATCAGTGTTCAATTTATATTAAGATAGCAACTCCTCAAACTTTAATACATAGGCTTCAATCTACTCCACCCTCCAACTCTTCAGCCATCCGTACCTTTGAAAATTTGATGATGGAATACCCAAATCCCTTGTTGATGCCAATATTATTGTCATGCCCATGTTGACTTTAAGTCCCTCCGACCCATCATGTAAACTTAGCATTAAGTACATATATGTATGGAAGATGATGATCTGGACCAACTGATAATACAGCATGAATATATATATATATATTGGAGATAATTTTTTTTCACACGTGTGTGGTCATGTGCATCAGTTCTATGAGATAAAGTAGATAACTGAAGGAAACATGAAAGTTTGTGTTCAAATCCCTTATATAATTGCATCAAAAACTCCAGGTATATAAATTATACTTGTATTTAATCAAACATAAAAGTACTTTGGTAAAAACTTTCATAGTCTTTTAAATGCAATTTACTTTTAAAATTAAGACGTTCAAATGAGATTTTTTTTTTTTTTTAATTAAACCTTCCCTGATTGGAAAATATTTTAAAAAACAACTCTAAAATATTTCAAAATGAAATCATATATATAATACTTTTCCCCACTCTTTGAATATTCCTAACCTGGAAGCATATCCTAATAAATACAGTTATATCTGTTATCCCGGAAAAGAAAGTGGCATCTTGCAGTTAGATCAGGTGGATAACAATGGAACATATAGAAACAAACATAGCCGATTTCAATGAAGGAACGATTTTAGAAAATAATGGGATATCCTCATTTAGAGGAAAAGAAACTTTAACCAAAAATATTAAAATAATGTGAAGTAAATAGATAGGCTTTATTAATTATAATTTTATAATTTATAATAATACATATCCAATTAAACCAGTAGGGCTAGAAGCATGATTGAAAAAAAAATAAAAATAAAATGTTAAGCATAATATAATGCAGTGATAAAATGGTGTATAGAGTGTGGGTCCAGCTCTGCCTCTTCTGATTCTCAAACTTCTTATATATTTCCGAATCACAAACCAGCCCTTAAAATATCACATGATCACCTTTTCTTTAGACATATTACGGTTATTAAAAAAAAAGATACCAAAATATATAAATACTAAATATTGCTTTCAAAAGCATTTTAAAAACTATATTGCATCAAAATTGTTGCTTTTAAAATATGATGATTAGAGACTGGATCCCGAAAGATTATAAAGTATCTACTAAGTGATCACATGTGAGATTGATGGATGAGATAAGGAAGTTTCCTGTAGTGATGAGGAGAAGCTGTGGATTGGAAAAATTGAATTAAACCTGAAGAGTCCTTCATTTTACAGAGAATGAATAATAATTAAAAAATGATTTTGTGCATATGAAAACCCTAGTGGCAGATTGAACATTTAACTGACACCCTCCCCCTCTTTATATTATTCTGCTCAAAATCGATCCCCAAGCTTTGCTCTTATAACTGCTTAATTCGTGCAAGTGAAGATAATACAAATCTAGACTCTGAACACGTGATGGGTATTCTAGAGTATTCTCACTATAGATGAAAGATGTTACATAGAAATCTTTTCTTTATGGCCATTGTATTGACATTTAATATATACAGATTATCTAAGATTTAATTTATGCACCCTACCAGTTAGCATATTGGGATGGCCTTGGATCATCCTCCCTCTTCAGAGAGAGTTGACGGCATGTGATAAGACAATATTATATCATAGTTCTACTTTCCATTTTTAAAATGATGAATCACATGTCATTATCTCCTTTATAGTCAACAAGTAGAAGATTGGGACTGTTTGGACCACAAACATATATGTAAGTCACGAACATAGATGGCATGTTTTTGTAAAGAGTATTTTATATGTAGTGAAATAATCATGTGATGAGTTACTTGGGATGTAACATAACATTTGAGCTTAGAGTAATGGCTGAGTGCAACAATTTTAATCAGTTAATATCATTAAGATTGTTTTTGTTTATATTAGCTTGAAATTAAGCAGAAACCTTTAGATTTTAAGTCTCCCACTCTGGTTAACAACTTGCTCTGTTATTTGTTAAATTTGAAAAATATATTGGTAAACATTTATTTTTTATTTTGCATTGTCATAAGGAATTTTTTTAATTTCATGAACTATTTACAAAAATATATCAATTTGTTTTAAGGATGTTACATAAGAAAGAGTTTGGGTTTTCTGTGCAACAGGACAACTGAAAACATTGAAATTCTAGACTCCCCTATTATTTAATGATTATGATTAGTGGATGAAATAGATATTTCATGATTCTATTGGTTAAAGGATTAGTATTGCAAACCTGGATGACTGAAATAGATTTAAAGTACATTGGTATTAATCAAGTGGTCACTTCTTATAGTATATTTACTGAACAATAAAAAAAAAAACATTAAACAGCTAACTATATAACAAAGATTTTTCTATCAGCTTTCATAAAGAAACGATGAGAGAATGAGAAATCGAGTGTTTGTCCTACTTGTTTTAATCTCTGGATAATAGTATCAAAATACCTAATTACTGACCAGCATTAGCTGATCAGATGGGTTGACTATGGGGTCAGCTATTCAAAAAAATGTTAAGTCTCACTTGAATCAGAAAATTTTGTTGAAGTTTTATTCACTCTGGATAAAAACCCAAATTATATTAATACCAGGCAGTATATACTATGAGATAATTTCATCTATAACCTATATGCATTGTACACTGATGCCTATAGTGAAAGATGTTCACAGGAAGATGTCTAATAACAATTTATATTATTCAAGCTCATTCTTCTTTATAATGAGTTACAAGTGAGTTTCATATGGTATTAGTGGAATGCAAAAGGACAGGTCTTTCTGTATATATAGGCTTATGTGCTTATATAATAACTCCAGTTAATACTTTTCTAATCATATAATTTTAAAATTAGCTTCAAAAGAAAGTCCTCTGGTATACATTGACAAATTAATATAACTTTTTTGAGGATATCGATGTTTATAGAAGAATTTTTAATGGCAAGAATGAGAATTATATTGGAAGTGGTATTTTTAATATGATAATAAAAGTTAGTCCTCCAAATTGCTAAAATGAAAAGTCAACATAATTTAATTCTAGATACTATACAATTAGCAAATAAATAGTTTCTGGGTTAAACCATGTATTATTTTGTATTACTTCCCAATGTTTCGATGAAATAATATCCGCTTTTGTCAAGCTTAAGTTTTGCGAAAAAGAAATGATTGAGTGTGGGGTAAAGAATGAGATTGAGCATGAAATAGTTGAGCATTCACAATATGTGGATTAACAAAATGAAGAATTTTGTTAATTCATATATTAAACAGGCAAAACTATCCATACAGTAGTGCCACCCTGTGCCAATCAGAGTAATCAATGGATGCCAGAAGGCTTGTGCATAAAATCCCATCTAATGCCTACTCATCCAATATCCTCAGACTCATTGATTACTCTGGTTGCCACAGGGTGGCACTACTGTATGGAGAGTTTTGTTTGTTTAATAAAAGTTATGTGCTAGCATAAGAGATGGTGATCATGTGATGTTTAGTGGTTTAATCCATATATTCTGAATGTGCATCTATTTCACAGACAATCTCATTCTTTACCTCAATCTCATAACTACTTTAGATCTAATAGTTGTTTTTTTTTTTTAAATGTAATCTTGATATTTGCAAATGCTATTTCATCAAAACATTAGGAAGTAATACAAATAATATATGATTTAACTCACAAACCACTTTATTTACATCATATAGCCATTAGAACATTAAACATACAATTAGCAAGTATGTCAATTGCTTTATGCAGAAAAAATTATGATTTTTATATCATAAATATCATTGAGCAATTTAAGATTAGGTGAGCAATATAACTGATATCTTCAAGTGTGGATCTCTAATATATTATAGATTGAAAAGTGAGAGAAATTTATTTCACAAGAGCATATTTGATTGAACCAATCATGTAAGATTGGTAATCCAAGATTGTGCATAATGATGGTAGAATTAAATCAACTACTAGTACCATATTTGATTTCAATTTACTGTGTTTCTAAGGTGCGGTTAGCATAGAAGTCATCCAAATTGCAGATTCAGATTCAATCCAGACAATGTAATCAATGTAATCATCATTCATGCTAAGAAATTTTGCATAATTGTAAAAGGTCAGATGTTACTTAATCAATTCTCATGATAGTAAAGTAAAATTTCTAATCTATTGAAAGGCATTAATGCTCAATCTGTTATACGAAAGCTCAAATACCAAGTACCATCACCACCACACAAATAATGATACAAATATGAGCATTAGTATAACTTATTAATTTTGCATAATATCTCTTCTTTATTGATATCTTTAGACAAATATGTTTAAATGCTAAAATCATTCTCTGCTGTAGTTATTCCAAGAATATTTTCATTTTTGTCTGTTTTAAAAATAATCAAATAAGATAAAGGTGACCATGGACTAAAGAGAGCAGTATCCTCCATTCTCCAAAATGGTGAAGAGCACATCATATTAATACGGCAAACATAAAGAAAAGTGTGATTTTGGTAGCACATCATATTACAGTCATATTTTTTTTACTTTTACACTCAGTGCATTGACTCTCATCTGATAAATTACATTAATTTGGGATTATTACCCTTTAGTTAAGGTAGCTGAATACCCACTTACTGACTGCTCTATTAGATGCTTCACTTGGTTGGGGCCATCAATGAATATTTACAAAGAAGATAATGATTATTAGAAATAGCAGCTGTCTACAAAACTGGTTTTGAACATATATTAGTTGTGGATGTTTTATATGTTTGCATCATTTATCAGAATCACAAAAACCAATAATCAAGAAATACACTAGAGATTGGCTTTCAGCAGAGTTGCATTAAAATACTGGAAAAGTTTTTTTAGACAAGGAACATATAATTCAGAATAAAGATTGAATTTTTTTCAAACTGTGGTGATTCACTATAAATGTCAAATTGTACACTGAAGAAAATAGTATAAGAATTGAAGCTTTTGAATCATAATGCTGAAAAAGATTTAGGAAAATTAGTATAGAGGTGAAGTGGTTGATTGTGAACTTACGAACTATGGATCTATGGATCACGGCTGAAGTCCGTTATTTCTGATGCTCAAACATCATATGACAGGTTGAAGTTTTCTTACCTTTGTAATATTATGATATGATTTAATACATGATGCTTAAAAAGTTGATTGGCGAAAAATTTAAATGGCTGGTAATGAATTCTGGAGTCTCACAAAATATTTTACGATATTCTTTATTTACATTTAACATAGGTTTTCATGTAATGTGATGTGATGTATTGTGGCTTCTCTTTAAACGAAGTCAAGAATATCTCAGCAATTATGCCCAGATAAACCTGTTAGACACTTTATTTTCCATTCCCCACTCTAAATTTTCCCATATTCTGCTCCATCCCATTTCCACAACATAATATTTGTCAATTCTATAACCTTTATATCTAGATCCCCTTTATCTTTTCCCAAACCCAGCATAAAAACCAATAATTCACTTTCTGTATAATCACTTTTTTCATATTTATTCTTCCATAACTCTATTATATGTACCCTTTCTGTTTTCAAGCATTTACATTCAATTAACACATGCCTAATATTTTTTATTCCTTCTTTACATAATTTACAAAATAAATCACCCATTTTTTTTCCATTTACATGTGTATTCTCTTGTAGCTAAAGATCCCATTCGAGCCTTAAATAATAAACTACTTTCCTTACTATTATCATATATTAACTCACACCTAATATTCTGTTTATTTCTATATATATATATATATTTAAACTCTTTTTACTCTCCATACTATTTCTCCATATCTCTATTCCATATTCTTTATTAATAAATCTATTCTTTTATCCCATTCCTTACTACTACAACACTCAACAATTCTCTTAACACAATCATCCCATCTTTTATACAAATATACTGATATAAATTCTTTATCCAAATCTTTTGCATACTGCATTACCTTTCTCACCCATCTTGTTACCTGCCCTTTACTCATAACCCAATTAAATACTATTTTATCTATTTTTTATCTATAAACTGCAATCTACCAAACATTTTCATTTTACTTTTTGCATCTCTCATATAAAAACTTGACCATCCCATTTCTCCTTGAATTGCCTCTCTTGCTGTCCATACATCTGCATCCAATGCATGTCTTCCTACCTCCCTTTGAACTTTTTCTAAGTAATTTAATACTTCTTTACTAACATATAATGCATCATTACTATATGTTAACCCTCCTACTGCAACTCCTTTCCATATAATTCTAACTACATCATATTTATTATATGAAAGCACTGTTAATTTCTCTATCAATCCCTTTCTTTTCTTTGCTTCATTTATCAATTTTTTCTCCCATTCATCCAAATAATTTTTCTAATTACTTAAAATAATTCTCAAATAACTATATCTATTCACCACACTTAACTTAATATCTCCCAATAAAAATTCTACATCTTCTCTTTCCCCAGTATTAACCATCATTATATTTGATTTTTCTTCACTAAATTTAATCCCCATCTCTTTACCAACCCTTGCACATGTCCTCAACATAACTTCCATATCTTCTCTTCTTTCTGCACACAAAAATATATCATCTCCAAAAAAAAGACCTGACAAAATATATACTCCCTTACTACCTATTAACTGTATCTCTATCCCTCTTCCTAAACTTTCTATTGCTCTTTCCATTTCATTCAAATACAACACAAACAAAATAGGTGACATAGGGCATCCTTGCCTTAGCCCCACCCCATTTTTAACTTTAACTGATTTTATATTCCCTAATTGATATATATCATAATTATTTTCATATAATTTCTTAATAATATCTATTAAAGCTTCATCCATTCCCAAATTTGCTAAACTTTTACTTTACTTCAGAGACCTCTAGTGTAATATTGAGTAATCAATGTTCACTGGTTGGAAGTGTGTTTTGATATCCTTAAACTAATTTCTGATCAATGTACTGAAATTTAATAACATTTATGTTCAGACACTATGCCAGTAATTATTTCATTGATCTCAATTTTACATTAATATAAATACATATCTTTTTAGCTACTACAGTGGTATAGATCAATAAAAAACATTAGTAAGAATTTTCTGTGCAAATGAGAACAAAAGTCATTATTTATGAATTCATAGATTTAAATTAGGTAAAATTGGATATTTAATTGCAGCAATTCTTAATATGAATCCTAATCCTAAGACTTTTAAGGTTGAAAAAATAATAGACTTTTTAAAATATATTTATAATTAGTCACAAATCATTTTAAAATCATTAGTGCATGTATTTGGCATGACCATTATGTGGGATTCGAGATTAGCCTGGGTGACCCTTGAAATTTTATTTCAAGTCACAAACAGGTTTTTTGAATGTAAATGGAGAAAATCATCAGATATTTTGTGAGAAACCATCTAACTCATTATCAGTCAATTTAATTTTTACCCTTCAATTTTTCAGCATCATCTCATGATATTACCAAAGAAAAAAAAATTCCATTTAGTCAGTTATAATATATAGAGTATATGAGCACAGACTTTCACATGCCCCACCACTCTCCACCCTATCTCATAACACTGATACACCTGAACACATATATGTTGAAAAGATAAATAATCACCAATATACATATTTCATGCTAAACCAGCAATCATCAGTTGGTCCAGATTACCATCTCCACACATATATGCTATAAGTGCTCAGATATATATTAAGATAGCCAATCTTCATACTTTAATGGACAGACTTCAATCCATCCATACTCCAACTCTTCAACCATCCATCCAATTGAAAATCTGATGATGAAATGCTTGTTTTCTTGCTGATTATAGTATTATGAATAATTCAATTAAACTGGTTTGTTGTTCATGTCGTCATATGATGGTTGAGCACCAGAAATAACAAACTTAAATTATTTTCCATTGATTTTTTAATTCTTGATTTATCCTTCTGATGCTGCACTAATTTATATAATTGTCTAGCAGTTCAAAAGCTTCAATACTTATTCTATTATCCTCAGGTCATTATCTATTTTGTTTGTGCAATCACCGTAGATTGTATAAAGTTTTAATCTTTACTTTGAATCCTTGACCTTTATCTTTAAGTTTTCCAGTGTTTTCAATGCTACACTGTTGGATGTCAATTTTTAATGAACTTTTAATTGTTGATTTGGCTGAATTCTGATAAACGATGCAAATACATAGAAAAAATCTACAAATAATAATTCACAATTAGTTTTATGCAATTTCTATCCTTTGATATTATCTTTGGTTTCTTTACAAATTGTTATAATTCCACCTTTTCAACCTGCTTTCTGACTTCTCTAATAAGAATCTTCATATCATCTTCAGTTTCAGCCATAATTACAATATCATCACACCTATAAATTTGTTGATATTTCATCAAATCTGGGACTACATTTGGTTTTTTTAATATAATTTTCTATATTTTTAATAAATATGTAAGCCTTTAATATGACAAAATCAATTTGTTTCTCTATAATTTTTTGTCCATGTAAAGATTCCACATATACCATTTTCTAACATTTCCTAATTTAACATAAACAACAATACAAACTACAAGACTCTATTTATTTATTTAATGCTTTTTACTTAAAAAAATATTAAGTTGAGTGGCTAAATTTTCTAATACCATTTTATTATTAATTATATAATATAAAATGCTTATCATTTTTAAAAGTTCGTTTTTTAAATACATATATTTATTTTTTTAAACAATAATTCATAAAATTTAAATGAATTTTAAATATCAATTTGCAAACAAGCCACTAGATGGCAGACTTATCCAATCACAAACTTTGATTGATTCGTACGATGGTATTTCATTGATAGGCGTGATAGAATTGGTGATAAGGTTTTAAATCTTTTATAATAAAAATTAAGTGAAGTTAACAGAAATGGATTGGCGATAGGCACGGTATTAATAAATGGGTGAAAAGTGGGAGCATAATTAAGACAAATAATACGCTTATTTTTTATATATGAAAAAAACTTATTGCTACGGATTTATGGACTAGTCAAAAATAAAAGCAACTGTTTAAATAAATAGCAGTTTATTAAATATATAATGAAATGTGAAAAAATACCTTTATGGAAGGAAGATGATCATGTAAGGAATGAAAAGAAATCAGCGTGAACTCTATATAGCAAGAGAAAAATAAATAAGATAGAGAAGAAGAGAAAAGTGGAATAGAGTGTACATTCATAAATTTTGATAGTGAATGTACATTTTTTAAACTTTATTTTAAGTAATAAACTATATTAAACAAACCTCTAAATATGTACAAGAAATATATATAAATTAGTTTTGATTCACTTTATCCATTACCATAAATTTATTGATTTTGTTCCCAAAACACCACAATGCGAATCTTTGTCTCTCATTGTTATAAAGTTGTTATAATTTTCCTTATTAAATCCTAGAGTTATACCATACAACTCGTACTCCTAGTTTAAACATGGAATCTTTATTCTCTCCTGAGAAAATCCTTTATTTTACCACTTTACATACTTTTACTATCTCATTCTCTATTTGTGTGTCTATTTTTACACCCACGTTGCACAAGTGGTCATAGTAGTCCATCGCCATACTCTTTACATAACCTTTTTAGGCTAGTATTTCGAACACCTACCAAAATAGTTCTCCCAATCATTAACTTTCCTCAACCAATTAAATTTTTTATTATCAAAGATTAAAGAACACCGAACATCGATCAAGAAAGATGAAAAGGGGATACTGTGAATATCTATAGAAGAGAGTTTAGAAATGAAAAGATGGAAAACAAATGTATTTTAAAAAATAATATTTATATCTTTAGAATTTAAAGAGAAAAAAGATGATATGACTGCAATGTTGACGTCCATGAGATGGCTAATAATAATATAAAAAAATTAAGGTATTTTGCATAAAAACTTACAAATGGATATGTGTATTCCAAGAGATTGTAAAAGATACAAATGGATATGTGTATTCCAAGAGATTGTAAAAGACCCAGAAAGAGACCACATGTGAGATGGATGGATGAAATAAGAAAATGTGCAGGAGTGTTGTGGAGAAGAGAAGCTAAAGATCGGAGAAGATGGATTAAACTTGGAGAGACCTACATCCTGCAGTGGATTGATAATGGTTGATGATGATGATGATGCCTGAAAAAGGTTTTACATAAATTTGTTTTATTAGTGCTTCCTTACGAACATCCAAGGTTCAATTCTTAATAATAAAAAAACAATAAAGGTTGTGATGACCCCATTGATAAACTCTTCTTCAGTACCCTGTGTAAAATTAAAGAGGATGATAAACGCACTGGTCAACCCTGGTTGGTGGACCAGACATGGGGACAGTTTAGACTTTAATCACATCACCATACCGATCTCAACCGTCTGTACCCACAGAAAGCCTAAATCCAGGTGTTCCCTATCCCAGAACAAAACTTGATTGAACTCTACTCAAAGGATTCAGCTATACTGAATCTTAACCTTATGAATTGGTTAATTGATAGACTATCTCACTCACCTTTTGCTTATAAAAAAACTCATAAGTTGTAATTGATTTCAATTGTAGCTGTTTATGTACCTAGAATTAGACCTAAATAGAATGCAAATAAATTGTTATTGACAGTAAAAAAACAATGCAAAGAATGTAGATTACATAGCAAAATATATATGTTAGGATTAGCAAGAATGGATTGAAAGTGAAAGAACAGATAGATATTATTAGCATCGTTAAGCATTTATTTTTATACGATGCTAAGCATACAATTGTATTACATTCAAAGATCAGCCTTTCAAGCTAATTGTGCATGTGTCTTCTGCGAGTGTTAAATAATAAATGAATACTTCACTCTACAATACAAGATATAGTATTTATGCAGGAATCCCTTTTATTCCTGCATAAATACTATATCTTGTATTGTAGAGTGAAGTATTCATTTATTATTTAACACTCGCAGAAGACACATGCACAATTAGCTTGAAAGGCTGATCTTTGAATGTAATATTACCATCATTGAAAGAATTAAGATGCTGAAAATGAGCTAGATTGTATATGCCATTAGGTGAAGTCTTGAACTGGATTCCCATGTTGCTAATTTAGAAAAAGACAGTATATGTTTGAAAGGATGGAATTAAAAAATGTGTTGGGTGATGTGGAAAAGAGTGACTATTGTTTAAGAAACAGCAACACCATATATATATATATATAACAAATTATTTATAGCAGACGGGGAAGGGAGGAGGAGGACAAGCAGAAAGAATTAAAAATTATGGTAAAATAATGAAAGTAACAAAAAAATTTAAAAAGAAAAATTAGAGGGACATTGCATTATATTTTTTGAATGGTACATTACTATTCATGGGATAACATATATTAAAATCAAAATGAAGACAAATACAATTATAAAACAATATTGTAACGATCGAAAAGCAAGTGAAGATCGAATCTAACCGCAATCTGCACTACACGGGCACCATCTAGGCATTTGAGCCTAGAAAAATTTATAAAGTAGGCAGATACGCGCTGTTAAGATTCCACTTTATTTAAATATTCAGATCGTTATCCCGAGTCACTAGCTCAGTGGAACAGCAGAGATTATAAAATATAGCTTTATATCTTAAATATAAAAAAAATAAAAGCCACTGCCAGAAATTAATACATAAAAATATTTATTTACGCACATATAAAATCATTCTAACTTGAGGAATAAGTTTAACATTTTAGATTTTTATATTAATCTTTAATTTTACATTTAAATAAATTGCAATTATGAATTTAATATTTATTTAGTGAGTCGAGTATGAATAGACTACATAGATCTGCATTTGACAAGAAAATATTATTTCCCTTATTTAATCTTAGGCCAAAAGTTCACAGTCAAACTGGCGCCAATCCATCTGATACATTTATGTATTCAATGTAGCATGAAAATACGACAACACAAAATACTATACTGTCAGGAATGTACATCTGAACAGTAAGTAGAGTTAGAGAAGACATTGTCTCTCTACCAACAGGAATGCTACATCTGTTGGCGAGTAGAACAATAAACAAAAAACTCCATAGGAATGGACTGCGGTCCTTTGCCGACTTACAAACCCATCCATAGGCAAACAGAAGGTGTGTGGCATATATATGCAATCCTGCCCATAGCGGATCTCATACTACATCTACTAATTACACAAATATATCCAATCCATTGAGCTAATTCAACTATGAAATGAATAACCTAAGATTACCCTCCCTTAAACTATATATATAACTTTACAAATCTATACAGCCATTCACACCCGACTTAATTTTAATATTTAATTACATTCGCACAGATGAATTTTATACAATTTGTTTTATAATGTCGACTAGAGATCGGCTGCATAGATTCCATGGTTAAAACGTTCCAAAATAAACACAACCGATCAAAATACAAAATCATCAATAACGTCAATTGCATAGGGAATACAAAAAACCCACTAGCATTCATCGTAAGATGCCACAGTGAGATTGATGACTTATATATTCCAATTGCCTATGAAACAGCAACATAATTAACCGCTAACAAATCTATGTAATGTCTATACCCAACTTAAATTCCCTCATTTTAAAATTTAAACAATAAATATTAATACAAATAAAATAATAAATGGAAATGATTTTTATCAAAAGCAAAACATATAAAATTAAACATTATCAATTGATTTTAAACTTAAAAGTCAGATAGAAGTTCATAAGTTTGAACGAAAGTTCTTAATTATTTTTAAATTTTAGAGTTCATGTCAATAGCTTACAGTAAATTTCCACGGAGTCTTTATTTGAAAACCTGGTCAGATGTTCCGGAGGTAGCATTAGCTGGTTCATTTTGGTATCACAGTCAGTTCATTTTTAAAATAGAGAGAGAGTGTGATATGTGCGTCCTATCATGACCCTCAAAAACAAAGCCAGAAAACTGTCAGGAAAACTGTATTTCTCCTTTTATAGTATCCACACAGATTCAACCAACAAAACGTCACTAATCCATTCTTTTCATTCAGGTCCGGGCTGAAGCTTGGTGCTTCCATTGGTCAAACTAATTTCTCTTTATTCTTTTATCTGTTTTTCATCTGACTTTTTAATTACACAGCTTTTGGATAATTAATAAACAATCATTTCCATTTACAGATTACAGGAATTAATTAATACCTGTTTTTATTTTAACTTACGTTATTTCTTTATTAAAATATTTTTATATTTAAATCTTGTATTTTTTTATAAAAAAAATACGTTCAAATACCTTTTTTTTATTTATAAAAAAAAAATATTTTTAAAGTTTAGCATCTGTGCGAATATATGTTATACAAACATTTTAATTTTAGCATTTAGTTTTTTTTTTCTTTTAATACATTCATTTTTATCTGCGAACTTTTAAGATTTTATTTTAAATTAATGTAATGGCATATTTATATACCGTTACAATATAATTTTAGATAAATTATTTTCTAATGTACTATATATGTCAGAAATTAGGTTCACCTCATAGAAGCCAAGCTGCATTAGTTGAAATATTGTTTACTCCAGAATAAAAAGAAATCTTAGAGATAAATATAAAGAAGACAACAAATTATGATATAAATAGTAGATAATTTTAAAATTTATGGTGAAGTCATAAAAATTGTTAATAATTTTGCCTCCAATAAACAACAGGCGAAAAGGATTTAATGTCTGCCCTATGAATAGGTTTTTAAAAAAAAAAATTACACAATATATATAATATTATATTTTTTATCTTTGTCTTTATTTCCATAAGGGGTTGTTTGTTTGTTTGTTTTTTTTTTTGAAGATATTAAAAAAATAATTTGTGATATAATTTTTTTTTTTTTGTTAATAATATGTCTGCTAATAAAATGACTAAATATATTTTACAAATGAAAAGAAATGTAGTTAGTCTAATGACTAATAGAGGACACTATGTGTAAAAGAAAAAAGGAAACTATTCGCTAGTACTGTACATTTAATCGGTGAATAAAATTTTCTCTATTAAGATTAATTTGTTGTTTGTATTAATCAAGGTTAATTTTTTTGTTTTTAGAACTCTTAATAATTCTATTAAACTTTTATTTGCGTTATCTTTTATAAATTCATTTTATTTTGTAATCATGTTATTAAATAAATGTGCTGTCATATAAATAATCGGGTTTATGGTGTAGTATTCCTCATTAATCTACTTACAGGTTCACAAGTTCGAATCAGAAAAAGATTTTAAAAGACCAGACTTTTCTTTCAGGTAGCCAAATCATATCATACTACCTAGCCATTCATTTACTGTTTGAGTTATAACGATTAGCTGCTTTTGACTAAAGATAAAACAGTGTTGGCAAAGCCATAAAATATCACCACTCAGCAAATACAAGCCTGAGAATGCATTTATCTCAACTACTTTCCTATAATGAATTGTTAGAGAGGCACTTGCATTTCAATGGACCTTTTAAATGTTTTGGTTTACATTAAATACCATAATATGTTTTTTTTAATGCAGTTATATAAATATAATTCATATTCATAAGTAAAATTACTATTTAACCATTAAAGATCACATGATCATCATTCTTTATGCTTACACAAGCTGTTTACACAGAGGCAAAACTCCATACAATAGCATCACTCAGTGCAAGCCAGAATAATCAATAAATGCAGGAAGGTTTGTGTATAAAATTTCTTTCTAGTGCTTACTCATCCAATATCCCCAGACTAGTTTCTAACTTGTGGCTTTCATCAGTGAGGAGCCTTGGATCTGAGAGCACTGCACCTAGATCTTAGGATTGGATGAAACACTCTACCAGCCATCTTTTATCTTATTAGCTAACTATAAAGCTTTGAGTCCAAAATTTGTGTTTTCCAAGTTCATTATCATGTATAGTCATATAGATCTGAACTCAGTTCAGCATCCATACTTTTTGGGTGTCTTTGGTTCTTTAATAATGCCAGTCACCATAATCTCATTAGGCAGGAATGGTATTAAACTACTAAACATTACATGATCATCTTTCTTTATGCTCCTCGATGATGAAAGTCACAAACTAAAAACTAGTCCAGGGATATTGGATGAGTAGGCACTAGATAGGGTTTTATGCATAAACCTTACAGGATCCATCAATTACTCTGGCTTACACTGAGTAGCACTACTGTGTGGAGAGTTTTGTCTCAGTGTAAACATTTTGTGTAAACATAAAGAATGATAATCAAATGATGTTTAGTGGTTTAATATCAATCCAATAGGATTGTGGAGACTGGGGTTATTAAAGAACCAAAGTCACCAAAAAGTATGGATGCTAAACTGAGTTCAGATCTATACAACTATACAAGCCAATGAGCTTGAAATAAAAAATTATAGTTTTCATTTTGGATTCAAAGCTTTATAGTTAGCTAATAAGGTAAAAGATGGCTGCTGAAGAGTTGCATTAGATTCTTAAATCTAGATACAGTGCTCTCAGATCCAAGGTTCCTCACTGATAAAAGCCACAAGCTAGAAACTAGTCTGGGGATAATGGATAAGTAGGCACTAGATAGGGATTTTAAGCACAAACTTTGCTGCACCCATTGATTACTCTGGCTTATACTGAGTGGTGCTATTGTAAGGAGAGTTTTGTCTCTGGATAAAATTACTATTAGTAGTTTTGAAAATGCAAATTAGTCATGAAGATTATGAGTATAGATAATCTTTTGATAAGTTATATTAAAATGCATCTACAGGCATGTGATCATCCTTATCTATAGTTTAGTATAAGAATGTGATGCCTCCACAACTCATGGTTAAGTCATTCATAGAATGATATGTCTTTTAGCAAAGCATGGGTAGGAGTGTGACATCTACATTAATAGTAGTGAAGCATCCATATAATTATAATACCACCATTAGTAACATGATATCATGCCACTTATATTGAACATCTATAGAAGAATGGCACATTCAGCACTAATAAGACAGCAGCACATGATATCACCACATGTAATGAAAGATCCATAGAAGTACTATAAATATTCAAATGTCTTAATTTCATATTATTTCTTAAATTAAACAGTTGTTCATCTCAGTACTTTCCAAAAAATGTTTCTACTTTGCAAAAATCAAATCAGTTTGAATTTATCTGATGTAGTTGTCCCCCTTTTCAAATAGAGTAATATCTCATATTGTCCAAGTCCAAATGGCTGAAAAAAAAAATTTCTATCTTTTGAAAATGGTCATTATTTTTGTTCTACTTTCTAAGACAAATATTTTAAAACATGTTGTAACTTATAGCAACAATAATAAAAAGCAAATTTATTTCATTATAATAACTGATTATAGAAAAGCAATGAACTTAATCCAATTAGACAAAAGTCATTTTATTTCTTCATTTTTTCCCCCAATTTTATGGCTATATTATTTTAATTTTTATACACCATCTTAATACATCTTATAAATAATGCTTGTAATAAAAATAAATCAAATTTTAAATATTTATATAAAATATATTTCTTAGGAGACATTTTTTTACCCTAGTTATTTTTGAGGATTGTTTTTTCTATTTATGATTCTTTACATTAGAGCTTATTGCTATATATTTAGCATTAGTAGCAGTAATGCATTTTATTTACATTATACTAAGGCTAGTTATTGTGAAAAACATTCACTAGAAAACTAGTTTGGGGACTTGGATATGGCATTCATTAAATATTTAAGTTTGCAATAACTGATTATCATCAAGAGCTGATGCTTTGTTCATTGCATTCTTTACTAAATATTACATGATGCCTTGTTTGTTATATTCTTTACTAAATGTCACATGATGCTTTGATCGCTGCATTCTTTACTAAATGTCCCCTAATGCCTTGTTTATTGCATTATTTACTAAATGTTACATGATACTTTGATTGTTGCATTTGTACTAAATGTCACATGATACCTTGTTTGTTGCATTCCTTACTCAATGTCACTTGCTTTGATTGTTGTAATTTTTACAAAAATGTCAAATGCTTTGATTGTTGCATTTTTACTAAATGTCACATGATACCTTGTTTGCTACATTCTTTACTAAATGTCACATATTGCTTTGATTGTTGCATTCTTTACTAAATGTCACATGATGTTTTGATTGTTGCATTCTTTACTAACTATCACATGATGCTTTGAAGGTTGTACTCTTTAGTAAATGTCAAATGATGCTTTGATTGTTGTACTCTTTATTAAATGTCACATGATGCTTTGATTGTTGCATTCTTTACTAAATATAACTTTTATAAAGATGACATTTCTAGCAATTGTATTATTAAAATTAATCATTTTCACACATGGAGAATAATGCTGCACTCTGGAATTAGTTTATTTTCCATTACATTAAAGTACTTTCTACATATAGGATTTTGAATCTGACTCATACTCACTTCCTCTATGTTTTAATGATTAAACAAACGACAAAAATTTCAATTAACGATTTAATTAAATACACTTATTAAATCATGTGTATTATTTACCAAAACATATCACCAATGTAATACAAATTACAAAGAAGACTGGACATGCACACATGTATAAATAAGTACAACAAATTCGATTTATTTTGTAAGTTTTTATCTGAACAATAAATCATCGTATAATATATGAAACATTCATTGTAACTAATACTTTTTTATAATGAAAACCAAATAACATTTTATTATATTTCATTGATGAAAATTATAGGCATACATGTAATTAAAACGTATACAAAAACAGACATTATTGAAACATACACACATCAATAAATCCTTTAATTTTTTATTTGTAAAATATTGTTCTTTTCTATTCAAGAGTTATTAATAATATAAACTTTTTATTGTACCGATGTACTTGGTTACCTACAAATAATTTTCTCTTTAATTATTCCTTTAAAACACAGCATCTACTTCATGAAATAATTCCAGGATAACTAATCAATAAATTTACGATTCAACATACTTTACATATCTAATATTCTAGATTCACAAATACTTATAAATTCCACAAAAAACTAAAGGATAAAAAGAAATCATTTTCCCCACTATGCATTACAAAAATTCATTTATTTACTTTGAGAAATTAATTTAAGATAAAGTTTGTGTTCTTCATTGATATTGTTAAAAATGTTTTGATTTAAAAAAGAAACAGAGACATTACCCTGGGAAATTGTTGGGTTTTTTTTTAATTTTTAAAAGTCAAAATCAATCTTCTTACGTTCTTCATTTAGATCTCAGGTTGTCTACAATGGAGAAAAGAATCTACTGGGAAAAAGAATTTAGAGCACCTTTAAATTATCCATTAACGTGAATTACTCAGTCAGTATGAAGCAGCATTGCCGGGGGGGGGGGATAAAAAGAAACAACTATTGGGCAGTGGTGGGAATCCAAATAAAGAAAAAAAAAGTTTCATTTTAACAATTTTTGCATTAATTTTTTTGTAATTGTTGCTGTTTTGAATTCAGCCAGTTCAGTTTTACTTGGATTATTGGTTTCATTTATAATTACTATAATAGATAAATATCCAATACAATTTATTTGTCCATAATGTTATCACAAATACATAAATAATCAATCAAAATAAGATTGAAACAAACAACTATTAATAACTATATTGTAAATATTAATTCTTGTTAAGTGCAATGTCAGCACGTAAAATTTATATAAGGCTATAACCTTAGTACATGCACCTTGTGTGCTTAATTTTATTACAAGAGAGACCTCTACAAATCTTAACGCAAGATTCGACTTTATAAAGATAAGAGCGGCCACTCTTAACTTCAACCTATTTTTCTAATTATATAGGCAAATCTAATGCACACAAGGCATATGTACTAAAAGTATATATAGCCTCATATAAATATTACATGCCGACATTGCGCTTAACAAGAATTAATATTTACAACTTTAAATTGATTCAAGATGTTTCTAAATTTAAGATCTGAGTATTGACTCGTTGTAAATTGAAAGATTTCATGATCGTTAATGTTTAACAGAAATAGTGGACTTAATCAGTGAAGAATTTATTAGCTTCATGCTCCCAAAATCAAAATGCTTTAAATTTGCTATATAATTAGAAAAATAGGTTGAAGATAAGAGTGACTGCTCTTATCTTTATAAAGTCAAATCTTGCATTGAGATTTGTAGAGGTCACTCTTGTAATAAAATTAAGCACACAAGGTGCATGTACTAAGGTTATAGCCTTATATAAATAATAACTATATTATATTTGTCAAACCAGCTTTCATTTCCATTGAGACTTTCTTAAGATATTATATTATATAATTCACTTACAATTTTTATCAAATGGAGTATACAATTATTTCTTTTTTTTTAAGTGTCATAGCATCGGCCGGGACGCCTGTAAGTGCAAGGCAGTCATACTGACCTCTTGACTACCAATGCAATTCTTGTTTTCCTAGAAAGGTCAACAACATTTCTACAATTTACCATATTTCCCTACCCCCATCCACCTTTCACTTTTTAGAAAGCAATATGAAAGAAATGTAAAAATTTATAAAGAAGAAGAAAAATTCCATATCAATTTGTCAATTATAAATAAAAAGAGATTGTTTGAAATTATTTATAGCAATTTTAATTTTATAAGTCATTATTAGATACATAGTATTACAAGAAATCCAAATCAATCTTGAAAACTTACAAACCACTGTATTTTCCCATTCCTCATCATTCCCTTCTCTCCTTTTCTCAAAATCAAACAAGAAATTGAAAAGACAAATAACACCAAAGATCTATTAATGAAAAATAAGAGGTTTTAGATTACACATTGAATTTATAAATTACATTATCGTCGTATTATTATGATAAATTGTCTTTCTCCAAATCCAAAGAATCTTCAACTGATTGATTAGTCATTCCAGTATTTTTTCATAATGTCAAACAGTATTTAAAAGTTCAACTAAAGAGAAAATCAAATGCAGGTAATGGGAACAACGGCATCCTGTTTATCATAGTTACATTTTTGCTTCTAATTTATGTTTAATTTATATTCATTGAAATTCTTAATTAAAAAATCATTTTTTGATATTTGTATTCTTAGGTCAATCTTACGGTGTTTCTTATATTTTATGTATATATAAATATTTGTGATTGCACATATAAAAACATGTCCCCATATTTTTATCACATGCATATTTTCATGGTTGTGCATTATGCATGTTTAAGAACATGCATTACATTGAAATAAAGTAATGAGACAAGATTAATTTTACTCCAATCATCTTATTAAATGTATTATATTTTTAATATGATTAATATTAAATTTTTCTTCTGTTGGAACAGTTATTTTTATATTGGTTTAATTTAATGTTTTCATCTTTACATAACTTTTTATAAATAATATTTAATTTATAAAGCGCAGACAGTATTTGAAATTAAACTGAGAGACTGCAAACCTCTCGCGCTTATTAGCTAATCGGGTGTTATTAATAGCGATCAAATCGTAAATACAAGACAGAGAATTTAATAAGAAGAGGGCGTAGTGCTATTTTTAGACATCTAATTTTTTCCCCAATAATCTCTCTCATTCAAAGCAGTAGAATACTATATTACTTTGATGACACTTAATTTTTATTATATTGTCATCTACATAAAAATAGAGTTTAAATCTTATAATAACGTTCATAAAATAAATAATTTTATTTATAGATATAATTAAAATAGTTATGTAAAAAGTGATAAAAGTATATCGTATTATAGACATGATTATTTAACAAAAATATATAAAATAATCTGTTTATTGAAAATACTATTATATGTCTTATATAGTTTTTTGTTTTTTTTCCATGTGTCATAGCATCGGCCGGGACGCGAACCCACAACCGTCTAATGATAATAAATATATATGTATACATTAATGACTGCTTTAATTGTAACAAAATATGTTTATGTACAGTTGTAATCATTTGAAATACAAAAATAAAATGTATTGGAAGTTTATATTAACATTTTATAAGCTTACGACATTGTAAGTGACCCAGCAGCAATCAATAGAAGAGAGGCCTGCTTGTCTCTGTCTCGAAAATGGTACATGTAACATCTGCATATGAATTTGCATAAAATTTGCATTAATATTATAGTTATCAACCAAATACAAGTCGCCATGAATATGGGTCTATAAACTGTCCCGAAAGCGCTTGGCGGTAACTTTTGTTAATTTTATATACATTGAATAGTTTCATTATCTGTGTGCAGAGCATATATATATATATATTAATGCAGTGTAATAATATATAATAGATTTATGATGAAGGTTGCAAATTCAGCTGAAACAGAAGAAAATAAAGTTATTTGTAAAGTGCAAACAGAGAAGTTATGTCATTGCAGTGCCCTCTATTTTATCATTTTATTATTATATTACACATTTAAAACTACTAATTAACTGTACAAATTTATAAAAAAATTATACTACAAAGTAATTTCATTTTTTTTTTTTTTTTGTTTTCATAAAAACGTTGAAAGCATATAAACACATATAAAACTGCATTAGGAATATATTCTATTTATTTAACTCCGGTCATCTATTGTGAATCTAAGTAATCAATAATAGTATATGGTAGTAGTATATACATCTCTTCAATCTACTTTCTGACTATTGACCATCAGTGAAGGGTACTATATATCAATACAATCAGCATTTCCCCTTAATTTTCTTATATTATCCATGATATTTATCTGAAAATCATATTTTTTTATTACTTTGAACCTTTATAAACTTGCTAACTTAGTTAAAGGTGGCTTTTAGATATGTGAGTGTTGCTTTTATGTGAATATGGCCAATAGCAAGAAAGCACTCTAGAGCACTATCTTCCAGTGCCACAGTTCTCAATCTGTGGGCTGTGACTCCTTTAAGGGTCAAACAACCCTTTCACAGGGATCACCTAAAACCATTGAAACCCACATATTTTTGATTCGTAACAGTAGCAAAATTAAGGTTGGCGTCACCACAACATAAAGAACTGTATTAAAGGGTCATGGTATTAGGAAGATTGAGAGCCATTGTTCCAGTGTAAACTGATAATTCAAGATTACTATACACATCTCTGGAATAAAGTGCAAATGTTAATAATAGATTCATATGATGTGGTATACAACAAATATAAAACACACAATCATATCACTAGTCTATTCCATTTTGATGTCTGCTGAATCGTGAAAACTATTCTCATTTAATAAATGAAACACATAAAATTAAAGTGTAAAAATAATTTAAAATAGGTTTATTTTTTATGGCACAAATACATACTTATAAATTATACAAATTTGAAGATGGAGTGTTTACAAATATTGTCATTAAATGTAAAATACACATGCAACTATATGATGAATACTTGGTAAAAGACCATGGCAGAAGCTTCAAAAAGAATGTGACATGTAATACTCCAATCTACAAAAAAAAAAAAAAGAAAATTCATTTTAATAATATCAGCAAAAATAAAATTATCATTTATCTAAACATCACCCTGTGTGTTTTACCAAAGTGGTGAAATGATGTAATCGAGAGATATGTTCTTAGATTTAAATTCAACCTATTACATCTGGTACTTAAATATCACATGTCCTTCTGAGTAACAAATAGTTTGGTTATTTAATTGAGTGCGTTTTAAATCACTAAACATCACATGATCACTACTGTATGAATAGTTTTCCTGTTTTAATAACAATTATGAGCAAGCACAAGAAATGGTGATCATGTGATGTTTAGTGATTTCTGCCTAATAGGATAGTGGTAGCTATGAGTATTAAAAAACCCAAGACACTAAAATATATGAGTACTGAACTGAACCTATATCACGATATAAGCTACTGAGGTTGGATTGAAAATATTATCGTGTTTTCAATTTTAAACTCATAGTTTTGTGTTAAGTAGAGATAAAAGGTGGCGGCTAGAAGATTGCATTAGATCCAGAGATGTAGGTGTAGGGCTCTCAGATCCAAAACTCCCCACTGACAAAAACCACAAACTAGAAACTAGTCTGGGGATATTGTATGTGTAGGCACTAGATAGGGATTTTATGCACAAGCCTTCTGGCATCCATTGATTACTCTGGCTTGCACTAACTGGCACTACTGTATCAAGAGTTTTGCCTGTTTTAATACCTTTTAAATCGTTATAATTTTTTTATTAAATAGAATAAAACGAGTTAGCTTATAAATGTTCATTTTGAATATATTGTAACCAGCAGTAAATCACAGCTTCATTAGAAATCATAAGCTATTCTCAAAAAATTATTATCTGCAACAAAATTATATTAGATGATATTATAAAACCCATCACCAGACTACATTGTATCAAGGAATCACTTTCATGGGATATCAATAGAATGAAACTTGCAGCTCAGCTATCCATAAATATATAATGAAATATATAATTCAACAAGAATAAATTATTTAACCAAAAAGTACGAGTTTCCAGAATTGTATGCTTATAAATCAAAAGAAAATGTTTCAACTGATTCTGCACCCTAATTTTACTTATAAGTTTTATCTTAAATTATCCTATTTTATTATAATATTCCCTAGATTCTATCTTGCACATATGTAAATAAGCCATTTGACTAGATCAGATAATTTGACGGTGTTCAATAAAAGCAATGGTTATTTTTTAATACTGTATTTTTATAAAATTGTAGCATGAAAATATTTTCTTTTACCCAGATCTATATTTTTCATGATAGGACCTGATATTCAGGAATAGAAATTGGCTTACCTGTACAATAGCTTACTTATGAGTAAATGTTGATGATTTAATTTATGACTATGAAAAAAAATATGAATGTCTATATGAGGTCAATTTTCAGTGTAACTCCACAAAAACTAGTCAGGCAGTATTCTAAAAATTACGTAGAATTTTTCAAATTGGGTAGGTATAGAATTAATTAAATGAAAAAATATATTAATAAAAATGGATATAGTGGTGTCACTAGGTGTCGCTATTAATATATTAAATAATGTATTTCTAACAAACTGGTAATGCTCAAGTTAATCTGAAAAGGTAGATTAGACCAGGAGTGGCCAACTTTTGTGTTCATAAGATCTACTTTTTATTTTAAAAATGTGTTGCGATCGACTTATTGTGGTAGGCGATCGACTTGTTGCCATAGGCATAGTCTAAGGGGAGGGAAGTGTGAAATACATACTATTTTTATATATCTACCTAGTAAAAAATAACAATTATTTAACGGGCCAGAAAACTCATATCCGAAGGAATTAAAGCAACATGAGTAATTATTAACAATATTTATTAATTCAAATTAGCTACATTAAATCAAGATTAAAAATATTATTTTCAATAATGATACGGCTTAGTGGACTTCACTTATCTAGAATTGAAAAAAAAATTAGAACAAAAACTAAAATAACAAAAAAAACTTGAAAATGTTGACTTAATTTGTTTCACTCATTACCCGACAGCTCTTGCCAGATTGGCGTCGCGATCGACCAAAAATGGCTTTGCGATCGACCGGTGGATCACGATCGACTTGTTGGACACCCCTGGATTAGACTATAAAAACGTTTTAAAAGCACTGGTTCAGTATTTAAGACTTTCTTATAGTTTGATTTACCTTTTCAGATTACTTTGAATATTACAAGTTTGTTAGAATTTCATAATTGTATGAAAAGAGTATATACTATTGAGAATTACGATATTAATAATGGTGCAGTCCATGAACTACAAATAATAATGTTTTTATTGGTCACTCTCCTAGAATGCAAAAAGCAAACTTTTAATTCCAACAAAACTGAGCTATCAAATATAAAAAGATTTAACTAATAATACTATGTAATAGATATATTGTTTAGTAAACAAAAAAGCATTATATATATATATTGTAGCTGTACATATATAGCCATATATATGTATGCTTCACCATTCACTGTTTATTTAACTACTGACTCTAAAGTCAACCACAGTGAATGGATATTAAAATAAATTTTAAATTATTTAATAAAATTATGTGTATATAATTTAGATATATATAAGGGTTATGGGGGAAATTAAGAAAAAATTTTTAAAGTAAAATAAATAAAAAATTGTTGCATCAGTAGATAGACAAGTTAGCTAATGCATTTTAATTAATACAAAATAGATTAAGCAAATTGATAATAGGAAAATAGTTTCTATTAAATTTACCTTTAGTCCATTAAAGAGAAAATGATGAAATATAAAATCGATGGTTTGTCATCAAAACAATGTAAAATGATGTGATGCTTTGAAGAGGTTGTAAACAATGGAAGCTTTAATTAATTAATGTAAAGGCAGGACTGAGAAACATTTAAGCATTTCCAGAAATGTAAAGAAGAGGTAAAAATATATACATACTCAAGTTCTTCTTTGTTCTGGGTTCTTGTTCTAAAATCTGGACCGTGATATAACCGATACAAAAATCTCTGTACAAGTCATGTCTGAATAGAGAAGTTTATCTCCACTCTCCCCTGAGTCCATTCTCAGAGAGTGTCCAAGAGATGAAGTCCAGAGGAAGACTTAAGAATCATGCCTGATAAACGCCCACCTTTACTATCTGGAAGATCAAAAGGAGAACTATCTAAACGGAAACATGAAACATCCAACATCAGGGATATAGATCTTAACAGTCATCATGAAGCTTCCAGCATGAACTCTTATAATGCCAACCTTGTAAAGCATAATCCATATAAACACTTCTTAGTTATCGGTAACTTTTGTCTTTGTCATCTTATTATTGTTCTGGTTAATTCTATCTATAATGCAACATTTGGGCAAGCAGTATATATATTAACTAATTTTACCTCACACATATTTATAAAGTTAATGTATATACTTTAACGATCAACTAGTTTTTTTCTTGTTATATCATCATCATCATCAACCATTATCAATCCACTGCAGGATGAAGGTCTCTCCAAGTTTAATCCATCTTCTCCGATCTTTAGCTTCTCTTCTCCACAACACCCCTGCACATTTTCTTATTTCATCCATCCATCTCACATGTGGTCTCTTTCTGGGTCTTTTACAATCTCTTGGAATCCAGTTTAAAATTTCAATTGTCCATCTATTATCATCTCTTCTAGCAATATGTCCAGCCCAACTCCATTTCAATCTTTTAATTTTTTCAATAAGGTCAGTAACACCTGTTTGTTGTCTTACCCATACATTGCGTTTTCGATCTCTTCTTGTTACTCCCAACATACATCTCTCCATACTCCTTTGAGTGGTCTGAAGTCTCTGTATTGCTCTTCTATTAAGTGTCCAAGTCTCAGATCCATAAGTAAGAACTGGTAAAACACATTTGTTAAAAACCATCCTTTTCAAAACACATAGTCATATTTCCTTTTAGTATCAAGTTATTTCTACCAAAAGCACTCCAACCAAGTTTAATTCTATGATTAATTTCGTCCATTATGTTTCCATCTGTATTAATAATCTGACCAAGGTATTTGTAACTGTTAACTTCTTCTAATTCTTCATAATCAATCTTTATTTTCATATTTTGAGCAAATCGATTAAACATTACTTTAGTCTTTTTAACATTCATCTTTAGTCCTACTTTTCTACTTTCATCTGCTAACTCCTGCAACATTTCCTGCAGCTCTGAAGCATTATTTGCAAAAACAACTACATCATCTGCAAAATCTAAATGACTTAAATACTCTCCATTTACTTTCACTCCTTTAGTTTCCCATTTTAATCCACAAAATACTTCTTGCAGCACTGCTGTAAAGAGTTTTGGAGATATGGAGTCACCTTGTCTTACACCTTTCTCAATGTTGATTTTTCCAGTATCATTATGTAATCTAATTGTTGCTGTTGCATTTTTATAAATATTCTTTAAAATATGACAATATCCTGGATCTATACCTTGATGATCCAATGCTTTAATCACTGAAGAAATGTGTATAGAATCGAATGCCTTTTCATAATCTACAAATCCAAAACATAATGACAACTCATATTCGTTTGTCCTTTCTATGACTTCTCTCAATATCTGGATATGATCTATTGTACTAAAACCACTTTTAAATTCAACTTGTTCTCTTGGTTGGTGGAAATCCAAAGTTCTCTGTAGACGGGTTGTAATTATCTTGGTAAAAATTTTATATAAAACTGATAAAAAGCTGATAGGTCTGTAATTTCTAATATCTTCTTTATCACCTTTTTTAAATATTAATATTATTACTGCATTCTTCCAATCTTCCGGTACATCTTTATCATTTAGACATTTGGTATATAACTTTGCTAAAATTGTTTCTATTTCTTCACCTGCTTCTTTTAATATATCAATTATAATTCCATCATTTCCTGGAGCCTTTCCTTTCTTCATACACTTAATTGCATGTCTCACTTCTTCATTTAAAATTCTGGGCAATTCGGAAGATGTAATAGATATAGGAGGTACTTGTTCTTTATTACTATATAATTCTTGATAAAAATCTTCTACCAATTTCATGATGTCATCTCTCTTTTTAGTAATAATTCCATCTTCTTTTCTTATTGCAGATATAAATTTCCTACCAATACCAAAATGTTGTTTAACATTTTTGAGACTTTTATTTTCTTCTACAGCTTTTCTTGCTAGTTCACAGTTATACTTTCTTATATCATTTTCAACTCTTTTCCGTACCATTTTACAAAATTCGAGATATTCAATTCTTTTTAATACATCATTTTTGTATATCTTCATATTCCTTCTTTTCTTCATAAATTCTCTAGTCTCAGTAGAAATTTTATTAGTCAATTGCTGCTTTTTTCTACCAGCTATGTTTGTTGCAGTTTTTAAAAGTGTATCAGTTATTTTCATATTAATTTCATTCAAATCTGAATCATGTTCAAAATCTCCTAACACATGAAACCTATTTGTAAGTTCTAATTTAAATTCATTAGAATGTTTCTGAAGAGTAGGAATATATATATATTGATGTATTGTTAGCGTACTTAGAAAATCAACAAGTTTTGCTATTTATTAGTTTATTGGTAATGTAGAATATATTTATATAAGTGAGAAATTGGATGATAGAGTTTAAAATAAGTTAAAACATTTTTTTTAAATAATTTTACCCTCACCCCGCTATGTAAGGCAAAATTCGTTTGTAAATAAGTTATAAAAGTTATTTCGACTCTAAAAGATTTTTCATCCACCTTCTCCCAAAATTGTTTTTATTAAATGTTTCTTTTAAAGAGAGAGAAAGAAAATACATTGCCAGTTATTTATTTATATGTAGTTAAACCCTAAATACATTATTTAATTACATGATGAGAAAGACCAGGGGTCTCCAACCCTATGCCTGCGGAGCACCCGCAGACCATTTTACGTGTGCCCGCTACTATCCGAACACGATAAAAAAAATTTTATCTGATACAAATAAATTTAATTTTTAAAATTTCTTATAAATTATTGTATTATATTGTAATCAAATTGTAGGACATACTATACTTTTACAGCATAAAAATATAAACGTTAATTATATGTTAAAATTTTATTTTTGAAATAAATATTTTTTTGTACATTATGTGTATTATTAACAATATCCAATATAAATTTACATTGAAAAAATAAATGGTGCCCACCACCTGGCTGGTATTATAGAATGTGCTCTGTGCAAAAAGGTTGGGGACCCCTGAGAAAGACACTCATATACGTATATATGCGTCTATTTAATTTATTGATTTTTTAGATAAGTACCTCGCGCAATTGTTGTTTTATATATGTATAGTTAATCAAACTAAATGCTTATTAAATAATTATGTATTAGATATGTTATATAAGTGTCTGTTATTTTCATATTTTGTAATAGAGAGATATGGTGAGATCTTTTCATATATTTATAGATTCAATATTCATCAAATCTATGTGCATAAATAGTTAAACTGAGTTATTAATTAATTATGCTAATAAATATAATGCTGGTATAATACTCATGTATAATCAATTTAATGATTTTAAAGGCATGGGTTTTTATTCTTTTATAACGAATTTCTAACATAGTAAAATACAAGATTGTATATCTATATTTTAATGTTAATAAGGCTTTAATATTTATGGTCATTTGACCATATTCCCAATACTGTAGAACTTAATGATAACATCTTGTCTCTAAATTTTTTTCTATTTTATTGTTTTCCAAAGTACTTCATCCAGCCAGCTCGTGAATACTATATATACCAATTTCCTGGAGTTGAATCCTATTAAAGAGCCAATGAGAAGAGATGGACACTAAGCTAATGAAGACACTTCATTCCTGACCCTGGGTCATGGGTGAATGGGTTTATTTCTCTAATAATTAATTAGAGGTCTATCCATCAATTAAATTGATGAAATCATGAAGACATACTATATTAGAGATATGCATTTAAATATATATGTTCACTAAATACCACCCTTAAGCTTACTTTTCTAGAAATTATGCCTGTTGATATATGCTCTATGTGCATTGCTACGCATAATTATTATTCAATATCCATATATATATATATAAGACATATTTTGCGGGTTCATCCATGTTAAAAAAATGTAAATATTAAAATACTAACATTTCAATTTGATCACACAAATCATCTACTGGGTAATAAAAAGTATATATATATAATATTATATTTAATGTTTTCACAGTTGTATGATGTTGATAAATGATTTTTTGGGTAAAACCGTGTGTTTTTTTCTATTAAAAATAACACACGGTTTTACCCAAAAAATCATTTATATATATATATAGCATAAATGAGATTGTTTTTAAGTTAGCCATTAGTCTGTTTAACTAATTAAGGAATATTCACCATACCATTTTCATATGCCATAGATTCATTTCTATATCTCCTCTCTACCTAATCAAATTCATCCATTTATTTTTATAATGTATATATTTTTTTTCTTTTATTTCAAAACTGTAAGCTACAAATGTATCTTATGTACACACATGTGGGTACTTTCTCAAATTATTTGTAAATAATTATATTAAATGAAATATAGACATTCTTATATGAACAATAAACTATAATTTGTAATAGTAAAAAGGTCTGGGTATCAATTATTTTATATTTTTAAACCTGATCAGTACTTTAACTAGAATTCCCAAGAGTTCTATCACTACCTGACCACCAGGCTGCATTAAGAAAATTAATTCTTGTGATGTTAAGGAAGTGAGTCACTTAGATATGGTCAAGAGGGGTGGGTGAGGTTCAAATCCACTATACTTTCTGACCATTACCATATATATTGTAGACTTTTTATTAAGGCTGAATGTGCTAAAAAAAATCCAATTCCTTTAAAAATTTTAAATTAGGAGAAATGTAGGTATTTTAATTGCAATAATAATATCTAAATAGACTTTAAACTTAGTAATATAAATATATAAAAAGCTATAAAATATTTTAAAGTTATTTTAAATGTTAAAACTGTATAAGAAAGCAAAATAATTTGATATTGTATGGTTGGAATGACTGGTCTCAGTTATACTTTAAAAAAAGTACTGAATATCTTATTGAATAAGCCTTTTAACACTTTAATGGATCACTTTCGTTATTGGTCAAGCGAAGTAAAAGTCTGAAACTTTTAATTGGTTTTAATTGGTCAAGTGAGAAACTTTTTTACAAATATTTTCATCTTTTAATATATATTAATTTTAGTTTCGTTTTCAAAAAGTATATTAATTATTTGTAATGTTAGGAAAGTAAACGAAAGTTATTTCAAAAATATATTTTTATTTGTATTTTATAGAAATATTCAAAAGCGAAAAAATCAAAAAAAACATTAAGAGCAAATTAGAAGGATTGTAAATGTCATTTAAATCCCTCCCAGATTTCACGTTACAAATTTTTTAAGAATTTTTTAGGAAAAATCTTAACGTCTTTCTCAAAATAATTATACTTTCAGCTTATTATTAAAAAATACACCAAAAATACATTATAATGCCAGAAAAATATTCTAAAACATTAATCTTTGTTTGAAAATCAAATAAACAGCTTGGAACAATCTAACCTCTTGACAAGATGTCAAAAATTGCTGCTATGGCTGGTTTCATTTTCAATTTACAATCATGTAAAGTATACAATTTTTTAATAAAACCTTACTACTTTTGTAAAATAACTATATTTTTATCAGATTTTATGAAAATTATTTATATGTACGAAACATAATAAAAAAAAACACTCCAAAATATATATTTTCATTTTAGTGGTGAAAAAATATTTAACGGAATCATCAGCCAATAAGAATTGAGAATAGATTATCCAACCAATCAAAACTGGCCTTCTTCTTTTGTTCAACTTAAAACCCTCCTAGTATTGAATTTTACTTGTAAAATAATTCAAAAGATGGCAGCATCTTATAGGCCTTGCTCTAAGCTTTAATACGGGTATTTTTTCATCAATGTAACTAAAAAATTGGCTGAGTTAGAGCAATCTAAAGGTGACAACCGCGATTTCACAGTTCAGGCTATTAAAGTGTTAAAAAACCATTAATTCTAATATAATGTTTAATATAATTGAATAAGTTATTAAATTTATCTTCTAAATTATGTTTAAATTGTATAATTATTTATTAGACTTTTTTTATATCTTATGGTGTATCTAATGTTTTAATTTTTAGTAATTGTTATAAAAATGTCAAAATTACATTCTAAATTTTTATTATTACATTTAATATTTTTAATGTGTAGTATTTTTGTAAGTAAATATTCATTTAGTTTTGTTGCAGAGAGTAAATTTCAAAAAATTGCAACATTTGTCTGAAATAAACAGATCACATGACTGCTAACATATGTGAGTTGTGCTTGCATGATTTTAAAGAAAGTTTTTAGTTGTTTTCTAAAAGTGTTGATAAGATTGAAACATTTTATACATGATAAAATAAACTTGAATAAATATTATTTAATTTTTTGAAAAATATTTTAAGCTAACAAATGTAGACAAAAAATTGCCACATTTGATCTAGACATTTTATAATTTCATAAATTAGTAAGAATTGATAAAATATATCATTTTAAAATATTTTTGTTTAATTATAAAATAAATTTGGTATTAAATATTTATTATTATTTAAAATGATGACTTATAATTTTATTTCTAATTTTTAAAAATACATAATTGGGAAATATGTAAATGAGTCTGTAGTCTGGTGATCTGTCAGCCAATCATATTTGTTTAAAAGAACAGGTAAAAATACTGTGAGTACTTAAATTGTTATAGTTTTTATTTAAAAGTTATTGCTTTAAAATTATTGTGTGACAAATAGTATCCAGGCCTGGAAATATGTAGAAAACAGAAAACATAAGAATTCTGAAATTGAAGATCAAACAGATAATTGTTTAGGAAACAAAATGGCCAAAATTGTTTGGAATCAATTTGAATCAGTTGATTACATATTTGCTATAAGTCACACATTTTTTTACCTTATCATTCTTCATTCTGTTTTCTTTTCTGATGATGTCTTATCAATATTTAGAGATGTAATAAAAATTATGCTCATTCTTTTCATATGACTTTGAATTCAATACAGGAAATTATAATTGTGGCAAACTGTTTCCAGTGTTAGGACTAAATATCCATGTGTGACATCCAGGTAACATGATAGATATTTAGTTATTTAGCATATGCAGTAAGTTATCAAAATGATTACAAGATACCCACATATTTAGGATGTTTAACACTTATAATAGTCATTGTCTGCCTTTAATTTAGATTATACATGAAAACTTGATGAATAATATCAGGTAATAGAATTTGTCTGTATCACTGACTCATCATAAATTCCAAACTGTTAGATTATGCAAAGTATATGGCAAAGCTTTAACCATATTAATAGTATATTCTGCTTCTTAAATGACAAGAAGATGAGTCTTATAACATTAAGAACAATATCAAAGCAAATTCAGGCATTGTCTTGATCAGTAGAGACAGAAAAAATAAAAACTGCATTAAAATAAGTAACATATATTAGCTTTTAGATGTGGTAATTATTCTACTCTCAGAGTCATCTACTGTAAGTGTGAATAATCAATAATCACTAGGTGGTAGCACTGTAAAAAGTTGAGTAAAACTCATGTGAAGATTCCTTGTTTTCATCATCATCATTGTCAATCATTATCAATCCATTGCAGGTTGAAGGTCTCTCCAAGTTCAATTCATCTTCTCCATTCTCTATCTATCTTTTCCACATCACTCCTGCACACTTTTTTATATCATTTATCCAGCTCATGTGGTCTCTTTCTGTGTCTTTTATAATCTCTTGGAATCCTGTTTAAGATTTCAATTGTCCATCTATTATCATCTCTTCTATCAATATGTCCAGCCCAACTCCACTTCAGTCTTTTAATTCTTTCAACAATGTCAGTAACACCTGTATGGTCTCTTATCCATATATTTTGTTTTCAATCTCTTCTTGTTTCTCCTAACATGAATCTCTCCGTACTTCTTTGAGTAGTCTGAAGTCTCTGTATTCCTCTTCTATTAAGTATCCAAGTCTCAGATTCATATTGGTAAAGCACATTTATTAAAAATATTCCTTTTCAAACCCATAGGTGTATTTCCTTTTAGTATTAAATTATTTCTATCAAAAGCACTCCAAGCAAATTTAATTCTATGATTAATTTCATCCATTATGTTTCCATCTGTAGTAATAATCTGACCAAGATTATTTATAGTTGTTAACTTCTTATAACTCATTATAATCAATCTTTATTTTCATCTTTTGAGAAAAATTCATTTAACATTACTTTAGGCTTTTTAACATTTATCTTTGGTTCCTACTTTCTTACTTTCATTTGATAAATCCTGCAACATTTCCTGCAGCTCTAAAGCATTATTTTCAAAAACAACTACATCATTTGCAAAATATAAATGACTTAAATAATCTCCATTTATTTTCACTCCTTTAACTTCCCATTTTAATCCACAAAATACTTCTTGCAGCTCTGCTGTAAACAGTTTTGGAGATATGGAGTCATCTTGTCTTACACCTTTCTCAATGTTGACTTTCCCAGTATCATTATGTAATCTAATTGTTGCTGTTGAATTTTTATAAATATTCTTCAGAATATGACAATATCCTCAGTTTATCCTTAATGATCCAATGCTTTAATCAATGAAGAAATGCTTATAGAATTAAATGCCTTTTCATAATCTACAAATCCAAAACATAATAGCAACTCATATGCATCTGTCCTTTCTATAACTTTTCTCAATATACTGTACTAAAACCACTTTTAAATCCAGCTTGTTCTCTGGTTGGTTGAAATTTAATGTTCTCTGTAGACAAGTTGTAATTATCTTGTTAAAATTTTAATATAAAACTGTAATTTCTAATATCTTCTTTAGCACCATTTTTAAATATTAATATTAACACTGCATTCTTCCAATCATCTGATACATCTTTATCATTTAGACATTTGGTATATAACTTTGCCAAAAAAAATTTTTATTTCTTCATTTGCTTTTTTTAATATATCAATTATAATTCCATCATTACCCGGAGCTTTTCTTTTCTTCATAGATTTAATTGCATGTCTCATTTCTTCATTGAAATTCTGATCAATTTGGAAGATATAATAGATGTAGGAGGTACTTGTTCTTTATTATTATATAATTCTTGATAGAACTTTTCTACCTATTTCATGATATCATCTCTTTTTTTAGTTATAGCTCCATTTTTTTTTTCTTATTGCAGATATGTTTCCTACCAATACCAAACTGTTTTTTTACACTCTTGAGACTTTTATTCTCTTTTACAGCCTTTCTTGCTAGTTCACAATTATACTTTCTTATATCATTATCAACTCTTTTTCATACCATTTTACAAAATTCGAGATATTCAATTCTTTTTAATGCATCATTTTTATATATATTCATATTCCTTCTTTTCTTCATTAATTCTCTAGTCCCAGTAGATATTTTATTGGTCAATTGCTGCTTTGTTTTACCAGCTATCTTTGTTGTGGTTTTTAAAAGTGTATGAGTTATTTTCTTATTAATTTCATTCAAATCTGAAACATGTTCAAAATCTACTAATGCTTGAAACCGATTTGCAAGATTTCATTTAAATTCATTAGAGTGTTTCTGAAAATTAGGAATATCAACTGTAAATATTGTTTTTCATAATAATTTTTTGTCTCTCTAGCTTTGCATTAACATGTATCTTACATCTTACTAATCGATGATCACTTCCTGTGCTGAATTTATTAAGAACATTACAATCTTAAAATATGTATTTTCTGTTAGTCAAAATATAATCCAATTCTGCTGTACCTTTATTTGGATGCTTTCATGTCCATTTCCTTTTAACATTTTTCTCAAAAAAAGAATTCATAATATAAAGGGGTTTTTTTTCTGCAAACTCCACAAGTCTATGTCCTCTCTCATTTCTATTACCATAACTAAAATTACCTACAACACTTTCATCTTTCATTTGTTTATCAATTCTAGCATTAAAGTTTCCCATAACAATTTTAAAATGTTGTTTACTCTGATCAAAAGCCTTTTGTACATCCATATAAAATTTGTTTACTACTTCATCACTATGAAAACTTGTTGGGGCATAAACTTGAATTATCTGCATTTAGTATAATTAATCTTGCCACTCTGTCTGATACACCATCAATCTCCACAATGTTGTTTTTTCACTTTTTATTAATAATGAATCCTACTCCTCTTGTATCCAATATTTGTGCCTTTATAATAGAGTTCATGTCCACTTTTAAATCATTTGTCTCTTCACCTTTTTTCTAACTTCACAATGTTCCATAATGTTTCATTTAATATAAGACAGTTTTTTTTTCCAATTCTTGCAATCTTTCTTTACTTGAAGCAGTTGTATGTACCTAAATAAAAAGTTGTCATCAAATGGCCACCTGGGTCTACAATCAGGGGATTCTTAGCATCGTCTAGCTTTGACCACCAACTGCTACCTTGACTGGTGACATTACAACCTCTTGGGAATAAGAGTCATGATTTAGTTTTGCATGTCATGATTGTATATATCTATTAGAAATTTTTTTTATTCACACACACATTTATTCTGCCTTATCAGGCAACTGAGAAAAAAGATGATAGGTGTTTTTCTTGATCCTAAACTCAGACGTAAAAAGTCAGTAAACCCACCACACTGGATAGTGTGTTGGTGATCAGCCCATCCATGTTCATAAACTATATCAATAATCACATAGTAATAACAGCTGCAATGACAAGAACGTATGGAGTGAACATTAGAAAATTTGCACTGCTTGGTTCCTTTAAGGCTTATATATATAGTTAACTGAGACATAGTGAAAAGGGCAAAAATTTAAAAATTGCAGAAAAGAGCTTTTATATGTTATGTTTATATATGATTATATTAAAGCTATTGTCATATATTATTTTATTGTTAGATAAAGATATTTTATTCTATATCATATATATATATTTCTGTTCATGATAATATATTTGTCCATTTGAAAATGCATGAAAAATCCAGATTCATTACTTGAAACTATATCACTGTGACCAAAATTTATAAATTCATATAAAAATCATTGCCTCCTAAAGCCTTTGTAAACATTCAATCAATATACAAAAAAACACAAGATGTTTAATAATATCAAAAATAAATTCATAGTCATAACAATAAACTAATATGAAATTATTAAATATCTGTAAAAGAATGAAATAAGATTTAGAATATCTTTCTACCTAATTAAACTCTTGCTAAAATATCAGTAATTCAACGGCAATCAAGAAAAGCATGTTTATGAAAATGTAAAAGAAGAATGAAATATGTATTAGACCATAGAAAAAGGTGGATTTCCACCTTTATTTATTTAAAGAGGTTGTCTTGGCGACAGATTGAGATTGCTGAATGTTATTAATATTTTTTTAGGAGTGAACTGATTTCATGTACTTGAATTTACAAACCAATCTTGCCTTGAATATTATTAACTTTATTATCTTAGTAATACATAGTTGGAGTACAGTCTGAAAGTTATAATTAACTATTTTTTAGTCTGCATTCAGAACAAGTTTTATTCACTTGTTTAACGAAGTTAATTAAACTTCTTTGAATTAATAATTTTCACTCTCTGTAGACTAGTTGCAATCTTTATTGTCTATATAAACATATTAGACCATAGATTGAGATGGATTTCCAGCTTTATTGATTAAAGTAAGTTGCCTTGACAACAGATTGAGATTGTTCTGTTATTGATATAGGTATTGTTTAAGTGTTGACTGTTTTTATGTATTTATTTTATTTAGTATTTACATAGATAATTAAAATTTCATAAACTAATTGGCTTTATTAATACTTTCAATCCTACTATTATATATATATATAAAAATTGAACAATAATTAACTATTGATTTGTGATACTTAGAACAAATATAACTTGTGGCAATACATTGAAAAATCTGTAAATAATAAAGGCAAAGAAGTTATATCAAAACTATATATTTACCAGACAAATGAATAATTAGCAACTATTACTATTTTAATTTATTTAAATTAAATACTTTTCAATTAAATATCATTTACCAATAATTTATATATATTATAAATAACTAAAAATGGCAAAACAGTGTTTAAAAATCTATTGTAAGACAAAAACAGTTGCAACAGCTTTCCAAAGAGAACAAAAAAAAATGTTTGCCAATCACTGAATAATGAATGTTTTTATTACGATTCCTTCATTGTTTTATTCTCTAGCTAAAAATATTCAGATTCCCATTAACTAACCGACAATTAGATGGCTAGATCACATATATGCAGCCAAATAAATAAAAAATATTTAAATTTATTTGGAATATTAAAAAATGTTCAGGTTTTATTTAGCTCAAGTTCAAAACCCATATTACATTTATAACACGTGGATATGCTAATAACTATGCTATGTGTGTGTATTGCTTACTTGCTAATATTTGTATACTTTTCAGATGCATTAAACTACTTATTGAAGCAAACTTCTTTCTAAACAATAATGACAAAGTCATTTTTTAAAAAGTAAATTAACATCACTTCTAGCTTTCAAATAACTCAAAGAGGAAACAAATTATTAACTCACCTGAGTAGAAAAAATGATTCTTTAAAATTTGATATATTCATGGGACTGAAGTTCAATCATCAATTCTGACTCTGAGGGCTCTTTGACCATAGTCCTAAATATAAAAAAAATCATAAACTATATAAGTTAACAAATACTATTATTGCTATATAGTAAAAAAAAAGAGCGTAATCACAACATGAATATAGTGATAAATGAATCCTAAATATCAATATTTTTGCAGCAAAAACAAATGTTATCATAATCTGAAAAATATCTAACAATTATATGCCTACTTTTTAATATATTCTTTCATTAATTTTGCTCTTTATTTGCTTAGAGATGTATAATATCATACTATATTGTTTTAAGACCACAATTTTATACTTTATTATTTTCAATTCTTTTTTTATTAATATTTGTCTTCTAATATTTCAATAAACTAACAGATTTCTTAAAACAGGCAAAACTTTCCATACAGTAGTGCCACCCAGTGCCAACCAGAGAAATCAGTGGATGCCAGAAGGCTTGTGCATAAAATCCCCATCTAGTTCCTCCTCATCCAATATCCCCAGACTAGTTTCTGGCTTGCCAACTTCGTCAGGCACTAGGTGGCACTACTGTATGAAGAGTTTTGCCTGTTTTAATAACAGTTATGTGCTAGCAGAAGAAATGGGTGATCATGTGATGTTTAGTTGTTTAACAGATTTCTTCACAGCTTCATTTATTTAAAGCCTTGAAAACAACTGCTAGTAAATCTAATAAGGTCCATAAGAAATTATTAGCCAAATGAAATATTTGGAAGATAATCTTAAATAAGAAGGCAATAAAATAATAAATTGTGAAATTGCCATCTTAATATAATTTATGATTTATATTGTAACGAGAGAAAGATCTTTGAGATTCGCATATACTGACCCCGGGAGCACCACTAGTCCGAAAATAGGGACTAGACATTTATTTTAGGGTGGACAGGATATGCGAATCGAAAGGCACCGAACTACACTCAGGGAGGAACAATATATCTTAAATATTATTTAGACAGTTGAGAAATCAAAGCACAAAGACAAACATTAGCCAAAGTAAGTTTAAACAATTTATTAATTTTATTAAAAGTTGTGCAATAGAGTGAAGACATCTAGCCACGAATATAAAAGTGACTTATGTTAACATACGCATATTTACCAGAGAGTGCACAAGAGTACGACAAACATGAAGGCATAAAACATTTTGGCAGCAAAATTATCTCACTTAAAATAGAAGAAATGGTTAGAAAAATATCTTCTTGCTGGCCAGTTGCAAAATTACAAAACAAACAGCAACTTTAGCTTCCTGAATCAGGGATAATAAAACAGTTACTGTCCCGCCGGAAATCAACGTAACCAGCGCGAATGTTCGAGCAATAATATTCTAATTACTGTCGTTAAAACGACGCAGGACTGCTGCGCATAATACTACATTCAAAGTAAATGTGGTTGATCTCACTTACAAGACAGCAAAAAATATTTGATTACGATCTTACGTAATCCAGAAAGAAATGACTACTTTCAGACAACCCGAAGAAATAACTTAACAAATAGCCAGCAAAAAGATTTTATTGTTTGCACAAAAAGCACAAATGAAACATGCTTAAAGATTCTTTATTTTACAACTAAGGGCAGGTGAATAAATAAAGACTACGAAAACTGCCAATGCGTTTTGTAATAGTTAACGAAATAATCAGGTATATATTAAACATATAAAATATAATCTCCTAATGCACCCCATGATAAACGAAAATTGCAAACAAACTTGGAATCTTAAAACTAAGATTCCAAGACACACTGAGAAAAGAGTACATACAGATAATAAATAATAAAAAAAAACAATACCATTTTAAAACATATTTATAATTAGATTGAGTGGATATTTAATTAAATGCAATTTATTTACCCTGGTTAGAATAGGAAAAAGTTTAGCTTATGGTAAGGCAGAGTCCTAGTGATTTAGTGATGAGTGCGCACTTTTGATAATAGCTCATCTTTCAGGTCCTTTGACAGTGGCAAGGTAGAGGCAGTGTTTATTTTAGAGGTTCATGGCATGACTGAAGGAGAGCTGGTAGGCATGGGTCCATCCTTTGTTTAAATTAGCCAGACATTCTAATGATGGCAAAGCGGTGGATTTTGACATCTTGCACAGCAACGAAGTTTGTCAATAATTATTTAAGTTTTTAGTAGGAATTAAACGTCCAAACAGCTACTCACAATGGTATCTCTTTGCAGGCCATAATCCAAGGGTGTATCTAATAATGAATCTCTTCTCTCTCCAAAAATTGGCGGGCTATCCTTGCCTTGCTACATTTCCCACGCAAAACTTTCATTAGTGTCCATTCTATATTCCAGGCAGGGCAAATATTAATTTCCCGCTCAATCTAATTTAAGACTTCCAACCAGGGATAATTGAAACAAAAATGACAAATACAAAATTAAATCTCCGCTTTTTTTTTTTTTTTAGAATTAACTTTAAAAATATGACTAAAATAAAAGCAACAGGAATATATAATTAGCAAGCTTGTCTGTTTTTAATCAAATTGATTAAAACAGGCGGTGAAAGTAAACTATTTTAAAATCAATTTTATAAACATTAAATGATCTACTTTAAATATAAATGTGTATGTGTTTTAAATAATAATAAAAATTTTAGCATTAGACATTTAATGAAAATGAAGCTGTTCTTCCTTTATTAATTTTAGTAATAAAACCATTGAATCGGAAATCAATCCGGCTCAATATATATAAATTGTTATATAGCGATTTGTCTTATTCATTTCAAAACATCTTAGGTCTAGATCAAAATGCAGGATTGATTAGTGCCATAATGAACAACTTCCAACATTTATTTATAATCTAATATTTTTTTCCAGTTAATTGTCACAGAAATTAATTTTCTTTGCTCATATATAATAAGACTTTTAAAATCCCCATGGCAGAATGTTTAGTGCCCATTTATCATATCCATAATTTGGAATTCACATCAATGCTCTTCAAATGATTCAGTACTTGTAATATGCTCTTTAATTGGCTATTTAATCATACTTCTTATTGGTTGTGGGTTTAACCAATCATAGTTTTTTAAGTATTTTTTTTGGCATATTTTAATTTATTATAATACAGAAAATTTATAACATATTTTTGCCTATCTTTTTAAAGATTATGGATATTAAAAAATAAATACTTATGACATAGTAAAACAAGATATGCAGAAGAAAAAGTATTACTTGTAAATACATATTTAATAGCAATTATGATGCTGAAATAGCAAAAAAAAGATACATAAAAAATGTGTACAAGGATTTAAAAATAGCTGGATTATAATAACAGTAAACTTAAGTATTCAATAACAGTTACTTGTTAATGGGCATTGTCATTCCAATTCCAGAAATTAAATATATGCAAAGATGGAAGAATGTGAATAAAAGTTAAATGTAGATTTGTAATGATTTGCAAACCCATCGCAGATACAAGTATAATCCCTAAACATCACATGATCACCATTATTTAAAGCTTGCACAAGCTGTTAAACACAGAGGAAAATCTCTCCATACAGTAGCACCACTCACTGCAAGCTAGACTAACCATTGATTAATCTGGCTTCCACTGAGTGGCGCTACTGTATGGAGAGTTTTGCCACTATGTTTAACAAATACAGCCACATACATCATATGCTCGTCCTTTTAATTTGAGATCCTTTGATGATGTTTTCAACTTCTGCAGTGGACTTTAATCTTAAAAAGTTTAAATATTTTGCCCGATTGTTGCTGTCCAACATATTTTCAGCCATATCTTCCCAATAAACAGAATTAAGTCAGTCAAGACATTACATGATGTTTCATAACCTGAAATGGTAGAATTGAGCTGTGATCTAAGGAGACCTTTAACTCTTGAGTCCATTACTCTACACTGACGTAAACCATGTAGAGCAATTGAAGCAATTAATACTCTATTTTTTAATATATAGGATATATGAGGACAGACTTTCACATGACCCACCACACACAAATCTATCTCATAACACTGGTACACTTGAACACGTATATGTCAAAAAGATAAAAAATCACCAATATGTGTATTTCATGCTAAACCAGCAATCATCGGTTGGTCCAGATTATCATCTCCACATATATATGCTGTAAGTGCTCAGATATATATTAAGAAAGCCAAACCTCATACTTTAATGGACAGGCTTAAATCCACTCCACCCTCCAACTTTTCAACTGTCCATCCAAATGAAAATCTGATGATGGAATGCTCAAATGCCATCCTATTTTTTAATGTTGTTGAGATATATGCACATTCATTATGAAAGTCCTTCTTTAGTAATCTATTACTACTTGTTCATCTGACATGCAGTAAAGATAAGAACATGATGAGATCTTGCTATTGTCAATTCACAATCGCATGGATCATCTTTAAATAAATCTTTATAAATTGTATTGCATCAATAGATATCCACTTTCCATTTCATACAATAGAATAAAGCAGTTATATATATTAGGATAAGAAATAAAGTGGATAATAATATTGTAGAACAGTATTTTCTCAACATTTTCACACTTGTGTACCACTTTTAAAACAATTTCTATAAATTGTACCTCTTGTTTTTAAAATTGGTAGTGTAAAATAGTAGAAATGAGGTAATGAGTTGTAGGGGGTGGTGAATTACAACACTAAGGGTACAAACCACAGGTTTAGTTTTAGAATATTCATAATAGCATATAAAAGCAATTTCCCTGCTGACAAAGAAGCTGCAAAAACCAAAACAATTAAATGGGCCGAGTGCTTTCGAGGTTTTCCCTCATATTCATGGCCAACATAAGTTATAAATCATTTATGTAATGTTGCTAACTAATAAAATATGCAAATGTGAATGCAAATTAGTTTGTCTACTTTTCTGAGATAGAAAAAATATTCTTGATCAAGTATCTGAAGTCTGTAATAACTGTTACACAGATCACTAGCTATTACTGATTATTTTCTGCATGACCCTGAATGATCCACCATTAACACAAAAAATAATACATTAACAGTGAATAAATGTTTAGAATCCTACACGTAAAGCTTCAAATGAGAAAATTAAATTTCAATTAAACTGTACAATACCTCTAAGTGTTGTGTATTACAAAAGCAGTATTAGAATAATATGTGATCGTTTTGTAACTGGCATGAATTTAAATTAGAAATTTATAAGCATAAGAAAAGACTTGTATATTTATATCTCCTATTCCTCCACTAGGAGTTATCAATTTTCAAAGAATATCAAATATATATATATATATATATATATATATATATATATATATATATATATATATATATATATATATATATATATATATATATATATATATATATATATATAATGTTAAAAGAACAAGTTGAGATAGTCAAACATTAAATAATGAATACAAATTAAGAGATACATTATAAAATAATTGAAAAACAATGCTATAGAGACACTATGTGTCATGTAAGGAGAACATGAGGCAAATACATTAGAATAGACATGTAATAATTAATAAATAATAGCAAACAAATGGAAAAAATAGTCATACTGATGTAGGCAGCATTGCAATAACACATAAACAAACAGCACCATTTCATCTTGAAGAAAGATAAAAACTGCTATAGGAATGAGTTTTGTTATGGCTACACAAACCAATCAATGAATTACAAATACTTCATCCATATATAGTAATGATTCAATTATCGTCATCCCCAACACAAAATATGTTGACCCATTATTCTAATATTTGATATCCTGTGAAGCTGCCTTAGGAGAATCCTTTTTTTGCATAAAACACTTCAATGCCATGTCAGGTTATAGCTCCCTGATGTATTCTATTCTCTACCATTTCTTCCCAATGGAAACAATCAACACTGCACTTCTTCAGAATGTTTTGGTGATAATCTTTATTATGTAAATGAGATCTGCTCATCTATAAACCCCATATTTATGTTCACTGTAATATGCCCTTTTAGGAAGTCTTCCACTGCTGGATTCGTTTTACATGTCCAATCCAACAAAGGTGTGATTTTACAATAATGGACTCAATAGTAACACATCCTGAAAGCTGAGGAACATATTGATTGGTTTCAAAATTTTATAGAGCATTCTTAAATAAAATGTTTATGATGCTTTTATGTTGCATCAATAAGTACAAGTTTCATTTTCGGACAATAAATTTAATAAAAATTATAGCTCTATACAGCTAACTTATTTGCAGTAATATATATATATATGAAAAACAAGTTAAAAACTTGCTAACACTTGTATTTATGTCAACAGATGGCGTTCTACCAAAAATACCGTCAAGCTTGAAATCTCTGATGTTTATGTAAACATACGCTTGATGGTGTTTTTGGTAGAATGCCATCTGTTGACATATATATATATTGCTTACAATATTTCCCCTCATATACACTTTAATGCAAATTCTTTTTAATGATTTCTTTATTTTCCTGACAGTTTTGACTGTCATGCAGTCTTCATTAGAGGGATCTTTAATCTTCTCTACTTTTCAAAGTAGAGAATATTGAGTTTGCTCGGGCATATGTCACAACTACCATCTATTCAATTTTTTTTTTTTTTTAAAAAAAATAATATTTGTAATTCTTTTAAAATTTTGTATTGATGTTATAATAAACTGTTAATGTTGTTTTATAATTAACAAAGAATCTATTAACATTTTTTCTTGTTATTTCCAAGTCATTATGCATCATTCTAACCACACATACATTGCAATAATTAAATATATTTGGATATTATTGCACATAATCTAAATGAAATAATGAATAGTAAACATATTGTGATTGTTAAAGATATTAGATATTGAAGCTAAACATTGAATAATGCAAATTGTTCTTTATCTGATTGAACAATTATAGTAAAGACTGATATTTCAAGTGCAGTATTGAAAAATAAAATGATTAGATATAATACATAATAATAAGAAATGATTTTCAATTTATTTGATAATAAATATTGATTATTATTAGTTCATAATTTTAACTTACTTTTTAATTTAATTTACAAATAAATTAGTTAATGAGTTTAAAATGGAGAAATTAATGAGTATATGATGATGATAATAATAATAATGATGGTGGTAGTGGTGGTGGTGGTGATGATGATGATTATTATTATTATTATTATTTATATAAATAAGCATTTATTTTTATAGCGTCTGTATACAATTGTAATTACATTCGAATATCAGCCTTTCAAGCTAATTGTGCAAACGCTTTGCGAGTACAAGATATAGTATTTATACAGGAATAAAAAGGAATCCTCTTATTCCTGCGACTCAAATATTTATATATGAGCAAATCTGAAGTACTGGCACAGAAAGTGTGACAATAGAACAGTACTTCAGATTTGCTCATATATAAATATTTGAGTCGCAGGAATAAGAGGATTCCTTTTTATTCCTGTATAAATACTATATCTTGTATTGGTCAGAAAGTATTCATTTATTATTAACACTCGCAAAGCATTTGCACAATTAGCTTGAAAGGCTGATATTCGATGATGATGATGATGATGATGATTATTATTATTATTATTATTATTATTATTATTATTATTATTATTATTATTATTATTATTATTATTATTATTATTATTATTATTATTATTATTATTATTATTATTATTATTATTATTATTATTATTATTATTATTATTATTATTATTATTATTATTATTATTATTATTATTATTATTATTATTATTATTATTATTATTATTATTATTATTATTATTATTATTATTATTATTATTATTATTATTATTATTATTATTATTAATGAAATATCTATTGATGTTTTAAATAATTCAAAACATAATAGCTTATCATTTAAATCAATATTTTGTACATAGTGTGGAATTGTTAATGAATACTTTTGAAAATAATTACAGTTCTCATGTTTTTCAATATGAGAAATCTATCGTGAATTCTTTTGTTTTTAAAAAGATTGAAGAATGTGAAATTTTGAATTCTCTTTATAAAATGAGACTTAAGAAATGTGTTGGTTTGGATTGTATTTCTGTGAAAATATTAATTGAAAATGTTTCCATTCTTTTACCAATTTTATCTTTTTTATTTAATTCTTCTATTGATTCAGGTATATTTCCAGATTGTTTAAAATCTGCTGTTGTTATACCTATTTTTAAAAATGGTGACAGGGAATGTTTGAAAAACTACCGGCCAATTTCTATTTTATCAACATTGTCTCAAATTTTGGAAATGTATGTAAAAAACAGAATTGTTTTGTTTTTTCAAAAATATAATTTATTTTCAAATAATCAATTTGGGTTTTTTCCAGGAAGATCTACAGAACTGGCTTTATCTGAACATGTTTCAGTCATCACTGAATCTTTAGAAAAAGGTTACAAAACTATAGACATTTATTTAGATTTGAGGAAAGCATTTGACCTTGTTCCACATGATATATTAATAATTAAGTAACACTATTGTGGCATAAGGAGTACTTTGCTTGAATGGTTTAAATTTTATTTAAGTAATAGAAGCCAATTTGTTAAAATTAATAGTTTTTTGAGTGATTCTGAAATAATAAGATATGGAGTTCCTCGGGGTTTAGTCCTGGGTCCATTGTTATTTACTGTTTATATTAACGATCTGCTTGATCTTTCTCTTCATTCTAACATTTTTTGTTTTGCAGATGATACTGCTTTGGTTACTTCAGCAGTTTCATATAGTTTACTTGAGAAACTTGTGAATGAATATTTATTTAAAATTGTACAATGGATGAACAATAATAGATTACTGCTAAATATTAATAAGTGTAATTACATAATATATTCTCTTAAAAATATTCCAGAAAAAGACTTGTTAATTCAATTGCCTCCTTATGTAAATCAAACCTCTTGGCAGAAAATTGCCAGGACTTCAACAATTTTCTACCTTGGCTTGGTTTTGGATGAGTATTTACATTGGGATAAGCATATATTTTGGCTTCAACTAAAATTAAGAAAGCTTAATTTTCTTTTTTTATAGATTAAGAGATTGTTTGTATAAAAATGTCCTGTTAAGTATATATAAACAATTTTTTTAAAAGCAGACTTTGTTATGGTATAACATTATGGGGTGGCACTGCAGTATATTATTTGAAGTCTTTGCAAACTCTACAAAATTTTATAATAAGAATTATTTTGTTTAAACCTTTGGATTTGCCAAGACTTGAATTATATAAGTGTGCTGGAGTTTTAACTATTAATCAATTATTTATAATAAATATCTTGTTATTATGTTAAATACAAGGGAATGAATTAAAATAATTCTTCATCAATAATGGTGACTAGATCAAGTGATTTTGATTTATTATTTGAACCAGCATACTTTAAAACTCATTGTAGATATCAGAAATATTATCTTGGTCCAAAATTTTTCAATATTTTTTTAAGGAACATTGGATTTAATGTTAGTGACCTATCAAGAAAAACTTTGAGAAAATTCATTATGGACTGGATTATAATTGATGATAATGAAAAACTTTTTATTTCTATTTAATTATTTTATTATATATTAATGTTTTTTATTTTATTTGCACATGTATTTTTGTTAAGCTCCATGCCTGATTTTTTATCACAAGGAGATTATATGTTTAATAAATTAAATTAAATTATCATCATCATCATCATCATCATCATCATCATCATCATCATCATCATCATCATCATCATCATCATCATCATCATTATTATTATTATTATTATTATTATTATTATTATTATTATTATTATTATTATTATTATTATTATTATTATTATTATTATTATTATTATTATTATTATGTTTCAAAGCAAAACTTTATTGAGTCTAAAAAGTTACAGAGTCATATATTGATTTTTTACAAATGAAAAACAAATTACAACTTTCAGTATATAAGTCTTTATCTTTTCTGCATCCTTTTTTTTTCTTCTTGTTTTTAAATTTGGTCTTCTATCTAGTTCAGTTTATGCTTGCATTTTTTTTTTTTTAAAGTTGGAAAAAATGCTGATGTTGAAAATGTCATCATCTATCTTATTGGTCTTTATATTTCATAGACTGGATCTCTGTTTCAAGTGTGACCATGTGGCTGCAAATATATCTGGTTGAGCTAGGATGCTGTCTCTTTTTCTTAACAGTTCTAGTTTTATTGAATATGTTGCTGGGTGGCGTCGAGGGTTATTGGCAAGTGCAAAAGTGCATCTGGTGCACCAGTAGGCATAAAGGCTGTATGTTGCTGCACGAATAGCAGGGTTATTGCCTTTTTTAAATGTATTTATTATTTCATCTATTGAAATGATAGCCTTTCTGTATGTGGTAAACATTGTGCGACGTATTGTTTCTAGGGCACTGCAGGAATGAAGAAAATGATCTTGTGTCTCTTCTTCTCTATGACATAGTCCGCACATGGGGTCTATATTGGTATAGAATCTACGAAATCTAAGGAAATGGGTTGTGGGTAGAGCATTGAGATTAAGCTTAAGTAGAAAATCGAATAATTTTGGTTCTAATGACCATTTTCTGAATTGTTGCAGTAGTTGCCTGTTGTCTATTCCAAGAACTGATGGATGTAGATTGGGTGTCTGGTAGGGCGTAGTATATTGTAATTGTCCCAGTATGTATACTTGTTGTCATTATTGAGTGATATTTTGTTGTATATTGGCTTGAGTTCTTCAATCAGTGTGGATAGATATCCATATGAAGGGGGTGGTCTGTCTGTGGGTATTATACTGATTACACACTCCAGGTCTGGAAATCTTTTTATGGTTGCTGTTATTAGATTTACTGATTTCTGTGTGTAAAAAACATTGATTGTATGGAGTCCAAGTCCATTGCTATGTGGTGGTCTGCTCAGATTTTTTAAAGAGATTGCCACTGTCTTTCTCTTCCATATTAGTTTGTTACAGATTGACGAGATTTTAGATATGAATGTTTTTGCAAATTTGATTATAGGTGTATAGTATGTAATTTTTGTAGTTCTAAGTTGATTAAATAGTGCTACCTTTGCATATATTGACAGGTATGACTTTTCAAGTGAGGCTGTGATTTTTTCAGCATCTATTTTTAATTTATTTTGAATTTTTTGCCTCATTCCATTGGTTCCAAGGTAGAATGGGAAACCAAGGAAAGCAGATGGTTTACCATTAAACATCTCTGTACAGTGCTTGCCTGTGTATATTGACCATGCAGCAGTTTTATTTGTGTTAATTTTTAAATTAAAATTTGAGGTATAATTCTTGATTATCTCTTGTAATATGGGGAGGTTCTTTTTAGAGGGGAGGAAAACGGTTACATCGTCCATATAGGCTATGCATGATATATTTAAAGCAGTGTTTGGAATTTGAATGCCTTTTATTTTTTTCTGTATCTCTATTAATAGAGGATTTATATATATTGTAAAGAGCAAGGCACTTAGGGGGGATCCTTGTGGGATGGATTGACTCGGTCTGAAGGCTGGTGATTTTTTTCCATTCAATGTGATGTGAATTTCACGGCTGAGTAGCAGATTTGCTATTATATATAGTAGGGATGGAGGTGTTGTTGTTTTTTTCAGCACGTCTAATAATTTGGCTATAGGCACTGAGTCAAAAGCTGCCTCAATGTCTAGTTGAACTATAATTGGTGCATATTTCTTTCTTTTTTTTACTACTTCAATAATTGTTTTGTACATTAAGGCACCCTGGCCAATGGATGATCCTTTTTTGGCATATTGTGCTGATGATAACACAGGGAGTATGTGTTGTTCTATTTTTTCCTTTATCACTCTTTCAAGAATTTTTATTCCTAAAGGTCCCATTGAAATTGGTCGTAGATTAGATAAAGATGATATTGCTGTTGGTTTTTTGTTAAATGGAACCATTGCAATTGGGTATAGACTTTGTATGTTGTAAATTTTTTGGGATATGTAATTGGCTAGATCGCACAGGTATTTTGCTGTGAAGTGACTAAGATGTTTGAACACAAATTTGGGAATTCCTTGTGGTCCTGGGTGACATGTGTTTGTTATTGTTGCAAGTTGAAATACAATGTCAGTTGTTGTTATTGGTGTGTCTGTTTCAGGGTCTCCAAATATGTCTTCATTTGGTATGTACACACTCTGTTTTTGCAGTTTTTTTTTAAAGTGTTGATATATTGGGTTTATCATGTTATGTCCAGCTGTTATAGAACCATCTATTTCAAGTGCCATAGGCACTCTGACTGTGGATGGGTATCCCAATGCCCACCGTATGTATGCTCTGGTCCAAGTATGTTGTTGTGTAAGGCATATTTTTTTCTTTTTTATTGCTACATATTGCTTTAGTGTATTGCATGTATTGTTGTACATTTCTGTAAGTTTTTTAATTTGTGTTTGATTATCTGTAGTTGGTCTGGAAATGGTTATTCTTTTATGTAGTTCATCTGCCAATGCTAATAATCTGGTGGGGGGTGTTGAGTTGCAGGTAATATGATTGATGTTGAAAGAAAGTATATTGGTGAATGCTATATACTTTTGTACTGGATCAAGTGACATGTTTTGAAGTTTTTGGAGCATTATATATGTTTCTGAATATAGGAATTCAGTTGTTTGTGCTGGAAGAAGTATTCGCATAGTCTTTTGGAGGGCTATTGTTGTATTCTGTATTTTTGTTAGGTCGAGGGTGATGAACTGAGCAGCATGATCTGAGATTATAGATGGACAGAGTTCAAGATTAAAATAATGATGTAACATTGGTGAGTAGAAACACAAATCAATAAGTGACTTATATCTATTGTTATTAAAAGATATTGAGTTTGATGGGAGAAAACCCTCAGCACTCATAAGTGGGATTGTTATTTGATGGATCCATTTGGTGACAAAAGTTTGGTAGGTCATGTTGAAATCTCCCAGGAGTATTATGGGATTTGGTGTTGCTGTAAGCATTGAATTTATTGTTGCTATTATTCTGGAGATGATGATGGGGCCTGGTGGTATATATACAAATACTAGGTTAAGTGTGATATTTTTATGATGGAGTGTTAATATGATAAGATTAGAGTCAATATATATAATTTTAAAAGAATCAAAAGGGCAGTTGTGGGAAATAATTATGCCTGTGCCACCTGATGGTGATGATGATTGCCTTGAGCAGGCACAAAAACCTTGGCTGACTAAATATTTTGATGGATCAATTTGAGAGCTGCTGTATATTTTTGTTTCCAAAAGCCCAAGTATGTGTGGTTGTGTTGTATGTAACCATTTTTTGAGATCAAAAAGTTTTTTGGTGGCATTTAAGCCTCTAATGTTGAGAGATCCAATTTTTATCTTCATGTTTTAAATAATTTTTTAACAGGGTATTGATTTTTATTTTATTTTTAATACTAAATTTTTGTTTATATTGCAGTAGATGGATGCTGATACATATTTAAGACGTTGGGTTTATTATCAGTTTTTCTTTCATTTAATATTGCTTCAGACTCTATACAGGCAATTTGTGATGAAACCGAACAGGTGTCCATTTGTTGTTGGCTTATATCCATTTCTATTTCATCATTTTCTAAATTGTATATGTCTGATGAGTTGTGCTTTTGGTCTGTTTTTTTTGCCTTTTTGGATTCATGATTTTTACTTGGTCTGCCGGGCTTCCTTTTTCCCTCTGGTGTATTCTCTTGAATAGGTGGAAGAGGGGCTTCTATTGCATCCATTATGTTTGATGCAGTTTTGTTTATAATTGTAGTTTTTTTTATTATTGGTATCTTTATATTATCTGGATTTATATTTTCATTATATAACTGTGTGTGTTTACTTTCTGTTTGTTGATTTTTACTTGGTACACATTTTGTTTTATTGAGATGCTGATCCTGTGATGTAATTGCTGTATTTTGTGTTGTGGTTTCTTGAGAATTATTTTCGTTTGAATCTTGGATTTCTGTGTTAGTTTTTGTGTTATTATTTTTTTGGTTGGTCTTTGGGATAGGCAATTCTGATCCATTATTATTTTTGTTTGTGGGTGTTTGAACCTGTTTTTTTCCGGTTTCTATTATTGGGTTGCCAATGGATGTAGTGTTATTATAAATTTTATTTTCATCACTGGGTTGTTCTGGGGAGAGGATTTTAGTTTGTTCACAGTGATTGCTTTTTGTGTTATCGCACTGAGTTGCTAGGTGTCCTCTCTGTCCACAGCCAAAACAAAGTGGCTTTAGACCTCTTATGTGAAGAGAGAGTGTCGCTTCTTGATCTGTAATCTGTGTTGGAATCGTTGAGGCGTCTACGTTTTTATGTAGTTTTATTTTAAATTCAAAACGATTACTACATATCGGTATAGGTGTGTCTTTTAAATATATAGGCTGTAGGGCAATTACTTTTCCAAACGGGTTTATCATTTTTTGAAAATCTTGTACGTTGTATTTAAGATAAGTATTTTTAAGCACTCCAGTAATTATATTTTTCCGGTTTTCATCTATAATTACGAGTGCGTAATTATCAAGTGCTAAAATAGTGGATTGAAACCGTTCTTTTTGCTGCTGAGTATAAAAATCAATGGTTATATATCGAGAATTTGGGTGGTCGGCGATACAAGAGATTGTTTCCCATAGTGCATTTTGCGTGATTGCTTCATATAATAAAGCTTTTGGGAAACGATATAATGAGCATTGATTATCGGTTACTGCGAGTACTAACGAAGTTGGTGAAAAAAACCTGCGAAATGTTTCAAATAACGTCCGAGGCACCGTATTACTGAAACGGTCCGTCACATTTTCAAGCGTTTCTTTTGTCCAGATTGCGGCTGGGGGTTGATTTTCCTCTCGAGTGTTTAGATCAAGATTTTTAATATCATTTGTGTTTGTTCTACGGAAGCGCGGTATTTGAGTTGGTGCTGTAGTATTGCTATTACTTTTAAGTACTTTTGCATACGAAATAGGCGATGTTGAAACTAACGATGTTGTTAATTTTGTATTGGTGCTTAATTCGCTCACGCTTGACTGGGCAGTAGCCATGATTTATTCTGACTCAAGTCAGTATTTTTTTTAAAAAAGATATTAAAACACACCGATATTTTTCAAAAAACACTATTAATCTATTATATAATTCGATTTTTCCTGTATTATGTTTATTTTTCGCATAACAAGTTGGAACAAAAGTAAAAAATAAATACTTACATCGGAGAACTTAACGATTGCTTCTTACCTCAGCAGAGATTATTATTATTATTATTATTATTATTATTATTATTATTATTATTATTATTATTATTATTATTATTATTATTATTATTATTATTATTATTATTATTATTATTATTATTATTATTATTATTATTATTATTATTATTATTATTATTATTATTATTATTATTATTATTATTATTATTATTATTATTATTATTATTATTATTATTATTATTATTATTATTATTATTATTATTATTATTATTATTATTATTATTATTATTATTATTATTATTATTATTATTATTATTATTATTATTATTATTATTATTATTATTATTATTATTATTATTATTATTATTATTATTATTATTATTATTATTATTATTATTATTATTATTATTATTATTATTATTATTATTATTATTATTATTATTATTATTATTATTATTATTATTATTATTATTATTATTATTATTATTATTATTATTATTATTATTATTATTATTATTATTATTATTATTATTATTATTATTATTATTATTATTATTATTATTATTATTATTATTATTATTATTATTATTATTATTATTATTATTATTATTATTATTATTATTATTATTATTATTATTATTATTATTATTATTATTATTATTATTATTATTATTATTATTATTATTATTATTATTATTATTATTATTATTATTATTATTATTATTATTATTATTATTATTATTATTATTATACAGCTAGATGTAATATACCAATTAATTAATTTATTTCAAAAAGTAATAATAATGACACGAGATTTTAATTGTGTTATAAAATATTATTCAAGGAGAGATAGAATCATTTTATTACAGAAATGAACATAAAATAGTGTTATTGTTAAATTTAATTTAAGAAATATTAATATTAAATATATCTTATTTTCTTAAGTATGAGTCATGGGAGTATCATTAATATTTTAGGAGGTAATGTGTATTGATATTCCTATGCCATTGGGGATATACCTTTTGTTGAATTCTTAATGTTGAAAAAGGAGGGTACCTTACTGGACAATTTAAATATGTCTCATGATTTGTACGGATAAATTATTAAACAATTTATTAAGGACTAAGGTAATTTATAGTAGTTTTTTTTTTCATGCAGTAAGATGGCTGAGTTAGAGAAGTTAGTATTAGTAATTAATGGTTGGTTATCCAATAAGGGTACAATATATATATATAATTAAATATTTTTATGAATTGTTATTATAATAAAGAATGGAAATAAGAGATAATATCCATGTAAGTAGAATATAACCCTTAACCTTTGACATTACTAAGAAATTATCAATTATTACTAATTCACTATGCCTGAGCAAACTAATTTTTCCAGTAAACCTATGATAGGAATAGTCAATTAGTAGTAATTAAAATTTTCTTGTTAACATTTAATGGTTAAAGGATATATATATATATATGATAAAATACAATATCACAAAATCAAATTATTTTCTGTTAACTTGCACATTTTTTAAGTTTTTCAAAGTATGCATTAATCAAACAAGTTTTTTACCTAAACATATCTTGTATAGTATCCATTTTCCAACCTACAAAACTTCCACTTCTTACCATGTCATGACTTTGAGCTCTATCCCACTTCATAATAAAATTCTATAAAAATAAAATTTACATGTAAATAAAGTAAATAGTAGCAATATGAAATTTCTGTAATGTTGGCTAACTGCACTAGCTAAATAAAAAATTAAATATGAATTGATTATATTTAAATTTTTATATTATGTTTATAAAATTAGAATATTTATATCTAAAAAAAACACAATATTGTTTAAAAAAAATTCTTATAAACTATTTTTTTTAAAAATGAAACCAAAATCCAAATCGCTAATCTAATCATAAAACATATATTATTCTTAAAATTAATCATATAAAAATATATGTAATAATATGTTTTAAAATATATAAATAGTTTTCTTTTTATTATTATAACGATCTCAGGAGTGATAACAGCACATACAACTATCATTTCTTATGATATGGGTTTGAATTCAGATATACATATCAAATCCCATGCTCCATGATCTAAGTTCAAATTAAGGTGTGGTAAACTTAGATTGATGTTAAAATTTAATCAGGAGATTGATGTTAAAAGTTAATCAATCTAATATTTTCTTTTCAGGTAAAATAATATATAACCATACTAGCTAACCATTCATTGTTCATCAATAAATAAGTACTTAGGTTTTTTTAATCACTAGCTGAAATAATGACATAAAACTATTTAAATCATTATCATCTAGACGTTAAAAGCTTGATTAGTACAGCCGTCCCTCTCCACTGCTTTTATTGTTAGAAAGATATCACTATGTGATAAAAAATCCGGTTTAATCATTGAACTTTTACCTTTTTTCCATTAGTCGAGTCAAAAAAATTGATACAAAATATTGTAAATCAACAAAAACAAATTATGAAAAAGTAGTGTAGGCCCGGAGATATAAATAACATTTTTTTTTCTAAATTTTAATGAATTTAACGTATTTTGATTTGAATATATTGAAACTTTAGTTCCCATCGATATATCACTCACCTTCCTCCGTGTATATTTCTTTACAACGATGACTTCAGTTTTTTCACTTATCTTCAATTTTAACAAAACTGTAAATACAATATTAATTTGATTAAAGTTAATAATCTGAGAAAAGTAAAAGATTTCAACATGTTCACGCTAAACGGCCGTGTATTAATTTTTTTGCTGTATTGTTTTTATTTTTTTTTATTTCATTTTAAAAACAACAGAAACTTTTAGTCCTTAATTCTCTTACTCTACATGAGGTCATAATCATTCAGGATCAAAAATAATCAAATGGTTAGTTACTCAGGGAGTCATGTGACATTTGAACATCGAATATCAGATTGAGATTTGATCTAGGAATTTTAGTTCTTGAGATTTTACCATATCATTGGTCTAAGCTGCATGAGATATTAAGAACATTTCGCTTGATCACATTGTAATTTATGCCAATATCATATCGAAGCTGTGAAACTGTCAAACATTTCTTTATTTTGTCTAAATTAAAAGAAGTAGGTGTTTTATCATCAGTTACTAGAAATTTTGGCATTTTTTTTTCTTACAAAAAAAAATTCTAAACACGTGATGACAGTTTGGTTCTACATAAATGTCCTTGCAAAATCTGATGCTAACATAATGAAAATAATATCTGCAAATTACCCCCCCCCCCAAATAATAATTTGTAAGATAAAGCAGTAAAAAAGTTGAAGAAACAAAGGATCATGAAATATCAAATAACTTTTAATTATGAATTGTTATCAACACACCTTGCAGTAGACTTCCATATCTACGAGATTTTTTTTCAAGCTATATTGCGGAAATTTTAAATTCACGGTAATATTAATGAAAAATATGTTTTAATGCACATACTTACAGTGTTTGTACACTATGTGCATACATATTAATAAAACACATATAACACGTATATGTGTTCATACATGTGTCTTACATACATTAATGTGTATACATACTGCATAATGATTGCCAAAACTTGCATGCCTATATATGTATTTGTACCCTTGTATATACAAATTGAAATTATGTGTATGTACACTGTGTAATCACTGTCAATAACAAAAATAAATAAATTAAAATTTAGATAATTAATTTTTTCCCGATAGTTTTTACTTTAAATTGTTTAGGGTACGAACATATGTGTGATCAGGTGGGTCAGCAATATGAGATGGCACTGAGAGTGGTGGGTCATGTGAAAGTATGTGTGTGATCAGGTGGGTCAGCAATATGAGATGGCATTGAGAGTGGTGGGTCGTGTGAAAGTCTGAGTTCGAACCCTGAATATATTACATATATAAATGCAGGTTGAAGCCTGTACAATGTATTAATTTAAATTGTTTAGTAATTAAAAAAAATTATTTTTCCCTTAGAAAATGGGCAACTAGATATGGAAAAAAAAAAAAACTGTAATAATCAAATCTGACCATATTGTATTACTTATTTAAAAAATATTAAAAGATAGTACAAATATTCTCCATAAGAATATGAAGAAAGACAAAAAATCATAATTAAACATTAAATTTTTGCTCTTTTACATATAAAGATGCTGACAGATATGAAAAGAAATGTCATACAGTATGAGAGTAGATTATAAATACAGATTGAACAGATATTAAAATGAATAGTATTTAATATTTGTTCCCGATAGTCAGTGTTTAGTGAATGCAAATAAGGGCAAGGAGAGTAAAGGATGTTATTGAATTATTGCGATGATTTCTGTGGGCACAGTAAAATGGTTTTGCTTACAAGACCTTGAAACAAAAGGGGGTATAAAAGTGGTGGCTAATCTGTGTAATAATATTTTCCTTTAGGAAAATAATTATGCTTTTAGAGGAAAAAAAATTTTTTATACAACTTTATTAATTATTGACCTGATTTATTTATAAATATAAATCAATTTATCCAAACCACTGCAAACATTTTTCAGCAAAACTCTTTATTTGTACATATATACATACATACATACACTTACATTTTGACTGTACTGCAGTCTTCTTCAGAGCCAGTTCACTTTAATCTGAACTGGCTCTGAAGAAGCTTGCAGGACACTTGAAACAAAGGTGTATGTATATATGTACAAATAAAGAGTTTTGCTGAAAAGTGTTTGAAGTAGTTTAGATAAATTGTATTTATATGATATTACAGCAAAATAAAGAAAAGTGTGATTTTGGTAAATATTAATCAACTTTAATTAAAATAAATATTTTAACTTGAAAGAATCCTTAACAAATTTATATATTGAAAAAAAGTATCTTCTCAATACTGTTCACAAAACTTAAGGTATTAGTAGAAAAAATAATGCCTTTAAAATGTTATGATACTTTGTATGGGGTGGAGATGGGGTTTGTCTATAGAAAAATTCCTTACAATAAATGTTATGAAAATTATTAAAATTTATACATAGTCAATAGATAAAAAATCTATGTTAATTGAGATATATAATCATGTAAATATATATATAAATATTTTTCTTAATTTGTATAAAAGGTTTATCATTTAAAAAACATTTCTTTCTTAAGTAATCAATATATGTAATTTAAAATTAAAAACCTCATCTACTTTTATAGATATTGCTATGTCTGAGGATTTCTCCTTCTCAGAAACCAGTCAGATAGCATAAGAAATAAATGAGCACACACTTGATATTATATATATATATATATATTAGTAAAAAATCAGTCATATGTCACATGACCTATATAGCTTGTATTACCAATATGTAATATATAAAGAGCCTGCTAATAGCTCTAAACAAGCTTATTTAATTTATTTTTTATGATAAATCCTACAAGAGAAAATACCTGAAGCCTTTATCTATGATGGTCACCATCCCCAGACCGGTTTTGAGTTATGGCTCTCATCAGCAAGGAGGTTGGACATTAGATTCAAAATATTAACTCAAGCCAAGCATTTATCTAAGTCTTAAATATTAAGAAAAAAATCAAAATCTTCAGACACCTACATGTCTTCAAACTCTGCTCTTTAACCAAAGACACTATATGAGCCTGAACTAAATTCAGTGATCCCATATATTAGTAGGCTTGCTAAGACTACTAATATATGGGATCACTGAATTTAGTTCAGGCTCATATAGTGTCTTTGGTTAAAGAATAGAGTTTGAAGACATGTAGGTGTCTAAAGATTTTGGATTTTTTTCTTAATATTTAAGAATTAGATAAATGCTTGGCTTGAGTTAATATTTTGAATCTAATGTCCTAGCTCCTCGCTGACAAGAGCCATAGCTCGAAACCGGTCTGGGGATGGCGACCATTATAGCTAAAGGCTTCAGGTATTTTCTCTTGTAGCATTTATCATAAAAATTAAATAAGCTTGTTTAGGTTATTAGCGGCTCTTTATATATATATAT